>OX392509.1:0-600000 GCA_947623375.1 Apotomis capreana | reverse complement strand
AATTTGTTGGCAGTGCCATCACTGACACTGGAGCTGGCTCTTGAGTCGTTATTTTGGCTTTGTTTCCCTTTCTCAAAGTTACATTTGACGGAGGATTACTTTTTTTAATGCATGCCGTGCATTTCCAAGTAGCCTTTTTTTTAGGTTCTAAGATTGTATATAATTTTTCAGGGTAGCCTATACAGTCAAAATGAAGTATTTGTTTACATTCTGAACATACGACAGTTTTTCTTGGGTCTGTGGAGCGTTTACATATAGCACAGTTTACTATTATTTTACTGCTGCCGGGTTTCGATGTGGATTTGTTTACCGTTGTCATTTTTAAATATTATTTTCCAAATTTGTATAGTAACTGGACAAACAACAGAAATGTAAAAGAGAAATCTATTCCTTAGCTGTTAATATCACTAGCCGGTTGTTGTTTATATGGTAGGTAGGTCTCCGCTTGATATGAATGTGCAGCCGTTGCAAGCGCTGCACCCGCGCTGCCTCGCAGACTGCTCGATGTACATCCGCAAGCGCTGCAAGCGCTGCGCCCGCGCCACCGCCTCGTTAGACCGATGCCCGCCGCAGCAGCTGCAATCGCTGCGGGCGTTGACCGCTCCGCGATAACGATTTGCGAGTCTTAACGATCACTTTTATTTTTAAGATTTGTTATTGTAATATTTCACTAACGGCACAATATTTAAAAAAACTGATTTCACTTCCAGATTGCACGTATGTTTAGCTTCACGATAATGTATAATACCATTTATAAATAACGAATTTAACATTTAATTATTAATTTAGTGCGTAGAGGTACTAGCAAGGCGCTGTTGTCGCGCGGTAGTCGACACCAGCGCCTGTCGAACCAGCGCGTCGGTGAATGTCACCTGATCAGTGACATTCACCGACTTACAACGTCAGTTACTAATAATTTGTCGTTCGTTACCATTAAAATGAGTAAGTACCAATCACTAAAAATCCGCAATATGGCATGAGGGCTGAAAAACACTGGGCTATACTTTGATAACTGACTGTAGGTTGACTGGTAGAGATTGTCATATGACACTAAGTCCCCCATCCATGTTTACCTACCTATTTAGTTTTGTGCAATAAAGTGTAAATAAATGTACGGTTGGACAAAATAGTTTTACTTAAGATACCTGAATTACAGTACCCATTCGTTAATTATGTAATCAGTATGAAACGAAACCGAAAACCGGCGGCAACAGAGCCGGCACCGTAAATCTTGATCAGGGCCCGCGGGGAGCGCTGCTCGCCGCTAATTCGGATTTTACACAAAAACCTGAGTCTCGTGTTATACGATACACGTGTGAGCGAATAACACATACGGGCCTGTTCTGGTTTCTGAGGTGATATATATGTATAAGTGACATAGCATCCGCTACGGTTAACCCTTGTTTTATAGACAAACGTTTCATCGAATTTTTATTTCATAGAAATTTAATTTCATCGAAAGCATTCTTTTCTTACCATATAATATTTTGGAATGTTAACACATACTTAAGTTAACCCTATTAGTGTATAAGTTGACATTATCAAGATTACTAAAAAAATTAAGACTAGGAAAAATTTGTTTATAAAATGAAAATTCTATGAAATGAATCATTCGGTGCAGTGTTTATCTCGAAAAGGAGCGGATCTCATCTGCTAGTCTCCCTCTCACTTACTCGTCAAAATGTGACGGATGCGTTGTCACTTATTTATAGTGATCAGCACGGACGGACGGAGTTATTTTAATATGAACATGTTAGTAATCACGCGATCTTGTTGATGATAATATTGTGTTTTTTTTTTACGCCGAATAGCGCGATGTTGCACTGTCCGTGCCCATCACTTCTTATTTACCACATGATAAATGATACCAGCCCAACGTAAATAACTAACAGAACCATTACCTATGTGATATTTCGTTTACTGTCGACTTAATTCGCATCAATCCGTTGTAGGAAATTACATTTTTGACCCCCGACGAAACAAGAGGGGTGTTATAAGTTAAACATGTGTATCTGTGTCTGTCTGTGGCATTGTAGCTCCCAAACGGATGGACCAATTAGAGTGCGGTTTTTTTAAATCGAAAAACATGTCTGTCTGGGGGGTGATTCTTTGCTATGTTTGGTGGAAATAGGAGTAATAGTTTTCTAAGATATAATAATAATAATAATCGTTTATTTCAGACACCTAAGAGGTCCATAAGTGTTAGTTACAAACTTATTAAACTATGTTAGTTTCCTTAACTATATATGTATTTATTTATTAAAGAAATTTATTGCACAAAACAAAATTCAGTACAAATGGCGGACTTAATGTCAAATGGCATTCTCTACCAGTCAACCATAGGGCCAAACAGAAATATTAGGGTTGGTCCTTCACAACAAACACAGTTACTTGTCATATGACACACAACCTTTTAAATGCTCAATCCAGTGCTTTTGTATTGGACATTCACACATACGATCAGCTATTACTTTCAGAATGCTGTTGCCACTGTTCCTTAACCGCCCTTGCAACGAGGCATATTTTTTACGCATTATGGCGTGGAACCCGTCGACGCGCGCACTCACGAACATACCTGACGCGCTGCAGCGGCGCGGCAGTCCCATCAGCATCCTGAAAGCATTGTTGTAGAGAACGCGTAGGGCGTTGTATGCCCTTCTAGTGTACTGAACCCATAAGCCACCCGAGTAAAAAGTCTGGCAAAATGCTCTAAACAGTGTTATTTTAACTTCCCGAGTGCATCGGGCGAACCTATTCAGCTTTAATTGGAACAAGTGACAAGATCTCAGCCAGAGTTGGGCATTCAATAACAAATCATCATTTTAAATGACGCACCGCAATAATGAATCAAGTGACCGTCATTTAAAAATAGGTTATTTTGAATGGCGAGTTTTACAATAAATCAAAGCAGAAAAAATTGAGTCTAACTAATTTAATCGTCATTCAATAAAATCAATCTGTGATTCATTATTTAATTTAATTGTTGATTATAATATATTTTAACCTACTTCAAAATAGGAAGCTCTCAATTAGACTATACGATTTTTACATCTTCGTCTTTTATAAACCGATACCTACGGAAAACAATCTTTATGATTGAAATTTTAACAGAAGGCCTTCCAGGATGGTCCCACATCATTTTGGTGAAAAATAAACACGAGATGCATGAGGACTTGAAGAAACTCTTCAAATATTATAGGCACAAATTTACAATGTCGATTTCTCTTTGAGGATCGAGTTGTTGGTGCGAAAAGCGATCCTTACGATTTTCAGAAGGCGTTTCTAGGACCACATTTCCAAGGCGTCGATTTGTTCGTCTATAGTCTTGGAAGCCAGGTTGCAGTGCTATAGGGAAAGATTGGAAAGATAAGGCATTTCATTTTATTTTTGATGAGGCATTCATCTTTTCAAGTCTTTCCAATCACTTCACTGCCCTCCTTGTGATGGCATACCCCCATTTAACGACTTTTCAATAACTTAAGTAACATGCATAAAATACTTATACTAAACAATCACTCTTAATCAAGATAATCGCCATTCAAATAAAACGTTATTTTAAATGGACCTCTAACAAACTAACTCAATCAACGCGTTAGCGGTAATCAGAATGACGTGGAATGACGTATTATTGATTTATTTTATATCACGCCATTCAAAATGACGCGTTCAAGAATAAACCATATTTGAAGTTTTTTGAATATGAATGGCGTCTGGCCGTTCATTCTTATTCTCATTCAAAATAGAATTTGTCCAACTCTGATCTCAGCCAATAAAAAAGAAAACCATATAGTTATTTCAGTTTTAGTAGCATTTTCGATATATCACTCATTGAATGAGGGTGTCATGATGACCAGCTGCTTGTGTCGAAGTTATTACAATAAAGCTTCAAAGCTCATTACATTGAAATGCCGTATGACAAGCAGTGGAGACTCATTTCAAAGAATTTTGCTCGCATTACGAACTCTGCTCAGTACGTATCGTACGCCTACGTACTATTCTGAGTAGCTGGTCGTTTCTTACTAACCCGTCTGTGGGGTGTGGATTTGTGAAGTCATGATGCTTTGGGGCATTTTTAAAGACCGCATCGAGCAAAAGAGAGTTCCACATAATCTCAAAAAAAACATGACGAAATTTATCGTGTAGCAAATTTCAGCGGAACTGTCTCTATACTATAGTCGAAGTGTCTATGCTCGATCATTTCAGCTGGTAAAACTAATATTTGTAATTACGTTAACGCCAAAATAAGCACTCACCTCGCCTACTTACTTGGAGCATTTATTATGAATGAGCTGTACTTAATATATTATTTATAGTTTTGTATGTAGGTATTAGTGGCTAAATAACATTAACTAGCCAGCTAAAAGGTCACGCCGTTCTATCTAAAATTATAAGGTCATCCATTATGTTCTCAGTATTTAACATATGTAGTCAATTACTCTGAAATACACGATCATAAATTTCACCCCCTGGCGCCCTTTATGCACTGGGTTCATCGCAAAAATCATGAAATGACGTCATTCAGCTTCGAAAAGAGGCGGGGCTTGCAAGGCGCATGCGTCACTAGCTCCGCCCATCGGCCGGCAGTATAAAAGGATTGGGCGCGAGTACCTTCGCTAGTAGCCTTTTGACCTTTGAGGCAGGAGCTCGCTGTGTCGCCCCAGAAAGTTTACGTCGAGTTCTCTCACGGTAAGTGCGCTGGTATTTTCATTGAATTATTGATTTTAAATGTATCTAATGGTGAAATTTAACAGGATATATTTTTTTGGACGGAAAATCGTTTAGTTGTGACAGGTTTTGGAGTGCGTTGATTAAAATTACAGGATATCGTTTAGCTACTTACTTAAAAGTTAATAGGCACTTACTTAAAGTAGTAATTAGGAGTGGAAGCCTTAAATTAAGTCAGAAAATAGGGTGGTTATTACTATCCTGTATCAAAGGATAGTAGTTACTGATTATATGACAATATATTCAAGTGTTCAATTCAATATTCTGACGTCAGTTAAACAAGTAAGGTAGGTTGTAAGTAATTGAGTGAAGAAACTGACGTACGATACGTATGGTTTATGGTTTAAGAATTTATTTCTACAATACAAATATAAATTCACATATAATACAGATATAATACATCTATTATTAATACGTACCAAGATTTAAATTTAACTAAAGGCATTATCGTAAAATTACACTAGTTTTAATAGACAGAATTATCCAAATGTTAGTTAAACTTAATGGTAGTTTCATTCAGCCACTCCGTCTTGAAAATTAAGCCAAACGCTGGGCGTAGCGCGTGCTACGCCGTAGCCGAGCTACGCCGTTCGTAGCGCACTACGTCGCTACACGCGCGTTTACTAAATTTTCTAATTGAATTTAAGTGTATCTTTAATACTAGGCTATTTTTAACTTCTATAGCGAGATAAAATAATTATAATAATTTTTTGAGAATTCCCCATTTCCTGAGATAATTACGGCTACGATTATTGGCCACATATATTCTTAACGAAAAAAAGCATGGTTACCTATTGGTCCGTTATTTAATGCCAGACGGACAAACCAATACAAATACACAAACTTTTTAACGTTTCTAAGGAATATTATATAAAATAAATTAATGCAAAACCAACTATTTGCACGTAATCGCGGAAATAATTGCATTGTGTTGCATTTAGAGACATACCAAGTTAGCGATGCTTCTATATGCAATCAAATTCATGCCGGCCTGCATTTTGTGAAATTAACTTTTTGAAAAATAAACTGCTCAGGCTAGTCTGAAAATATATTTTGAGTTACCCCACCTACTTCAAGATATTTCTAAATGTAAACCTGACTATAAAGAAATTTTTAAAATCTGCAATTTAGATTACCGGATAGCTTTAAAACATAAATATTTGCTTGCCATAGGTAAATAACCATAGCTGCCACGAGCATAGTATAGAAGCATCTATAATCCAACCTGTACAACATATCATCATCATCATCATCATCATCAGCCCGGAGTCGTCCATATAAAAATAAACATATACATAACACCAAATCTATGACTTCGGGAAAACTATTGGTACCAAGGTTATACAATAACTTTGGGGATAGATCCCTAAAGAAAGGCATCCCGTACTCAATCAGTTTACCGCAGGAAATAAGATACGAGAGCCAACATAAAAAAAAAAAACAAAATAATATAAAATACACACTGTGAATATAGCACTACTGCCGTAAATTATGATTAGAGAAAAAACAACATAAAATGAAAAGTATATAACTAAACCTTAACAAACTTAAATTATGATCTAATTAAACCAAACTTAAACTATTGGGAGCTAAACTATATGTACAGACATATATCCCCTATGTCGCTACCATTGGGTAGGGTGCCTTGCTGTTATATACGTATAAAGATATAATATAAATTTTAAGAATTATAATGTACCTGAAATGAGATGTTTCTAATAAATAAAATAATAAATAGGGAAAGTTCTTGCGCTGAACCATTTAAAACCAATAAACTAAATTCAAAACAATTTAGATTTCAGTTCAATAATTGAAATTTACGGTGTCCCTGAAGGCACGACTTGCAAAAATGACCATTTAACTAATGTTTTAATACCTAGAATGTTCTGGAAAGTTTCCCCTGATTAGATTTGTTACGAAGCAGCTGAAATGAAAATAGTTTTTACTATCGCACTTACTCTTAAAGTTAACGAGTGGAGTTTCTAAGTTGAAGAAAATAATGAAACAGCTGCCGCTGATTCAGTTCCCGAGACACGGGCGTAATGAGACCTGTAAAATATCTGGAAATATCGATTGGTCCTTTTAACCATAGCCACAGAACTTTATCTCATTTTATTACTTCAAAAGTTAATCTTTTCACGGCTAGCTAGGCTGTTTCTTCGAATGTGATACATTTAAATATTGCTTCTAAAATGTTGGGAACTCAAATAAATTAATAAAGATGAAATAATCTATTATGATAAATCACGCTACATCTATAAAATAATGATAATAATCAGTTCGAGGGTTAACAGTGTATTGGCAGCTTTATGGCCTTTGTTCATTACGTTATCTTAGAAATATTGTTAAAATAGATGATGTTCCAAGTCAAGTTTTTATGAACGCGAACGCAGCCCCGAGGTTAGAGATGTGCCGTTCTCGAAATCGATTCCCGATTTGTATGGAGAGAGAACGTTGTCAAGAACATTTCCCATACAAAATGAGAAAAAAAATCCTGAAATTATAGCAAACGACACATCACCACTCGAGGTTGAGTCTAGTTTGATCATATATATAGCGACTCGCTTTTTCGTTTTGAATCATCTTCTGGTCAACCTTCAACTTCAACTTTTAAGCGTTCGTAAATTGTTTTTGTTTCGTGCCATAATCTTCATTAATAAGGCAATTCTACAACATCCATCCTATTCTGACTGGTTAAAGAAAAGAGTTTTTAAGATATCCGTACCAACTGTCAAAACTATGTTTGAAAAAAGTTTAAAAAAGTTCTTATTCCCTAATATTTATAACAACATTATTAAAGTATATACGCCTATACCTTGCTCTTTAAATAGCCTAAGCTGTGTTCATGTCGAGTAATTTTTATTCGTCGCTCCCTCGGCTCAATTAGTCTAATCCGAGACTCGAACCTGCTCCCGCGGGGAGGGATGGAGGGGGCGTTTTTTGCTCAAGTTTAACATCATTTGCTTAACTCCGTTAATTCGGCTGATCATGTATTCTAGATGAATTTTAACCTCATATACTACTTACCTACGTTTTTTAGGAAAGATGGTTGGAAATTAAGTAGAGTAGTAAAAAGATTTAGTTATTTCAATTAAGTTTTTAATGGAACCTTTTTATAGATTCCGTGGTTTAATGTGGATTTGGACATTTTTGTTTTTATAACTTTCGTGTCAAAAATCATTTCAATTACTTAAATTGATCGTATCGCGTATATTATAAAGTGCTATATTGAAATGAGCAAATTTTTTGTCTGTAAGTAATAAAGTCACGTCTACGCTTTTAAAGCAAGAGCAAGTTAACTTTTCAATTCTTTGCTTTCCATTTCGATTCGATGTCTGCCATTTCATAATTTTTTTTTTATTTAGAAAAACAAGTTTATTTAAAATCGTAACTAAATCTACATAGTTATATCTAATTAAAAAAAAAAAAAAAAAAATTATAACCTGACTAACTATAATATAGGCAAAAATGGTAAACTACAAATTAAAAAAACTTAACAAATCGGGCCCCGAAGACGCTGTCAGCATTTCCTCGCTGAATCAACGCTTATACTTTGACCGAGGAATCTGCCAGGTCTTCGGTCCCCCGTGGTGTCGACGTGCCTATGATGGTTGATTTTATTGTGCAATAAATAAGTGACATACCTAAAGCATCCGTCACGTTTTGACAAATTGCGAGTGTGAGTGATAGATGCTTTATCACTTATTTATCACGTGATAAACGCAACCATCATAGGCCCCATGGTCATTTAATGACTGATTAGGCGAATCATTATCATCAAGTGATGGACAGATGTTTAAAAAAACCGGTCAAGTGCGAGTCGGACTCGCGCACCGAGGGTTCCGTACAAACGCTTTCCATCCCTAAGTGGTTAAGTTAAGTTTGCACCTGGTATGTATAGCGCCCCATATAAATTAGGTGCAAAGTTAGGTATTAAAATATTAAACAAAAACTACTTACTAGATCTCGTTCAAAACAATTTTCGTTGGTAGTTTTTATAGTAATGTACATCATATGTTTTTTTTTAGATTTTTCATTTTCTTATTTTAGAAGTTAGAGGGGGGGGACCAACTTTTCTCCACTTTGAAAGCATCTGTCACGCAAACTATTCGGTTTAGAAAAAAAATATTTTAGAAACCTCGATATCATTTTTGAAGACCTATCCATAAAAGATACCCCACACGTA
Source organism: Apotomis capreana (assembly GCA_947623375.1). Taxonomy (NCBI): domain Eukaryota; kingdom Metazoa; phylum Arthropoda; class Insecta; order Lepidoptera; family Tortricidae; genus Apotomis; species Apotomis capreana. The sequence continues at coordinate 591,089 of OX392509.1, read as the reverse complement.
TGTTTGATGAAAAAAAAAAATGTTGAGTTTCAGTTCTAAGTATGGGGAGCCCCCAATATTTATTATTTTTTTTTATTTTTCATCAAAATCTTAATGCGGTTTACAGAATACATCAACCTACCAAGTTTCCACAGTATAGCTCTTATAGTTTCGGAAAAAAATGGCTGTGACATACGGACGGACAGACAGACGGACAGACAGACATGACGAATCTATAAGGGTTCCGTTTTTTGCCATTTGGCTACGGAACCCTAAAAATGACGACTGATACGAAATCCGTAATTTCAAATAAAAAAATTAGTAAGAGGTAAGACCCTACATAAAATTGTAAATAACGTTTCGCAACTAGGCATTTAGTGTTTTCATGCGGTCATCAAACAGAATCGACAATAAATTTTATGACTCATAACACTCGTAAGCTGTATCCTCCCCGTGCGGTACTTTAAGTATACACATATACTTTGACAGCGCGTTTGGCGCAGTGGTAAAGCTTACTAAGCCGGTGGTCCTGGGTTCGAATCCCGGTAAGGGCAAATAATTGTGTAATGAACTCGAATATTTGTGCCTGGGTCATAGATGTTATTTATATTTAAGTATGTATTTGTCTATATAAGTATGTTTATCGTCGTTTTGTGCCCATAACACAAGCCTACTCGACCTTACTGTGGGTCTAGATTTGTGTGAGGTTTAAAAATAAATATACATACTAGAGTTTACCGGTTTTTTAAGTTGTTTTTTTTTCGAAAATTTCAGAGCTTATCAAAGACGGCTTCACTACGCATATTTTATAATTAGTGATGCAGAGATTAATAAAAATATACAAAATTTTATGCGTTCCACTACATTGCAGGTGGTGGTCGAACCCACGACCTCTATCCGCATTCACTTCTAGGTTGTGCGGTTATGCAACATTCTTCGCCCGCTTTTTTTTTAATTACTTAAACTGTATCTGGGCTGGGTAGCCCTCACTACCAGTAGTCAGACTTTATGTGGGAGTATAACCCGCTAATGGGATTATCTCCGCGCCACAGGGTATGATATGATCCTTCGCCTGATTGCTGAAATTAAAACACTCATCCGAACCATTGGTTTTCGGCACATGGATGATGTGACGCCTACTGCCGACGTCGACCTAGTGTCAAATCACATGTGCACCGAAACCCCCGGGACATGGTCCAAACCAGTCTTAAGTCAGGTCGAAGCAAAACGTCCGGAACCAAAGCTATGATGAAACATCTCAATCGACAATAAACTTTATGACTCATATAACACTCGTCGAGCCCGCCGGACAAGATATTATGTCCACACATAAGTATGTAACTATAAGTATAAGTATATCTGAAGACTTCGGTTTAATCAGGATTGCCTTTGGCGTTTTATTATGTTTGAGTTGGCGTTTGATCTCGCCGCCCGACATATGAAATCCGGCCTGCATTTACATGAGATACTTACATGAGATGATCAATATATAGTATGTATGATGGAGTAATATTTGTAGCCAGTTTCATTACATATAATCTTTGCTTTACTAATATCGCATATTTAGATAAAGTTACTCTCGTGTACATATTACCGATCTCATTTAAATTCCTAAAGCATTATTGTTTTGTTTAAACTTAATTGCACAAAAATAAGTCAGCACAAATGGCGAACTTAATGCAAAATGGCATTCTTTACCAGTCAACCATAGGGCCAAACAATGCAAGTGGGAGCAGTGCCCTTACCATGAGTTAACGTGACCGTACTCGTTAGCGACTGCGTAGACGATTTGTATGGAGAATAGTACAGCGCCTCAAGCGGTTACTTTGTAGAACTACAATTCTCCATACAAATCCTTTACGCAGTTGGTAGAGAGTACTGTCACTGTGAACTCATGGTAAGGGTACAGAATATAAATTTAATCGTTATGAGAGCGTCTAAGATTGAAGTAAAATTGGTCAGTAAGTTTTTACACAAATGTGTTAAACTTAGAATCCTAGTTAGCGCTTGAAAATGAATCCAGTTTTGGCTAGCCACGGACTAAGTTTCGTCCGCGTGCGCATCTGTCACAAGCAACACGTCTCTATAATATTAAGCTCTCGTTGGTTCGTAGACACGCACACATAAAACCAAAAGCGGCTTTATCTTTCGCAAATCTGTTGTATGAAAAGACTCTCGTTCCATGCGTATTTATTCTAAGACTTCAACCTTATGGCTAATTAAAACCGGACAGATGAGTTATATTGCCTTTTACAAAACCATTTACAATTGCTATCCAGCTCCGATCCGCACCTGAACAGGCCCGAAATGTCCCAAACTGATCACCTATTCAGCGTCGAGGTACCTAGATTACCTCTTAATTATGTTGACTTGACGAAGGCTGCCCCCGACAGGCATTCTACAGCTGATTACTCATTCAATTCCCTGGCTCTAATTGATAATGGAAATTTGGATTGTTGTGTACTACAATGCGGTATAATTGGGGTGTTCATTGTTTCTGTTGACGTGGGATGCCCGTGACGTCATCGGGATCGAGCCTACAGGTGGAAACGAAAATAGTTCGTTACATGCCTAGGGCGGTGATTTAGTGAATGTCCTAGATCGCTGGTGTTATATGCGATCTGGGGTTTTACGAATTACCGCCCGCGATTTGTCTAAAGTTTTATGTCTTACCTTGGTCAGGAAGTGAGATTTTGTCCCCGTAGCGGACAGAAAGTTTCACTTACGGCCTAGGGGGACTTAAATTATATTACGCTTGTTACAATGGATGTTCCAAATGGTCCAAACTTTGACCTGGTTTCCATCTTCAGTTTACCGAATCTGAGAGTTATCTACAAAATATAAGTTGTGCTAGGCTTGTTTTCTGATAGACCAAATCAGCATTTTTTTTCAAAAGATATGAATAGTAAGTATATTTAGAAGCACAATAATGTACAACAGGAACGATACTCGTAAATTTTATATTATGATTAGCGCAATCGTTTATTTATCGTATATTAATAAATACGTAACGCATGTTGGATAAAACACTCCAATTAGAAAAAAAAAATTAACAAAAAAAAGAACCGACTTCAGTAAAACTAAAAATCAAAAAATAACGACTTCAAAGGGTGAGTCAAATGTAATCTGTACGTGAACGGGTTATTTTTTGATTTTTAGTTTTACTGAAGTCGGTTCTTTTTTTTGTTAAAAATTTTTTTTTTTCGCTTTTTAGTGATTCATATAAAATACTTATGGCGGGGTGATCAGGGAGGTCTTGAAGGAATGCATCTCGTTTTAATTATCTCCTAACTCCTAACCGTTAAGGAGTTGTACCTTCCATCATCAGTTCAGCATTGGAAGATGATGACTACCATATGCAAATACTTAAATAGTTTTAGAAATTATATGAAAAATATTATGACTGCCTATAAAATTTCAGGAATTCCTTCGATTCCTCATACATCTCGTCATCCGATCTTCACCAAAATTTTATGGGACCAACCTTGAGATGTCTATTAATGAACCTAAAAAGAATTTTCCCAATCGACTCATAAATGACGGAGTTATGAGGTAACAAACATTAAAAAATCCCCCTCCTTTTTTTGAAGTCGGTTAAAAACGACGTGAAATATGTCTTTATATTTCAGCCTCTTCAACGAAACAATAAATAATACTAATTAAAATGGACAGAATACTTTCCTTATTTTTCTACGTTATCCAGGAAGCTTTTAATTATATTAAAAAAGCCTTTTTTCTACTGACAATAAAATCTTGCCTACGGCTTTCTAATAACCAAAAAAAGAATCCCTTCATTACACCTTTACAGTACCTAAAGTCATTTGAAACAATAAAACAAGCAATCTGAAGAATTTGTTCAAGAGGATCTTTAAAAAGTTGGGAATACCTCCGTAATGAGCTGCCGCGAAACTATTACGGACTTTCTTTACCTACATAACATAAGAGGCTTGTCACGCTGTTTGCTTTCCATTGCTGTTCTGAATTAAGGTATTGGTTTTTGTATAAGCTAGTTAGTTGGAAATACGTGCAGATTAAAGTGTTCCCAGTGGCTGGCAGTTTTGCTGGTTGTCTTTTGTTTTTTCATCTACTCTTCTTATCAGGATAGCAAAAGAGTGGAACTCTCTTCCACTGCTCACGTTTTTCCTGAGAATTATAACTTGGATCTGTTCAAGAGTGAGTAGGCATCTTCTATCAGGTGCGATCGAGGTCAAATGCTTGGCTATGTAGAATTAAAAAAAGTTATATTTTTAAATAATGTTGATATATTGCTTGTAGGTACGTGTCGGTAATAGAACAATGTTTAGTTAACGAAATCGGTACATTACTTAAAAACTACATGACGATAGTAAAAGCTGTGTCATTATATGCGTTAGGATTGCTATACTTATAAGCGGGGTGTGCCGGGCGGTAAAGTTCTGAGGTAACTAAGTATAATGCGATGTTACCGCCCGGCTGTGCCGATTATTGCCAACCCATTTAACTTTAACTCGAGTAGGTCATTCGCAATTCAACAAAAGACTTAGAATACGTACACTTTGAGAGTGTAGCCAGTTTTTGGTTAGCCACGGGCTAAGTTTCGTCCGTGTGCGTCACAAGCAAAACGTCTCCATGCTTAGTTCGTAGGCACGCACGGCACACATAAATCCAAAAGCGGTGAAATGAAATGAAATTATTTTACTCAGTAAGTAATTCACAGGGGCACTTTTATAAGTCAGATTGTGAATCTACCGGCATTTCGCAAGAGGAGATCGCTGTTGAGAAGAAAGCCGAAAGAAACTCAACAGTATGTCAACAGGGTGTCACTCGGACCTCTAAACTCTCTGATTACAGTTGACAAGGTGCTGATGTTCACACTGTTTTTGACGTGTTTAAGCCCGCATTGTATAGCAAAATATACAATTTGTAGCAAATTACCGGTACCAGGGGACCTCAAGGGGTAAAATATTCATTAGTGGCTCGGCGACAATGAAGAATGGCCCGCTGCAGTTTCATTTCTTACAGCCTATTCCCCGATGAAATGTCTTGCTTTAAATGTTTCGCGGCCGTCACGGACTTCACGGAGGCCTGCGTTTTTTCATTTGTCGAAATACTCCGGGGAGTTGGGTAGTTTTAGAGAGGAGGTTAAAATAATTTGATAAATTTACAATTTAGGTAGATTACTTTATATTTATTATTAATTTAAGTTTTACTGGCATTAACTACTATTTATATTTGAAAATACAATCGCACAACGAACCTATGCATAAAAAGATAACTTACTGTGAAAAAGCGGTATGTTTTAGTAAAATGCAATGGTAGTTTTCTAAAAAACATTCATAGGCTTACATAATAATCTGTTAATTAAGCTTCCCATCATAGTTTTTGAATTACACAAAACAGGACAATTCTGAAGGAGACGAGAGTAAATTGATAGGCAAATAAATTTTACCAAAATCAGCCAGAAACAGACTAAAGAAACGCCGAATTCTCATCACAAAGTACCCTTATTTTTTAATATCCTCTGATACAGAATTCAGAATCCTAATTAAGATAGTTACCTCAATTTAATTTGCTTTCCTATACATTCAAAAACAAAATCTTCCACTATATCCATAGCAAATTAGTTAACGTAATGTAACTTTCAGTTATTTCTACAAAGCGTAACTAAGCAAACTCGCTAAATTAAAATCGTATTATCGAGTTGGGGACAACAGGTAGCACTATAAAGGCGAGTACACATGGAATAATCAGAAGTATCCCCGCTTATTAGGGTGGGTCCCCACTACTGTGATTGTTCGCTTGGTATGCAGGATTGAAACGTCTGCTTGGGAGTTACACGTAAATTGAATTGAATTGAATTGTCAACTAGGGCGGATTGTAAAAAGTAAACTCTATTTGGTTAGTGTAATTGTATACAACTGGTTATTTAATTACAATTTGAAATTAATATCACCGGGTTCATCAGCATTTTGGTAAATTGATTAACACCACATGTTTGTATTGCTACCGATACATATAGTATAGATACAAAGATCAACGTTCAAAGAAAAATTAAATTGCGCTCACACGTGGTCCACACCAGGATTCGTATGCGGTATCTTAAGATTAGGTACCGGTTTTTATTTGTAGATAAATAATATTTTTATTTTTTAGGGTTCCGTACCCAAAGGGTAAAAACGGGACCCTATTACTGAGACTTCGCTGTCCGTCCGTCCGTCCGTCCATCCGTCCGTCCATCCGTCCGTCCGTCCGTCCGTCCGTCCGTCTGTCACCAGGCTGTATCTCAAGAACGGTGTTAGCTAGGCAGTTGAAATTTTCACAGATGATGTATTTCTATTGCCGCTATAACAACAAGTACTAAAAATAAAATAAAGTAAATATTTAAGGGGGGCTCCGATACAACAAACTTGTTATAGATTATGGTACGGAACCTTTCATGCGCGAGTCGGACTCGCACTTGCCCAATTTTTTTAGGCTTGTGTTTAAACGCCTACCAAATATGATTAAACGCCTACCAAATATGTTGATAAATTACTACCAATAAATTCTTAATGCTCACCAAAACGGATGAATGCTCACCAAATAGTGTATCCCAAACTATTCTATAAATAAAGCAAATAATTCTTTTTCTTACATCCTATAAAAATATATGAACACCATTAAAGTTAATTTCAGACCAAATAATCTAAATTACTGTTAAATGGATGTCACCAATATTTTATATTATTACTTCCATTTTAGTCATTTTTGCTGAGGCAAAAAACTAAATGCTCACCAAAATGGCTCTTTTCACCAAAATTTCAAATTGGTGCTAGGCGGCTAAAACTCGGTATCGGGGGGCTCTCGGGGCTCAAAAATATGAATCTGAAATCTTGTCCGAAAATTCGGTCAAATTCGGAAAATATCGAAAAAAAAAGATTCAAAATTTCAAATTGGTGCTAGGCGGCTAAAACTCGGTATCGGGGGGCTCTCGGGGCTCAAAAATATGAATCTGAAATCTTGTCCGAAAATTCGGTCAAATTCGGAAAATATCGAAAAAAAAAACGATTCAAAATTTCAAATTGGTGCTAGGCGGCTAAAACTCGGTATCGGGGGGCTCTCGGGGCTCAAAAATATGAATCTGAAATCTTGTCCGAAAATTCGGTCATATTCGGAAAATATCGAAGAAAAAAAACGATTTGTATGGAGAAAATTTCAAATTGATATAGCATAGCTAATAATGACTACCGCACATTATGGAGCGTTTTTTAGGGATATAAAAAAAAAACTAACCTAACCTAACCCGGCCGAGTCGGATCTGCTCTGAAAGGTGATCAGGATTAGATGGTTACCTAGCTGAAACACTAATTTATGAAAACAATATTTGGTGAGCAAAAAATCCATTTTGGTGAGCAAAACATCCATTTTGGGAAGCAAAAAGATATTTTTTGGTAATAATTTTGATGTTTTATGAAAACAATATTTGGTGAGAAAAAAAACCGTTTTGGGAAGCAAAAAGATATTCTGACTCAACATAAAATTATTCTGGTGTAATGTATATCGATTTAGGAATACAAAATGATTTAATTTGGGGAGCACTATATAGAGAGAGTTTAATTTAAATGGAAGCAATTCATTTTATTTGGAACTTTGTTTTGGGGTATAAAAGCCATTTTGGTGAGCGTTTAAATTGTTCACATTTTTTTTATTTTATTTAAGCAAATCGTGTACTAACATCTTGGTGTGTAACAACTTACTATGGATCGTTCAGGTCTGAAATAAACGATTTTTATTTTATTTACGCCCAATTTGTTTATTATTACACTAGTCGAAAATTCCGTGGCCGAAAGAATTTCAATATCAAAGTCTCCTACTTTGTAAGGTGTTTTATTTTATAGTCTGTTGCATAATTACGAGAGAATTGGTAATAAAGTGACTGAATTAAAATACGATTGTTTTTAGTCATAATGTTTTAAAAGTAGGTCTAGAAAAAATGGTTCTTTAACAATTCGACTGCGTGTTATTCTTCAACAGTCGACATACTTACTGTAAAAAGAAGTGAAAAAAATATATTCTGTATTATGTATTTCCTTTTGAGATTTGCAAAAAATAATATTAATGTAATGTATAGAATTCAATAAGATTAACGGATGTATTCCAGAATCCCCCAGAGATCCTCCCGAGACCCCGATATAATTTCACTAGTGATCCCACGATTCCTATCGACAAATACTTATGGACACTGCCTTTATATTTAGAAATCTTCTCTGAGAAATAAAACTAGGCATATTCGTAAATAGATAAAGGCTGAGCTTTGGTCTCGTTTTATACGATTCACAACAAACCAGTAAATGGGATTCGCCGTGGTTTTTGGGAAAAACCTTTATTCAACGGACGTTTTCGGACATTCATTTTATTTTTTTGAAGAATATTGATTATAGTGTTGCTCTAGCGGTCAATAATTCCATAAATTAATTCCCTGTACCCTTTATTAATCCAACCCAGCAATTCGGAAGATGAAATCTATCACGCACGCCCTAATCCACACCTAAATATTTTCCCGTTATAATAGTAATTAATTATACGGTATATGTCTGTGCGGAATATCCTACAATGTTTCTCAATATTCCTGAAGAGTCCTCGTGGATTTGGAACGATAAATTTTCTAGATAATATCTAATGTTCCTAAGCCTTACTAATACAGATCTAGTTATTGTTAGCTCACCCCCTAGGAATTTCCGTACCAGTGTACAGTTTTCAACACTTTCTTGTCTGGGTTGTTCCTTACAATACAACATAAATAAAGATTTAAGCAGATTGTCTTGATATTTGTGCGTGTAGGATAGGGGTTACTCATACTTATGCTCATACTCATTTATTAATAAAATGTCAACATTTTACAAGTCAATACATTATAAAAACATCATTTCTATTACTATTACATTTTAAAATACAAATTATTATAAAAATATTAATTATTAAATACAAATTGGAAGAGGTAGTGAGGTTGTGACGTATTTTTTTATACCGGAATCCGTAACTTATTCCTTATAATCTTATCATGTGGCATACACAAAATTGATGACCTGCGTCAGTACCGTCCAAAAAATCAAGATGACTGTGCTTCTTAAAATGTTCTAAGGATTCTGAAGGTATCGTGTTGTCTCTCGATCATCAAACGCCGGGTTTTGTATTTTTACCGCGAGAACAACAACCCCGAATGGGGAAAAGAGTTTTAGACATTTAAATCCGTGTAGGTATGTGACGTAAGTTACAAAAGTCACTGTGACTTCACCGTTACTGGGTTAGCGTGACTTCAACACACTTGTTGCTTCCAAAAAAAACGCCGCGTAGCGTGCTCACTGAAAGGTATGCGAATTAAATCACGGAATCCTGTCGATCGTTCACCAACAGATTGTTTTGGATGGCTTTCGAAGGACTTATAATTACAATTTTTTAGCACTAGTTTATTTCTGCCGGTTTTTATAATGAGAATATTAAGAAGTAATCCTGATCTCTGATAAATCGTCCACCATAGACTCGCTAATTCAACTGTTCTTTGAGGAATCGTCAAATGAGCCTGAGAAATCTGTTATATCTCAGGTACACCGCCTTTAAATGTCATTAAAACGCGATGTTTGCGATTCGAGCTGGTCAAACTGACATTTGATGTTACTAATCGGTCTCGTTAAGTTTACGTCTGATATCTATGGCGACGCATATAAACGAGGTGCAAACTTAATGAGATCGGGTACATTAGGTAAATCGCCACTTCGGAGATCTGTCCGAGATATTAGAGAGGTATAGAATTAGGGTTCAGCAAGCTCTTTCAGGTCATGGAAACTGCAACTAAATCACTAACGACGGTTCACTCCGGTCGCCCGGCTCCCGGCCGGGCCTGTTCGTCCAGGATTGATGACATGTAGTCGCGGATACATGCCAATTTACCAAAGATTGATGGCCGCGAATGACGGACCGTCAGTGTATCGCTAATATAAATCCCGGGGGATTTCCAGAGCTCCCGAAACGTGCGCTTAGGGATAAATGGTTTGGATTGTGGGAAATATAAAGATTTCCTTATCCGAAGAGTTGAGCTTACGAGTTTATTCACTACATTAGTTTCGTACTTCTATCATATTTGTTATAATCATCAGCTCATTTGTTATTGGTATTTTTTTTCGCGCAAGATCAAGATATCAAGTACTCAAGACAGTTTCGCGCGTAATGAAAATGTGGCTGATTATGTCATGTCAGACATTGAACTAAATAATAATGGAGTATTTGGTCATTAGAATGGCCCTAGAAATAGAGGACTGGAGTTAGATACTTTCTTTATGCTTTTGAAATTCGTACTAGGTATTGATAGCATCATAGCAGGGTATAATCGTAATATTTAGTACCTTTCGCAACGATGTCACAAACCAAACACATGAGGTCAAAATGTTAATCAAACTTTTTGCAATGAAACAACACACTGTGAAGTGTAAAGTAACATACATACGAAGCATTATCTAAACATGCTCGTTTGATTACATGCTGACCTACTGGGAATGGGAATACCCCACGTTTGTCCAATAATGGCTATTGGCCATTCCAACTAACTAGTACACCTAAATGATGACAATCAAAACACCATCCCGCGAACCAATCGAAAATAAATAAATTTTTACGACTCAGTCCGAGCGAATTTAAAAAGCAATTACGTATATTGTAATTTCGATTCCCATCGGGAAAGGGCAATAAAAACATCCAGAACAGACCACTATGCACGGAATTTCCATACAAATGGGAGAACACATGGTCGTGCGCCTGCAAATATTAAATAGAATTTGTCGGTTTAAAACCGCTTGAATTTAAAAAGTTTTAATTTAAATGAAGGTGATACGGTGCGATATTCAATTTATGAAAGTTGGAGCGTTGATTGTTTGGGGCATTGTCGGTGCTGGGAGAGCAAACACGTTTTTGTTTTATACTCGTGGGACTGGCGGGCGAAATCGATATAATACTCGTTTATCTACACCCTATATATTGTTAAATTACTACTTATAACGAGTTCAGATACTAAAAGCAGGTAATTAATGCTATTGTGTTACCGTTAGGTACACTCCACGTCAAAAGTAGATGATGTTAAGTATTTTTAGGGTTCCGTACCTCAAAAGGAAAAAACGGAACCCTTATAGGATCACTTTGTTGTCCGTCTGTCCGTCTGTCAAGACCCTTTTTCTCAGGAACGCGTGGAGGTATGAAGCTGAAATTTATATCAATTACTCAGGTCTACTGTCCCTTGAAGCTGTGAAAAAATCAAACTTCTAAGCCAACGCAATCAAAAGATACAGCCGTTTATGCCGCAAATTTTCGACACTTGCAAGGGAATCAAAACCTACAGGGTGCTTCCCGTGAACTCAGAATCTTGAAATTTGGTACGAAGCAACGTCTTATAGCATAGATAAAGGAATAATTACGAAAACCATATTTTTTTTTTTAATACCTAACTTTGCACCTAATTTATATGGGGCGCTATACATACCAGGTGCAAACTTAACTTAACCACTTAGGGATGGAAAGTGTTTGTACGGAACCCTCGGTGCGCGAGTCCGACTCGCACTTGGCCGGTTTTTTTGACTGCAACTACATTGACACATTCAAACAGTTCCACATCTATTATTTACTACAACAAAGGACTTAAATCTCTTACTTCTGACGTTAACTGTACAACAGATGCTGTATTTTTTACACCACACCACATATTTGATTATTCGGTGTCGAATGAAAGCAGTCAGCGTATCGATATAATTTGTGTAAAGTCTGAATAGTCACGCGAATATTATCTGCATATAAATCGCGCAAATGAGTTTCAGCTTTTAAATCACGTACAGCGTCACATCTGTCAACTTTGGATATGGACTTTATTCGCTGCGTATACAAAATGTGGTTGTTTGTTTAATGGCGTTTCAAGACTAACGTAATTTGGTTCCATGAGTATTGAAGTCCAGCATGACTATTGTTGTGACTTGTTTGTGATCTCCTTTGCATTGTTACTTTATGTCAAATTGTATGACTAGTATAGTTACTTTAACATCTAATCCGAATACGTGTCTTCATGTGTCTAGTTATATTTGGGACTAACTAAACGTAAATTTTCTGAAACAATCAGTATGCGTTTATCAAGCGCAGATTTTTTGCGAGATTATAATATATGTAGAGGTCACGTGTCTGCCCTTTACCAACATTATACTTACCAATAATAATACCATTACAATTGGGCACTATGCGATTTTCACATCGAGTAGATTGGTATAACTTAATAATTTTTGCGTAGCCGTCGCGTACCGGATTTATTTACTTTTATAAATTTTAGAAAAAGGACAAGTTTTAAAAGTTTTTAGAAAAAGGACAAAAAAACAGCTTCTGAAACATAATTAATTTCGTTAATAAATATAATATGTGCATGAGAGGCTTAATGTATTTCACTGTTAGTCCTACTTCCCAGCATTAATGTTGTGCAATACTGTCCCCAAAAAACAATGTCATTGTTGTTATTTTGTCACAAAACACCCATTGACAGCTGTCACCTGTCGCCGCTCGTCGTCGGCTGCTCATTGAACCACGCCGAGAGAAAAACACTCTTACATTTACATTTTTATTTTTATTTCACATCGGGAGACCGCGGAGAAAGATTTGGTTGGAACTTATGATATTTATAATTACATTAAAGTTTGTCTCGAAGAAATGTTTTTTTTTGTTATAAAACTGTTGTATGTAATGTAAATCGAGTTTGGAAAGGTTTTAGAGGAATGGCCAGAGCTATGCATGTAAACGGTGTGCGAGTAAAAATTACCTAACCTAAATTTTCTCAAAATTAAAAAGTTATTTGTTTTTCTGCAAAACCCCACCCAATGAATTTGGCTGATGGAATGTTTCCGGATCACCAGATAAAAGCAAGTGCTTGTTCAAGTAATGAATTGTGGGTGATGATAGGCCCACAAAAAATATAATCATCACAAAAAAAACATCGATCCAATCATGTATGTCGGATGCTGGAGAACCTACGGACCCCCAATACATCGAGGGAAGGCTCAATCAACGCATCAACTCAAGGCGGTGACGTTGTAAATGACACCATTCTCTTCAGTATTAACAGAGATACGTCTTCATCGACTCCGAAGAATCACCGTGCTCGGCCGGCGTCTGTCCCGAATCCTGATCATTTTGAATCATCCAAAATAAGTGAATCACCGAAACAGAAAGCACCACCCTTGAAAAATCGCATTGTCATATCGAGTAATAACAAATCGAATAAAATTACTAGTATTATTAGTAATAATGCTACTCTGAAGAAATTTAATTACTGCCATTTCTTAACACCTGGCGCAGGAATCCGGCAAATGCTAGGACAATCCAAATACCATACACAAAACTTAACATTAGCTGACTACTATGTAATTATGGTAGGAGAGGATGATTTTCATAAACACGAAGACTATGAAAAATTAGTGGAATATTTAACTGACATCGTATGCCGTATAAATCACACTAACATCATTATTATATGTCCCACCTATATATGTAGTAAGCCTATCTACAATTCCAAGATAGAAATATTCAATAGTCTGCTTCGGAACAATGCAAGATTACATGAAAAACACGTATCCTTTGACTCGAATCTAGACTTATCATTTGACATGTTTTCAGCAACCACAGGGCGTATCAATAATCGTGGAATGACAAATATTTTATGCCATTTGGGAAACTTCATTACGGAAAGTACTCGACCTACTGAGAGGCTGGAAACAACAGGGAAAAAAATTAAAATGGTGCAAAAGAAGTTATCCGACTATTTCCCACTCCACTCTGGAAGATTGAACAATTCTGGACTAAAATGTAAAACGATTTTGGATTTTTTTCCTATAATTTCATCTACGTCTTGCACCAAAATATAGCCGGATTACTGAATAAAGCGGACACGCTGTCGGTATATTTGCAGGAATTTGACATGAAAAGCATGCCTATAGATATATTATGTATCACTGAGCACTTCTTGGTGGCGAGCACCGAAAACCTTGTTACTATGCCTAACTTTAAGCTTGTAACTAGTTTTTCTAGAAAACAACGTAGGGGGGGTGCCTGCATATTAGTAAAGTCTCATCACGAATACAAGGAGTTGACCAATATAAAAAGTTTATCTTTGGAGTGTTCAATTGAATGCTGTGCGATTGAATTGTTACGACACAAAATCATTATTATATGTCTCTACAGGACGCCCCAATCAAATATACCATTGTTTTATGATAAGCTTGATACTTTACTTCGCAAAACATGTGATTACACTAATAACAAAAAAGTTGTATTATGCGGAGACTTTAACTTGAACATTTTAAAGAGAAATAATAACACTTTACAATTTGAATATTTATTACTAAACCATAATCTGAAACTGGAAATTAGGGAACCAACTAGATTGGCCAGTGGCACCTGCCTCGACAATTTTGCACACAATGTTAAAGGCTCCAAAGGAAACGTTATTGAGCTAGGTTTGTCGGACCACACGGCACAAGTATTAAAATGCCCCGTGAAAAAGACCTGTTTCATTAATTGTTGGAGAGTAAAACAACGAGACTTTAGTTCAGAAAATTTGGCCTTGTTTAAAAAATGTATAAATAGTCTAAGTTTCTCGGATGTATTACAGTGTAATGATGCAAATTTGGCTTTTGATTTGTTTATAGATACCTTTACTTGCTTTTACAATTTGTGCTTTCCATATAAAGTAATAAAACTAAAATCTACAATAAAACCTAAGTGGATATCTCGAGGGATCAAAATATGTAGCAAGAAGAGAAGAGCTTTACTATGGAAATACCGTTTTTTTCCTAATAAAGTTAATAAAAATATTCTTAAAGCCTATAATACTAGATACAGGAAAATAATAAATCTCACACAACGCTCCCAAAATGATAATTTTATAAAGCAAGCAACCAACAAAGCAAAAGCTACTTGGCAAGTAATTAATAAAAACAAGCAGCTATTCCCCAAAGAGCCAATATTAAAACTAATTAAGGACGATGTGACGATTACTGATCCGATTCGTATAGCCAACGCTTTCAATAATTTCTTTATTGATCAAATTGTAACCAAAGGCACAGATTTAAATTGTAATTTAAAAACCAACTGTAGTCAATCTATGTATATGGCACCTACTGTTCCACATGACATAATTATTATAATTAAATCGCTCAAAAATACGAATAGTGTAGGATATGACAACATAAATACTAAAGCTGTAAAGCAGGTATCGCATGTCATTGCAAATCCTTTAAGTCACATTGTTAACCTCAGCATCTCAACGGGAGTATATCCGGACAAGCTAAAGCCTGTAGTTGTAAAACCCTTACATAAAAAGGGGATAAAACAAATGTATCAAATTATAGACCCATCGCTCTAGCAACGATATTTGCTAAAGTAGTGGAAAAAGTTATATATGAGGCACTGTACAATTATTTAGAAAAATATAGTTTGTTAGCGGCAGAACAAAAAGGATTTCGTCGAAAGAAATCCATAAATATGGCAATATATGATCTTATCCAGCCAGTCATAGAAAATATAGATAAGCGAAATCACGTTTGTGCCATATTTATGGATATGACTAAAGCATTCGATTATGTAAACCATTCTATTCTTTTAAGGAAGTTGAATGCACATGGTATTCCTGGCAATGTTTTGGAGTTGTTGAAATCCTATCTGAGTAATAGACATCAATACACTGAACTCTCTCAAATCTGTATGCGCACTAAATATGTAAAATCTTACCGATCTCAAAAGAGGCAAATAATGTATGGCGTGCCGCAGGGAAGTGTTCTCGGACCTTTATTATTTTTACTCTATATCAATGACCTACCTCGGCACGTCAAACATCCTATGGTGTTATTTGCTGACGACAGCACTGTTATTATTAAATGTGATGACGTTGATAGTTATGAAATGGAAATTAATAATACTGTTAAGGACATAATTGAATGGCTGAATATGAATAATTTATTAATTAATCTCGATAAAACTAAAATAATGCACTTTTACCAACGTAAATTACCTGTTCAAATTTTTTGTAATTACGAAGGGACGTTAATTGAGTCAGTTTCTGTTACCAAGTTTTTAGGAGTACACGTAGATAACCATCTGTCATGGAACTCACATACTGAAGAAGTGTGCCAAAAACTGAATCAGTATGCCTATGCCCTTTACAAACTTGCAAAGCAAGCGAGTCCTGATGCTGTATTAACTGCATACCATGGATTTGTAGCGTCGACTTTACGATACGGAATAATTTTTTGGGGCAATTCTTCAAATAGGGAAGCGGTGTTTAAGGCTCAAAAAAGGTGCATCAGAGCAATGCGTGGCCTTCAGCAAACCGACAGTTGTGTAACCCATTTTAGGGATTTGAACATTTTAACAATGCCTTCTCTTTACATTTTAGAGGTGATCATGTTTGTTAAAAATAATCCAGCACTATTTAAAAGAAGTAGTTTCACCAGCAAACGTTTGGAGCAAAGATGTAAAGAGGATTTATGTACAGCTGCTACAAAAACAGCTTTAATGCGCAAAAGCGTATATTCTCTAGCTATAAGAATATATAATAAATTACCAATAGAATTGAAATTATTACCAGTCCTACTTCTGAGACGTAAATTATTAGTTATACTCACGAAGAAATGTTATTATTCTATTTTAGATTATTTAAATGATGTTGACATTGTATCTGACTAATCTTTATTTTATTTTTATTCCTATTGTTGCCTTCATTATTATTATTATTATTATATTGTTAATTTAATTATCATACATCATCTTGACATTGAGTACTTATATGAGAATTTAGTTTGTGTTTGTAATGCTATGTAACAGCGTAATAGGCATAATAGGAATAAGTTTTGTGCATGTGCATTGTTTTTGTACGCCAATAGGCAAAACATAGTGATACATTATGATATTTAATTACACCACTGTATTTATGCAGCCTTTACCTATGTTTCACAAATAAAAACACTTTGACTTTGACTTTGACATGAAAAACAAACTGTCATAGAAAAAAACCCATCAATCCATTATTCAATTGTAATAGTTATTTAATGAATTTTATGTTTATTTTCAGGTAAGTGGCTTGAAAGTACCCTACGTCTCTGATCGGTAAGAATAATAAATACTATTTTTGATAAGGTCCGTCCGGGACGCCATTTTACAACCGCATAGTACAACATCACACATAATATTTTGTGAAATAGGTATGTGACTTCAAGGGTACGCAAATATTATATTGGTACTGAAATAAACGAATTATTATTATTATTATTCCCTTTATTCATTTTTGTACTTAGGCTAGGTTTTTTTTACAATAAATTTATATAAAAAGTAAAATATAAAAAATACATTACAAATATAAACACATTCTAAAAAAAACCTAACCTAGGGTGCCGCCGGCAGCGGGGCGGGGCCCAGGCTACCGGTGGTTAGGGCTACAGAGAGAGGAACCTCCTTATTATTATTATTATGTTTTTTTTAAATCAAAAGAAATTTAAATTGTTTTCAGAAATAATTTCATGTACGACAACTATGAACTTACACGGAAAAACGAATTTTTTCACGGTGAAAATGGCAAATTACTTATTGTCTCTATACTTAATATTGGTACCTACCCAACCGACAAATGTTGAGCGTTGAACTTTGACGGTCATTTCTGACTTTTAGAGCAATCTAAGTGTATGTAGTCCAATATAGACATTTGATCCCAATAAAAAATAAAATCGATTGACATCCTCAAAAAAAATTGTTTATTCTCCTATTGAGTATTGTAGCAAAACTTGCAGTCCAATCTTTATCGATGTAAAAGTAAGTCGTTCCCATCAGCCTAATATCCAGATATATCCAGATATATCTTCCAGACAGCAGCAGCTGTCATGCGACAACGGCATACCGTGTGCGGGGCAGGCTACCTATAGGTACAGTCTTCATTCATAATTCTATGCTGAACCGATGTGTCTGTATTAGTGTAATGAACCCTTAAATCCATTGAGACCCCGAATACACGCTCGGTACAGAGCTCTGCTTAATATCCCCCATTGTCTCAGTATTGCGGTGGAGAGGAATTGAAACGATCGGCTTTCGGATAGTTTATGGGCTTTGCTTGGATCTAATCTGCTTTTAATGAAGAGTGGTGACAGATAACTAATACAAATATGTGTTTAGTAAGAGGTACTTTATAGGTAGATAATAGACAGTATTTAAAAGTATATTCGGCCAAGCGAGCCGTATCAGAGCTGTCTATAGTGGGCCAGTATTACATAGACTAAGCCTATAATTTTTGCTTGCGATTACCGTCCTTAAAACTGATAAGAGGACTATAATAAATAATAATACCTATACATTATATTCACATTTAAACAATTGTAAATTACTTGTGAAAATAATTTCTTCTATTATATATATATACGATACCGCGATTATTGATATGTTTATTGATATGATATGTTCCGCTTGCCAATCGAGATAAGTGCTATTGAAACGTAACGCATGGTGGATTTAGGAGTGGACTCGTGAAACCAATGTAGAAACTAATATTTAGACTCGAAACTAAAGCAGTTTTATAGTAAATTGGTAATATTGCAATAAATAAACTGTTAACTGATATTTGTGTCGAATACCGTTATCAGAAACACCGTCGACAACAAATAAATATTGTTATTTTGTTTACTGCTATCGCAAATGGACATTTATTTAACACAACCTTTTGCTGAGTGTACGTAAAATATAATACTGGAACACGTTAGTAATATCCTCTTTTGCGTCTTCTCCGGAACATAAGCGATATTAGACACGCATTTTTGATTTTGTAAAGTTATAACGTATTTTTTGTCAGCGTTTTTAAACTTGTTCCCTTTTCTTAAACCGTGAAGCACCACCTCAAAACAAATGTTATAAATTGAATTGAATTATACCGTTATAGAGTTTCTTCCTGTCCTTATTCCCTCCTGCTGGCATATTTTTTTCCGATTGTGTTGTGAAATGCCCATATAAGTATTCATTTAAATTTTTCATTTAATTGTTTCATTCTTTATTGATTTTTGATTAGGTATTGAAGCCCATCGGAGTAAAATAGAGGCCTGGCATTTATTATATATTTTATTTGAAAATACATTCCTCACCTCAATAATCCTAATTATTCATAGTACGAGCCCCGTTTGTTCAGGCGAGGGATATTATTTTTACGAGACATTATTCCGTCGTAATATAAACTGTAGTAAATGGAGATAGCGCTAATGTTTATCTTCATGGGAATGTTGCTTCGTTTAAAATATCTAGAGAGGATGCCCGGGCGAGAAGGGCGCAAACGGCGAGTTATACAGGGTGGCGTTTAAGTAATGAGGAGAACTGTATTTTTTCTGTCCTATCAGCATTCTCGTACACCGTGTGAAGTTGGTAATTTAAGCAAAATGTGATTTCCGTTTTTTGTAATCATTGATTAGGTATTAGTCAAGACTACTGATTAGATTAGATTATACTTATTGCACACATATAGGGATACATTATAAATTACACATAGTCAATTTACACGAATCTACACGGTGATCGTCATCATAATAAACAAATTCAGCAAGTCATAATTCATTAGATAATTAAGAAAAAACAATGTCAAAAAACAAAACAATTACTTGATGTGTCTTATTTTCTTGAAACATAAAATTATGTTACCGTCAAAAGCGCTGAGACTATTCAAAACAATCTATGTGTTTGAGAGCTACGATGCCTCAAACAGACACAAAGATACACATAACTTATTAAAGTCGGGGTGGTGCGTTAAAAAAAATATATGTTATTAATGTACCGCATCCGCTTACGGGACAATGCCTAACTTTTGGGAGTCGTGCACGGAGCCGAATCCAACGTGTAGAGATCTTCCGACAATTTAATGAAATGAACTAGCACTTAGTGCCTATCATCGCCCCTCACGTATTTAGGCACCAAAAAAAACCCATGTCAAACAGCCCACCCTGTGTACGGGCATATGTTCGCAGGCCGAGGGGCGGCATTAGGCGCTCTTGTTACTTTCAACCCGGATTAATGCCGCGTAACGCTTTCTGCATGTTAATACATTTTCGCACGTAGGTATAATATATAATACAATCTACACTCCATCTATCTACACAATACGTATAAATGACATAGAAATTTCGGCACGTGACAAGTGAGGACGCCCTGAATTAAAACCGCATAAGTAAATGGTCATCGCGAGAACCTCATTTTATGAGTGGCATAAAATGCTAACCTGAACATAACCACAACGTTAGGAATTCCTACCTTCAATATTGCCTAAGATCATGTCATTTTTTGGAGTAGTAGGGCCTCGTGCAGGGTCCGTCCGGATTGTTACTACCGTCTTGCCTGCTAACCCACCGCCAAACAGCAATGTTGGCATTGTTGTGTTCCGGTGTGGGGGTAAGATAGCCGGTGAAATTACTAGCATAGAGGCATTCTATCTTCGTCCTCCGGGTGGGCAAGCACTTGTGACTCCTCTGGTGTTGCAGGTGTTTATGGGCGACGGTAATCGCTTTCCATCAGGCGATACGTTTGCTCGTTTGCCTCCTATGACATAAAAAAAAAAATTGTTTCAATCAAAGCTGCACGATAGACAAGGCTTTCGAGTGAAAAAACAGCATGCAAATCGGACCATCCGCTTGGAAGCTACGATGCCACAGTCAGATAAACTACACATGTTGAACTTATACTTATACACCCTTCGATTTTGTCGGGGATTAAAAATGGGCAAGTATTTGGTTTTAAATTCACCTGTTGATAAAAGAGAATGGAGCCGGATAAATAGAACAAAACATCACGTCTAACAACAAAGTGAGTGACTTGGATTGACTCAGATTAGAGATTTAGAGTACCTGTTAAAATACGAATTGGAATCCCGCCTTTTCTGTTTCAACGTTTACATTTTATTAAAGCATCCCCAACTTCTTTAGGACGAAGTACTTAGTGACGGAATAAAAGTAGACTGTTGAATTAGTTGTTTTAATCCGAATTGTAGAAAGTTAAAACAGTAAGTTCGTTATAGAAATCGTGAATTGAATTCCGAATGCTGAATATAATTAGGTAAGTGGACAACGAAGAAAGCCGAACGAGCTTAGGTAATTTTAAAGCATATCCCCAACATTACTATTAAGAATATCAGTTATTAGTCTCGTTGTAAAAACAAATCCTGTTCAGATGTCCTACTATCCTGTGCCAAAATTGATAGATATTTTATCGATAGACGGCGTAGTAATATATGTATGTCCGTACCTACTAAACAATCATCGCGTTGCATCGTGATTTAAACTTTTTTTTCTTTCATTATATGACTTACTCCTCCCCGCTTGACTGTACGTGGGTTGGCGTCGATAAGGTTTACGGGAGTGTAACTGCCGATATTTTACTGTCCAGATATCATGTGTTTACGGCCCCCGCGACGAGTCGCGAGCTTTATGTGACATAACTCTCCACATGGGGACATAACGAGGCCAGATTAGCCCGAACACTTTACACGCTATTGACATATACCTCATAGCATTAAAATGGATACTGTTAATACAGAAGGTCACTTTAGATTTAGCTGCCTGTTGACAGTATATTTTTGGTTGTTTGTGTAAAATGAGACAATCGGTCGCGTGGCGTGGCGTCATCACCGATCGAACAGGTATAAATGGCTTCAAATTCACACTGACTTCGGCGGAACAAAGGTTTGGCAGGACGAACGACCACCCTGGTGTACACCGCGACCTAAAAAGATCTACGCGGCAAAGCGCACCACAGTGCCCGGCTCCACTTTCCGCTTTTGTTTGTTCCTAATCGGCGAACGATCGTAGCCACTCCTTAGAGGAGCATCACATCAGTTCACCACTAATTTGTGACCAGCTTTTGCGAAGATAAAAAGAGAGAACCATTTCTAGTATTTTATTACTTCATATATATGATATTTATTTATATTATGATATATACGTATGTAATTATATCTATATGTATTATATTTTGGAATTACTCATATTTTATTATATTAAAACATTAGTCCTTAGTGTATCTGTGCATACTAACTTGTTCGTTTGTCTATCTTCTTGGACATCCCATTATTTTCTCATTTGCTCAAAGGTTAACTGGAAGAGATCCCTTATAGGGATAAGTTTGCCTTTGTACATGGGTTTATTTTTTATTATTTGAAGTTTTGTGAATTGTTTTGTGTAAAATAAAGTGTTTACATACATACATACATTTATTCTAAGCCAAAGTAAAGCTGTCAATAAACGGCTTGATAGCGGAACTTGATCTACACTGTCGGCAAGTAGGCGATAAAGTAACCTGTAGAAATGTAAGTAGGTTCAAGTTACAGATCGTAAACGGGCGAGTCGACGTCGGCTCTTAATGATATGGTTTTACTTTTATTTTCTAGAAGCTATATAACGCTAGTTAAATCAAAAACTAACAAATAGATTAACAATTACTCGTTATAATACGTCTATCTAATATAAAATTAAATAGTAAATCTAAATTTAATGTACTTAATTTAATAATAATTAATGTAAATGTGATGGGTTAATACCTGAATAAACAAATATTTTTTTTTATTTTTTTATTTATAATCATATATATTGAATCAATTACTAAACTAAATCTAATATAAACTATACCTAGCATAAACTATACCTAACCTATATATACCTAATATAAACTATACCTAAAAATGGGCCCCGTGGTATTGTACCAAATACGCTGGGAGCATTACCTCGCTATATTGCTCTATTAAGACACCAGAGATGTGCGAGGATGCGTAGCGAGGGATGTGTTTTTGTTAACCAATGGAATAACTTATCCTCGCTCAGCGCAACTGGTTCTATTGCTTAACAAAAACACATCCCTCGCTCTCGCTACGAATACTTAGATGCTGAGCGAGGAAGCTGCCAGCCCTTTGGTCACCAGTGGTGTCGACGAGCCGTTTAGAAAGCCCTAAAGCCTTAGCCCTTAAAGAGAACTTTAGTGCTTGGACCCCACGGGCAAATAAATACCAATAATATAAAAAGCTGTGTAAGTAATTGGCGACATGAAAAAACTTGGGTACTAAAATAATGCAAATGAACAAGCGGAATCTTAAAATTGCAAGTTTTACAAGCTTTCTGGTAAACTTAAAGCTTGGACGGAATAACTTAAAAGTTATTGGGATTAGTAAAATGCATACTGCAAGTGCATTCTAGTTGAAAAGCTATTCCGAAAAGTTCGAATAAGTTTTCTTATAAAATTACCAAATTGATGTTCTTTTTTGCTTTTTATAGAATACCAGGAAGGTTAAAGTATGCTAATAATAAGTCGATATAAGCAATCGTATATTTATAGCCGTGACCGTGAGGAGGGTCATCACGGTTTACCCTTGAATCGCCGACACTCGTTACGTCGAATTTTACTTCAAAGATAACGTTTCAAGTATTTTCATTTCATCGACAACTCACTTCATCGAAATTTCATTACGAGTATTTTTATATCACGGATTTTCATATGGCGGATGATTCATTACACAGATGTATTATTTCATAGAAGTACGTTTCATAATTTATCGTTTAAAATCTTTTTAAATTACATACAACTTACTTCACGTAATATCATTTCACTTGCATGTACGGGTGCAGCTCGCTACAACTAAAATGGAAAATATTTTTTAGGGATATAAAAAAAAAACTAACCTAACCTAACCCGGCCGAGTCGGATCTGCTCTGAAAGGTGATTGATTCACCTCAACCTATTCTCAAACTTTAAATGATTCACCTTTCAGAGCAGATCCGACTCGGCCGTTTTTTTGGTAAATGTATAAATGTGCAGTAGGACATATAAAATTGTATTAAAGTAATACGTCGAAGAAATGAATTGCAATGTTTTGTAGTTGTGCCAATTAAGATAATTTGAAACAAATCAGCGATTAAGTAATATTCGTTGAATAGTATTTCTACGTAGTAAGATAAATTTAAATAAATAGTAGTTGAAATAAAATAACGCCAAACAATATTACTAGTACTGAAGTTTCGATGAATCGTTGTCGATGAAATAATATTCGATGAAAAGTTGTCGACAAAACAAGGGTACACCGGGTCATCACTTCAGACACTTCATGAAATATGGGTCCTATAATGTTTTTTTTTCCTGGCACGTTTTGCGGAGGAGAATTACACATTGTTAGTTTTTCTCTTGCATAAATATCATCTGTTATAAACTAAAACATTACAAATATTTTTTCTAAAAAAAGCTATAGCCCATCTGGGCCATCTGAGACTATGAACGTTGAAAAAGAAAAATAAGTTTTGTGTTTTCGATAGTTCAAAATAATCTATTTTTATATGGAGGGAGGACAATGATAAAGGTTGTAATTTGTAATCGTATCTTCTATCTGATTATTGAAACCCGTACAATTGTGTGATTTGCACATTTTCATGTCGATTATTTTTTCTCACTTTATAAGATATCTCTGTAATTCGGGAATGCGACTTCGCCATGGTCCTGGCACAAAAAAAGCGTGTATTCATAGAACATGTACTGTACTTACGTCCTTTTGTTCAATTAGTCGCTATAAACCAACCATCAAGTAATTACCTCTTCAGGCTATATCGGTAACGCCGCCAAACTCCCGTCCAAAGTGACATAACCGGAGCTCTTTTCTTATTAAGTAAGTCACTTTCACTCTAGGGCAGAAAAGCTAATAATATCAAAGTGTCGTAACCAATTCCCAATACCGTCATTTTCTTATTAAATAAGGCATTTTTGCTCTTGAGTAGAAAAGCCAATAATACCAAATTTAATTAAGGTAGTCGTGATGTGATTGTGCGTTACATTTACAAATCGATTGATTTGTGATTGAAATATGATTCGGTTTCGTGATTTTCGGGAGGCTGAAATATGAGTTCCTTTTATTTGACCTTATATAAGCTGTTATTTTAGTTCATAAAGACAAATATTATATTGCCATTCTTGTGGTCGGGATGACTTTTAATGTTTTATCATTTATGAAAAATTGGCTTTCGTGGTTTTTCAATATGAAATGTAATCTAATTTAATGGATTCATAGGGAAAATAATGATAATGTATTTTTCACCTCACCAGCTCAAACATGGCAGCTTTGCTGCGAGATAACAGTGAACAAAATGCGATTTTGTTTCGAGCGTGAGTAGAAAGTAGCTTCTTAATTTTAAGAATTTTTGACTACGAATTGTGATTTCTCAGCCACAGGTTAATTATAAAATTTTAATCATTCGAATTTTGATGCACTCTGTCTCTTTCATATCTATATGAAAAAGAGAGTGATAAAGACATATCGATTCCAAATTCGATTTTCGAATCCGACTTCGAATAAGAACACGTTCCAATCGACGCGTTGTAACAAAAAAATAAAAAAAAAATACCCGAAGAAGTTTTTATTACAAAATACTGTTTTGAACGACCGAATGTTTAAATAATTGTGTCTTTTATATAAATCAAACAGATTTTTGTTTAAATAAGTTAAGATTTTTCAACTTTATACTGTAAATACCTGTAGGTACTTACAAATAATTTATGACTTCACCAATTTATCATAGACGCAGTTTCGAATCATATTTTAAAAAATATCGCGTTCAAATTGTTATTTTCTTTTGTATTCATTTTGTTTAGTGCTTAACGAGTAAAAATATTAATTAAACTATGAACAAAATCTCGTCTAAAATAAATAAACACGTAATTGTATCTGCTCAATCTTCCAGTTTGATCAAATAATGACAACCATGGTGATCGTGAGGGACTGGTAGGTACAGTGTTGGAACGTATTATTTGAATTTATTTAGATTTTTATTTCATTTCAAGCAGCGGGTATCTTTTTTCTAATTAATAATGTCATTGAAATCAGCAACAAAGACCTGAATCGTTGGAAGAAAAAGTACAAAAAGTCGAACCTATGCTCTCGCTGTCCAGGTGAAAAGTTGTGTGTGCTACACGAGAGCAAAGTTTTTTGCATCTCTTGCTGTTGAGTCCCTCGCTACACACAGGATTCTAAATTAGAATCACTCGCTACGCTCGTGATTCAAACATAGAATCCTTCGCTTGCTCGGGACTCAAAATCAGCACTCGCAACAAAAAACAACTTTGCTCTCTTGTTGCACAAATAACTATTGTGTGTGTGTTTCTTTTTTTTTTGTAATTTTTTGAAATTGTGTGTACGTACTTATGCTTTTGTTATTGTAGTAAAACTTAGATTAATTAGAATTATATATGTACATTCAACATAGTATTGTTTGTTAAGAATGAATAAATGAAATGAAATGAAATAATATTAAGTATTGTGAATTATATATTTTATTCTTATTTTTTCTAATTAGTTTTAACAAATTGTACATATTAATTATCATTTCTTTCATATTTATCTGTAGTTTTTAGTATTGTAAATATTTGTATTGTATGTGTTTATTTTAAAATAAACTTTTCCCCTCAAACTTGAATAAAAACCACAACTTTATTTGTCTAAATCATGAAAAGTTTTTAATTATACGTTCATTATTATAAATGTATATCCGTGTAGTTTTTTTTGTATATAATGACTTGCCAAACTAATGCCCTAATCTAAATAATAAGTATTAATGCCTAATTCAGTCATACGATAAAGATATTTCAAAACCTAAGTTTTCCCCATTTAAACGTAATTACTGTTAATTGTGTTGGTGAAAAACGACGCGTTCCCAAACGGGTCTAATTGCCGGCCCGACCGGCGCAGATATGGCGGACGCAAAAATTGGATGTTAATGTTTTTGGCGCCATTTGGCATCATTTGCGATCATCCCCGGGCTAGGGATGGGAAAAAAGTACCGGGTGTTTTATCTGTGACTTTAATTTACTAGTGTTTACCGGGTCCCGTCCCCTGTACCGGGAAGTGACTGTAAAGGTAAGAAACAACATACAAAAAAGTCTATTTGTACTATTTTAAATAGTGATAATACTCAGCTATATGTATAGTGATCAATTGGTATGTTATTGGTAGGTAGATATTTAAGTAGGATAAATCTGTTGCTGCTTTAAACCGAGATGACTGAACGAAAGAGAGGGAGGGTCTTTGCCCAGCAGTGGGACAGTACAGGCTAAAAATAAATAATGTGCGTATTTTGGGATTCGAAATTTTTAAATTTATACATATTTATATGGCTGTTTATTTATATTAATGTCTTCCCCGAGGAACATTATTAATGAAATTAATAAATTTATATTAACAAGTTCAACTTAGGTATGTAGCCATAAAATCGGTTTAATGATTTATTGATTTATTATCTTATTTAATCTTAATTAGAAGTTATTTTAAAAAGCATGCTTGAATTTCCTTTTTATCAATTCACATTCCATTTACATATGTAGTTATGCATTTGAAATATTTGAATAAAAACTATATAACGATGACCGCGCGCTAATACGGACACAAAGGCATATTATGGCCCTTTAATAACGCAGATAGAGTGCGCGCTTTCATTATAATTATACGGTGTTGTTGGCGTTATTAAATTATCAATGGCTGCAGCCCGTATTGGAATATTTTTATACGGGTTAAAAATATTCCAATACGGACTGCAGCCATCGTAATGAATACTGCATTTTTTCGAGAATAATCTGATGCAATCAATTGGTTTTCTTCTTTTTTTTATCGAATATGAATCTGGCCTCCTATAACAATTATAATTACGCTACAAAACACTCAGTTTATAATCTATTGTAAATAATAATTAAAATTAATTACAATACTCAACATCGTAGCAGCTTGGCAACTTTTTCTTCGTTTTCTCCGTAATCGTTATCTTCCTAAATTATCGTGCCATATATTTTCTTTAAAAAGTGGAATATTTACAGTTATATTGCAAGGTACAGTCGGCGACATTGGTGATGAACCTCATATAAAAGGTTTACCTTGACGTTGGCAGCTAGAAGCTTCTAGCTAATTAGCAAACGATTAGCCTTTAAGGTGGTAAAAAACTAAATAAAGCACAAAAAAAACAGTTCTATGTTTTCACTTTTGTTTATCAGGTTTTTAACACCATGAAATGCCTCCATGTTATGACGCCATACGGTTGTGTAAACTAAAAAGTACCAGTGTCAGATGTCAACTGATGCGCGTATCAGCGCATTTGTTTAAACAAACTGACGATATGACCGTGGCGTCCAACTGCTTCCAGAATTTTCGTCAAAAAGGGCGCGAACTTTGAAAATGTACTATTTACATGTATTTTATGGCACTATTAGACAGAAATAAAAATGTGTATTTTTTTTAGTGATTTATTGGGATTAATATCCTATTGTCAAAAATACCTGTTCCAAAAATACTAAACGTGTCGAACCCTTCGGCGCGGTGGCCGTGTAATTGTAAATTTCGACCGTTTCGACCGTTTCGACGGAAAATTAAATATTTAACTTTTCCATCTCATTCCGGTTAGCGGGTCCGAGAGGGCCGTAGCTGAGACTAACTTATGATATAGTAGCAATACCCGTGGATTCACACGTGTTACCGAAAATTCATGAAATTACTGCGCCA
This sequence comes from Apotomis capreana, assembly GCA_947623375.1. NCBI lineage: Eukaryota > Metazoa > Arthropoda > Insecta > Lepidoptera > Tortricidae > Apotomis > Apotomis capreana. The sequence continues at coordinate 562,555 of OX392509.1, read as the reverse complement.
CGAATACTAATTTTAATGAAATAATTTCGACCATCTTCGGCACCTACGCGTCATTGAGTATCAAACGTCCAAAACTCGAACAAAAAAATATTTATCATAATATTTTATTCGCTCTCGGCGCCTGTCTCACATCAAAAATTATTTTATCATAAACCATGAATACAAAGATCAAAGCTTAAAGAAATATTGAAAAAGGAGCTACCTGGTGGAAGGGACCGGGAATCGAACCCGGTACCTCTGGATTACCGGTCCAGCGCGTTAGCCACTTCGCTACCCTCGCCCCACGTAGACCTGACGAATTTTTCCTTATGCTTTGTGTGTCAATCTTTGCATTGTTTACTTTGAAAGGATTTTACACCTTACTTTAATTTATCATGTTAATATTACGGTTAATTTTTTCGTAGCGCAGTTTACATAGGAAAATGTGTATGTACTATGTAGCGAAAATTTATTTCTAACCCCGAGAATATGTGAATGTAATTATGTTCAAAAGATTAAAATAATTCAAGCCATGTTCTGTTAAATCGAATAATCTATACATATTGTAACACACAATCTACCTAAGAACACAACACTTTTTACCCTAGCTCCACACTACTAGCGAAGTTGACCGAGGCGAAGGCTTCTGTAAATATACCGGGTGTGACCTGTTATAGGAGCAATAAATTGCCCAACTAGCAAAACTGAACCAAATTTAGCTGTAAATCAGTGACAGACGCAGTTTTATATCCGTGATAGAAACATCTCTATCACTGGGAAGTGGCCCCAGTTTTACAGCTATTTGATGATATATCATGTGTATTTTGGCACCGCACGTCACTACTTTGATGTATATCCATGATACTACAATGTTTTATGAATCTCTTTAGCGTTACACCAATGGTGCCTGGATCACTATATCACTAAATTATGATAAGAAAGTAACAGCAATGCTGATATAGAGCTGTTTGTTGTTATATTGTTATTAGGGATTCTTTTATGTCGCATATCGTTAGTGCTAAATACTGAGTGTTGTGTAAATAGAGTTGTATGAAAAAAAAAAGACCTTACAATTAACAGTTTTGTAAGTATAATAAAATACCAAACTATTTTTGTGTCAGTAAGTAGTGTCAAGTTGCTTTTAGGTACGTGCATAACGGGTAATTTATCATGCGCTCAAAATTTTATTGATGAAATAATAGCATATTATTTGTGTTTTTTTCATGCCCCTAATAAATATTGAATATTTAATTAAATAAAAAATATTTAAAATAGCAAATTATTTAAAGTCACCAATATGTATCTAAAATGTGTTCTGGTTACCGATATATCACAAATTTACAGTTTCCCACCGCCATTACCAAACACTTTCGGGTTCCTTAATAAAACTAGTAAAACCCCCTACTGTACCTACCTACCTTTAGGTAATAAATAAAGTATCTTCAATATTGTTCAACTCATTTGCGTTAATGAAAGTGGTTATATTTTTGGTCAATTACTGTTTTTCAAGCAGAAGTAAGTTCATAAAACTCAACAGATTTGAATGACTGTGGAAGAATATGTTTTCATCTTCTCCATTGTCATCAAAATTGTCAGTCGCAAACAAGTCATCTTGGTATCCTGAACAAGGTTCTGTTAAGATTTCGTTTTTTATCTACGGAACCAACTTCCGAATTCTCGACGCTGGTTTGACTATCATAAATATCCTATAAATGACGTTACAACAGCTGATATACATTTATTTTGCGTTATATTAGTAACAATAATGTTTATATGTCACTGATGATATAAAAGGTCTTAAAAAGTGTATTTGCAACTGTTTAGTGTTAATGTAGATCTTTAAACAACTTTATGCTGCTGGTGTTAAGGAAACGCCATTATATGATACTTTAGACGCATAACAGCTGCGTTATGTTCTTATATATCTCGAGTTAGCTCCATTAGTGCACTGATATATCACCAGCGATATTGCAGCGCATTAAAAGACACAATAGAGTTATTTAGCTGTATACAGGCACTGTATATATCTGATATGCAACGAAATTGCTCTAAATCACAGTTAGGGATACTGTTGTGCAGCTGTGTTATATGTGCCGTATTAAGAAGTCCAGTAAACGTTTATGTCATCAATTCTTATCACGATATAGCTGTATAAGATTATACAGCTAGATGATGATACAAGTCGCCAATATACAACATAGCAGCTCCGAGTTGCTATTTTATGACTTTTATATCATTATTTAGTGTTAAAACATTTTATTTTATCACTACTTTGCTAGTTGGGTGAAACATAGACCCTTCAAACTGATGATTTGTTAAGCAACTTCCGAAAATAACGTATATTAAATGGTATTTTGTAGAATAATGTTTAGACAAAGAAGCAATCTGTTACGAAATGTCCGATATTAGTAGTGACAGCTATATCAATGCTCAGGGAACGTCAATGTTGGACGACGTACATTGAAAATACTATTTAATATGTTTGAAATAATAAAATTCTGAAAACTGACCTTTTTTTAAATTTGCTGAACAAATGTTGTTCAGTTTGAAGAGTAGAATGTATGTTTTAATTTATTGCTCCTATTACAGGCCACACCCGGTATATTTTATGGTGTTATTTTTCCCTAAAATAAATAAATGAATGTGTCCCTAAAATTAAACTGCACATGCGCCATAACATGCTGCGACGCTAGCACACGAACAGCCCCGGTTACCGAAGTGGGCCGCCTGTTCGCCGCCGTGTCGCTAAGTTTGTCGTCGAGTTAGCTCGCGGCTGCGTATACTGACTGGAACATTAATACGCATTTGTACAAACTTGCCTTAAATTTATTATCAACCTAATAGTTTGGCCAGTAGGTACAACGCGGTTTAATCGTAGGCATGGAAAACGAACTCCTAAATTACAATATCGAACTGCCTTACCAACCTACAAAATAAAGATCACGAACTGCCTCACCAACCTACACATGTATTGTATGTATAAATAATATCTAAGTCATATATATTTTACACTAGGAATACATATTGTAAGTAAATACATTCTAATTACTAGAACTTAGTCACCAAATAGGTACTAACTAGAACTTAGTCTAAAAGTTGTTTAAGTATACCTAAATGGCAACACCCGGCCGGAATTTTCAACTAGTTTATTAAAACAGAATCTTGTTTGAATAGTTTGAGTACGGCTAAGCTTTTTAAGTGCTATTTGATACGAGAGTAAACCGGCGGTATGTTAATTAAAACTGCAAACTCGAGCGTTTCTTAAACTGTTTGTTGTTGGTTCTGTGGGCGTTCAACTACAAACAGATTGCAGTTTAATTTCCGTTAAAGTGGTGTTCGCACTGGTCACACGCTACGCCACGAAGCGCGCTGCTGTTGCTGAAAAAAAGTTGCACGGTTCCATTTTGCGTGCCAGTTACTGGTGAAATGTTTCTCTGTTTACCTGTCTGAAAATCTAATGTACCATGTTTTAAGCAGAATAGACTTTGACTTTGACAGTTGAGAGGTTAAGGTTAAACTTATTTAGCATCTGCATACAAACTGTACAAACAGTTTTGCAGGGAATCGCATATATTTAAGTTGCATACTTTAATTAATAAATAAATAATAATAATAAAAATAGTGAAGTTTTATATAAACAGGTATACAGAAAGAAAGTGTAGAAAAAAAGTGTCATCCCGTTTTCTTAGATTGATTAGGAAGGGACGACACTACAGTATCATTGCCACTTTTTAATTTCTACTCTTTTATGTCGTAACTTGCATAATAATACTGAATCTACGCACCCGCGTTCTGTATTTAAGGTTTACAGACGAACTGAACTTAAACTAAACTTCACGTCAACTTACAGGCAAACTAACAAACTCAATTTAGGGGATAAAAATAGGAGAAGGGTCAAATCTTAATAACGTGATGCAGGATCGTCATTTGTTTCGTACAGGCGCGCGGCGCCATGCCAGTCTGGCGCCATCTGTTGGTCATAATTTCTAGTGTCCTCTCGTCAGGCCGAAACGGCTGGACAAATTTGAACCAATTTTGGTACAGGGATAACAGGACATCCAAAGGATGGCTATAGGATTCTTTTTTCACGTCTAACGTTAAGAAAGAAATTACGCGGACGACGTCGCGGGCGCCTCCTATAGTAGGTACCTATTATAAAAACTTTGTCGATCTTGATCGCAAACTTGGGCTACCAGGGTCCGGCTGAAATTAACTAAAGCGTAACACAAAAAGGACAGGAAGTTTGATGGATGGTTGGGAAATTATTTTTTCTTTAGGAAGACATCTTAGAATAGACGTCGATAATAAAAGAGACCTTGAAAAAAAACTTTGTGCCAAGGGAAATCATTTTTGCATCTTTTTGCTAACGGTAAATAATTATCCGTTGTCATTCAATGTTGGCAGATACCTAATCACACAAAAAATACCATAATAGAAAGTAATAAATTAAAAACGAGCAAGAATGTCTAGCTAGACTGGCCTTCATTTTTTTTATTTTAAGATCACTTCCCCCCACATAAAAGGTACGTGTAAAACTAAGTGTGTTAAGGCTTTACAAATATTGCAACCACATTACAAATAATAGAAACAATCAAAACAAAAACTGCCTTTCTGGATTAGAACTGGAACCCGTTGCCATGCCAACACGATTGCTCCACCAATTCCATGGGTCTATAATCCAAATTTTATTATACTATGTTTTACCGATCTTGGTCTCTCTTGTTATTATCTGTTACGAAACAACGCTTTCAGTTCCATGTTCCCTGGAATTGTTTATTTACACACACAACTCATACAAGTAAACAATCGGCACAACTTTAGGGAATCGGGCAAGTGCGAATATGACTTACGCCAACGGGGTATTTAATGATATAAAAATGGTGTTTACCAAAGGTAAGTTTGCACGTGGTACATCCATAATATAACATACAAATCCACAGTATTAATATTTTTCCTATATTATTTACTTACTCATTTTAATGCATAGACTTAAAATAGACTTGGGTATACAGTTAAACCAAATGTAAAATCTATAACATAATTTGCTACGGTGATATAGCACTGTGGCAGACGGGATCACCCTGCAACTTTTATTTGGTACGGGACCCTAAAACTGTGTAACAGTGTTCCAGCGTGTCTCGTGCGCCGTGTAAACAGCGTGTTTTCGTTTGCGGGCGTGCTGATCGCGCCACGGAGTGGATCACGCCACGTGCCCCAAATATTGCCACGGATACGGCTGTTCACTGACGGCCGCGAGGAAACACATTATCACAAATAACTGGCATCAGTGACCATATTTTTCCTTAGGAGTGCTGATTTTTTAAAGTAGGTTAGGCAAGTATTTGACTACAATTTCACCAGATGGCAGGATCGAAAATATGCAGCTAAGAGGCACATACAAAATTCCGAACTTTACTTGCATTGTAGGTCACTATCGCTACCAATCACTGCTAAAGACTAATTTAAAAGCCAGGATTTATCCAAAATAAGGATTCCGTAAGAAAACGCTTCACTCTGGAATAATATCAAAACCCCATACTAGTTTGACATTCCTATACGAGAGTAAACATTATTCTTGGAATGCAATTTTGGTTGAATGAAGCCTTAGTCAGTAAAAGTCAATAAGCTGTCTAGTCCTAGTCAAAAGACCCAAAGGGGAAAATATTTCTGACATTATTTTTAAATCGAACCTTTTCACAATGGGCTATATTATTTAAGATCGTAATTTTTTACGAGTAAAAATATTTTCTGCTACAAATATTAATCGCGATTCAATACCCCAGGCACAATGTGAATGCACACAATGCCCATATAAAATACACCACAGTATGTATCTATAGAATATCGGGATGTTTATTGAAAAGGTTCTTACGGCCCAGATAGCGCTAGACTCAATAAGTTATAGATAGCAAATAATTTCTTTTTCACCTCATCGCTCGGAAAACCTCCGTTTATAGCACAGATGAATAATATGGTTTATAGGGCGAAATCTGCGAGCAAAAGTCTATTTTATCCGCTAGCGTGCAAAAGTCATTTGAATTTCGAACACGACGATTTTGATTCTCTGTGGAGCATGTAACTTTTTTATATTTAAGACTCCTTCAACGCGTGACTGATTTCATCAGTCGATAAATCTTCGAATCAACGCACGCTAATAAAGGGCGATCTGGTCAGGCCGGCTAAAATCATATACTGTACGTTTGAATACTTCTTTTTTAGGGTTCCGTAGTCAACTAGGAACCCTTATAGTTTCGCCATGTCCGTCTGTCCGTCTGTCGTCTGTCGTTGAATAGGTCTTGTAAAAATAATAGGGGTCTTTTAACATTATTTTTTGATAACAACAGCAGGTTTATAAATATTCGCTCCGAAAACAAAAAAAATAGTGTCCCCCCCCCTCTAACTTTTCAACCACGAGTCAAAAAAAAACGGAAAAATTCATGTATATGAGGCCTTATAAGTACTTTCAACGAAAACTATATTGAACAAAATCGGTTGAGCCGTTTTTGAGTTATCGCCAAATTTCATATTTTTTCTTTAAAAGGTCGTACGTTGACTTCCAGAAGGTAATAAGTGATTACAGTTTCTAGGGCGTTTACGACCTTTTTATAGAGCTTAAAATATTTCTTAACGTACACCTCGGGCTTAAAACAGCAGTTTATTGTGAAGGATGAGCAACTACGGAACCCTACACTGAGCGTGGCCCGACATGCTCTTGGCCGGTTTTTTTTAATAAAATACACCTACAATATCACGTCCAGAAACCTGGTTAATGGTTACAGATTTTTAAGTTTTTATTTTTTCTACACTTTATTTTATATTGAATATGTTTATATATATTAATAGTAAGTATTTCAGTTTTATTTACATATTTTGACTAGTATTTACTAGTAATATTAAATACAATACAAATTTTAATATTTATTTGTTATAAAAGTTGGAACATCAGTGTAATTTCTGAACGCACCCGAGAAAAAAATAATAATTAAAAAGTTGGATGTTTTCACAATTCAATTCACGTAAATTTGTTCTGTGGAGAGTACAAATACTGTTGTCTTACTTTATAGAAATATCGGAAACAGGAAAGTTAAGCCCAATTTGGACTATTTATTCAATGCTAAAAGCCTGCATTAAAACGAAAAAGGATTTGTTATAAATATTTGGAGACAATAAGTAATTTTCCAAAACTGTTGGCGTTTTTAAAGAAGATAAAGCCGAAATAATCTTGTTCGGATCCCATCGTCCAATAACTTCCAAAGCAAGTCTTATGGAAAATACTTCCGAGTGGCCAACTAACGAATGTGTCAAGTAGTTTCGAATACAAATATTATATAACAGCGCTTAAGAAAAACTCAACGATAAAATATACACGACGATAATACAAATTACGGCCATATTACTTTTAATTTTTAATATGTGTGCTTCTCTCGTATTTATTTGGTTTGGATTTGAGTGTGATATGTTTTAAATTTGATGTGTTAAATAGAAGGCAAAATTAAATATGATTATTTTTATGTTTTAATTGTTTTTCCTGAATCTTGCATTTTCCTCGCTGTAGTGAGGTGAAAAGCTGTGTGTTCCGCATGGCTACAATAGTAGTTTTTGATACAAGTGTGGAAAGTATGTCATTTTGAACGAGTCCCGAGGAGTCTTGGCCTGAGCCGCAAGGCGAGGGTCAAGACTCGGGACGAGTTAAAATGATACTTCCACACGTGTACCAAACAACGTTTTTTAATACATTTGCGAAAAATTGCAATAATACAAATTTAAAACAGTAATTGAAAGGGGCAATTATATTTATTTATGTCTGATAAAAATTAAGAGTAATACCTACAATTTTTAGAGTAATTGTGAAGGGTCGCATTTAAGGCCTTTGCTGGTAAGTTTAAAGTTTTATTCAAGTTGTTAATAATTCTCTTTTTCTCGTTTCCAGCCAATAAAATGTTCATAGACGGCAATGTAATTTCTCATTCGATTTTGCGGCTAAAATACTCTTACTTGCAATTTTTGCCTTGGCTCGCTATATAGGGCGGTGTTAAATCTATTCTGATAATATCAGAATCCATCATTTTCTATCAAAAACTCCTATTTTATAAATCTTACGTGTCATTTACATATAATTAAAACAATACTGAATGAAAATGAAAGTTTTACTTTTAATTGTAATATTTTTTTTTAAGATGGCGTCGGCTGTCATCATTCAGCCAAATCAAAAGAAGTAGTTTTAATATTTCAGAAGAGATATGATAATGTTACACAGTAATTTAATTGATTCGAAACAATAAAAATCGTGAATCTGTTTTTAGTTCTTTACATTTCATATAATTGTAAATAAATATATTATTTTATACATAAAAATAGCGATTATTCATAATTATTATGAATTTATAAAGCAGCGCGTGGGTCACGCTTAATTAATACTGTATTTTCTAATCTGTGACAATACTTTCTTTTTAATTTTTTTAGGTCACGCATAATACTCATTTGCTCATTAAATAATAGTCACTCAGACAAATTATTAAAACCGCTTTTGTGTATAATTTAATAGATAACCCTTTGATTGATCCAGTATGCAATTTAAATATTTTAAGCATAATTATAAGATATACACTTGCAATGCAATGACGTAATAAATAAAGTCGGAAAGTGATTGACCTTTTTTTGGATGTATGAGACATGACGTGTTAGTACAACAGAAAATTAAAAAAATTTGAAAAGTAAAAAGCACTAGTTCGAAATAACTAACTTTTCGCACGATTTGCAGCTACGAAAAGTACCACTTTTTGAGCAACTGTATTAAAAAATTATTTAGCTTCTCGTGTCTTAAGAACCTCGCTTTCAATTTCAACACTCGCGCCAAATAACAACTTTGCAGCCTTGCATAACAAATAACTAACTATTTATCAAGAAGTAACTGCGACTTCAATGAATGAATGAATGAATGAAATCGTTTATTTCGAGTAACATTGGTGACTCATATTATTTGTTAGTATAAATCTATACCTAAAGTGTTAGTAAAAACATTACAAAAACTTACACAACATACAAGCTTTTTGACACATGCTGTTCACAGCAGTGTCTTGTGTAAGGACAGTCAAGCCTGTCCCCAATCGAGCGTAGGATGGGGAAATTAGCAAAATAGGTAGGTTTAGTTTTCTGTTGATTTTGTCATAACGCGTTTGATGAATTTCGATAAAATTGATATCGAACCAATTCTGAAGTATGATCTACGAAACAAAAAAATAATCATCAAAATCGATTCATGAATTGGAGGAATGATTGCGTAACATACATACAAAAATAACCATATAAAGTTGAATTGAGAACCTCCTCTTTTTTACGTCTATTGAAAATGGGTTATTTATGAAGCAATTTGTAGGTAAGTGGGCGACGAAATATTAAAGGTTATTTTTACTTTTTCTGATTTGAGTGAAAAATGGAATACCTAATACCCTGACCTTGCCCAACATTTACTTAAAATATTGAAGGTATACCGGATTTCTTTTAACGCCTTTTTCGAACGTAACAACTCAAATATCTAAAAATACCTTTTATTGTGGGTTTATTTCGAAAACAAGCCAAAAGCAAACACCTGTAAAATGCAATATTTGAATATACTTAGGTACATGATGATATTCGTTGAAATATTACAATTCCTATAACAGGCTGTTGTCAATTAAATTCAGCATTTTCAGCTGTCTGCTTTTGGTGACTAAGTATAATATTTGAATCAGCTTTTCCCTAATGATTGACGTATTTCTAACATTAATATTTAAATACTTCATTGTAACTAGGACACCGTTTAGCTCATAGAATCACTATAGCATTTAAGTTAAATTTTATTGACAAAAAAATGTAATTTACTTATTATTGTAATAAGTAAGTTTTTTTAATAAATATTTGTGTTGTTTTATGTTATAAAATAATCTGGGGGCACGGCAGTGCCCCCGCCAAGTCGAACAAACGCGCTTGCCGGCACGCCGTAACATCCTTTTCTCGAAGCCATTCAAACCATTTTCAAACTACCTCTATTTCGTTGTGTTCAAAGCTAGAAGCCTGAATTTTTAGTTTATTACATTCAATTTGAACCAGTAGTTTAGGAATTATTGCCAGTCAAAGTTCCTTAATTTTGTCACTCACTGATTCACTGACTCATACGAATAATCATACGAATTCTAAGTTACTTCTAGCAGACACACAAGCTTGAAATTTAAAGCTGTATTACGGTTTGGAGTACACATCATCAAAACACCTAAACATTACAAAATTTCCGTGTAGTTGTCCAGTTATGCGAGCTGCATAGATAAGTTTGTATTTCCTTGTGAACCCTATAAAAAATACATGATTTCAAAGTTAACTTTGCGGTTCATATAACCTTCGGTTTAGATACTAAGACCTCAGGCACAGAATACTTATTAATACATAATTACAGAGTGGACACGCTCACCGCCGCCGCACCGAATTGAGTTACCTCACCCCGCAGGGGCAGTGAGTTGGAATCGTGATGATGATGGTGGTAACTGGCGGCGGTGGTGGTGATGGGGGTGCTGGTGATGATTATGATGATGATGATGAAGCTGGGGACAGGTGTTGGTAATGAGGGTGTTGGATTGTTCAGATGATGATGATGACTGGTGGTGGTGATGGGATGGTGTTGATGAAAGTGGTGACAGGTCATAGTGATGGACGTGTTGGGGATGATGATGATGATGATGGTGGTGGTGGTGGTGGTGACTGATTCTGATGAAAGTGGTATTGGTGATGATTATGATGACGACGATGGGGGTATTGGTGGTAATGAAGATGGTGGTGACTGGTGGTGGTGAGGGAGGTGTTGGTGATGATGATGATGATAATGAATATGATGGTGATGATGATGATGATGATGTTGATGATGGTGGTGGTGATTGGTGATGATGATGATGATGGTGTTATTGTAGATGATTATAATGATAATGATGGTGATGATGATGATGATGATGATGATGATGATGATGATAATGATGATGAAGATAAAGATGCCGATGATGGTGATTAGGTATGATGATGGGGGTGTTGATTCGGATGGTCATAGCAGTGGTGATGAATGATGATGACGATTGTGATGACAATGCTTGTGGTGATGGTGATGACGATGATCATAAAATTAACATCCTCATAAGAAGTATTTACCGTCCGCTTGTCAAAAATTGCTTCATCAAAACTTTCGAGTAAAGCCCACAGATACAGAGAGTGGGCTTTAAGAAAGCCAGTTGCGGATACACAGGTAGTAGTCTTTAAAGAAAATGAGTATGGATAAATAAAGATAAAAATATAATAATCACTTTAATAAAAGGAGATTTTCTCGTATTCTTATATACTTATGTTGTCGTAATCGGATGAAAATGTATGTCAAAGTGGTCATATAGGCAAAGGGTCACTTTGATAAGTACTGAATAAATTAACCGACTTGGTTTTACATTGTATCTCACAACTTTTTTCGGTAGAAGGTTGCGAGACTTGCAATTTTTTTACATGTAATGTTTTTGATAGGATATTTTGAATTGATAGCAATAGACATAAAATACATAATTTACTTATTTAAATGTAAAAATAAATGTAATTATTGCGAAATAAATGTATCATCTTCTTCATCTTCTTTATAAGTAAAATAAAAGCGACCTCGTTATGGTGATTGTACATCACTCAACAGGAATTAGAGACGTCCTCATGCCACATTAACATATAACTATGTAAACATTCAAGACGTAAATATTTAGATCTGTATGTCATTTAATTTTCATTCTTCTTAATTTCACGATGTAATGAAAGGGAGAAAGTTATACAGTTAAACAGTAAAAATATTTTAATAAAATGGACCCAATAATTCGATTAAATAACCGTTCGGCTGGCGTGAAGATTAAAGTTGAATTCATTTCAACTTTAATCCTCACGTCAGCCGGACATTAATTATATACAACCTACTTCAAAAGTTTCTCAGACCTAGTAGTCACTATTCTTTAACAAAAATAACAATATGCTTATTACGAATAAAAATCAATCCACAAAACTCGTCATGAAAAACCGCCGGAGCGTGCGAGAGACCATTTATTAATCGGTCCTATTGAAAGTATCCTCGGGGGACTAAAAAAATGCGCGTCGAAAACAATACGATCGATTACTCGCCGAATTAAACCAATTCCGGCATAAGATAATTGATAAATTACCTTATCTCCGAGGACCTGAGTTCGTTTTCAATTGTCAAGAACTTGATTTACATTCAACAAGTGTATGTCCCAGGGTAAATACTGCGCGAACGGTTTCATTGGTATTTATGCGCTTTCGAGAGTCGTATTTTACTCGATAGCTTCGAGTTTCAATATTTTACGATTCCATTTTTAAACTGCGAATTGCATAATATATAGCCTGTAGTCGTGAGTAAAATGCCAACGTATTCACAATGACTCGACAACACATTGTTTACTGCAGTTATTGCTAAGCAATAGTACAATACATCAGAGGCCGGGAATCCGTTTTCACGACGAGGCATGTATAGTGCTTTTCTCAAACACATTCACAGAATAACACTTAATATTGTTTGTCCGATATTTTCCGAATTTGACCGAATTTTAAAAATCCGATTTCAGATTCTGATTTAGGAGCCCCAAAAACCCCCGGATACCGAATTTCAGCCTCCTAGGACCAATTTGAAATTTTCTCCATACAAATCGTTTTTTTTTTCGATATTTTCCGAATTTGACCGAATTTTCGGACAAGATTTCAGATTCATATTTTTGAGCCCCGAGAGCCCCCCGATACCGAGTTTTAGCCGCCTAGCACCAATTTGAAATTTTGAATCGTTTTGTTTCGATATTTTCCGAACTTGACCGAATTTTCGGACAAGATTTCAGATTCATATTTTTGAGCCCCGAGAGCCCCCGATACCGAGTTTTAGCCGCCTAGCACGAATTTGAAATAATGAAAAAAAAAAGTCGCCATCTTGAATTTTTTTTTCCACAAGTGTCTAACAACCAACCTTTAAAAACAAAACCTGCTTTTTGTCAAACCAGCCAGCTGTGTGAATGACCTTGTTGTTGAAACAAAAAAAAAGTTACTTTGCAGGCCTAGGACTGAAAAGCAGTATGTAATCCCTTTACAGTCCTCTCGAGTTGTTGCGCCCAAAAAGCGATACCTCCGAGCCTATTTTAAGGAACGTAAAGACAATATTTCATTGGATGTTTGAGAAAAATAGTTTTTCTTTTTTGAGTATTGCTTTGCGCTCCCGCAAATCATATTAATTGGGTGTATTCATTTATTATATATAGACTTATTATTATTATCCTGTATGTCGCACCCGCTCACGGGACAATAATGTCCCGGACCTTTGGGAGGCGTGCGCGGAGCCGAAGCCAACGCGTAGAGGCCCTTTCGACAATTTAATGAGATGTAATGTGTACATCGAGCGGATGCTGTCCCTATCCGTGTCATGGGACGCACACAGAGACAGCACCCGCTTGGTGCAAGAACTATTTATGAATATATGGAATCTAAATACAAATCGGGCTATGGGGATGAAATGGAGGACTGGGTAATTGGGCTATTGTGTGAGACAGCCGGACGTCTACCAATAAAAGTGTCTCATAGCAAAAAAAACTGGTAGACGATATGGGCCCCCATAAAAAGCGACACATAGAGTGGCCTAAGGGCAACACCAGTGCGGAAGGCTAAGGGCGGAGAGGTGTAATACTGGGCTTTAAACCGAAGCCAACTAACCCCTTACGTTTCCACATCCACCCCCGAGCCGCAACTCTCGCGACTCCACTCTGCCCGGCCGGTTAAGGCAAGACAGAGGCGGAGGCCCCGACCCATCACCCCCCGTCAGGATGGTGAAAATATATTATTATTATTATTATTTAAGAGTTTCACTCTTGTCGGTGCAGTTCTCTCCAGTCCGTTCTACTTAACGCCAGTTCTTTGACTTCCCGATACGACTATATAAATATATAGACTGCATAAAAAAACATGTGTAGCTTATTGTCAAAACTAACCAAGATGAATAATCCAGTAACTTGGGAATGGAAATATAATAATTAATTTCTGGGACTTTTTAGTGATAGCGTCAACTTTCCCAATTCTTTATCAAACTGAAGCAAAATAATTAACCCTTTGATATACGATGGGTCCCCTTTCAGCTGGAAATAAGATTGGCGGTTAAAAGTCTTAGGTCAATGCTCATCGTTAAACACCCATTTAAACGGACAGTTCGACCGCCGAAATACCCAGAATTCCGAAGTTTTATATTTCAGAAAGATAATTTAACAACAAATACACTTTATCGTGCATCTACATAAATTTTCAAAATAAATACAAATACGAGGGTTTTAATAACGGTAGACAATATGTTAATCCGCGGTGTCAGCTACCATTATACCAAACTTTATCAAAATTGGTCAAGGCGTTTGAGCGTGAATAAGTAACAAACACACTCACAAAGCTTTCGCTTTTATAACATTACTGTGATTACCAACAAATTACTTTTCAAACAGCGTTACGGAGGTCTCGTATGTATTCAAATATTCAACCAACTTTAAACTTGAGAAGTAAATAAGCTATCAAATTATTTCCTAGTCAGGAATGTTAGGGATGTGCCGACAGTGCTACGGAAAATTATGTAATATCACATTAAATCTTTACAGATGTCCCATTTTGTGAAAATTCCTTCCCAATTAAGCAACTAGACGATTTTTACGGATTTTCTGACAATTTCACGTGAGTGTAAACCGCATTAATCCGCAAATTAATAATAGGAAGTATATACTATATAGGCGTCATTAAACCGGGATACTGGTCATTGAGGTCAATTGATAATGCCACGGAAGACATCGTTGAAAGAGAATCGGGCTATGAGAAAATAACGCGAACTAAGTAGCGGTAGTACCCCACCGGATAACGCTGAGACACGGATGGTTTCCGTGATCTCATCGTCCGGGTAAGATAGTACATGCTTCGGACGTGAGGTAAACCGACCTCTTTGCAAAAACAATCTGTGAGGTGGATCCACAGAGGGGTCGAGGTATTCTGTTAGATACGATTTACTTGTACAGTGTGTTTGAGGCGAGAACATACTGACGAGGCGACACAACAGTTACCTAGAAATTCGATTACGAGGCTCGAGGAAGCCACCTCAGGATAATTCGATTACGCTGTTTTATATGCGTCTGATAGACTAGCAATGCAATCGATTTGATTGTAAATACGATAGCTACAGGGCAATATGCAGGTGTACCGTACGTTACCATTTCATTGCTCGTTCTTTCATTTATGGTGCTAATTTAAGTGGTACTTTATGTCTAAGTATATGTTACTTATTTCCAGATATACATTTAAATCATCGTGATGTAATGACGATTAAATAGTAACTCGCATTACTTTCTATCGTGGAGTTATCCTTATAATAATATAAATGTGTCTGTCAATCTAGGGAAAAAATTAGGGCATGCAGCGGAAAGCTGAGAATTTGTTATGTAGATCAGATAAAGGAAAGATATACATTGGGTCTTATCGACAAGTCAAAGAACAGGTATTAAGATGAGAAGAAAGGATTGTCGAGAACTGGCACGATAAGTCAATTTCAAAAATAATAATATAATTATTCTGTTCATTTACCTTTCCGACTTTATCTGTGCGTGTTGCTATAGTGATGACATAAAGCACTGAAATGTAAATCGTTTCTCACAATAGTTTAAATATCTTGGATATTTTCCGGGACTTGAGGGACGGCAAAGATATAGAGCGTGAAAGGAGGGCATTGGCCGTGCGGGGAAATAAGATAGCCCGGAAATTTGCCAGGTGTAGCAAGGGAGTATTTAACGCTTATTGTCTCTCTTTCTACACTTGTCAATTGTGGGCGAGGCACAGCAGGAAAGAGTACAGCGCCATCAGAGTGCAGTATAATAACATATTCAGGATTCTGATGGGGCTACCGAGGTACTGCAGTGACACAACTATGTTCGCCGAGGCCGGGGTCTCTGATTTCTTCACCGAGATGCGCACCCAGTGGCGTGCACCTTATAAAGACAAAAAGACACTGCCTACCCTAGTTGATTACAGAATCGAAACATATTATTTATTGTTACAAACATTACCTTTTTATAAAACAAATGTACAAAAATAATCAATTTGCGATCCGCGCCATCTATCGAGTCGGTGCGCCAAAATTACGTACGTGTTGGTCGATTCCGTGGAGATTGACTTGAACGATTCCGCGGCACTAGCGCCGCTTCGCGCCGTAAGCGGTAAAGACAGGCGATTTTCTGTCTAAATTTATATTTGTGTGCCTCGTGGTAACACGGACCGCGTGTGTGTGCGTTCTTATAAAAATATTGCACACAATAACAAAACTCACGCACACAAATACAGAAGTAAGACATTGTCTAATGTCTTTTACTTCCTTACGGAAGTAGGATGATTCCGACCCGCGACTCGACACGACACGGCGAACAACATTCGGTGCGAGCGAGGCGCGAATACCGCGACGCCCGATGTTAAGCGAACAATTCCGAACGGGTAGCCTGTCTCGCTCTCTCCTTAGCTATTATTTTGTAGATTCGAACTTCCGTTCCGATGATGACTATGTAACGAATTTAAAAAGGCGCTTTTTTGTAACTTTAATTAGCGCAAAAACAGTACTATTTAAGTTTGTCGTATTTTTGTTACCTATATTTTTTGCATACTTTGACGCCATTATTGTTTGTTGTGATTATTACGTGTGATAGTGGTGACTAGTAAATAAGCGAATAAAACTTTTAGTGTATTCTTTTAATTGTGATAATTGTGGTGGTGTTTATTGTTTGTGGTCGTCAGTTAATAGAGGAAATTATTTAGAGATGGTCGATTCGCTTGATATTTGAGAAGACGAAGAATAAAAACTGTCCCGCAGTATTTCTGTAAGTTATTAGGTTCTCAAAATTTTTTGTCTACCCTGTCGTAAATCTCTGTGCACGCCACTGTGCGCACCCGTATCGCCTCCTTTTGGGAGGGACTACGCCGCTCCAAGAACAACATCTCGAGGGCCGTGTACAACGATTAGAACAGTCCTATTTTTAGGTACTGGCTATCTGTGCAACAGGATGGGAACAAGAAGTAATAATTTTATTACTCGCATTATGTTTATATTTTATTTTTATTTATTTAAACTTTATTGCACAAAACAAAAGTCAGTACAAATAGCGGACTTAATGCCAAATGGATTTCTCTACCAGTCAACCATAAGGCCAAACAGAGATACTAGAAGTGGGTGCAAATCAGAAATCTGATGGTACAGAGAGCACCTAGGATACATAAATACAAAATATATATATTACTGTTGTATTCTTTTTATTTAATTTTTTACTTTTGCTTTTATAATATCACTCAATGAGAAGGGTTAAAATTACCTACACATTTGGCAATTGATCGGGCTTGAAACTCCATGCATCAGAAATAAGAAGGCATGTTTCGAACTCGTATGGAGCTATTCGGTGACGAAGTTACCTCGCCGCGGCGGTGTACGGGTAGCAGTCCCTGATGAAGAGCTCCATACGAGTTCGAAACATGTCGGACCGTTCCTAACAATTTCACGTGAGTGTAAACCGCTTAATACAATAATTATCTAGGTTTATCTCACGAAAGTTTTAATAAGATTAGAAATGAGAAGGCCTCATGGGAAAACACATCGAGGGCGCGATATTTTTTAAATTCATTTCATCTCCATCTATGGACATTGTGACGTTCAGGGTTTCAGGGCGGGAAAAGATTCAATAAAACAACGTAAACGAGCTTACTGTGGACCATAACCTGCCCGCTCCCGTTGACGTCTGTCATAGTAATGGTGGCGGGAGCGGGCAGGTGGCGGGGACATTTTATTATAGAGCGTGTATATTTGATATAACCGCAAACTTTACGGGGTTTTAGTATAGGCACTTATTAATAATATATGTATATTGATCCGTAAAATAAAAAATCTAACTTTTTTTTCCATACAAAATAATTCAGCACGCAATGTATTTGTTTGTTCTTGTTTGTTGACACTTAACATAGTGATGTCACAAACTGTCACGTCACTAGTAATAACTACGCCATACATTGCTGCTCAGAAAATTTACAAAAATTAATCACGCTATGGCAGTTAGCGCTAAATTAATCATTTCATTTATTTATTCAATTCACAATATATAGATATGTTATATAGATATCAGATTATAGCACTAAAATTTCCGTCTGGCTACAATTTGCGGTTACATCAAATATACACGCTGTGGTAAGACGTCTATACACTGCAGGCATGACCGAAATAACCCTTATTGTGAAATATGGACAAATTTCAGCGTTCAGTTGAAAAATGGAATTTGAACCGATTACGAAACGGCAAGGGAGCCCAATTAGAGGCTGATCGAGGGCTTCCATCAGTTGTAATTGCGTACATAATCAGAAATTGGCGTCAATCAACGAACATCAAAGCGATATCGGTAATTAAATACAGGCATAAAGTGCAAAATACACCTGATGTATGCTCGAGTAATGTACCTAGGTGAGATGGTATTTGAACTAGAATTTTACTATATATACTATACTAATTAAACTTACCCATTTTGACACGTTATTATAACAAAACAGGACTTAATCGCGTTTAAAAAGTGTTTATTTAATTACCTCGACGTTTCGAACGTGATGTTATGTTCATGGTCTATAAATGACTGAAGAGGCGGGCATCAACGTCTTCTTACGGGGGTAAAAGTGAGCAGTAGAAAATTCCTGAAGTATAAAATATCGTCACCGTGGAGAATCCGCGGGAAAACATTTATATCTATAAAAAATGTATAAAAACGTAGTCGCAGACGTTTAAGTGTACCTGCGGGCTCCGAGGGCGCTTCCGCACCTCATTACCAGGTCATTAGGGAAGATGGAACCGAGCTGAAATGAATACCAACTGGAAATATGTTGATATTTCAACATTCGCCACGAGAAACACTAACCAAACATTATTACTACAACCATACCAACATTCCGATGTTAAATTTGACTGTTGATTGTTTTTGGAGAACCATTCATCAGCCAATTCCAATGGGTGAGAAAAATAAAAAACAAAGTAACTATAAAATATAAAATTTCTTTAATTGTATTGAAAGTTGGTTTTCTATGGAGAGCCATCTGTTGGTATAATCATTTATTTGTCTGCTCATCACGCAGAAAGGCTGGACGGATTGTAACGAATTATGGCACAGGGATAGCTGACCTCCATTAGATGGATATAGGAACATTTTACCCCACTACGATAAATATAAAAAGTTTACTCGGACGAAGTTGTGGGCGCAGTCTTATTCTTATGCTTGCAGAGTGATGAAAATAACTGATTAACAACTCTCACCTTCAGGTGGGACTGAGAATGAGGTGTCCTTATCTGTTGTGCCAAGTTTCGTCGTTTAACGTTGGGAGACAAACATTGAAACATGTTCGAAAACTGTAACACAGGCCAAATCCAAAAAAATAAAATAAAATGGGGTAATATCAAGTCCGAAACCATTGCAGCCCAGATAATAGTAACACATCTGTGTAAACCTTCAACATCCATGGCCTATTTATAAGGACGCATTGTGTTGTGTTTAGAATATATTTTAGACTGGCATCATTGATAAAGAGTTTCAGTGGGTATATTTTTACGTTCTTAGTTTGATACTTTAACTTGTATTTTAAATCCATCTTTATTCCTCAAATTTTTGAACCAATAAATAAATAAATATCAGACCACCTCACACAAATCGATCTAGTGTTGTGGTTACTAGACGACGAGCATTGACCAATTGTGCCCCAAATAATTAACTATTGTGCCTATATGCCAAACAATTTATATTAGAGTTTGAAACAAAGATTCTGAGAATATTACTTAATCAAACAAACAAAGAAACTATAACAAACAAATGGAATAGAGACCTTATCTCTTACAATTATAACTAATGTTGTTTGTCTAAACAACATTACTGCTTTTCTAAAACTGACAGTACAACAGTTTTATAGAAATGTATATTCTATTACAACTGAGACGTGTTTGTTTTCACAATCAAACTCTTTGGTGAGATCTGACTTTTAGAAACTACATTATTTGTTGTATAAAGATGGCGCTCAAAATTTGCGAGACTCGTCTTCCTAAACTTGTAATGGGTTCTAGATATTGTAGGCAAATGTTATCGTCATCTCGTGGAATGAGCTGGTTGCTTCCAATCAAAGTTGCCGAAGACTTGTGAAAAATGAGGCCTTCAACTGGCCTGTGACATCGCGTCACAGACGCAGAACTTTACAGTTAGTTAAGTACCCAAAATGTGTGATTGAAATATTCATTGGAAAAGTTCCTCATTCACTCAGAAAATCATACAGTCGGACTATTACGAAGGTGGATTTAGTATGAAAATTGTACCACTGTTCTTTTTGTGTGTTGTGACTGTCAAATTTTTCACAAGGGTTTTTTATGAAATCACGCTGATTTCTCTTTTTTTATATATTTATATATTTTAAAACTAGTTTGTATAATCAAATAAATATAAGGTTTGCGTTCTGTGATCATAAGTTCATGAAATTAGTTTAAACTGAACACTACCTATTTGAAAATTTGAAATGTTGTCTATTGTTATTTGCCACAACATTAGTTTTAAGTTTTCGTAGATAAGATACAGTCTGACCAAAAAGAGTAGAAATTAAAAAGTGGCAATACTGTAGTATCATCCCTTTCTAATCAATCTAAGAAAACGGGGACGACACTACAGTATTGCCACTTTTTAATTTCTACTCTTTTTGGTTAGAATGTACCTATGAAAACCTCATTTCCCGATAATATTTTTTTTTTGTATATATCTTTATAAACCTTTTTTTATGATATGAAGAGATTAAAATAAGAACCTAGTGTGCGTGACTTTTGATTTACTGATTGTAATATAATAATTTACTGCGATCGTTCTGTCTATCGAAAGACTAAGCCGAACGGGTACGTTGACAGAAACCTATTGCGTTGCTTTATTTGTGATCCAATTTAGCTGATGTCCCTTTGAGAATTGGGACGGATGCGAATATTTTCGTAATTTAATTTATGACCAATGAATTCATGATATTTTTAACTACTTTCTGTTCTATAGATGATTTACGTACGATGTTGACTAACCGCATGTCTAGATGCGTGATAAAAAATATATTGCTCAACATAATATGAATTGGTTTAGGCTAGGATAAGTTACGGCTAAGAAAGGAATTAAATTGATTTTTAATACATGTTTATAAGAGCTTGGCCAAAGTAGCTGCTGAGCATACTTCCATAAACAATTGGTGGAAATATTGACCTACTAGTTTACTTCACCTTTTTGATAGGGACGGATCTGCAGAGAGAGTAGAGAAAAATAAGATCATGGGGGCTCATGATGTGCCGCCAATATTTACCTGTGATGAACAAGCAAAATTTGACCCACTGAAGTATCAGAAGAAAAGAATAACCTACTGATATGTTCTGACCACTGCGACGTTGCATAAATCATTCATGGGGTAGTGGCCGATTTCCACGGCCCTCATAGTTTGCGGCTTAATTGCGTCTTGCCGGCACTTTCCAACTGCCTTCTGCTAACTTTGTAATGTCTTTATGATGTTTAATACTTACTTTAGCGCCAAGTTTCATAGATAATCGACGAAGCACAAGTTAATGTTTTAAATAATTCTCATCTTGAAGGGAGGTCCAATTTTAATGAGTTTTTGTAAATACCCGTTATAATTAACTTTCTAAGAAAATAACAAATTTAATCTCAGGTTTATTGTTTTTTTTAGCAAACGCTGAGCCTGAGCCTGTTGCCACTTACTGCAATGTAACTGTTGTACTTATAATTCGTACGTACAATTCATATAATGTCCCAGCATCAAAGCTTTTAAGATAATCAGACTGTATAATTTCAGTAGTAACAAGAGGCGATTATATCAGTAATCAACGATCTTAACATGAAGTTGTATATGCATTGGTAGATAATTGTAATTCATATTGTAGACAAGTTTGGTATAATAGGATGTGTAACAGTTGTGCGTGCGACTTTGAGCTCCTTTATTTCGCAAAAAAGGTAATTAAAAAGAAAAAGTTAAATACATTTTCTGCGTACGAAGCCGCGAAAAACTATCTTATAAATAAGAGTGTCGTATGTTGTAAAAGACGTTGCATGTAGGTAGGTAACATTGACAGCGCGATGATGATGGCCGGGAAGCCCCCATAAAATCGACGATCGATGCCCTAGCATTACACGTTTTTTACCTAGGACGGGCGGATTACAAATTTACGCGGCCATAAATCGATTTTCCAAAGTTAACCCTACCTGAATAATAATACCTTCCTGGTAAGGTTGAATAGTCCTAGAATCGTAAACAACTCCCACCCTAGCCCTTATGTCAGTACTTACCTCGCTACGTCAGTCGGAACTTGATTGTCATCCCAGTTGCATCATTCATTCTCGGCATCAGTGAAAACAAAGTTATTTGAAACTGTTTTTTTTTGTTTATGTGTTAATATTTTGTAAAAGGTCGCGATGGATCTTAATACTACAGGTAAGAGGGCATATTTTTCATTGAGTTGCATGTAGATATTTTGAATAATTCTTATTACTTTTTAAGATTGAAATAGTAACAAAAATCTTGGTAAAAATACCACGTGTTGGATATTCCAAAAGCTTTTTGTTATGCTTCCAATCGCGTCCAAGCACACTTTTTTGCATTTTTATAAAGTAGGGTCCTTATACTAGCTGAATACGTTAGTTTTAGGTGTGATCTCCCGTGGTCTTACTTTTTAGAGACTAATGAAAGACATGACTCAAAAATCTTGATTTTTTCATTTTATTTTTTATGTACTTTAAATCGTTTATTTTTACATTTTAGGATCAGAGGGAGTTGCAGAAGCTCGAGTAGTAACACGAAAGCTTTTATTTGAGAAAATGCAGGGGCAGGAAATTGATAATTTTGAGAAGAAGTTGGCATTCCTGGAATCATATATTTTGTCACAAGAAGATTATTGTGAAGATACTATTAAAGAAATTAAACACAAAATCTCTCATTTGAAGTCGCAGTTTAAGAAGAAATGGATGGAAGCCTATAAAAAGAGTGAACAATTCCTAAAAAATAATGACATATGGCTACAAGGAACTTTGTGGTGCTACGTCTAAGCAATTCAATGACCTGAATATGAAAAATATTGTCGACACGGATGTTTTAGAGTTCGGTTTATCCGTGTTGCACGCTAGAATCCGATTTTTTGAAGGCATCTTGCATTTGGCATACAAAATTCCGTTAAAAAAATGGCAGATGAGAACAGAGGAAGATAAGGCGATTTATAAAAAGAAGAAAGAGGAGATTCAGGCCAAATTCAGGGAGCAAACTGGCTTGATTGTAGATGTGCCAAAAGCGGGCTTCGGCAATACCAGTAGGAGGTTCTTCTCTAATCCAGAAGTAGCTGCTAAGATTACTGGTGTAGACCTAACTTTAATAAAACGTTTGAAAGTGATTTTGGAAGTAATCACCAGTGGTTATAATGTCGACTTGAAGAAATTTGCAGATTACGGATATGAAACAGCGAAACTATACGTGGAATTGTACTCTTGGCATCCAATGACTGATGCACAAGATTTTGATTCATGGTGCAACGGTAATGGAGAAAGCCCTTTTACCAATTGGATTATTATCCGAGGAGGCGGCAGAGGCCCGTAACAAGCACTTTCGGGAATACCGTCAACATTTTGCACGAAAATTTTCCAGAGAGGAGTGCAATTTGGACATATTGAATAGATTATTACTTAGTTCGGACCCCTATATATCCAGTACAAGGCCGAAACATCAAAATCGATCCACGCAACATAGTAAAGAAGCATTAGAACTACTTATTGCTTCTAGACCGTCACAAAATGATGGTTCCACTGAAGAATTATATTAGTGAATTATATATGTAGGTGACGAATAAGGAAATGTATACATTTATTTATAATTTTATATGTGCAGTATATATACACAACTATTTTATTACTTAATTTTACTTTTGTTTGAAATATACAATTTTATACATCAATTTGTAGTTTTTTTTACGAATATGACTTTTTTTATATGTCTGTCAACTATAAAAATAAATAATATCATATTTTTGTGGCATTGGAGCGACAAAATAATTTTGGCCGCGTAAATTTGTAATCCGCCCCTATGTGCGGACGTGTATTCGATACGGAATATTTTGTACAAACAGCTGTCTCGACTGTCTCTCACTCACATGTATACTGAACTGTAGACTCAAGAGTTTGTTTCTAAATTACTGAAATTTGTCTTTTTTTACGGCTTCAACCATCCCCTACATATTGAATTTTTTTGAAACAAAAACTGAATCGACATATACTAATAACAAAATGTCATAAGAATCGGTTGAGAAATGTGGCCTGTAGGCGACAACACGTTTCGCTAGCTCGCTCAATCACGGGCAAGCTGCAAGCACACCACTGAGCGAGCACAACCCTAAGGCACAGATTATATACAAGTTACTCCTAAGGGCCTTATCACACTTGGTATTTGCGAGCGAGTTTTCTATACAAATAAGCGTCGCGGCGAACTCGCTGCGTGATCGCCTTCCTTCAAGCAAAATTCGCTCGCAAATCGCAACTGTGATACTGATAAGGTCCTAAGATCAGATCAGCATTGTTAGTTGTCGTTAAGCTGCCTGCGTGATAAAGTAACTAAAATATTCTTCATTAAGCTTCACCTTAGGGAAGAGTTCTTTTTCAATTATTGTAATGTAATGTGCGTTTCTCAATTTCGGATTAAATCAATTAAGATAACAAAGTTTCCTGAATTGTCTCCTTTCTAGGGCAGCTAGAAAGTACATCCGAGTTGATCTAATTATATTAATCCTTTGCGTCTTTCGTGTTCGTGGTAAGTATAATACTTTACTTACATTTCCGGAAATAATATACTGAAAGTTATCTATCTTATCTTATCAGTAGCAGCCTTTAAAATGCGATCCTACCAGCTTGCTTACACTTAAAAAGAGATTTTTGGGATCCTATCTAGGATTGGCTAATTTATTCTAATTTGCCCAAGCACATTTTAAATTCAGTGTTTAAAACGTTATTGTATAGTTTGAACATATATTGGTGATACTTCGAACAGATTTAGCTATTAGAGACCAGTCATTAAAACTCCAGTAGCACAGGTAGGTTGGTAAAATAAATGTAGGTAATTTCCTGTATTTCGGCATCATTTTGTCGTGTTGCTGTCAGGACGTATAATATCCGCTGAACTAGTCCTCTTACCACCGTCGCGTCTGCTCACGGTAGTCAGTCGCAAAAGGCTGACACCAAAAACGCATTGTTCCTGTTTGTACTTACACATTTTTGGGGCAAAATTCGAGAAAATAGTTTCCAATGCCACCTGTTGTATATCTATCTAATTCAAATGTCAACCGATCTGGATGTTGTGTAAGGGCTTAAAAATCTCTACTAAATACAGTCATTTAAGAAATAAATGTCGTGTTTGTTCAGCATTTCTTCTAAACTGTGGTAAATGTTTTGGCAGATTGTGACTTGTAAAAGTGCCCTTTGAAGTTGTGGTCTAAGTAGGCCACAACTTCCATTTACAGAATACGGTTGACTGCCCATTTCATTATTTATTTCATGAAGAATTAAACTTGATTATAGCTGACTGCCATCAGTTACTCAATAAAGTTATTTTAGTAAACACCCCCGAAATTACGTAAACCGACTCTAAATATTATTTATTCATCGATTCCAACTCCAACGTCATCAACTCCGTTATATTTGGTTTTCTCGAATCAAAGGCCGAAAGATTTAATAAGTTCTACAAAATTAATAATCCCGTTGACTCAGCGCTTTATGGGAGTTTATTGGTTTTAAACAAAAATATGCTTTGGCTTCAATTGTTCTGTATTCTTGCAAACACACAAAAGTCTTTGTGTTCTAATTGAATAGCCTGTTTCAGTCACAAAGTTCCAGAAACATATTTTTAAATAAGTTTTCGCTGCTTCGAGGGTTTATCGACTTGCTAAAGGATTTTGTGCTGTTATTGTTACGTCATCGAGATTTCTTTTATAATTAAATTTCAATTAAACTAAGCACTATACATTGATAAACTATCAATAACATTCCCAAACGTACCATAATTCAGTAAATAAAGGAGTTTGACCTTACAAACGGTCCGGTAGTTTTGATTTTTTTATATGTTGTCTAGGATGGTTAGTCAGTGTTTAAAATGCACAATTCCCCCCCCTCCGCGCCCGCCGCCATATTGAAAAAACCGGCACGTTTGTCATATTTTTGCTCATATCTTCCTTTAGGAGAATTTTAGCTAGAAGAAAGCTGTGACAATGTTATAGAGAGATAAATTTACTACATTCTCCATTTTATATTTTGTTTCTAAGACAGATAGTTACGGAGATATGCACATTTAAAAAAACGTAAAAAATCGCAATTTCCAACTCAAAAACAAACTTCTGGATTATATCTTCGTTTAGGAGCATTTTAGCTAGAACAGTGCTGACTAATGTTGTAGAGAATTAAATTTGCTATAATTTACATTTCAGATTTTGTTTCTAGGACAGATAATTACGGAGATATGTATAAAATAAAGTCACATTTTCCGAAAATGTATGTAAAAATGGACATGAGTTTTATAAGCAATTATATTTCCAACATGTTTTAATTTGTCCTAGACTAGTCCGTAACTGAATGACAGCGTTCTAAACCAAGAAATTTCTTGAAAATTCGACTTTTCCAGTTTTTTTAATGTGCATATCTCCGTAACTAACCGTCCTTGAAACAAAATTTGAAATGTAAATTATAGTAAATTGAATTCTCTACAACATTGCCCAATCACTGTTCTAGCTAAAATGCTCCTAAACGATGATATAATCCAGAAGTTTGTTTTTGAGTTGGAAATTGCGATTTTTTACGTTTTTTTTAAATGTGCATATCTCCGTAACTATCTGTCCTAGAAACAAAATATATAATGGAGAAAGTAGTCAATTTAACTCTCTATAACATTGTCAAAGCTTTCTTCTACCTAAAATGCTCCTAAAGGAAGATATGAGCAAAAATATGAAGAACGTGCCAGTTTTTTCAATACGGCGGCGGGCGCGGGGGGGGGGAATTGTGCATTTTGCATTTTTAACACGGACTAACCATTCTAGACAACATAAAAAATTCAAAACTACCGGACCGTTTGTAAGGTCACACATAGTACTTTATTCTCTATTCACCGAATTACCAAGAAGTTCGGTAATTCCTTTATCGAACTATTAAAAAGTTGAATTTTGCCGGCACACGTTATTCCTCCTTCTTATAACATGGGACCCTACAAACGAAGCGTGAAGAAGCATCTCTCGCGCCAGCATGGTAGTGTCAACTGACATGGCACAGTTGGTTTCTTGGCAGTTGCCATTCCGACTTGGGTTCCCCTTTTCGCTTACCATCAGGCGAAGTTGTGCCAATATATACTTTTCAATTCAAGTATTCCATTTTTAGTGAGTGCTTCAGTGTAGTAAACGTAGATTCAATGGAATATCTATTGTTTTGGATATTGCAGACGCAATGTCAATGATCATAAAATCATGTACCTGAGTGTACCCTAAATATTATATATAATAATTAAATTCACACGGTATTTACATTGCCAACTGTACAGTATAAACGAAGTGCCACGAGTTTGTAATTGAATTTGGAAAAAGCTTTACATTAAATGAGTAATAGAAGCCGCACAAAGTGGAGGGTTTAATTAAGAACTCGATTAATCACGGCTTGCACTAATGGTAACTCCGCGGAATGCCGCAACGCATTACTCTTCTCTTCGGCCGTGGTTAAAAACACTGATACATCTCTACATATATAAAAGATTTTATAAATGGTTTTACAGATTTTTTATCGATTCTTTTTTTTAAGCGAAAATACCACATTTTTATTAATGTTGACACATATGTTAATTATAAAAGAAAAATGAAATGTGATCTACTACTATTTAAGCAGGATTTTTAATGGTATTCATGCCCGTCTGCTATTCTTTTTTTTGCTGTAGCTAAAATTATTGGGGGAAAATTGATAGTGTAAAGATATAAATTTTATAATCCATACTAATATTATAAATGCGAAAGTGTGCCTGTCTGTCTGTTACCTCTTCACGCTTAAACCGCTGAATCGATTATGATGAAATTCGGCATGGAGATAGTTTAAGATCCGAAGAAGGACATAGGATAGTTTTCATCCTGGAAATTATCCCTAAAAAGATTGAAAAGTGAGTAATTCATGATGACATTGATGACCCTGTAGGAAATGTAATGATTAGACCAAAAGCACAATTGCTCTTACATTTGCTTAGGCGCTTCTAATAATCCCTTTTATTAATTAAGGTGATTAGGTGGATATATCTATCGTGTTGTACGAGGTTGCTTCCAAGTTCCACGCGGACGTAGTCGCGGGCAAAAGCTAGTATGGGTAATATTATTATAACTTACGACTATTAAATAATAAATAACAGCCATCTTCGTAAGTGCCGCACTTTATTAGACGCTACTTAACTCATCTGCTATAAATGTAAAATGCCAATGATGATGATGAAATAAAACTGATATATAGTAAAATTTACATAATTCCTCAAATGTAGAATGTTACCTACATTCTACATTTCCTCAAAAACTATCAATTCAGCTTCTAGTACGTATTTAATAAAATTTGAACAGCAAACACCCGATCCCATCAACAATATCTACCACAACCCTCGTCGGCCGGGAGCTCGTTTGTATTTAAATTACTCTAATAGGTATTCGTAATAGCCCTGCTAATAGCCGACTCATACTGAGTGAAGGATGTGATAATCCCGCAGTTGTATCGTAGCGAAATGTTGTTTTTCAAATCAAATAATGTTTGTTTTTATATCAAAACTTGAGAAGCTGACTGACGGACTAAATAATCATAATTATACCTAGTTAATTTCACCTCACGAAACAAACAGAAGAGATACAATACAAGACATTACAATTAGGGGAACTTAAACAAAACCTTCCACATAACTATAGTA
Organism: Apotomis capreana; assembly: GCA_947623375.1. Taxonomy (NCBI): domain Eukaryota; kingdom Metazoa; phylum Arthropoda; class Insecta; order Lepidoptera; family Tortricidae; genus Apotomis; species Apotomis capreana. The sequence goes on along the minus strand of OX392509.1, from coordinate 533,494 downwards.
TTTTATTATGTGATGAAGCTAAACCACGCACCGTTTAGAAGCTATGATACCCCAGATATACTAACACACAAGTTAAACTTTTAGCATAGCTCTGTTTGCGTGGGGGCTAAACAGGGAAACGGGACAGAAGAAAAGGCATTAAAAGACTGCAATAGTACATTACGGCAGAGACCAGTAAGTAAGCCATACTGGCCGAGTAGGTATTAGACGGACCGAGCCGTAGGCGAGGTCCGGATATAATACGAGGCCAGGATGGCTCTTACGGTCGAAGCAAGTATAGTGCTTTTCTCAAAAATTAAACAAGAAAATTAGATTAAAATTATATTTTGTAGGTGACATTCATATTCGGCCATTTTCCAATGAATATTTTTGTTATATCCCATTTCTATTATTACACATTGTGATATTCGTCGTCGCAGGCACCATTAACTCCCATGATAACAACCTATAACAAAAATAATTATGAGTTTATACTTGGATAAAAAATATAGTTATATCGTTATCAAATAGTGGCAGCATTTATTTACCTTCATCGCCAAAATGTTTATCATCTAGAGCTTGATTTAAGAACTTTTATATATTTTGCTGCTGAATATTTGTGATTTCTTTCCTTTGTAGCCATCCGATTGTCTCAGAAAGATTGTTGAAATATTCTGACCTTATCACACATTATCTGACCAATTATTAACTTGATTTTCTTCCTTCCATTTAATGAATCTCTTGTATTTTTTTATATCTCCTTGGATTTAGTCGGAAGTAAATTATTTTAGCTAACTCTGCCTCCGCTTTTAAGTATGGAGGAGTGCCGTCTATTCGGAATCAGACTCGTCTGAACTCATTTTTGCTTAATTATTGTAATAGATCACACAAGTGTTTCGATATTCAAATATCTTGATACGTAATAGGAATTACATACTTACTTACTGGACAAATATTGATTCCAAATTTAAAATCTCGCTGTTTACTGGACACTTCTAAAAAGTCTTCGGTATGTTCCACTTACTGTAGTCTATCTAGCGATGGTAAGGCAACATTACATGCAATTTTTGAGAAAAACTGTTTAACTTTGTATAATTTAGCAAAAGAAATAACAATCTTTGAGCTGTTCAAAAGACGTTCGATTTTATTTAGCTGTTGTTCACTTTTCAATCGACACAAGAGTGTTCGTACTAAAATGGTCGAGAATGTTGACTTTATATTAAAAAAAAAAAACAAGATGCAAAGTGCTGAAGTGCATAGTATATGGTCAGTCAAATATTAAAAAAAGCCTTGCCAACTCGGTTTGCTTTATTTGTTAAGTACAAACTGGTTCCAAACAGCCAAAGCGGAAGATCAGTCTACGACCTATCGCGACTTTTTAGTTGTCTCAAATCAAATAGTTTACGGTGTCTTCGGAAGAAACTAACAGATCACACACTTCTATTTTTTTATTAAGAAAAAATGAAAAGGCGGCAATGCAAGAATTCAGTTTTGACATAACAGTGAACATAATAAAATTTCCATTCTCGTCCGTTTAAAATTAATACTCAGTCAGCAATTACCAAATATGGACTGTTGAGTTTCTTCCGGATTTTATTCTCAACAATGGTTCCCTTTGTACCGGTAAACTCAGATAATATGTAGAAGTACCCTTGTGGCATTGTACTTACAGAATAAAGTTCATTATTCGCTCATTCTCCAGACGTACATTTTTGCTTGTCTTCGCTGTTTAAAAATATAAAATTATTGATTTAATTATGTCTTATATTTTTTGATCGTAGCAGGTATTCGTATTGAGCTGTACATGAATTTTCAAGAACATATTTAAAACCCTTCGGGTAGAAAAAAAAACTTTTAGTCCTATTCTCCTAATTGACACGTCGCGTCCCACTACCCAAATTACTTACATACCAATTTCTCCTGATGATATACATGAAGAAAAAACAATGTAAGCAAGATTATTAAACAAAAAAATACATGTTTAATTTGCACAAAAAAAAACCTAGTCAATACAAATAATATATCACAAAGATATCAATTATAGTAACTTTGTCTCGAAACGTATAATAATTGACGCGTCGCGGTCGGTTGTGATCACACAAGTCCTCTGAAGGTAGGTACGGATCTCACTAACGCATTTCGGTGAAGCGGTCAGTCGTGCCCAGAGCCCCGTGTGGGATGGTTGTGTCAGCTGTGTACGGGTCGCGGATTATGAATGTAAGTATCTAATTCACGCGTTTTGGCTCACGAAATTTCTAATTAACACGTTCACGTTTTAAAAATCAACCAGTAACTCTATCGGGCAGAGAATTTTAGTGCACATTAAAGGCCGCATTATTTAATAGATACTAGATTCTGTAGATAATTACATGTACCTATAAAAAGTTATTTTCTATTTTTCAAGAATCCCTAATTCACAAGTCTAATTCACGCATCAAAATGAACGCGTTAATTAGAATTTTACCATCCATGCGGTTCTAATCATCAGTTTGGAATTTTTTTCTAGTACATTTTTATTTATTTTTATTTTATTTATTTGGAACATCAACAGCAATACATTATTAATAGTAGATTTGTATATATAATAGTAAGAGTACCTATAATATATAGTCACATCGTCGTGAGGTCATTTTAAAACCTCATCAGGTAGCAAGCTGTATTTCTCAGGGCTGGAAAATTCTAGCCGAAGCGGTTTTTTCCATATATTAGCACCATCAGGCATGAACAATATTTCGTACTTGGATATAACCCTGTGTCTGATAGAATAATAACAGTGAAGCTGAACACCGATTTATGTCTTCTCAACATCGTGCAAGTTTACAACACAGTCCACGGAAGAGAACTAGAGGAAACTCTAGACAGCATACCAAGCCGGTAAATCGCAATGGTATTAGGAGACTGGAATGCTAAAATAGGAAGCTCAGAAATAGTCCATGAAATCCGAGACACCATTGGAAAATATGGTCTAGACTCTAGGAACGAAACGAGGTCAGAGGCTTGCAGAGTTCTGTGTTCTGTGTCTGGCCATTACTCTAACACTCTTTCACCATCACAAAAGATGACTCTACACTTGGAAGTCTCCTGGAACCTGGGTCGTTTTAGGAATCAGATAGACTTGGTACATACTGGTAGACAAGTGCTGGAAGTCATCTGTCCAAAATGTGAAAACCTTCCCTTGAGCTGAATGCAGTTACTGGTTCCCTCCTTCGCCATTCGTCTCAAAGCCGTTTACCGTAACGCGCGACCTAAACCCAGAACTTAGAATCCAATAGAGCGATCCCATTTCCAGAATCTGACGGAAGCGACGCTCATGAATTTAGATCCACCGCGGACAGGTGACGCTGAGTCCAGGTAATAAATGAAGATTTTGAAGATATCGTATCTAAGAGAGGAAGGGACTGTTGAAGGTCCACATGGATCACTGAGGAAACGTGGAACCTAATTCAGCGCCGGAAAGAAATTAAAATTAATGCCCGTCAAGACTCCAAGGTAAAAAGGGAATACTTGAAACTATGTAAAGCAATTCAAAGGGAACGCCGCAGAGACAAGAACGAGCATATGCCAAGAAGTCGAGTCGCATCCACTTAAATTACAACTCCGGATCTGTTCAAGAAAGTTCGCCTGCTGAGTCGAAAGTTCAAACCCAAGTTCTGGCTCATTGAAAATCACGATGAGCAACCGCTGCATGGGTTTGACAAAATTGCAGAACGCTGGCGTGGCCACTATGAGCAGCTGTACAAAAGACCCTGTACATCCACCGACACTCGGTTGCACTGGGGACTTCTGAACCTGAAGCTCAACATCTTCAAATCAGAGATAACAGCTCCTCGACCAGACGACATTACTTCCGAGGTTTTCAAAGCTCTGGGGGATAAAAGCAGCCTTGAACAGGATGGCACGCTTTAGTGAAGAATTCGGACTCTCAATCAACAGATCCAAGACCAAACTCATGATTATTGATCGTACAGGCAAGGTAGAACAGTGGAACACTTAACTTCGAAATCACGGAGAACCTGGGTTCTAACATTAGCAATAATGGTTCATGTAAGACGGAAGTTCGCAGAATTCGCGCTGGGATGGCCAAGGGCGCAATGTCGCAGCTTAATAATGTACGGAAGGACGGGAACATCTCCGCCAACACTAAGACTACCTTTGTCCGAACTATGGTGTTCTCCCTATTTTCATACGGCTCAGAAACATGGACACTGAAGAAAGCGGACCGTGATCGAATTGATGCTTTCTGCTGGAGAAGAATGCTGCGCATACCATGGACAGCACGCCACGTCAACGCACCGATCTTAGCCCAACTCAAGATCCGAACTAAACTGTCGACGACCTATCTTCGCAGGGTTCTGGAGTACTTTGATCGCATTGCCAGGAAAGACAGTGATAACCTGGAAAAACGACTATCACTGGAAAAGTTGAAAGCAAGCGACCAAGAGGCAGGAGCACAACACGCTGGATAGACCAGATTCTCACAACCCTTGGCACTACAGTACACGATGCTCTACACACAACTACTGACAGCAATAGATGGCGCCGCATCATCCGGGAATGACCACGACCCTCAGCAATGAGGCAACTGACGCAAGGAGAAGGAGGAGATAATATAGTAAGCGTAGCGAGGGCGGGTACATGTATAAATTATTTATTATAACTTTTCATAATAATTCAATTTATATACATAATTGCATACCTAACCTACCTAGTAAGTAACGGCCGGTGTGCTTGTTTCTTGAGTACTTAGGTACTTTCATATTATTTAAAACATAGCTTATATCATATAACTGTCACCATATCAGTCATATATTATTATACAAAACGTTTTTATTTTAATTTTAAAAAATATAACTGAATTTGTATAATTAACGCGTCGCTTTTCTAATTAACACGTCATACAAAAAGTCCAAAATTCTAATTAACACGTCGTTTTTCTAATTCACGCGTCTTATAAATTTTAATTTGCTTATAAGTAATGAACCTTTAATAATTATCATGTGCCCTATCCACATTTAAGTTTCAATGGTCGATATGTTACTATATTTCAGATAAAAATGATTGAAAAGTAAGTAGAAAAAAAGCGACGCGTTAATTAGAATTAGAACACAAATCTGGAGAATGACCGTCTTATTTCGTATTGCATAATAGAACTCGAACGGTTATCGTCCCTAACGATTGAGACATCCCGCGCCTCGTAATCTCACGGGATATTTTCGTCTTGTTTACCCTCGGTTCGTGCTGTACATATGAATATCTGTACATACACGTGACTACTTACAAATGAGGGATTTGAGGAATTATGTACCTGAATACTCAATAGGGTGCTTATACACAGAGAGGTAACGGTTAAATTCTATACTTGAAAAACAAATATATTCACAATTTGCATAACCTGAACTAGGGTTCCCCCTGTGTTTCAGGCAATGGGAAAGCCCTTACATTATTTAATTTAAGTACATATTCATCTATATTACAGTAATCTTATTGTAGCTTAAATACTAAAGTTTACACTAAAGTACTAGGTAAAATTAAACAAATATTTATTTAATGACAGCCAGTAAGTTCTCTGTATCTTCGTACGTCATAGTTTGTAGTGACTCGCGAAGCGTTTTCTTACATTGAGCGAAGCTAAGTGGATATAGGTCCAATTTCGCATTTAATCTATTGTAAAGAAATGGTCCCAGAAATATGAAAAATCTTGTAGAAAATGCGTGTTTTGCTTGCATGTTATAGGAGCAAACAATAACTTTACGCCTCTTGTTTTTTATATTCAATGCTGTAAGGAGTTGTGCAGTACTGTCTTAATACTGTGCCGTGAATAAATAACTGTCGAACTGTTAGTAATTTACATTCACTGTATATTATAAGGTTAGTAGGGTAGAGGTAAGGACGATAGGTATGAACCTTTAGGATTGCTCTTTGGGCTCTTTCTAATTTTAGTATTGTGGTTTTAGCCAAACCTCCCCATGACGTTATGCAATACGTTATTATTGATTGGCAAAGAGCAAAATAAACCGTCTTAAGGAGCTGCTCATCAGCAATTGAGCGTAATTTTTTTAGAAAACAAAAATTAACTTACGGGTCATTTACACAGCGCTTCCACATGGAATTTAAACGAGAGGGTTTCGTCGATTAAAATTCCGAGATATTTAATTGTGTCGGTACGCGTTATGTCCGGGCAGCTGCATTTGTCAGTTGATATGATTATTATATATGTGGGCATAGAGCTTGCGGTAGGTTATGTCTACGCTAGGTTTACGCATGGAAAATCTTACATACTGAGTTTTATCTGGGTTAAGTGTTAGTAGGTGATGCCGCAACCAGGTGTTGACGCTAATAAAGCCTCGCTGTGCATATTCATGTGCGTCATCTGCTGATTTAGCGGAAAAAAAGCAGTACAGTGTCATCAGCGTACGAGATTACTTTACCATTTCCTATTTTTAGATCACAAAGGTCCATAATATAGATCAAGAATAGGGTGGAAGCGAGCACGCTTCCTTGTGGAATTCCGTATGCGGTGTTTTTTAAGTCGGAGCTGATAGTATTAATGAAAATAATAATATTACTTTGCTATTCCGCGATAGAATATCGTGCCAGTTAAATTTGTGCTAACCCGTTATACTTATTTGCGTATTTTTTCATGCATATATGCATTTAATGGTCCCACCCTCCCACCACGATAAGAAAAATAAATACGCAAATAAATATAACAAACCACCACCAAAATAACAGAACTTACTCGACACGTGTTTCGCCCCTCTACGAGGCATCATCAGGAGATGTTGACGGTCTGGAGTCCGACAACCGAATGCGATATAACGGGTTAGCACAAATTTAACTGGCACGATATTCTATCGCGGAATAGCAAAGTAATATTATTATTTTCATTAATATGGATTTCCGCAAAGTAACGCCTGATTCAATTAATTGCTGATAGTATTGTTTATCTTCACGCATTGGGTGCGTTCATCTAGATAATTTGCTAGTAATTTGAGTTGGGTACCTCTAATACCAAATGCTTCTAGCTTTTGGAGAAGAATGGCAATGGGGACGGTGTCAAAAGCTTTTGCGAGGTCCATAAAGATTCCTATTGTTTGATTTCCTTTATTAAGTTCTTGGACTAGGTAATTAGTCAGTTCATGAACAGCGTCGGCAGTTGATAGCCCGGACCTAAAACCAAACTGATTTCTTGATAGAAGAATTTGTTGTTATACTGGAGATACTGGTTTCTCCTGCGGCTATTCTCACGGTAAAAATATTGATTTATTTAAACTTTATTACGCAAAACAGAAGTCTGCACAAATGCCGAACCTAATCATTCTCTATAGTCAACCATAGGGCCTAACAGATACCAGAACTTGGTGCAGAGTAGTTTTTTTTGTTCTGAGCGTCTAACATACAACTGATTTCATAATTTTAAGAGCCCTTTGTTAATCCTCTGTAGTCATACATTTCTCATAATTCTTGCAGATGTCATCCTATTGATTAGGTTAGGTTTGTTTTAGAAAAGTTTTATCTCTAATAGTTTACGGTTGCAAAGAAAAATGTTTTCTCCGAAGTGATTTTTCGGCGAAATGAGACTTTCAACGAAAAATAATTCTAAGAGTCTATATAGACACCATCATTTTATATGACAAAAATCAGTACCGTTGTAAGTTCACTTTTCCGGTAGTTATATTTCCATACGATGGCAGTATCATACGTAAAAAGTCGAGTTTTTTTCGGACATCTGGATCAATCCAAGGCCGGGGTTAGAGATAGCAAACATACTTTGCATACCCTAAAAGTATTTTTCTTGCTGTCGAGTGCATATGACATAATACAAATTTGGGAGCATATATTTTCGTAACGAGACGTAGATTTGATTTATAAAATGTAGATTAAGACTACATGAGAAACGAGAATCCCATCAATGGGTAAAACCGATAAATGTCACGCGGAAAAGCGAATATTTCAAATATAGGATATAAAGTGATGGATGAAATGCGAAAACAATTTGAACTATCAAAACAGCACATCCCGTGAGCATCAACATCAACATTGCAGTGCGGTAAATAACGTTAAATACGCATATAAATAAAGCCGTTTGACGCTTTATTTTATTATATTTGCTACGTGTCGGCTTAGCCGTGCCCGTGCTGCACGCTTAACGTGAATAAAATGAGAAAAAACATTGTATCTACATTGTTTTATGCACACTGCGGCAGCGAATATTTAGTATTGTATGTGACAATGTAAAGGTGTAGGAACGTGCGGAGGATTTTTCTTAGGCTGTTGCCGAAATTAGACAATGGAAAACCAGGATCAGACTAATCCGTTCACAGGGATGAAATGCAGACGAAACTTCTATTTCAGACTTGATATAGTTAGGCCGGAAGAAACTACAGAGAAAGCAACTTCGCATGCGTAATATTTTTTTCTTTACCGTAGTCGGGTAACAAGTATCCAGCTATCCAGCCCTGTACCGACATAAGTCAAAATCCGTCTAAATGTTTCGGCGTGATGAGATTTTTTTACCAACAGATTTCGCTGTAGGTACGGCTGACGTGACGCAGCGTGCTCGTAATATGTAATCCCATAGGTATCGCGCAGTTAATAAGATTTTTCCTGAAACAATTGGAGGGGTCTCTCCATAGAAAATTGATTTTCAATTTTAGAACTTCTTATAATATATAGTATAGATATGATAAATCTGAAGTTTGACTTAAATAATCGGTGTCAAGAACTATCTTCAATTATATTTCGTCGTTTCATTCTTCAGATATAATATATAACAAGGTAGTAGTCCTTTAAACCTACAGGCGACATTGCACGATCTTAAGAGACAATCAATTGACTATTAACTAAACAGATTTCATTCATTCATTCACTCCGTTCCACCCGGCAGGCCCCACCTCCATATTGCCTCATTCTTTTTTCGTGCACGGCGACGAGCGCACGCGCTTCTCTCTGAGGATGCGGACGACCGTTAATTCTGTCGAAACGCAAGTCCGATGAGAAGTTCCGTTATAACAACGAACAAATTAAAATACTTGAAGACTATCTGTTTAATAGTCTAGAATAATATTTTTTATATACCGTCATAATCTAACGACGAAATAAGTAATATAATTTTAAATAATTCAGTGACAATAAGTGATTATAATGAAATCAGCCTAATACATAGGGATTGACTGCGAGTCTCCAACGATGTCAGCAAGCATATATGGGCGTTGTTCAGTAGAATCCACGTTCTTCTGCGACAGAAATATTTTTCTCCGTCTACCGTGGCTTACATAGGGATTGACCGCGAATCTCTCACTATGAATATGCGCATCGGGGTTGACTGCGAGTCTCCAACGATGTTAGCAAGCCGAAAATACGGACATTTTACGGTAGAATCCACGTTCTTCTGCGACAGAAATATTTTTCTCCATCTACCGTGGCTTACATAGGGATTGACCGCGAGTCTCTAACTATGAATATGCGCATCGGGGTTGACTGCGAGTCTCCAACGATGTTAGCAATCCGAAAATACGGACTTTTTGCGGTAGAATCCATGTCCATCTGCGACAAGATTAATTTTCTCAATCTACCGTGGCCTACATAGGAATTGACTGCGAGTCTCTAACTATGTTCAAATGCGCATCGGGGTTGACTGCGAGTCTCCAACGATGGTAGCAAGCCGAAAATATGGACATTTTGCGATAGAATCTACGTCCATCTGCGACAAAATTATTTTTCTCAATCTACCGTGGCCTACATATAGTGATTGACTGCGAGTCTCTAACTATGTTTAAATATACATCGGGGTTGACTGCGAGTCTCCAACGATGTTATCAAGCCTTACACGGGCATTCTTCGATAGAATCCACGTTCCTCGGCGGCAAAAATATTTTTCTTGGTCTACCCTCTTAAGAAAAATATTTCTAATAAAATTAAATGATCAATTTTCTACTGTCTAACATGTAAAATGTAAGAAAATTGGCTTATATATCTTGCATCGGAATCGCAAGTTAACAGCGAAATTCTCGCATCCGATTGTTATAACGAGGCCGGAACTAAATAATGAACTCCTGGCCTCCGAAAACCGGACGGACGCCCCATGACGCCGCTGCCAGAGCCAGAACTCGATAAGGAATTTCGAGGGCTCTCGGGGAATCAACACAAATGATAACCGCGCAAAGTATGGTGGTATTCATGAGACCCTAACAAAGGACATGGTCCTAAAGTATTAATCTCGTTCCTGATAATTGTTATGCACCGGGCACCGTTCGAGATATGGGTCGAAATCAGGACGAGAATTTATCGGTTATGCAATAACACGGTTCTCCTTTATCAACAGGCCCGCGCTATTCTTATAAAAAAAAAAAAACGAGCTAAGTAATAACACGTTTCAGTCTTTTCGAGACTATTCACGTAAAATCAAAACGTCGAGGTTATTAAATAAACACATTTTGAATGCAATGAGATTCCGTTTTGTTATAATAATATTAAACGTCTCGGCAGTGGCTTGCCGTATTTCATGTGGCCTTCAAGCGACTTCGACTCAGAATCGCATAAAACTCTCTCCTAATCTAGTCCAGTCGTTCCTGCTGGACATTCAGGATGCAAGATGAGACTGTATTCAGCAATAAACCGTCTGAAAATATCAAAGCCGCCGAGACCATCAAAAGACGGTCTCAAATTAAGAAATCTGTTCCGAAGAGACTGACTTCTGTCTCTGCACAACCGACTCGACTCGAGCGTCTTACTCGACAAACTAGTCAGCGACTCCTCGTTCGTCACACGTCGAACAGGGGGGGGGCGGGGGTCGCGCCGACGACGGTGCAGACACGCCGGACCCTGCCGGCTTCAGCTCCGCAACATGCCGCGGCCGGTATTTCGGAGACATACTGCAGTATGGCAGAGATAATTATTTTCATAACGTTTGGTCTAAAAATATCTTCTAGTAATTAAATAATGTCTTAGATCGAGTTCGACAGGCCACTCAATCACATTTAACACACAGAAGTACAGCAAGAATCTGTATCAATCTGAATATGTACCTTATGTCACAGCGAAGCAGCGGACATAAGCTAAGCGATACAAAAGTAGCTAGTGTTGGGAGCCTTATCAGAGTGTAGGTACTCCGATATTAATAATCGGCTCTTGTCGGTGGAGCAATTTCCATCCATCTCGTCCATCCGATATTAATGTATATCTAATATTTTGCGGCACCAAATATTAATTAAAACGATTAGCTTAACGTTTTATTTTAAAATTTAAAGTTTTAATAAATTTACAGCACTCTGACATTTTACGGTGGAGGACAAACGCACCTTCAAAATCTATGTCTCAAGACGGTTATTTTAACCACTTTAAAATATATCTCTCTAGATCTGTACCAATAAATCTAAGTGCCCGAAAGTAGCTATTTACCTACGATTTCTATTTCATTTGACTTAGGAGTTGAATACAGAGTATTCATACTCCACAGAGCGTCCATTTTGAGATTTCGAGGTCTCAAATCAGTCATTTACTAAGATGACATTTAGATATAGAAATGCCTATTTAACGTAAATGAAGCTCTAAGCAATGCTTCGCTTAGGGTATACATATTGTCAGCTTTGATAAATAAGTTTCCCTTCTTAAAACCCAAATCAAAAATTTATCTTTCAGGGTTTTAAATCGAGCTATTATATTTGACTTTATCTTTACCAGAGGATAATCAAAACGGAATTGTACAGTTGACCCACAAATAAAATAATAATATTATAAAAAAAAAAAACAAACAAACAAAGTTTTGGTGTTAATTACCTACCATAACTTACCTTTTAGCCATCTTCAAATTAACCATTTGAATATCTTAATAGGTGGATTAACAATTCTTATACATACATATAATAATATCACTGTAGGTAATTATATTACATTTCCGTGTCCATCTTGAAGTCTATAGAGACACGCCTAAATCAAGTGAGGGCGCTGGTTGCGATAAAGATAAAGCCAGTGATATGTGGGGATTTCAGAACGGGAATCTGACATATTCTATTTGGAATTAATTAATAATTAGATTTATACAATCCAATTAAATTCGTTCATTGCGTTTAATGTTGTACATAAGGTCATATATTATTGAACAGGTCCACGAACATGAACGCGTGGATAATGATGTCATTCGGTTATACCCGTTCGGGCAATACGTTTCCATATTTAATAATTTATCTCGTCTAATTTGAGTCGAAGCAAACTTTACGGTTTCACCCGACTTACATCAATTCTAAAATGTATGCATAGATTATTCGATGCTGAATCCAGGCAGGAAGATAATTAACGTAAATGTGAATTAGCTGCAAAAACGTACCGATTTGAAAGTATCGTACAACACTTCTGAAATCCCATATTATTACCAAATGTTCAGATTTGATATCATATCCTGGAGGCCTGCTTTGTTAGCTGGCGTTCTAAATATTTTCATTTTATTTTTTGCATTCTCTGGTTTTTATTTGAAACACTAACCGGAATCTTAGTATTTTTTTTTCGGTTTTTTCCTAATTATTCGATTACAGACTTCCCTCCTCTACATGTCCTGGGTGTCGCGAAGCTATGCGACAGTCTTTCAATCGAAGTGGTACATCACAAGAAACGGTGTGACCCTTATGCTTGGATCGTTTCCCGACGGTACTTATAGTCCAGTAATATGACGTAAAATATTGGCAATTTTGAGCCAGAAGTAATCATGACACCTCGGATGTTTTTAAAACAACAGTTTTATCATTCTTATCCGAGTAAGTTACCAGTGTCGTAACGCACGATACACTTAATAGTTACCGTTCTGCCTTATTAGTGTTACTGAGAATATCTAGGACACTGGCGTGAAAAAAGCCTGCAAAAAGCAGCAAACAAGCAGATATATGGGAACCGCAAATCGGCCTAAATTACATCTGTTATTGGTACCGCAATAAAACTTATTTTTGAAAGAATACCACAAAGAAGTGAGTTTATACTTAAAATCTAGGAATAAACATATTTTTAGGCACACAGAATACACTTTTTAGCTAATCGCATTTTAAGTTGTTATTTCTTCAAAAATGGTGATGATTACAGATGTTATTAAAACATTAGGTGCATGTCGAGAACATTCGGTCCTCTTCCTGCTCTTCTTTTATAGAGTACGGTGCTATTTGTAGAGCAACGACTCTCAAAGGTTATAATTTTTGACTAAAGCTGCTACCTCACAAACCATTAATAGATGGATTAAAGAGGTTCTGTAGTAAATTGGCACCCCGGCAAAACACGCACCCCGGTAACATTTAGTGCGCGCAGATACGAACATTTGTCGTGAACCGCGCTGAAGTCAGCGCTATCACCATCTGGCGCGCAGTGGGCTATACCGCTACGTCTCAGAGGTTCGCTCGCTTTTGTGATAGACCAATTTCGGATGACGAATATTCGTCGAATATTTATATATTTATAATAATTCTAAAATAAAATAAACATGTCATGTTACTTTAATTATTCTGTGTCAGAGAAATATATAACTATATTCTCTTATCATGTTTTAATCTACAAAAAGCAAAATATAAAATTAAACTAAAACTCTGAACATCTACCTTGTTATATATTATATCTGAAGAATGAAACGACGAAATATAATAGATGATCAAACGAACTTCTCAAGCGAAGTTCGATCATTATTATATGAGTCGTTTCATTCGAAGATATAATAACCCTCCCACCCTAGTGTACTCCCCTATAGAATAGAATAGAATAGAATACTCTTTATTGCACACCTCAAGAAGAAAGAAATACAAATACAAATGACACTTAACATTACAATAGAGGCAAACAATAGGCGATCTTATCGCTAAAAAGCGATCTCTTCCAGACAACCTTTGCCCCCCCCCCTTTCCCCTATATTTTAAAGTTTTGCTTTTTCTCTGAAAAGAATGAGGCAATATGGAGGTGGGGCCTGCCGGATGGAACGGAGTGAATGAATGAATGAAATCTGTTTAGTTAATAGTCAATTAATTGATTGTCTCTTAAGATCGTGCAATGTCGCCTGTAGGTTTAAAGGACTACTACCTTGTTATATATTATACCTTCGAATGAAACGACTCATATAATAATGATCGAACTTCGCTTGAGAAGTTCGTTTGATCATCTATTGTAAATTATAAGAGTCTAAGGGCTAGATTTCCTTTTCCTTGCCTCTCCACCTGGTTCGACTGTTTTTGTTACTGAATCAGCGCAGCGTAGCAACATTGACTACATATTCTCAGGTATTTCCTACTGGTGCTCATCGCTGGGTTAATTATGATTATGATATCCAAAACACCAATTTAAACAATAGTTCTTAAATATTTCCAACCACATTCCCATTCAAAATACTTACGAAAAGAACAAAAAGGATTTCCCACCAACCGCCGCCGTGTCGTGTCTACACACACCATGTTTTCACGAAGGCAACGGTTTCCATTTTAGTGTTTATGTTACCCGCCTCCTTTCATTAGTCGCTGTGAACTGTGTCCACACCATTTAGAGGAGAAACTAACGAAAAACGCTTAAACTGTTTTGAATACGGCCTATGTATTTATATCTACGTATATACTCGCATTTAAATGAATCTGTGTTTTTGGTGAAGTACATTAATTTTCGTTTTCGGTTTAGGGGCTAGTGGTGCCTGTCAGATTCTGATTATGAATAGGGCTGACATCTCTAAATTCGTCGAACCCGGACAAAGATTTAAAAAATCCTGATGGACATTTGGCGTAAATCGCATTTTTTTCCCGGACGTGTCCGAAAATCATATTTAAAAAAAAGCAATCGCTATATTTTCCATTCACATAAAAAATGTCCTTCCCCGGGTGTAGGTCTTACCCGGATACTTTTTGATAATCCCCCGGGTGGCCTCCAAACTAGGACAAATCCAGCGAAACCCGGTTAGTAGTTATTTCAAAAAAGTGTTAAGAAGGACCAAATTTGATAAAATTTGGTGTGGAGGTAGTCGAACCTCTGGATTAACACATACGCTATTAATAAGTCAGGAGCGGCCTGACATGTTGCGAACTCGTTCAGAGCTCATCATCAGCTGATTACAATATGGTTGGTCTAGAATAGTAGCGCAGCAATGTTTATAGGTAAGTACAAGTAGTCCAAGAGTAAAATTAAGTTCTCTTTGTATCCCGAAAAACTGTAGTAATCCCGTGAGATGAGCGCGTAACACCACGGGGCGCAGCTAGTATATAGATAATGAACATTCAGCCGATATTAATTACTGATAAATAGTAGATTAGTAGGTATTGAATTTGAAAACAAATAAACTTTGCTTACCTTTCAAAACCGCCAGCAGTACGAGCGCTAACATCGCTGTCAAATATAACTTCCGACGCCACGGATTACGCCGATCACTGAGAAACTTGCGCAAATAGTGAACTTGTCTACGATATTAATGAGTGAGGTTAAGGGTATCACGTCAACACTTTGCTTCAGATTTGAACTGCTATATTTGGTGGAATACAAACTATTTTTAAATTATATAAAGACACAATCGCCCAAGGGTGGTAAGTTTCCTAAAGAGGCTGATTTTCTAAAACTAGAATACTTATTTACTTTCTTACGTAATCTCTTTCCTATCTAACAGATACAGAGCAGCAGTTTTCAATGCATTTACTGTATATTATGTAGAGATTACAATATTACAATGTTACATAGAAAACGAGAAAAAAGGCGACGCGCGACGCGGGCACTCTGCAACTGAAGCAACGCAAACATTTCGTGTTTGGTCGAAAGCAAATACGGGACACATGTGGCATTCAAACAGATATTATTCACTGTTACTGTGGAATTATTTCCACAGTAGGTAGCTAATATCAGGTTAACGAGATAATCATCAACAAAGAGGTAAATGATTGGATACTTGTTAGAGCACGACCAATATCTACACTATATTAGAAGGAAAGGTTGAAGGGACGAGAAAGAGGCAAACCAACTACGGGCAAAATAAAGGAAAAGGAGAGGGCCCAAAAACAGAGACATGGAATGGCTCCAATGATACAACAATACAAGAATACTTTATTACACACTAATAAAAGTTTCCAAATGAAACAAAACAAATACAATTTTTAAATAGCGGTAGGCAACAGGCGGTCTTATCGCTAAAAAGCGATGAAGCAATGTTTTAAGCAAAGGATGTTAATAAATTAATAAAAATAAATATCAGACATCCTCACACAAATCAATCTAGTCACATCAAATAAAGCTCGAGAAGGCTTGTGTTATGGGTACTAGACGACGCGACGATATACATACTTATGTACATAAATATATACTTAAATACATAGAACAACCATGACCCGAGCACAAATATTCGAGTTCATCACACAAATATTTGCCCTGGCCGGGATTAGGACCCGGAACCGCCAGCTCAGTAGGTAGGTGCTTAATACAAACTGCGCCAACCACGTTGTCGAAATAAATCATTTCACAGCATTCCATTATGAATGGTGGCCGGGCAATGGGCAGATTTGTTCCAGATCTTAAAACCGTGAAGTACAAACGTGTTCTTGAAATAATTTAAAATGGAGGTAATGTGGGAAGACCTTCTCATCCAGATATTGCCCCAAATCTCGCTCATATTTGACCTCAAACTTCAAATTTATTTAAGATAAAACCGAAACCTACAAACAAAAATCCACCACATGCTTCGTCAATTTAAAAATAATGCATACAATTCACAGTGTATATCCGCAACATGCTTCGTCAGAATCAAATGACATAAAATAAATCCGCGACACGCCTCGTCAAGGAAAACTTAACTTATTAAATCCCCTCTCAAGGCCATATTCGGTCCAAAAGTCCCCATTATGCTAGCAGCATTGCCCCGCTGAATGGCAATGGAGACTTGCTGAACCAACCATGACCCAGAGCGAGGATCGTTGCCCCTCTCTCTCAATCGCCGCCCTAAATCCCTAAAAAGCTCGCGAGCCTCACTACCCCAAGGTCCAGCCGTTTCCACAGCGACGGGTACGAAATCGTACATCGACTCTAAGGCTGCGTACTTTGCGTGTTTCATCTTAGCGGCTGTTTCCGCCGCTGAACCCGCCAACCTCACGGTTTGCCCCAAATGGGACGGAGCAAAAGTGCTAACGCACGTTGCGTCCCATAAAAGACAACGCCCTCGCTGCCATGGAACCAACGTTAGTCCGTCCGGTCTTTTGCCATCCGTTCGAGATAAACCAGGGGGCTCCAATACACAGGGGATGTTAATGGACACCATGGCTCGGCGGACAATTTCGTTTATAGAATGATGGCGCGAAAAGCGCCCTGCACTTCTCTGGCAACTTAAGCCATGGTGTCCATTTTCCTCCACCATAACTCCACAAATGCAGCGATGCGGCTCACACACCTTGGTTCCCAGTCTTAGGGCCACTGCTATTCTTAGCGAGTCGTTATCAAGCAGTGTACCCAACTGAGGAGACGGCAAAGCATGGAGCCATGCACCAGATTCGGGCTTAACAACAGCATTGAGACGAGCTAAATCCGCTCCTGAAGCGTCATTCAATAAAAGCGAGTAGGAGAGTTTGCAGAGGATATCGTCCCATCCTCTCTGCGCCACCAAGTTGTCTGGCCGGTCATCAGTCGGACAGAACATTCCCCACTTCTCAAAGGCCTCAGATACAAAAGGCAAGCGGATATTGCAGCCATCAAGTGATAAAATGCGAGCTACAAGATCCGTTGAGCCATGTACAGAAGCCAAAAAAGCTACCAGGCCAATGTCCTGAACCCGACGAACTCCAAGACCACCGAAACGGATAGGTAAAACCGCTTGGCGCCACTGTTTCTCATCTAAACTTACATTGAGTACCGACTCTAAAATTAACTTGAGCGTAGCATCGATTGATTCCAACTCTGATACGAACATCCATGTAGGTGACGTTCGCAAGACATATACCATCCGGGGCAAAGCAAAACAATTCCGAAGCAAAGTAAGTGAAACATGTCCCGAGAGATGCTCTAGATGTTCTTGTACTGAAGAGAGTGCCTGCCTTTTGAGTTCAAGAGTAGAGCGGACACCCTCGAGAAAAATCGGAGCCCCAAGCAAATTGAATGAGGACTTGTCGGTCTGCTTAATTCCCGGTAAAAGAGTTTCGAAATCTCCCAGATAGTTAGTGACCAAATCACTGCAGCTATAGAGTTCACATTTAGCTGGATTGATTTCCAAACCCATCGCTTTTAAAGCCGGTATCAAGGCCTTTAAATCTTGAAGGACTACCTCTGGACTCCCCCCTAAAATACCATCATCCAGGTACCAAATATTCAAGGGGGCTTTTAAACCAGAAATAACCTTTTGAATGCCCAAACAGAATAACAAAGGTCCCAAAGGATCTCCCTGCTGAGCCCCAACCTGTGAGTGTATAAGATTCTCCGAGTAAAACAAATTACTCGGAGAAGCATAGCACTGGTAAATGAAAGGATACAATGAGGGGGTTTGCTCGAGGACTTCGTTAAGAAGGGTGCCTCTATCTATACTGTTGAAGGCATTTTTAATATAAATTTTAACCAGAACATTATTTGTTGCCATATGTTCTTTAGCAAAAAACCGTGTGGAGTGTATTGCCGCCTCACACCCCAGTGCAGTACCAAAACCAACCTGCTTCGGTTGCAAATAACAGGACATTGCCTCCTTAACCGACCGACAGCAGAGCTTGGCCACAAGTCGGCGAAAAACACTACCTACCGCAATTGGTCTGATACCACCATCCTTTTTGGACAGGGCGCACAGAGAAGCTCCGTATAAAAATGGTTTCACCTCCATATTAAGCATGCCTCTTAATAAAAAATTACACAGTCTGGTTATAGACTCGAGCAGCCGCGGGCCATTGCATCCCGCCGAAGCCGAAATTAACTCCTTCAGGTGCTGGGGCCGCAGACCATCGGGACCAGCAGCCGAACCATTATAAAAAGAAGAAATAGCCTCCGCCACATCCAATGGTGATACCGTCAAATAAGGACTAGTTATATTCGGTTCCTGCGGCAAAACCTGTACTGCTGAAGGCGCCGGATGTTTTTCTTTTAGGGCCCTGATCGTATCCGCATTAGCGGGAGCGAGTGAAGAATCTGACATAAGTAACCGTACTGCCCCTCTTAGATCCCCATCATGCACCTTTGCTTCAATATTACGATACACTGAAGGCCGCTTCGATGAAGAACGTTCCTCAGGAAAGTATAAACTAGCGTCTTCTAAATTTGATTTTACCTTGGATGTCAAAGATTTGCATCCCCCTACATCCGGCACCCTTAACGACGAAAAAGAAAATGACAATAATTTAAACCAATCGTCCACGCTGTTCGTATGCAGGCAATCCTCTATGACGGCGCATAACTTGCCGGCGGCCAAGCTCCTAGCGCCCTTAGGTATATGCCTTAATACGCGAATATTAGCTTTTAACGATGGTAAATCATTAAAATTTCGACCGCCCTGTGGTGTGGACGCGTTGTTCGAATCTGTAACTGGAGTCGGCCGAGTGTCTGCACGGTTAGGCAAGTCTGATGTTACTCGGTTTTGTGATACCAAATCCCTATGAACCCTACTTATGTGCACGTTGAGGCCCCTCGAGTGTACATATAACTTCGGCAACCCCGGGCAATAAGGACAGCTCACCTTTGGAGGGCTATTCATAATGTGGGATTTAAAAAATGAACAGCGAAAGAAAGTAGGCACAACATGTAAACAAAATAAAATATTTAAATAATGTTAAAACACAATTAGTATAAAAAAATCCTCTGCAAGTATAAAATTAAGCACAATTCCAGTGAAACAAAAATAAAAAACGACTTTTTTTAATATATACAATACTTAGTAAAACTTTGCTTAAAAATTTAAAAAGACATCGGTCAATAAAATTTCAGTTAAAATACAATAATCCAATTCAAACAATAATCTTAATAAACATTTCATCAGTAAATCTGCATACCATCAAAATAATCTCAAATAATAAAAAAAAAGCAATTCATTATAAACTTACAATAATCCATAAAAAAAATTACTTCAAAATTAAAAAAAGAATTAAAAAAAACACAATAACATTTATTTTAAATTACAAAAACAAAACACAATATAAATATCAATTTATTAGCCGTACAGTACGCTTTAAAATTAGTTCTTCGCTACAAATCCCAGCAAACAGATTATCCGAGCACCGCACTGGCCGCACCGCAGCTCACAAAAACAAAAAAAAAATTAAAAATAATAATAATAATAACACACACCAGTGTGTCTTATTCGTCAAAACACGATTGCACCATAGGTATCACAGCGCAAAAAAAAACTCCTTTAAGAGTTGTTTAAATCATTTTGAACTTCAAATTCAAAATGATTTAATTCAATTAATAAGGCCGATACATAAATACTTAATAGGAAGTAAAGACATGTATTTGCTAGATAGAAGAGCAATCAGCAAATCCATTTTCATTTCTCAATGAGTAAAAATGGAGGAGGAGAGACCTGTAAGAATTTAAATGAGAAAATGAGTTTAGCTAACCCATTTGTTATAGAAGCAACTAACTAAACATGAATTAGCATCTCGTGAACAAATCTATTTGTGGCATTGAAACACAATAATAATTGTATTCGCAATGGAATTAGTCCCGGTCCTTGTCTTACACGTGATTTGCTTCTAAATGTTCTGGGGCTTCAACATAATGTGCTCGCCCACTTGATTCCAACCTTGGAGCTAATTTGACAAGATTTGTTAATGTTTTGTTATCTGAAATATTTCATTAGCATATAAGAATATAACTACTAAAGCAGTTGTGTCATTGACCTGCCTTTGTTGAATTTTGATTTAGGTATTACAGTTCAAAAAACCACCTATCAAAGCGAGGTCTGCAAAATCAAGCCTCAGAATCAGAGGCCTAATTCAAAACCATCATCGTTATTTATTGGTAATCTCTATTCTTTTCCTTAGTATTTTATTTATTCATAATTTCGAAATCTTTATAACAATTCTGGTGCTAAATAAACTTCACTTTTACTTTATTTTAGGAATAAACTAAAATGACATAATTGAAACATATTATATGTATACATAAACAAACTTTTGATGCATAGAGCTCTAAAACAAAAAAAAAGGTCAAGAGCATGTCGGGCCACGCTCAGTGTAGGGTTCCGTAGTTGCTCATCCTTCACAATAAACTGCTGTTTTAAGCCCGAGGTTTAAGTTAAGAGATTTTAAGCTCTATAAAAAGATCGTAAACGCCCTAGAAACTGTAATCACTTATTACCTTCTGGAAGTCAACTTACGTCCTTTTAAAGAAAAATATGAAATTTGGCGATAACTCAAAAACGGCTCGACCGATTTTGTTCAATATAGTTTTCATTGAAAGTACTGATAAGTTCTCATTTACATTAATTTTTCCGAATTTTTTTGACCCGTGGTTGAAAGGTTAGAGGGGGGGACACTATTTTTTTTTGTTTTCGGAGCGAATATTTACAAAACTGCTGACTTTTTCAAAAAATAATGTTAGAAGACCCCTATTATTTTTACAAGAACTATTCAACGACATCCCACACACCAGTGTTGAAAAGAAAAAAAAACACCCCCACTTTAGGTGTTCGAGAGGTACGCGAAAAAAATGAAATTTTTGAATTTTTATTTTACCGTTCTGTCGACGTTATACATACACATACTTATACCAAATTTCAGCTTTCTAGTGCTAATGATCACGGAGCTAAGCCGCGGACGGACAGACAGACAGACGGACATGGCGAAACTATAAGGGTTCCTAGTTGACTACGGAACCCTAAAAATTCAATTCAATTCAATTCAATCGTTTATTCATGAACAACAGAGTTGTGTATGAAAAGCATATAAATACAACATTAGGTTTAACACAGTTAAAATAATTGATATAAATAATCAATAAATCTCAAAATAGACCTAACTCATAGGTATATATTGTGAGTTCCACGTCACTGTACACCATCAGGCAAATTTGATGACATTCAAGTGTGTGTTAAGTGTCACCCGGACCTCAACCCAGGAATAATTGCAAATATTTGTTTGGCAACCTGGGGCCCAATTCGAGAATGCCGTTTGAGATATCGCCGAACGTCAAATCTCCATTAGATAACAGTTATATCGCCATTGAACTGTCATTTAAATGCGATGAGCTTGAAAGTGACATATCTCATCTCAATTTTGGAAATACGAATCTCTAAAATTGGTCGAATACCCCCGGGGGGTATTCGACCAATTTTAGAGATATAATGGAGATCTCTCATTTTCATCGCCATCCGTCACTTTTGACGTGTGCCTACTTGACAAGTGGCGATATCGCAACTTCGTCAATTCGGACGCGCAAAATTTTCGTTTCCTTTGTATGTGACGGCATAAATAACAGGCGCATACTTTAAATTGACCGCGTAGTACGTGAAATTAGTCCGTTACGTTTCGTTCAAAACAGAAATTTATATACATGAATAACATTTTTGACAATCATTATCGCCTTCGTATTTCCAAAATTGAGATGAGATATGTCACTTTCAAGCTCATCGCATTTAAATGACAGTTCAATGGCGATATAACTGTTATCTAATGGAGATTTGACGTTCGGCGATATCTCAAACGGCATTCTCGAATTGGGCCCCTTGTTTAAATTGTACAAAACAGGTGACTCGTTAAAAGAGTTAGTTTTTGTTTGATTCTACTTAATGCTTTTACTTGCCTTTTTAACTTTTAGTAAACGCGTTGTGTGTTACTTATGTTACGCGTGTGAAGCTCGCGGCAGTGCAGTGCACCGGGTCGCTCAATAATTCAATCAAATCAATAAGATTATGGAGTCTTACTCGAACACTCTAATCCTTTCATTCTTTTCCTCGATTCCTATTATAAAACATGCATTTTTCGCAGGCCTATAGAAATTATAGAAAATATATGGGCTTTGTAACAAAGCAAAGTAAAATGTGGTTTACTATTGGAAGGCATAAAATCATTAATACTAATATGGTTACGCATAATTGCTTTTCGCCGAAAATGAGATGTGCATAAGCCTCATTACGCATAATTTTTTACGCATAACATTAAAAAGCATAAATACAGACAGCATAACCGTCATGAAGACTAATAACAAAAAGCATAAGCATAAATAGGCATAATAATCAATTGGCATCATATCAAAATGCATATTATGCATAACGCTATTATCCTATTAAAAGTTGCACTACGAGAGAAAGGTTAGTATAGTGTGTATATATATTTAGGAACTAAAGCGAGGTCGACGGAGGTCCGCTTCGCAGACCCCCTATTCCGCGCTGCTTAGGCGCTTCGCGCCTGGTTATCATGCTAACCTAACCTAACCTAACCTAATGTACCTACCTAATGTGACCACGTTACGTAACGTAATATTTTGTTTTGAAATATATACATACAAATAATATAATAAATGCATGTTAACCACGTAACTGAGTTTCATTCATTTAGACACCTGAAATTATGGATAATGACAGATATACCAAATAATTATTAGTCCAAACAATAGTATGCGTAAAGTATATTCGGCCAATACGAATTAGTTCAACTAAAATTATGCTAATAGCGTAGTATGCCAAAAAAACAGTAGGCCAAAATATTACTATGCGAAAGTACTATTATGCCAAAACAAATTATGCTAAATCAATTATGCGAAACAGCATTAGTCTAAAAAACATTATGCGATCCAAGGGGATCCCGTAAAATGTTATTATAATAAAAATACAGACATACGAGTAGAAGTAAAATCTCAGAGAATACACTGTGTAAATAGTTTAATGTAATATATATATATATTTAGATTGAGTAATAAAAAGGATTTCTGTTGGTTCGAAGTTCTAACGATTGATGTCATTATATGTGGATGGCTAAACTCATTTTTTTCTTTACTTTGTTTCAGGTAAGTGTTGTTCTTTCATCTTGGTGATGAAGACAAAAGTCCACAATATTATAAAGGTAAGTATGTGAAATGCAATAGTACCCCTGATTTTTTAATTTACCTAAAATAGGTAGTCGTATTTTTTGTTTCTTTCAAAGAAATGTAAAAGGAAACTTAAAGCTTTTCCCGGCACTAATTCGTTGTGAAACACCATCTTGTCCCAAATTAAATTGCGTTCTAATCCGAACTAGCAGCTCACGGCGCGGCGTTTCAATTGATTCTCAAATCCTGGAATCGATTACTAATCGCGCCATAATCGACTCGCCGCATTACCCACTCGGAACAATCGGTTTGGTTTGGATTAGTTTAATTGCTTGCCAACTTGCTGGATATTAGTGATGTTCGAAAAAGTTCACTAAACAGCCTTTCAACGTTTCCTACCTATTTATATTTTTTATATCGTTTTTAGTCACTAATAAGGTGTCTCTGCACCTCAAGCACAACTGTGACCCGCGACTCTTTATCGCGTGAGATGTACCATCTATCTCTTTCTGTACAGTACTGTGAGACAGTGATGGGCGACGATATGTCACGCGACAACAGTCGCGAAACACAGTTGTACTAGACGGGCTGGATCACACCTTAGCGAGGCAGGTCGTTTCCGTGCAAAGTCAATGTAGTGAACCTGTGAAACGTCATGTTTGTTTTAAGTCTATTTTGAAAGACGTCTTTTACTGGGTTAATCATCTTCTAAGTGTGTCTGTTTCACAGGACGTCATTTTCTGGGTTAATCATATTTTAAGTAAGACTCTTTCGCGGGACGTCATTTTCTAGGTTAGTCGCCGTGTAAGTAAATCTATTAACTATTTCAACGAAATTATCTGGGCTTATAACTAATCTTATGCTATATTTACTTTAATAACACCTT
Organism: Apotomis capreana; assembly: GCA_947623375.1. Classification (NCBI taxonomy): domain Eukaryota; kingdom Metazoa; phylum Arthropoda; class Insecta; order Lepidoptera; family Tortricidae; genus Apotomis; species Apotomis capreana. Next base: position 508,716 of record OX392509.1, on the reverse strand, counting down.
GTTTTTATCCGTGAAAGTTGTAATTTTATTAAGAAATATTAGCAGGGACCGATAATGTCGAAAAGGACAGGCTTATACAGGTTACCTCTATAAAGTCTAAATGCTTAAATATCTTTAATACGAAATAAAGTTGAAGTTGTTAAACGAAGATGACCCACTAAGAAATTGACTAGCTAAGAACATGACACATATTTCTGTTTAACCCAGTGGTTGACTGGTAGAGAATGCCTAAAGGCATTAAGTCCGCCATTTGTACTTTTACTTATGTATTTTGTGCAATAAAGTTTAAATAAATAAATAAATAAAATGACATCCTTCGAAATTGACAGGAAGCGAAGATGATCGGCCGAGAAGGTGACGAACCGAGAACATGACCTTGCTCGAAATTTACTCAAAACGAGGATGACCTGCCTCGCCAAAAGGGGTTCAAATACAGCCAACTGAAATTCCCAAAAAAACTCTACGCAAGAATGTGACGAAGTTAGTGGACTGCCGTCCGATACTCCGTGTATACAGGTCAGCATTGCTACGCGCTACACTGGTTGCTGGCTGTTCAAATGAATTGACCGTTCTAAACCTAAACCTGATTGACAGGTCTATCTATTGATAAACCGCGAGCAGCGATATCCAATCTGTCTGCGGAGTCCTTTCATCATCATCATCATAGGCCTTTACAACGTTATAAAATATAAAATCATCTTTATACATCGTTTTTTGTGGCAGTGTTTGAAATTACTATAAAGTCTGATGCGGGAGCCACAGTGACATCAGCAAGATTTACCTTGCAATAGGGGGTCTTCCATTGATTGGGTTGGTTAAGTGACCATTTAGGTATACCTACTAATATATCTATATAATTATTGTATTAAGTGGTTTACACTCACGTGAAACTGTCAGGATCGGTCCGACATTTTTTGGACTCGTATGGACATGTATAGGCTTGCAAGCACCGCCCGCCCCCGTTTTTCAACTAGTTCTCCATCAACATAGCAACTGATAAACGTCCACTGCCGGAGAAAGTCCTCCCCCAAAGTTCTCCACAGCGATCGGTCTTGCACCACCCTCATCCAAATTCTGCCCGCGATCCTAACCAGGTCGTCAGTCCACCTTGTTGGAAGACTTCCCACGTTTTGTCTTCCGCTCCACGGTCGCCACTCAAGAACCTTTCTGCCTCAACGGCCATCGGTTCTACGAGCAATGTGCCCCGCCCACTGCCACCTAGTTAACGTTAAAAATATTATGTATCGTTTCACAAATTATGAATGATCACCACTATCATCCGGTTTACTTCGGATTAGTTTAATTGTATGCCAAGTGAGATATTGATAGCCTGAGGCTTGGACGGGTTGTGAAAGTGACAGTGATTCGATTAGGGCCTGATTGTGTCGATGGCGGGCTTAGTGCCTGATTGCGATCCCTGTCAGAAGCTTGACAGGCGCTACTCAATATCTACACATCTGTATTCACACATATACTCGTATATATATATTTAATTGAAATAGGGTAACTTGGAGGTCAATGGATCTAAAAAGCATGTTTTTTTAATTTTTATTTGTGTCCTTTCAACACGCCTAAACAGCTGAACCGATTTTACCATTCTATTAGACACGGGCAGCTATCTATTCATAGATGGGTAAAGGATTACTAATTTAGTATCGTAGCAAAAAAGTCCTAGCCCATGTTTTCCTCCACACGGACATAGTTGACGGGTATATTTTAATAATATTCTATAATAAACTCATAACATATTCGGAAGAAAAATATACTTCTACTTTTTTATTCAAAAAATAAAAATGCAATGATTGAGAAATTTGAGAAAAACACTGTATTTGTTTAAACCGGAAGGGCAATTGCTGACTCCGAAAATCGTCCGTTTAAAATGAATACTCAGCCAGCAATGGCTTACCTTCCGCTTCGACAATAATGTACTATTAATTTCATCCTGTTTCGAAACCAGAAATGCGTAGCACTCCGCTCACGCTTACTTTAATCTCCGTCACTAAATATCGCGCACATGAAGATAAATATTTCATAACATAACACAGTTCAAACATTTCGGTGCTCGCCACATTATTATTTGTTTGCAAATAGCTATTCGCTACTTTAGAGCGAATATTGAAGAGTGCTTACATCGAATCGCAATCTCTTGGTTTGTTGCGCGAAATAATTACTTACTAGATGTTTCGACGACATTTTTTGATTATGGCTGTTCTACCATCTGAGCTATCGCATCGCATCTGCACTCTCACTCTCTACACGCCAGGCTGTATCTTATGAACCGTGATAGCTAGACAGTTGAAATTTTCACAGATGATGTATTTCAGTTGCAGCTATAACAAAAAATACTAAAATCCGAATTAAATAAATATTTAAGTCGGGCTCCCAGACAACAAACGTGTTTTTATACCGTTTGTGTATTCGCGCGCGAGGACGACTCGCAATTGGCCGGCTTTTTTTAATGCCTATATGTTATGGGACTGTTTATTTGACTGGACCAAGTTAAACTACTAAAACTGGATCAAGTTAGACTAAGAAAAATGGTTATATTGTAAACATATAAAATTGGTTCGATCTTTTCTAAAGTCATTTCGGTCTACCGTACGTTGGATTACTGGCTATATTGAATCCCAAGCATTCTTGCAGGGACTCGTAATGCATTTAGACATTATATTGGGAAATAGCGAATCTTTTCCACGCCACTTATTTTAATTAGGGTGTAGAGTTTGTAAAGTTGGGCCTTGTAGCGTTAGGGCGTATAGAGTCAGCAGCTTGGCTCTACATGAGATCTGATAACTTTTTGACATAATTTTACATGAAAATGTGTCGTCTTGGTATAATTTTACATGAAAATATTTTATTTCCCTGTAACCTTTTGTTACAACTTAGCAAACTCAAACCAAGAATCGCGAGTTTGACAACCTTCAGCGGTAAATTAATATGGAATGTTCGCTTATAACGGCGTAAGCGCCTGTCGAGACCGGCTGTGCCGCAAACTATACAGACAATGGAAAACTTCGTATAATAGTTTCAGTTAAATTCTCTAAACAACACGTCAACGTAAAGTTTGTTGGATGTAGTGCGCAGATGAATAGAATTGTCTTCTTTTTTCGTTAACACTATTTGAGAAACTAGGTAAGTGATTTATTAAATATCGGACAAAAATCATACACGAATCATGACAGGAATAGATTAGTTTCGAACAAATGACTGGTTTTTGATATTGGGATAGCATTAAGACGGTTGCCATTTAAAAGTAAGAAAATACATCTCATTAACCTCAGCGAAATTAGCTCTTAATGATACCGAAAGTCGTATGGATCATACTCGTATGGAGTTTTTCTTCGGGGACTTTAATGCGATCACCACAGGCGAACAGTCCAGCTACCTGCGAGAAAAACCGTAATTTTCAGCTTTATAGGTCTTACTAGGTCTTTCGAAAATTTTAATTAAGACACTTTAGCCTCCTCCCTGTTTTTTATTAATGCACAAAACAAAAGTCAGTATAATGGTGAACTTAATGCCAAATGGCATTCTCTAGTAGAGAGAGAAGTTTATCGGTAGAGAATCTCTACCGATAAACCATAGGGCCAAACAGAGATGTCTAATTATTTTAGCATAGAGACTTTATACATCTCTGGGAATATTTTAATATTTTAAATGTGTCCCTACCTGTGTGTGTAACTTAACATTGATTTAATAAATGTACCTTATTGATTGTTATAAGTATTATTTAGGAAAAAAATACTTACTGTTGAGTTTCTTTCGGCTTACTTCTCAACAGCAGTCTCCTTAAAATGCCTATAGAAATCTGACTTGTAAAAGTGCCTTTGGGGCCTACTTACTGAATAAATTATTACATTTCATTTCAATTCAAAAGGGTACACTCCGGGTAGTGAGACTTTTTATAAGGAAAAAAATGGTTCCCCTCCGTTAGCCCGAAAAACTTTCATCCTAATTTCATTGGCCCTAATTTTGGTAACCCTAAAATCACTAACCCGAATTTTCATTCATCCTAATTAATGAATAGACCTAATTTCAGGATTCCGAATTTTCATAATACCTAATTATTTCATACCGAATTCTCACTAGCCCTAATTTGCACTTAGCCGATTTTTTTAGACTACTAATATTATAATACCTAATAATGCTAAAACCTAAATTTTATTAAACCTATTTATCTATAAACCTAAGGCGAGGGCTGCTCTACCTCCACCTCCACGCCTCCGGTTTTGGAATAACACTAGGGTAGAAGAAGGACAGGCAAGACTACGTGGAGTCAGAATTGCCATAGACTCAGGGGGTTACTAATGTGTTGCACAAAATTTATTGGCATATTTTCGTTTCGCATAGCAACCATTGGCACAATCATCATTTCGCACAATTGCTTTTTGCCTAAATTTCTTGGCATACCTACTATCATTACGCACACGTTTCTTTGGCAGAATAGTACATTGGCATAATGTTGATTAGAACAATACCCTTTCCTATGGTCGAATAATTGTGTCGCCGAAATTTATATGGCATAATATTCCGTTCGCATGATTATTTGAATACACCGAAAAATGAAAAGTCTGACTCAATATTAATACGAAACAACAAAATACCTAAAGCTAAGCTAAGGTGTAAAAAACCTTTCAAATAAACAATGCAAAGATCGACACACAAAAGCATAAGGAAAAATTCGTCAGATCTTCCTGGAGCTAGGGTGGCGAAATGGTTAACGCGCTGGACCGGCAATCCAGAGGTACCGGGTTCGATTCCCGGTCTCTTCCCCCAGGTAGCTCCTTTTTCAATTTTTCTTTAAGCTTTGATCTTTGTATTTAATGCTTAAACAAAATACCTACCTAATCTAAGCAAAGTCGGACCTGCGCAGCTCGCTCGCTTCGCTCGCTCGTTAGGGTCGTAGTTCAACCTAACACTCCTCCTCGCTTCGCTCGTCGTCGTACCTAACCTAACCCAAGTTGGATCTGCCTTAAAGTGAACTTGGTAATGTTAGGAATCGTAAGCCAAGTCGGACCTGCGCGGCTCGCTCGCTTCGCTCGCTCGTTAGGGTCGCAGTTCAACCTAACACTCCTCCTCGCTTCGCTCGTCGTCGTACCTAACCTAAGCCAAGTCGGATCTGCCTTAAGGTGAAATTGGTAATGTTAGGAATCGTAAGCCAAGTCGGACCTGCGTGGCTCGCTCGTTTCGCTCGCTCGTTAGGGTCGCAGTTCAACCTAACACTCCTCCTCGCTTCGCTCGTCGTCGTACCTAACCTAAGCCAAGTCGGATCTGCCTTAAGGTGAAATTGGTAATGTTAGGAATCGTAAGCCAAGTCGGACCTGCGTGGCTCGCTCGCTTCGCTCGCTCGTTAGGGTCGCAGTTCAACCTAACACTCCTCCTCGCTTCGCTCGTCGTCGTACCTAACCTAAGCCAAGTCGGATCTGCCTTAAGGTGAAATTGGTAATGTTAGGAATCGTAAGCCAAGTCGGACCTGCGCGGCTCAATCGCTTCGCTCGCTCGTTAGGGTCACAGTTCAACCTAACACTCCTCCTCGCTTCGCTCGTCGTCGTACCTAACCTAAGCCAAGTCAGACCTGCCTTACTTACCTGCCTTGCCTTCGTTTCTGTGAGGGACACAGTTTCAACCTAACCTAACTTTGTTTTCTGGCAGCGATTCAGTTCTGTGGGTATGCTATGGTACAATTATGCCGCAATAAATTCGGCGGGACTTATATTGTGCTACATAAAATTCTGCGAAATAAAAGTTGGCGATATTAGTATTCTGCTATACAAATTTGTGCCAAATGAATATTATGCGACATAACAATTGTGGTGAGTATATAATTATGCGATAGTATCATTCGGCTAAAAATGATTGTGCGAAAACGATTATGCGAAGTGTATTTCGGACAATAGAGATTGCGCAAGATAAGGGGTACCCAGACTCAGGATGTACATGGGAATCTTTTGACGCTCCGCTCGCTTCGCTCGCTCCGCTATACATTGTCACAATAGAAACCTAACCTAACCTACAGTTTTCGGGGTTCAGCCAATTCGATATTTGTCCAAATCCGTATCTTCTGTTTTAACGTAAAAATAGGTTTAATAATCTTTAGTACTCTTGACATTTAGTGTCAGTAATGATTAGGTCTAATAATCATTAGGTGTGGTAATTATTAGATTATTTCATATTAGTATTGTTGACAATTAGTACAAATCATTATTAGAGCATTGGATTATTAGGTCTAACAACTAATTAGGGTATAAAAATTAGGTGAAATGACATTAGGGCTAATGAAAATTAGAGCTAACGTTGATAGGTGTAATAATATTAGCACTTGCGATATTAGGTCAAGTAGGGGAGTACCGAAAAAAATATATACCACCAGTCGTAAAAAAAAAATATATTTATGCATTTATGCATTACGATTGTCATGTTCTTTGACAAAGTTTTATTATGTCGTAATAATTGATTTAAAACACGATTTTATGAGATTCATACAGGTTACATTACGTCGTGTCGTACCAGGCCGTCAAGGAGAGAGCTCAAGATAGAGAAAATTGGAAATTGCTCCACTGACAAGAGCCTAGCTCTTAAGTTTATGATGACAGGTTATAAGGGAATCGGGGAGTATTATGATACACCACTGGCAACACAGAAACGGATTGACGGAACCAACCAACCAAACACAGCGTGATGACGTCAAAAGTCTCGTCTGTCATTCCGGAGTGCCATGTACCTTATTATACCATGACAGCATCCAAGATACGAGTGCCTGTTAAATGGATTATCCTCGGTGTCATCTCTCAGTTGAACTAGTGCCAGGTCTACCAGAACCACGCGGTTGGTTAGACGCTCGATAAAGTTGCTTTCCGCGAACAACGCAATGCACTTAGACATCTGATCCCATACTTGTTCGAAGCGAAACAAATATCATATTAATACGATATAGAGGAAAACCTTGTTCCTATAATTGAAAATGTTTTCAGTAAACATTTTGATTAAGTATTTGGTAATAGGGAAAAATAAATATGAACGTTTGCGAGACAATGGAATATTAATTTGACACGTTTAAATATCCTGTTGCCGGACGGAAATGTAAATGTTAATTTTGCGCTGGACCTTAAAAATAAACAGAATGTTTGACTCGAGGATGGAAATAATACCTAATTTTAATGCTGTCAGTATAACATTTCTAAGAAAAACAAACTTGTTTCTTTTTTTAATGCTTAAAACAGGGAGAAACCATCACACCGTCCATCCAACCTGTTTTCTCGTTACATATACCGAGTACGGCCTGTAATAGGAGCAATAAATTAAAACATAGACTTCTCTATTAGTGTTCAACTGACCGTTTAGTAGATTCTACTCTTCAAACTAAGAACATCATTTCAACAGCACTAAATATTACGTGACTATGTCAATCAATACTAAGACAATGTCAAGTGTCAACGTATTTACATAATTTGTTTGAAATAATGAACATCACACTTTTTTAAAACTGCTGAATAGATGTTCTTAGTTTGAAGAGTAGACTATGTTTTAATTTATTGCTTTTGTTACAGTCGACACCCGGTATAGTATAACGAACTATATGTCTATACTTGAATATTGATTCAAATGTCAATCATAGAATTTTCATGTCTCACACAAATGATCCTCGGATATCATACTTTTTTTTTCAGAAATCTTGTTAGTTTAGGTTTGTGTTATAAACATACCAAAATATTTTATGGTTTCAGAAAAAAAATGCTTTCGATGAAATGAAAAGTCGATGAAACGTTTGTCTATAAGACGAGGGTAAACCGTTATTATAAAGCCGAAATTGTGTGCGATGCATTGCAATATAAACGGGACTTGAACTCACGACCCTACTGTTCCAGTGCAAGTGCGCTACTGCTGAGCTGCCACAACGCTATAATAATGAAATAATGAAATAATGAACTTTATTCTGCAAGTAGGCCACAAGGGCACTTTTACATGTCTGAGTCTACCGGCATTTCACAAGAGGAGACCACTGTTGAGAAGAAACGCCGAAAGAAACTCAACAGTCAGTCATTTTTTCATAAAGGATAAGTACTTAACTATTACAGTAATATGAACTTAACTATACGTAGTTCTCGAAGAAAACATATTAAATGTGTATTCTAAGATATAAATAAGCAAACGTTTAAGAATGAAATATAGAAACTACAAGAAAGTATGACGGTTTATCACAATTTATGTACGTTTGATATGCTTTCTTATTAGAACACATCCCTTAAAACTAGTCAGGTACAATCTAAGAAGGAGTCAGTTACTCGCTTTCTGGTTCAGGCCATGCATTTTTGTCTGTCAGATAGTCCTCTACTGTATAATATGCTTTTGACATTAGAGATTTTTTTAAATAATTTTTGAGAGATGGAAAGGCTAATTTTAAAACGTGATCAGGTAACTTGTTATAAAAATGAATACATTGGCCTATAAATGATTTATATACTTTACGAACACGAAACTTTCTAATAGCAATTTTATTTTTATTTCTAGTGTTAAAATTGTGGACATCGGAATTTTTTGTAAATGAATCTAGGTTTTTAATAACATACATAATACTCTCATAAATATATTGGGACGCTACAGTTAAGATGTTTATATCTTTGAAAGTGTCTCTTAAGGAGTCACGAGAATTCAGGTTATATATAGAACGAATCGCTCTTTTTTGTAGCACAAATATAGTCTGAATGTCAGCTGCTTTGCCCCAAACCAGAATACCATATGACATGACACTATGAAAATAACTATGATAAACTAAGCGAGCTGTATCTACATCACTCAATTGTCTAATTTTCCTAACAGCGTACGCCGCTGAACTTAATTTACGTGCAAGCACTGCTATATGTGGACTCCATTGCAAATGACTGTCCAATGTTATACCTAAGAATAATGCCTTATTCACCATCTCTAAACATTCACCATTTAGTAATATAGTAGAATCTACCGCCGTAACATTCGGTAAAGCAAATCTAACACATTTCGTTTTCTTGGCATTTAATAGAAGATTATTAGTAGTAAACCAGTTAAGCACTTTATCTAGTGTGCAATTAATTTCCGCATAGTCGGTTGATTTCCGGTTAACCTTGAAAATTAATGATGTATCGTCAGCAAATAGTACTATATTACAAAGATTATCTACTACAGATGGTAAGTCATTTATATAAACCAAAAATAGAAATGGACCTAAAATAGAGCCCTGTGGCACTCCTAGCTTAACTATAGCTCCATTGGACTGGGTTCCATTTACATCCACTATTTGCATTCTATCACTGAGATATGAAGACATAAGGCTTAAAGCATTTGAAGACAGACCATAATGTTCTAATTTCAAAATGAGTGTTCCAGGATGAACGCAGTCGAATGCCTTAGAAAGATCGCAGAAGATCCCAATCGCATCACAAGATTCCTCCCAGCTATCATAAATGTGTTTAATAAGTACAGATGCTGCATCAGTCGTGGAACGTCCCCTTGTGAAACCGAACTGTTTACTAGAGAGTAATTTATTTCTATTGAAGTGTCCTAGTAGATCTTTCAACATTAATTTTTCGAAAACTTTACTTAAAACAGGTAGTATAGATATCGGACGGAAATTAGTCAGATCACTCAAATCACCCGATTTAAAAAGAGGTATGACTTTACTAATTTTCATAAGATTTGGGAAAACTCCCTCTTCTATGCAACTATTGTAAATCAAAGCTAGGTAAGGCGCAATTGAATCTATAATATGATTAATTATTTTTACTGATGCTCCCCATAAATCCTCTGTTTTCTTTAAATTGAGTGATTTAAATGTTTTAATAACATCTACTGTATTTACTTGACTAAATTGAAACTCAACATCACATTTCTTACAATTAGCACAAAGTAAGTTATGGGCTTCGGATGCAGATGATTGTAAACATTTTGTGGTATTAACTGCAATGTTGGAAAAATAATCCTCGAATGCCGAGGCAACATCAGGATTTGACATAGTCTGCCCGTTTTCTCTGACAATGTTGACTTTGCAATTGCGAGTTTTGGATTTACCAGTTTCTCTGTTAATAACATTCCAAATAGTTTTCACTTTGTTGTCCGACATTTTGACTTTAGAACTAATATAATTTGCTTTGGCAGCTATCCACACTTGCTTAAACAATTTTGAATAGTTCTTAACATAGTTTAAAAAAACTGCGTCCTTGTTCACTTCCTTCTCTCCATACAGTTCATAAAGCCTGGTTCTGCTTCTATGAATACCTACAGTAGCCCATTCACTAAACTTTGTTTTTGTAGTCGACCCAGAAATAGTTTTCTTTTTGAAATGTGTATTGAACTGATCCATTATTATGCCAAATAAATCTTTGTAAGTACTATTTAAGTCGTTACATGAAAGAGGTAACATGCAAAGATCATTATGAATTTCATTTTTGAATGATTCCAAACGATAACTAGTAATGGGTCTGCTGACAAAATAGTTCAAGCGGTATACACAGCTTGGACCAATAACTGCCCGGAAAAGAAAACTCTGGCAAAAAGAATACCCTGGTGGAATCCAGAGATAGCAAAACTCAGGAAAGAAACCAGGGCTATATTCAACGACGCAAAAGCCTCAAACAACTTTGAGAGTTATGCACACAAGCTCACAGAATATAATAAGGCTGTGAGAAAGGCAAAAAGAAGCGCGTGGAGGGGTCACTGCGACCAAATAGGGTCTATACCAGAAGGTATGAGACTAACAAAAGCACTAGCTGCGTCAAAGTCAGTCCCGCTCACAACCATTAAGGGTAGGGACGGGAAAATGACGGAGACAGGGCTAGAAACCTTAAAAATTATGTGTAGCACACACTTTCCAGGCTCAGTGATACACGAGAGCGAATTAGAGGATGTTGCAATTAGTGTATTGGAACAAAGCGCAAGCACAACCAGACACAATTGGGACACGTCGAAAAAGGTAGTAGACCATAACAAATTGAAATGGGCAATTTCAACGTTCCAGCCGTTCAAGGCTCCGGGACCAGATGAAATCTACCCAGTACTACTACAAGAAGGCGCAACCGTACTCATTCCTCATCTGAGTAGACTGTACAGAGCGTCTATAGCATTTGGACACATACCACGAGTATGGAGAATGGTAAAAGTAATATACCTGCCTAAACCAGGCAAGGCAGACTACGGAGAAGCCAAATCGTACAAGCCTATAAGTCTGTCTTCATTTTTCCTAAAAACATTGGAAAAATTGGTGGACAGACATATAAGCGATGGTCCATTAAAAAGACGTCCGTTGCACAAACTACAATGTGCGTACCAACCTGGAAAGTCAACCGATACCGCGTTGCACCTGGTAACAACCAGAGCCGAACGGGCCATAGAAAATCAGGAACTATGCCTGGCGGCTTTTCTAGACGTGGAAGGAGCGTTTGATCGCACCACGTACCAAGCTATCAGTGAAGCAGCTGCAAGACATGGCATAGAACCGACCATCTGCAAATGGATAGGCAACATGTTAAACGCCAGGCTAATAAAGTCGTCTCTGATGGGAGATAAAATACTAGCTACGGCTACAAAAGGGTGTCCCCAGGGAGGAGTACTCTCACCTACTCTATGGAGTCTGGTGGTAAACTCCCTAATGGAGGAACTCAACAGTGGTCCTATCTATACGGTAGGATATGCAGATGATCTGGTGATTCTCGTAAATGGGAAATTTCCCAGTACGGTATCAGTAATTATGAGTGAAGCACTGAGGAAAGTGGAGAAATGGTGTAACAATCACCAACTATCCATTAACCCAGGCAAAACAGTGGTAATACCATTCACGAGAAAGAGGATTCTTAAAAACATGCAGGAACTAAAACTGTATGGACAGGTACTCGAAATGTCCAGTGAGGTGAAATATCTTGGTGTCATACTAGATAAGGAACTCAATTGGAAAAAGCATGTCGATCACACCATAACAAAGGCTCTCAGAGTATTTGGGATGTGTAGATCAGCGTATGGTAAGACGTGGGGATTAAGCCCAAAGGTACTAAAGTGGATTTATACCATGATGGTACGACCGATCATCCTATATGGCAGCCTCGTATGGTGGCCAAGGACGTTGAGGAGCACATGCAGAGACGCCTTGACAAAGGTGCAAAGAACGGCGTGCATGGCTATAACAGGGGCGTTTAGAACTACGCCAACCGCGGCGCTAGAAATATTGCTAGATCTACCACCGCTACATATAGTGATACAGTCCGAAGCGCGCAAATCGCTGCACAGGTTAAAAACAATGGACCTGTGGAGTTATTGCACGCCGAAGACTAAGCACACTAACATGGAAAGCAACAATTTTCTTGACAGAATAACAACCATGAGCTGCGATAAAATGCAGCCTAAGTTTGTATTCAATAGGAACTTCAAGGTACAAGTTCCAACGAGGGCGGAATGGGCCGAGGGTCGCGAGCCACCTACAGCGGATGGTGAGGACATTATTTGGTACACTGATGGATCAAAAATGGGATCAGGTACGGGAGCAGGCATTCATGCAAACGACTTCAATGCAAGTACAAGTATGGGAGGTTATGCGACTGTCTTCCAAGCGGAGACATACGCTATAATCGCCTGTGCCCAGGAGAACATAGATAGACTTACCAGAGGGAAGCACATCTACATACTCAGTGACAGTCAAGCGGCACTTAAAGCGCTAGGTGCGCCTAAAGTGGATTCTAGACTTGTGTATAATGGCGTCCTAGCTTTGAACAAGCTTGGAAGGCACAATAAGGTGCAACTGGTATGGATCCCAGGGCATGAAGGCTTCATCGGTAATGAAATTGCAGATGAACTTGCTAGAAAAGGGTCTGCGACAAGTTTCATAGGACCTGAACCATGTGTGGGTCTCTCGCAGGGAACCATAGCAACAGCCATCAAGGACTATGCCAAAAACCAGCACCAACAAGAGTGGAGGAAAATGGCAGGCTTGAGGCACTCAAAGCTATTCATGGAATGTATAGAATCAGGCTGGACCAAGAAATTATGGGAATACAGCAAAAGACAGCTCCGAATCATAACGGGGGTGTTTACCGGTCACTTTGGGGTCAAAGGACTATTGGCCAAGTTGGGACTGTCTGACAATACAGATTGTAGAATGTGTGGCGAGGAGGCAGAGACAATGAAGCACATACTGTGTGAATGTCATGCCCTCGCCAGACTCAGAATGAAGGAATTCGGTATTGGTTACCCAGAACCGAAGGAATTCCAGGCACTACCAACTGGTTCCATCATCCGATATATGAAGGTGGTGGAACAATCCTTTGAGTAGGCGCGATGGGGGTAACTACACAAAAGATCCCATAGGGTCGAAGTGTATCCGCAAGGACCCCTTCCTAATAAGATAAGATAAGATAATGGGTCTGCATGTTATAGTTTCTGGTGTTTCCTTTAAAGTGTTAGGAAAAGAAACTTTCTGTCCTCTATGATCTGAATTAAAACACTTAAATATTTCCTTTTCTAAGTAATCGCAATCACAAAAAATATTATCTAAACAGGTTTTACTAGTTACACCTACCCGGGTAGGCTCCAGGTTGACCAAATGAAAAGATTTGAACAAACTTAACAGCTTAACAGTATCACTGGTCATTTCAAGTAAATTAACATTAAAGTCTCCACAAACTATAACATGTTTTTTACCTTTACATGCAATTTTTAAAACATTTTCCATAGTTGATTCAAATGAATAAAAATCAGTAGCCGGTGGTCGGTAAAGACATATATATAATTACATAATTCTCTAATTCTACACAAGCAATTTCTATGACTCGTTCTATTGAAAAATTAACAATATCTTCTCGTTCTTTGGATTTTAAGGAACTTTTAACAATAATAAGAGACCCACCATGAATGGAAAATGTTCTAGTAAAACAGCTCACTAATTTAAAATTAACAAAATTAAAAATCAACTGTTCTCGTCTCAGCCAATGCTCAGTAATACACATAACTTGAATATTCTTATTATCTAAGAATAAACCTATTTCTAATTCCTTGCTGGAAAAACCCTGAATATTCTGGTGAACAATGTTAATATTCAGAGATGTTTCCGCTGTCTTACAATCTAGTTTAAATGTGACAAAGGTGTATTGCCACTGCAGACATGTTTGAGCCCACTAACTGAGGTATAAAATCTATTTGGCTCTATGTTAAAAGCTAAAAGATCCACTAGTGTAAGAATACATTTCTTCGGCATAGTTATCTTTTCAGAGGTCAATTTGAACCGCTTGATAAATTTATTTATGTCAAAGAAATGCACCTTTTTATTGAAACATATAGCATTGTATAATATGGAGTTAAGGTGTGCTATTCTATTGTTATAGTAATATGGCATATTCTGTGAGTATGGTAGTGCACACAGTATGATTTTACCTATGCCAGATGTTTCAAAGTCATTTATTGTTGATATTAATTTATCTATACAAGACTTATCTACATTATGACTACTTCCTACCATAATGACTAATGTAGTCCTGTCATCAAAGCTTCCCTTTGAAAGATATTGACAAAATTTACTCATACTTATGTTAGGATAACAGAAATTTGACACTTTTTGACTGAGTTTGTTACCTAACATTGAACCCATTCCTGAGCCAATCTGGTCTGAGTACACAACTGTTCTACTTACATGACTAGGTGATTGCACATTAAGCACAGGACGGGCGGACTCAAAAATACCAAGGGGCACCTCCTCCGCTTGATGACTGTTTATTGAGGATGCTGGTGGGATATGGCCACAGTTACAATAATTATTGTTCATTAATGAATTAAAACGCTCCTCGTTACATTTACTCTCCTTCAACAGCTGGTCAAAAGCCAGGACATGCTCCTTGATCTCTCTTTCTGAAGATCTATACATGAATGATGTCATTTCCAATTTACTCTGTAATTTACTAATTTCAGCATGCAATTTTTGTATGTCTAAATCATAATTCTCTAGTTGAATGTTACACTGCTTCACTCTATCTTTCATGACGGACAATTCTAATTTCTGTTTGAAGTAATTTTTCTTTACTGCCTGGCTTTGAATGAGTTTTTGAGTCCTTTTTATATATCTATTTATCTTAACATATCTTTTCAACTTAGTACTACTATTAAAAAATACATATTTTTTACAATCTTTGGAATTTTCAACGCCAATAATCTCTTGGTAAATATTTTGAGTGGACGGTGGATTATGCTTTACATATTCTTTCCTTAAGTAATTTAATTCGTCTATTTTGGCACCAAGTTCCTCTTCAAGGTTTTTGATGCGTTCCAATGCCACTTCATGTGTAGAGGCGCACTGGTTGAATGAGTCCACTAATAGACGCAGTCGCAGGACCTCACCCTCGGCTTCTTGTAATTTAAGATCATTATCCACCAGCTGGGATTTCAGTGATGTGTTGATGTTGATGATTTTTTGTAATTCTACTTCACTATCATCTCTTTCCTGCAGCAGTTGATCACTAAAGGCCTTAGATGCCTGCAAATCCTTGCGAGCAGCCTTCAGTTGCATCTCTAGTTGACGTGCAGTCGCCTTGCGTGAAATTATGCCAGATTTAGTGCTCATTGTCGCTCAAACGTATTCTGAAAGATAAAAAGTAACTGAGTATTTCCAATAAGTGAGAATAGGTTTTTTGTTTTTATTGTTGTTAGTTTTGAGCCGAAAAAACGGTGTGCAGTGTGTTCGTGTAGGGTAATGTCAGTGGCAAGAGTGGCTAGTCTCAACTCTGCTTCCACTAATAATCGTCAAACAGAGAGAAATCGCACGGCGCCAGTGTATTTATGTGGACGTTGCTCACGGTCGTAACAGTGAGCTATGTGAAATATATATGTAGTGTCTCAGTACAATGAGAATAATCGTGAGATAGAAATATAATTGAACAATATACTCCCCTGGTTTAAATCCAAATTCAAACGTCCGTCCGTTGACAGTTGCTTCCAAGCAAAGGTTACTGCTACGCTGTAAGCAGTTGTTTTTTTTCCAGAACTCGTTGCACCTGACTTCTTATACAAATTTTAAGTTGATTAGTGATACATTTATATGTATCACTATGCGATTACAATTAATTTATTTAATTTAAAAACAGCTGATGCAAATTTGACCAATGGCTATGTTGATCACCATACCTTGGGGTTTTCGGTGCACGTGCACGAATGCTTTGACGCCTACTGTCGGCCTAGTGTTAGATCACTCGTGCACCGGAAATCCCGGGGTATGATAATCAGACGAATTCAGCCGCACAACTATTTAATAGTGCCCATTGTGCGTATACTTTTACGAAACTGTGTACCTTCACGGTTTTCTATCTGAAGTCCCTGAAAAGATTTTTTTTGTGCCGCAAAAGTTGAGTAAAGAACATTCTTAATCGCGTTTGTTTAATTAACCATAATCTTATTTTAGCAGCTTAACAGGAGGTGGCTGTCGTTTGGAAATGTTTTCCTTAGGTCCTTAGTTTTATACAGAGAAAATCCTATCTGGAAGTTATGGCGGAACCCAACAACTCCAACTAGACGAGCTGTCAAGGACTAACTGTTAAAGTTTATCTTTTACTTTTAGACACATGCAGTTTAGAACAATTTGATATTGTAATATTTTCTTGAGTTTTCGCGCTCACGTAACTCGAGCTGAACTGCGCCCAGTACCTACACTTTTAGCGTATTATTTTGTTCGTGGATATTTTCTGAAACCTGAAGTCCTAATAGAATGTACGATTAGTGAACATTCCTTAAACTCTTCTTTTCTTTACATGTGTCACCTGGAGGTGGGGCAAGCAACTCACTACATACACTCACTACATACACTGCCGTGCTTTTAGTACAGCTGGCCATCCAAAAAAAAAACGTCAAGTTCTGGAACAAAGAGGGATTCGGGTTTTTTTTTTGGAATACGCTCAAATACTACTTAGGGTACTTATTTGCCCGACTATTGTTGTTTTGAACGCTTTCGTGTTAAGCCTTTTTTGATACCTATTAAATTATATTACGTATAATTGATCTCGAACAAAAATATGATTTATTCTTTGTAGAATAAAAAGTAAAGTTGAACCAAAGTAAAATATAGAAGTGTTATCGTGGTAGAAAATGCTACAAAAACTGAACTCAACTACAAAGTGTTGAATTCTTAGTTTCAATATTGGCTGAGATCTCGTCACTTGTTCCAATTGAAGCTGTATATCTTGGAAACTACTGGTCCAAGCATAGCTAGAACCATCTCGACGGACAGGACTAGCGCTAGTCCTGTGACTAGCGATTTAAAAAAAACTGTGTATGATGCCATAGACAGACACACAGATGTACACAAATACACAGATACACATGTTAAACTTATACCAACCCTCTTTTTTCGTTGGGGGTTAAAAAAGAGAAAACGCAGATCGCGACTTCTATGTAGTTGTAGTATAATATTCAGCGGTGAAGAAGAGACAATCAGTCGCCTGCAGCGTCCTCTAGCCGTCGCGTTCGTACGCAGAGCAAAGCGAGACGAATTTTTAAAGCGGGCAAAAGCTCGACGAAATATCAAGAACAATGACATAGTCGAGTCGGAAGGGCCTGATTCGGTAGTCTATATTAACGAACGCCTAACTACTGCTAACCGCCGTTTATTTCGCAACTCAAGAATCTTTGCGAATGAACATAGGTACAAACATTGTTGGGTTCTCAATGGTGCAATCTACGTCAGAAAAAGGGACGCAAAATTTGGAAGCCCTGCGATTCGGATTAAATCTGAGCATGATCTCTCGAAGCTGTCCATGTGTCCCGTGCAGGACGAGCCCGCCGTTGCGCAACCGGACCTGGAAGGAACCGATCCACAGCTTTCATGTCAGACATGATCTCCTGGCCCTTTTAATATGTAGTTGTGCACAATTTTTGCACACATTACTTGCGTTTCTATGTATTATTAACCTTTATGGTTGTTTCTATAGTAGTTTCTTCTCCTATCTTACTCATTACTCAAATACACTCTCAATCACACATTCACACACACAAATATGCAAATTTACCAGTAAAACCACTGTTTATAAAGGAATCACTTTATCTGTGCTCAAAGCTGGATACAAACACACACTCTGGCTGATCTTGGCATTAATCGTTTTGCACATGTCCTACTTGTTTTTGTTTTTCCCATGGGTACCCTAGAATTGCTAGATGAAATCGATAAATCTTTTGAAATTAAATGCCATCTAACATCTTCTCCAGAAAACTGTGCGCAAATCATTTCTAAGTATCCATTAAAAGTTTTAAGCATGAACATCAGAAGCTTAAACAGGAACTTCAATAATTTTCTTATTCTGCGTGAAAGACTGAAAATAGAGTACGACGTAATAATCTTAAGTGAATGCTGGATCAATGAAAACTCAATAATTAGCAAACTTACGAATTACGTTTCCTTCAGCTCTCAAAAACAAATCCGGAGGAGTTACTATTTATGTACACAACAAGTGGTCTCCGGTTTTTTCTGAACTGAATGTTGACGACGCAAACTGCGTACTTGCAAGAGTCCCTGACATCTTTTCTGTTATAGGTATTTACAGATCGCCCAGTTTTCACGATGTTGAAGCTTTCACGGCCTCTCTTGTAGCATCCCTTAAATCCCTCGAACATTCTTCTTGTCTTGTTATCGCTGGCGATCTTAACATAGATATCCTAGAGTCAGCTACATTGAACGCTCAAACATCTGAATATATCTGCTCCTTAGCGGAGCTTGGTTTGATACCTGCTATAAACTCTATCACCCACCATAAGTCTTGCATCGATCATATATTTATTCCTGCTCGGAGTCAGGCAGAGTCGATAGTATGTTCCGCTGATGTTACGGACCACGATATAACTATGATCGGAATTTCGCTTCATACAGGGAAGCAAAGCAAACCGAAACGTTTTAAAACGGTCTCTGATTATGACTCGATCCGGGCGGAATTGGGATCCGCGGATTGGTCTCCTATACTTAGTAGCCCTAACGTCGATGCTGCTGCGGATCTTTTCTCCGCTTTGGTCGCGGATACTGTTTCGAAATACTCCAAAACCATCAAACTTAGTCGCTCAAAGTCGACTATTCAGCCTTGGATGACTCCCGGCCTACTACGGTGTTCCAGGCATAAAGATAAGTTGCACCAAGAATCCCGTAAGGATCCCAATAACGGTTTCAAAAAGCTAGTTTATACCCGGTACAGGAACTTTTATATATCGCTTTTAAGAAAATTGAAATTACTGGAGCTCCTACTGTCCTGGACTTACGATCAGGCTGAAGAAGCCTTAAGATAAAATTTGCAACCACACTACACTCACACACACTAACACTACACTCATATACACACTTCACACATCTTTTTTATTTAAGAACTACTTGACTTGTAGATAATTGCAATTAGAACTAGGAAATTAAGAATGTTTTTAATACCATCAGCATCATTATCTACCTTTCTTACTTTAGTTATTTTTTTGTTTTTGAACTGCTTTCTGTTTATTTAATGTAATTGTGATATTCTATTCCAAAACATTACTGTTGTTCTTTGATAGTCGCTCTCATAATGCTGTAATTCTCGAATAAGGCTTGACCTCCACGATACAGGCTTTGCCTAGTGTGGAAGTCACTGAATCACCATTTTGTATTGACTTCAGATTCAGATTCAGATTCAGTTTATTGCGATTCATGTTGTACATAAAAGATCTTAAATACTAGCACATACTAGGTAGGTTCAAAACATGAGCCCTGTCGGGCACAGCAATATCTTACAACTAAAATAGAATATCAATTACAAACATTATGTCAATTACAAACTTGATTATTATTAAGATTTATACAAAAAAAAATAAAAAAAAATTAAGATAGTGAGATAATAATAATTGAATACATTTAATAACAACAATATTTGAATTTGAGATCATTAAATTAGTCTTATGTGTCAGCATTTTCTATGTCAATTTCATTTTCATCAAGGAATTCTTGGACAGTGTAGTAAGCCTTGTGTGTTAAGAGCTTTTTAAGATTTTTCTTAAATTGGTTTACGTTATTAAGATCCTTGATTGCCTTAGGGATTTTATTATATATTTGGATGCACATGCCAAGAGAATTAGAGTGAACCATTTTCATTTTTGAGTCAGGTAGAGCCAGTCTATTTCTGGGTCGCAAGTTAGGCGCGTGTGAGTATTTTGGGAAAAGTTCGGAGTTATTTTTTACAAAAATACCTACTTGCAGAATATATATAGATGTCAGGGTTAGGATACCATGTTTGATGAAATATGGTTTGCAACTTATCATGTCATCTATATTTACTAATATTCTTATGCAGCGTTTTTGGAGTTTGAATAGGTGTGCGACGTCTGTACTGTTTCCCCATAGTACTATACCGTATTGGAGCCAGGCGTGGGCGTAAGCGTAGTAGGCACAAATAGCGGTTTTCAGGTCGGTACATTTTTTTAATTCGTTTAAGGCGTAAGTAAATCTACTTAATTTTATTGATATTTGATTTATATGTTCTTTCCAATTTATTTTGCAGTCAACGTGTATTCCTAAAAGTGAAAAGGTATTTACGCATTCTAATTTTATGTCATCAAAGCTATAATTTACATTCATACTACGTTTTTGGTGAGGTCTAAACTCTATGAGTTTCGTTTTAGCAAAATTAATTTCAAGATTATGTTCATTTAACCATGTTACTATATTTAATATCGTATCATGGAGGTGTTTTTCTTACTTGGTAAATAAAGAATTTATTATTATATTATTATTATTATATCCAAATTTCTTCATGGCGGTGTGGTCGTATGGAAAGTTTTGTTATTTGAGTGATTGCAAACATGGGGTTGGATTGCGTTTGCTCGTCGCTTTCGTGTGTCTACTACTCGATCACTGTATCCTGACAATCCGTAAACTGTCACAGCTAGCTAGGCTTGGGACACAATATAACACACAATTCGTCGCCTAGTACCTACCCATAACACAAGCCTTCTTGAACTTAAGTCGAGACTAGGTTGATTTGTGTGACGTTGTCTGACATTTCAGTATTTGTTTATTCGCAATGTGATAATCTAAGATACATTTTGGATTTCATATTTTGGTTTCCTGTCCTTGATTATATAGAAACAGTACAGACATCTTATGAATGCCATACTTGGATTCTAACAATTTTGATTCTTCTCTACCTGGGTGAATTTTGATGAGGAGGTGGCCTCTTTCACTTGTTCAGACCATCGAGTGAGCGAAATTGAAATGAAATAATTTTAATTAGGTACACATGATTACAGTTAGACACCAATATTACAATTTGCAAACATAATACACTAACAAGAACCTATATAAATTTACGCAACTTTATGAAAACTTAACTAATTTGTAATCATTAATATTAATTACAAATGTTGCAAAACAAAATGGCGTTGTCACGGTGGCGCCCCCTGTGATGAGATGCGGGCCCGTGTCTCAATAATACACATTTTCGACCATCGACACCGACCCGAATGTATAATTAATCATAATTCATCAAGATCATCCGACTCAAGCCCCAGATTTAATTATTGTATAAATATTTATGTGCGGATTAAATAATTTGCAAATCAACGAAAGATTTCGGGGAGCTCTTATCTCTTAAATAACTCCTGAGATTACCCATCAAATTAACATCAAGATTACTAGTCTCCTGATCATTACTTACTCATATTATAAATGCTAGAATAGAATGGGTTGAGTTAGGATATAACAAAAAAAAATAAAGACCTCAATTATTCGACAAAATCGTAAAATATAGGCCAGTCTATAATACTAATTTCATCTACTTGAGTTCATCACACAAATATTTTCCCTTGCCGGAATTCGAACCCAGGACCGCCGGCTCAGTAGTTACTTTCACTTTGCCAACCGCGAAGTCGTATTTACCAATTTAACAAAGTTTTATGTATAATGCCTAGCAACCTCAACTTTTGTTAAAATTTACGTAAACTCATTAGAGGAGCGTTCAGTTTAAAATGTATTCCACTTTATTCCGCCGTTATGGGGAGGAACAAAAGCGCTGATTTCATATTAGCTCGTGTATCCAGTTTGTAGTTTATGATTACGTACATCTGGGAGATGAATTAAGCCGTATAACAGTTACTCTATTAATAAGTGAGGCCAAAGCAGATTGCTGTTAAGCCCGTGACCTTAAATTTTGGGGAATATTCAATTTACTCGTTGATTACTTGATAAGTCACGTTTTTATGTAATAAATGGGGGCCATCCGGGTGTTATTTCAACGATGTTTTGGGTAAGGCTCAGGCTGGGAACGTTTCAACTGCTCGTTTGTTTGTGTTACGAAATTTAAACGAATATCATCTTATTTTTGGATTCCATCACAATTCGCAATAAGCGTTCTGTTATGAGCTTTTTATTGCAAAAATAATGTTATTTATTTATTCGTGAAAACATAAGTCAAGGAGCGTTCAAAGCGCTCCTGAGCCTTTGACGATATCCTTAAGTTTATTATAGAACCATTTCAGTGACATTAACAAGGTGGTAATATATTTAGAATTAGACATTAATCTTGACAACATCGCTACCTAAAGATTGTGTGGGAGAGATCGGTATTTATCGATAAGACCTGTTAACCTCTGCTTATTAATGTTACTACGGCCGCTCGCTATAACAACAAACACGGAAAACAGAAACAAATATAAAAATATATCATTATCATCCTCCTAGCCTTTGTGAATTCTCAATCGGGGTCGGCTACCTAAATCCCAAGATGTGGCGTAGGCACTAGTTTCTACGCAAGCGACTGCCATCTGACCTTCCAACCCAGAGGGAAAACTAGGCCTTATTGGGCTTAGGTGGTTTCCTCACGATGTTTTCCTTCACCGAAAAGCGAGTGGTAAATATCAAATGACATTCCGTACATAAGTTCCGAAAAACTCATTGGTACGGGCCGGGTTCGAACCCGCGGCCTCCGGATTGAAAGTCGCATGCCCTAACCACTAGGCTACCACCGCTTCCGCACCGCCCACAACTTATCTGCTTTGCCCGAATGTTGACTGGTAGAGAATGCCCAATGGCATTAAGTCCGCCTTTTGTACGATCTGTTTTTCATTTGCGCAATAAAGATTAAATAAATAAATAAATAGGGGGTCAACATACAAAAAACATGGGTTTTATTAGGTTTTCTACGTTTTTTGCTGTAACGATTGAATGGTAATAGACACTTGAATTTTTATAGAGTATGTATGACTATGGCCACTATAAACAATAAATACCTACTAAAAATTATAAAACATATTGCTTTTATTTATTATTTTAATAAGTTACACAGCATTACAGTAAAAATCAAGGCACTGTGAACTACAGAAATACATATACCTAAACAAATAACAAATAATTTGATGGAACGGAACCCTTCCTGACGAGTCTGACCTCACCAGCCGCTTTGTTGGCCGGTTTCTAACGATCTAGTCTCGAATTATATTCTTAGTCGTTTTGGGTTACGTGGTCATTGTATCCTCAGTTTAGTTTTTGCGCTAAATATTTTATTTATTTATTTCTTTCTAAAGCGTACCGCTATCTACAAGGATGGGCGTCACCCGCCGCCGATGGCCGCGGCACCTGTGCTCGATAGTGGCTCAACTTCAGACAACTCTGGAAACAAATAAAAACTTCCTTGAAGCGCAAGGGATCTTGGCGGGCTAAGACGACGTTTTGCAAACTTTCAACCGTTGAAAATTGTTTTTTTTTTTAAGTAGCGTGATTGCGGGGTCAATTATTTTGTATTGTTATTGGAGCGAAGCTCCCATGGATCGACTCGAATGGACTTTGTAACAATGCGCAGATCTCAGCGAGTTCTCAACCGATTTTAGAAATTTTTGTTTTAAAATGGACAAATTAAATTTCGCTAGGTCGTGACGAAGAGAAAATTTCGAAAAAAAAAAAAAAAAAAACCGCTCCAATCTATGGTGCCAAGCTTAGCCGGTGGCTGACTCTGCATCGACCTAGTTGGAGCGGAGCGAGCGAAGCGAGCGAAGCTCCCATGGATCGACTCGAATGGACTTTGTAACAATGCGCAGATCTCAGCGAGTTCTCAACCGATTTTAGAAATTTTTGTTTTAAAATGCACAAATTAAATTTCGCTAGGTCGTGACGAAGAGAAAATTTGGAAAAAAAAACTCCGCTCCAATATATGGTGCAAGCTTAGCCGGTGGCTGACTCTGCATCGACCTAGTTTTTTAGGGTTCCGGCAAAAAAACTGAACCCTTATAATCTTTATCTCGGAAAAGCGTGGAGGTATCGAGTTGAAATAAAAACCATACACTTAAATCTACGGTCCCTTGAAGCTGCGAAAAAATCTAAATTGCAACGCAGTTAACGTAAAAAAAGATACGGCCGTTTATGCCGCATAAACGCATATATTTCGACACTTTCTTAGTAGTGTATTTATTTTCCTTTGACCTAGAACTACCTACTCGTATGAAATTTGGCAATACCGTCTTATGATACAAGTAAATAAAAAAAAACTGAAAACTATACATTTGTAATTAAATCGTAAAATAAATAGGTGTTTATTTAAAGTACCTACGTAAAACAGTTTTGCAATTGTAAAATTAAGTTTGTCGCTCAGTACCTACAGTTTATCTTTTCTTTAGAGTAGTATCGGAGCGCAGAGTGACTCGCACTTGACCGGCTTTTTTGAAGTTTTAGGCAAAAGTTGTCTAAATTATTTTTAGCTCCGATGCCAACCAAAATATTTGGTCATATTATATACTCGAGCTTGAATTGTGTGACATTTGACCAATTTGTTATCACACGCACGAGTCACACCGACGTGGGAGTGGGAGGGAGGGAGAGGAGCCGGGCACGCCGGCCGCGGGTCAACGTATGCCAGCTATTTATATGCACTATCGACCGAAAGTAATTGATCTGTCATTTTTATAGGCTTCGCTAAAAGGTGACTTACCTACTGCCATTTTAGGGCCTTATCACACTTGCGATTTGCGAGCGTATTTTCTATACAAATAAGCGACGCGGCGAACACGCTGCGCGATCGCCTTCATACAAGATACGCTTGCAAATCGCAAGTGTGATAAGGCTCTTACAACCTTTGTGCAAACTTTAGAAAATTTTATGTTTCATATGTAGGTATACATTTTGGCTTAAATATTTATCAGGTCATGGATTAGTATAATATAAGTCATAGCTAACTTAATACCGCAAAACCGCGGGTAAAGATATTATTAAAGCTTCAGGTCTTTGCGCATATTCAGAGCATGTGTCGTGTGTCGACAATAGAACCAAATAGCCAGTCTCCTCGCTAATAGCCAAATAAACAATGTCCACAGCTACGCTAATGCCGCCACTCGACGTGTTTGTCTGTTTGTCTGTCAACATCGATAACACGCGGATGTCGAGTGTTCGATGGGAGATGAGAGCGCAACAACATGGGACTCTCGAACATCCGTGGAAACAAAGTTATCCGCGCGTGATAGTAGACCGCGAATACTGTATTTTGAGACTCTACTTAATATTTATATTTATTTATATTTATTGATCTTTAAATAAGAACAAATTCTACAAGTAAGGTTACCTACTTTTCCATTATTTCATCGGTTTCCTCGATTGTCACACATTTAAATAAAATCCGTTTAAAGGGTTCTACTTAAATACTTTTGGCAAGTTTGTAAATACGGTAGCTGGTCTGTCAATCAACTCAAGTCGTGTAATGAAGTGGCTACGGCCAAGCTCTTCAACTTAAACACCCTTTGTCACATTAGCCATGTGTTTTGAAACAAGTTGCGGTCCAGTTCGGCGCCGGAAAGTTTTGCGTGGGGAGAAATTGGTCGGCTTTATTAAAGTTACCACTTAACGGTTCTCACCGAGAAGTGTAAACTTTTCGACGTGTAAGAAATTTTGGTTGTGGAATTAAACACAAGTGTTATGCGCGGCGTGGTCGGGGGATTGAAATTGTTCCGAGTGTTACTTTATCCTTATTCTTGGATTGTATAACATTCCTACCAACGATGGATTTAACCCAAAATGAAGATGTAAACCGTATTCGGAGATTAAGTGATAAAATTGTTTAGAATATTGACAAATACAAACGATGTTGAGAAAACTCAACATTTTTTTATTATTATTATTTATAACGGCACAACATAGTGGCTCCACTTCGCCTGATGGTAAGCAAAAAGGGGAGCCCAAGTCGCAATGGCAACTGACGAGAAGCAGCTGACACTGCCATGCTGGCCCGAGAGATACTTCTTCACGCTTCGTTTGAAGGGTCCCAAGTTATAAGAAGGAGGAAACACATGAGCCGGCAAGGAGTTCCATACTTTAATAGTTCGGCAGATGAAGGAATTGCCAAACTTCTTGGTACGTGTGGGAATATTCTCCACGGTAAGGCGATGGCATCGCAAGCTGGCACGTGTGGTTCTATGACGGAAAGGGGAGGGTGGGATAAGCGAAAATAACTCTTCAGAACACTCGCCATGGTATAGGCGATAGAAAACGCTCAGCGACCCAATGTCCCTACGTAATTGAAGGGGTTCGAGGAATCTGGTACTTTTCTCGTCACCTATGATGCGGACCGCCCGACGCTGCAATCTGTCAAGAGCATCGAGTAGATATTGGGCGGAGCCGTCCCAAAGATGCGAGCAGTAGGTACTCAACGCACGACCGAACATGAGTCTTATAAAGAAGGCAAAGCTGGTCCGGCGTGAAGATCCGTCGCACCCTGTTCAGGATCCCCAGTTTTTTGGAAGCTGTGGTAATCAGTGACTCGATGTATTCGTTTTGGTTAAAATTGCAGCGGATATCCATGCCTAGCATATTCAGGCTATCACGCAAACCAAGAGGAGTGCTCTGGAGACTAGGAGTAGGGAGAAACGAAGACGTCTTGGTAGTGAACGCACACACCTGGGTTTTCTTGGCGTTATACGTAAGTATTGTAGTTAATTTGGAAATTTGAGATGACACTCACCTTAATTTTACAAAAAAAAAAACATGTTTCGAGTTCTCGTTTCAAATCCAAAGAGATAAAAAGTTTCCTCAACTGACTGACCTTATTGTACCTATCTCTATTTTTTTCTATCATGAAATCGTTTATTTCGTCTCGTTGACTGTGCTAACGCATAGCACAGATCTAAATGTGTAGAGAATACCATATGACATTAAATCCGCCTTCGGTACGATAAGTTTTCCTTTTGTGCAATAAAGACAAATAAAACTATTTTGTAAGAGACTTTGTGATATAGCCATTAGTCGTAATATTTCGGGAGTACCTTAAGGCTCGTTATTGGGACCGTGTAGGTACGTTCACTTCCAATTCACTATTGTTTATGTTCGTATGTCCATCACAAATTATCGCATCACTGAACAAGTGAACATGGCCCTCGAACAATGATCGACTAATGAACGAAAATAGAAATGGTTCTCTTTGACTGTTGTGTCACAACAAAAGAAATAGTTTCAGATACTCAAAAAGACAACCACTCATTGATTACAAGACAAAATAGCGATAAACTACGGGACGAAGACAATGATTTTGGAATTACCTCCTCCTGACATTGTTAGGAAATATATATTAACGGCCATTGATGTTATCAATAGTTTTACTTTATCTGTTTGAAGATTCTTTGTTTGATTGAAGTCCAAAACTTGCCTGTAGCATTAAGACAGAAAGGTCACAAGATTTAACAATAAAATACCAAGGAAAATATTTCGAACAAATAAATTCAGGTGTAAATAATTTTATTGTTGATCAAATTCAATTAAATTCAATTACTAGGCATTTCTCAAAAATCAAAATCAAACAGTCTCGAGAAAATCGAGTTACATTTTATTGGGGCGGCATACTCGCGCCGGAAACTGGAGACAGGCCGAGTTTCCTTTATAAGGGCGCTGCCACACCGAGCTGAAGTTATGCCACTTGTGTTATTGGTAAATAAAACTTATATGACAGGACATAGGGGATAGGGGCTGACGAGCTCTTTGGTGAAGACGAAGCGTGAGCAGGCTCCTCACTTTGGGATAAATGGAAACAAGCATCTTCTTGTTTCAAATGTCTTTTCTAAATCATTGGAATAAGATACTTTGACACTAAAGCCATAAAATTCTAAAAAGAGTCTAAAATTTATCCCAAGAGCTTCGAGTTTACTAGTTTACAGTGACTGTACTCGCCAACGACTGCGTCAACGATTTGTATGGATAATTGTAGTTCTACAAAGTAACCGCCTAGAGGCGCTGTATTATTCTCCATACGAATCGTTTACACTGTCGCTAACGAGTACGGTCACGTTAACTCATGGTAAGGGTACTATGCTATTCCAATTTCAACCTTCTGACTTAGATAAGATTGTATGTATGTATGTATGTAAACACTTTATTGTACATAAAAACAAGAAAAACACATTACAAAGGAATAAGCATGTACAAAGGCGAACTTATCCCTTTAAGGGATCTCTTCCAGTTAACCTTTGAGCAAATGAGTGCTAAACAAATGTAAATGGTAGACAAACCAAGCAACATGTACAATTATACAAAGGAGTAACTATAACTATACAATAATACACATGAAAATGCAAAACCAACAGAGAGAGAGATAGGTAACAGTCAATATAATACATATTACATAATATTTATACGTAAATACAAATACATAATATTCAACATAAATAAAATTATAATTATAGCAAAAACAGCAACCTAATCATTCGTTCGACAGCCACAATTCCTTTAACTTCCCCTTGAGCGATGCTATATTGTTGATGTATTGTATAAGTAATTTTTTTTTTTGCTACTTATGCTTCCATTTGTATTCGAATAATGGCTTCCTGGGGTCATGTTTACAAGATAAGCTCTGTATGACCGTTCTGACGTCTTACAAAGTGTCAACTAGGTAGGTACACTAGGTACACTTGCGACTGAAAATGAACGTGAACGTAATAATCTGTTGCTGAGCTTGGACAGCGTCTCGGTGTGGTATCACCTTTAATATGAGTACGATTTCATTTGAACGGGACGCCTTTTGTTTAAACTGTGCGCTACCTTCGAGTGTTTGTTTAGGCAGCGATCGGGTTCGTTATCTGTCTACTTACCAGATTCTTGGAAACGTCGAGAAATCTTGAAAATTTGCCCGTATTTATAACTGTTGCGAGTAAAACTTTCTTCAAGACAAACATTGCTTTTATATTTTTCTGAAGACAAATAGCAAAGATGATAACAATTTATAGACTTGTACTCTATACATAATATATTTACTTTATGTTGTTATAATATAAGTACACATACAATTTTATCTCATTCATATTATTCGTGCTATTATTTTAATGAAATTATGATTTTCCAGTAACAAAAGTTCGTCTCTAGGTACTCGCAATTCCTTAAAATACATAGCGAGTGTCGCCTGTCACAGGAGCAATTAGATAATTAATATATATTCTACTCTTTACAATAAACAACATTTATTTTTAACTTTCATAACTTTAAAAATAAATTGTGTTATTTATTAATATGTTAAATATTGCTTATTCAATTTAGCAATGTATTACGAAATACTTATTTGATAAATAATGACGTGACAGCCAGTGTAAGTCAGCACGATGTCAGTGTTGGATGCTGTAAAATGCTATTAAATTGATTAAAAATACTTAATCAACACCTGAATATTGGTTACTCTTTACGTTTATGAAACAAATGTTATTAAGTTTGAAGAGTAAAATCGATGTTTTAATTTATTGCTTCTGTTACACGACTCACCTGGTATATGATTATTGATTGCCAGTCAATTCATTTTTCACTTGAACTATATACAATGGATATGTTTTAACAAAAACGCGATAAAAATATAAAGCTTTGTTTTTATAATACTTTATAATAGTTTTAGCCACTTTTTAGTATAAGTTTTTTTTAATGTTTTCTTGTAAATAAATTTTCCCAAAATATAAACAAAATAAACAGAAAATAATAGAAACATTGCCACAATTCTGAAAGTAGATAAAGAATGTGCATTTCAGAGCCAAGTCTGAGAACAAACTTGAAGGCATTCTCTGGGCGTTTAGGTAGAAAACCAGCCAAGTGTAGTTTGCAGCTCCATCTTGTTCCAGTTGTCAATTCGCTCAAACTTACGAGCGAGGAGGCACTTACATAGGGGTTAAATAGCTTTTATTGTGACGATTGCGACGAACTTTTTTCGTCTATAGTACCTATATTAGCTCGTCCATGCCATGTTCGCTCCTGTTTCTTTTTTAATTCATTTACCAAGGTAAAGATCCTTTCAGCCACTATTATTGAGAACCGTGAAATTGTGAATAAAAAAAAAACATTACGGAAAAACCAAGGTTAAGAAAAATGAATAACCTGCAGCTTGTAGATCGTTACAGCAAGGACTATCGAAAACAAATATAATTTAATGTCTGCGAAAAATTGTACCGACGCATTTGTAACTGTATAGAAAGAAGAAAGTTATCGATAAGGCTGCTATAAAACTTCGCGCTCGTGAATAAGGGCGCAGCCACACTTCCGAATCTCTAATTAGGTAGCTGCCACACCAACCGCCTGCGCTTGCAACTTTGTGTGTGTCTTTCTCACCACCCCGCCCACGGATTCCTCCAATTAGATACGCACTCCGTGAATCTGAAATGGAACGAGATTATTCTTGATTATACTTATAAGAATTTTGTACGTTGTCCCGAGACAATGACCGGCGATCGAAACTTCGGAAAACTACGTAATTAACAAAACATGCGTTGACAATTGTTTTTGTACCGTTATAAAAGTAGTTTCATGTCGATATTTTGTTATGTTCGTTAAGTTTAGAACCTAAGTTTGCCAGTGCCTTGGCGTATCTGTAATGCTGGTAAATTTATTAAAAAAATATTTATTTACTAAGCAAATAAATAAATAAATAAACAATTATATTATACATCTGATATAATTACCGTTGAATTTCAACCACAACTTGAGGAATTAGTCGTAATAATTTACTTTCAGTAAACAGAAATAAATGCAACGTATTTTTTCTTGTTGAAATTGTTCTAGATATTGACACAGTAAAATGACCCAAAGGACGCTTAAAACTCGTTGGAGAAACCAAAATAAAAACACAATATACGAGTACAAAATATAATATTCCATCGTAGAGGGGTTACCTCCTCTGAAGTTCGAGTTCCGAAGTTCATATTTTGTTCCTTTCGAGCCCGTGATAAACTGCATTTAAACGAACAGCATGGAGCGAGACGAACTTCAAAATGCATAGTAACCCCTTTGAACTGGCGCGAATATAGCGAGGCCCGAATAAACTGGGTAGCAGAGTAAGCAAACAACTTAAATGGTTTCACTCGCGGGTATTAAGGGAGCTTAGGCTAATCATTATCTCTGTCCGTCTGTCCGTGACCTGCTCAACACGCACACATGCACATATTTGTGTCACGACACTAGTTGCTCAAAACACACATATGTGTATCGATTCTCCTTGTGACACTCGTTCTTGTTACTCCTATAACTAATGACGTCTAAGCTGCTACTGCCACTACTAATAATATTATATCATAAATATTATGAACACCTACCATTTACCATCTCTGTTTAGTATACAACTCTAAAATTGTATTGAAACCCAATTTTCTATGTGATGATGCACATTTTATTTTGTAGCAAAAAACGGAGAGTTACTCGGATGAATTTACAGGCCTAATATGGATGAATTCTATATTATCAAGTAATTGTAAAAAAATATATCTGCTTGTTGAAGATATTTTGCGGAAAATTGGAGAATTGAGACGATTTAAGTTAAAGACTTTCTAGTAATTAATGTATGATTACTATTTAATGGATTGATATACTTATGCTTCAAAGTAATCCACAAGTGTAAACAAATTCCTAAAATGAACTTTAACGTAATGCAAGTAATGGTGCAAAGCCTTGGAGTGCAGTCGCGGCAAACCTACAAGTTGCCCCTGTTTGACCCACTTGCCTGCGAACTGGCGAGTGCGCTTACTGGGCCAAGAGACACACGTACTGCCACGTACAGCTGGGTGTATAAGTCTCGTACCTACTACGCATTTAGAAAATACTAGCTCCGCTGCGCGGTGTTACCTGCTTATCCCACGGGAACACTACATTTTTTCGGGATGGAAAGTAGCTTATGGGTTAATCCAGGATGTCAGCTAACTTCATACCAAAATTTAACAAAAATTAGTCCAGCCGTTTGAGCATAAAGAAGTAACAAACATACACATAAACACACTCACAAACTTTCGTCTTTAGTGTGATAGCATGCTGAAACGGAAAAAATAAAGTAAATGTGATGAAACATTTAGGTAACCTAAAGCTAGGGAACCTATCAGGAAAACTACATCCTGAAATCAGAAAGCTTCATAAGCTTGTTTTGTTTAGTAGCTATTTCACTTAATTTTAGTAAATCTACAGTGCGCTAAAAAATATTGTTTATTCTTCGTTCGCAAAGAAGAAAATAATAAATATAGGATTTTTTACCTCAAAAAAATTATAGCAAAGATGTAATGCCTGTATTCTCTCCTTCGCAAATGAAGTTGTTGAAATATTCTAGCAATTTTCTAGTAGCTTATGTATCGAAGATCTATCGCTTACTACATATTTACACAAAAGAACTGAATGAATGAAAGAGCGTCCCGTCCTTGGTATTTGTGAAGAACATCCCGCTATTGAGCCCGTCCCGTCCCGCTCCCGTAATGGAGCTATTATCCGTCTGCGGGATTACCGCTCCGCGTGTGTGTGTGTGTGTGTGTGTGTGTGTGTGTGTGTGTGTGTGTGTGTGTGTGTGTGTGTGTGTGTATGTGTGTGTGAGACATGTTAGTGTGCGGGTCTCAATTTCGGGTCTCTCAATTTCGATCACAATGCGGAAAATCCGAAGACAGAACAGGCTGGAGAAAACTTGTAGATAGCAGAGACCACATAAACCTATCAAGGCGGACTATATCTTCAGAAATGAAGAAAACTGTTTTAAAAGAAGATTGTCCCAAAGCATCAGTAGGTACCTACTTATCATGAGCAACTCCGTCCCGTTAAACTTTTGTTTCCATGTTTTTCTCACTTGTTATCTCTTGGCTTGGGACCTTCGTAGCCATTATCATCTTTCGCACAATTTTCCTAGTTTCTGTCCGGTGTAAATTTAAGTATTAGGCAGTTGTTAACATCAGCAGTCATAAATTAAACACGACTTGCTGTTCCAACAGAACGCTGTATGACAGTATCGGAATCGCGAATTAGCGGAGTCGGTCGACCCATTAGTATAAGTGGGCAGCTACACGCCAACACCAAGACAATGCATGCGGCGATGAGATTGTCCGGCTCTAATTTCTAATTAATATCAGCGGTTATTGAGTGAACACGACTGTCTGCACCACAATATTCTATCTAGTACAGATTATCGGTTTAAAACAAATTAGAGTATAATTAATTATTTTTAAGTCTTGTTACACGAATACCTTGTAGCAGGATGATGTCAATGTCTATTATAGTTAGTTAATAACTGAGTAAAGGAGTAATGACCAAATATAATAATCCCCACTAGGCGAAAGTTTGTTACTACTTCTTCACGCTCAAACGGCTAAACCAATTTTGATAAATTTTGGTACGAAGGTAGCTGACACCCTGTATTAACACATATGCTACTTTTTGTCCCGAAAAAATATAGTGTTCCCGTGGGATGAGTGGGTAACACCACGCGGCGCAGCTAGTAGGATCTATATTTAACGGAAAAGACGATTTTCCATTTGCTCATTTATAAGCAAATAAGTATCAGATAGATTTAGAGATCTATTCTCTATTTATGTTAATCGATTACCCGATTGGGTAAATGTAACCTTCCTCCTAAGCCTTGAGGACTATATCTCCCGAATTTGTTTGTTTAATGGAACTTGCTAAACGCTAGTTCAGTGACCTTTCTCCCTTTTTTCTTTTTTCTTTCTTTATTTTTAGCTTTCTTCTCAACAGCGGTCGCCTTTTGGGAAATAACTGACTTGTAAAGTGCCCTTGTGACCTATTTACTGAATAAATTATTTCATTTCATTTAACCCAAAGAGGATCTTGGCGTCTGTTACAAGATAATCACATATATTTCTTTTTTTATGTCTCTTCCAGCTAAACGCCAATTTCAAGGGCGCAGACATGTTTTCACGTCTTGTTGTTCTCAAACAGCAGAGTTTATGAAACGATGAAGTTTTTACAGGTTCTACACCGAAGTAAATCCGCGATGCAATCTAACTAAAGTGCACTTTTCCCCGGCGCCCCGTTCACCTCCAATCCCATTGTACGCTCGAATCAAACTGCAAATGACAGACAGTAGCTCTCAATGTAGACGACTCGCAACTCTGACAATATTGAAAATACATATATACAATTTTACTCAATTTGATACTTTTACTTTAAAAACTGATTTCTTACGTTCTTAGAATATGTTGTAAAAATAATATTTTTATTTTGAAATTTATTTATTTTGAAAGTGAGGTATTTTATCTGCCTGTTCAATATCTATTTGAAGGCAGTTAGATCCCTGAGCTGAAGTCCAGAAACAAAAATAGCTAATTGAAAAATAACCAACCTGTGGGTATTGTTTACACGAGTTAAGATAGAAAGAAATAGGTTTATTTTAGCATTTTATAGATATAAATTAGATTAGATATAGATTAACGCGTAATACTTGTAGATTTTAAATTATGCTAAAAAGGTTGTCACTCAGCTTAATGTCATGAAGTAAGCAATACCAACAACAATTACTTTATTTAGGACGCCGATTTTTTCAGTAATCAACTTAACCTATTCTAAATAAGAGTATCTAACTAAATCCGAGTATCTAACTAATTTCCCCCAGATCACGGCCCCGCGGCAGGGTAGGTACCCATGATGCCGGCTACATTCCCCCGCTGGATAGCCAAGCTAATCCTTTGGTCGAGGAATGAGCCGGCTCCGTAGTCCGAAGAACATGCTGACAACATCGACTTATTTCTCGCATTAATAACATATACTTAAATAAACATAAACTAAAAGGTTAAGTAGATAGGGATAGAAGGCACAGATTTCTAGAATTTTGGAATAAACTTAGATGGAAATATATTTTCGGCGCTAACGAGCTATTATTATCCTGGATCCGGAAACCAAGAACTTCCTTGTAATAAATCTCCTAAATTTAGAGTGAGCGAGTCGCACTTCGCTCAAATTAAATTGACTCTTTCATTTCTGTAACGTCTGACATACAGTAATCATCAGGTTTATATTGACAAAGACGAGGGTTTATAACCTTTCTCGGGACTTTATTAAATTTGATCTCAAAAGCGTATAAACATATAATTTTTTGAATAGGGCGAGTGTATCAGAAAGAAATAAATTAAACTCAGTAGTTAACCTCATGGGTATGACTGGTTACCTACTGGTACATGGTCTATTACTGGAGCGCAGATCACTTATAGCAAACAGAAAAACCTAGAAACAGAAAGTAGTGAATAACACTAATTTTGTCCTAATTGCACAACAACTGTTGCCTGGTAAACTATAAAACCGAACTATTATTGAACGTTCCTCCTCAAAACCCACGGTCTTGGAGAAACTGAAAAAAATTATATCCTAAGTTTCATTGCCTACTAAAACATATCTATTCTTATTATATAATCATAAAAGAAATATTTTAAATAAAAGGCTACAAGTCGCTTAGCAGTACATCAACACTTGAATAGTGGCATAAAAAATGAATGCCATATTTAGACCAAAGGCAAGGATGCGATCAACCGCCTCCGTTATTTATAGGGCCGGTCACAACTTGACCTATCCTACCGATCGATCACAACACACGTACACGTTGACGAGGCTACCACAAACAATTATCATATCAATATACTAGAAGATGCATGCGACTTGGTCCGCATAACCCTTTTTTTTCTTATCATAATCGGATGTAAACATCATTGTATGATACTGTCCCTGTATCAAAATTGATGAAATCCGTTCAGCCGTTTAACGAGGCATCAAATATATTCCGACCGTGACGCTGTAATCAAAGCTCAAGTGTCACGACATAAATGTTTTCTAACAGCGACCCAGCGTCCCAACACTCGAATCTTGGTGAGGATTCAGTCACGTCGGTAATTGTTACCAAAATATATGTTTGTGTGAGGCTGAGGCATCTTCCCCTGTCCCCTGTGCGTGGAATGACCTGTCACAAAATGCCTGGCTCGCTCATATGTGTGCGCATTTATTTTTAATAGATGTTCTTTTTGCGGTGGGTGGCTAGAAATAGTTCAGGTAGGATACGTGAAAGATAATAAATCAAAGATGTTTCCTAGACTTTTTCTTAGTTTTTATTTAGAGGGGGCTTCGCATCTAGCCTTTTCAACGGAAAATAACTTACGAAGATTAGAATTGCGATAAGTTAGCAGTGTCATACATATCGGTAGTATATTTTTCAAGGAAGTGTCGAATTTAGCATCTTCAATGCTAACATTACTTAAATGGATCTCACTGCTCATTTTTAGGGTTCCGTAGTCAACTAGGAACCCTTATAGTTTCGCCATGTCCGTCTGTCCGTCTGTCCGTCCGTCCGTCCGTCCGTCCGTCCGTCCGTCCGCGGCTTAGCTCCGTGATCATTAGTACTAGAAAGCTGAAATTTGGTATGAGTACGAGTATGTATATGTATAACGCCGACAGAACGGTAAAATACATAAATTAATTTTTTTTTTCGGGTACCTCTCGAACACCTAAAGTGGGGGTGATTTTTTTTTCTTTTCAACACTAGTGTGTGTGTGGGTGTCGTTGAATAGATCTTGTAAAAATAATAGGGGTCTTCTAACATTATTCGTCATTATTTTTGTAAATATTCGCTCCGAAAACAAAAAAAAATTTCAACCACGGGTCAAAAAAAATCGGAAAAATTCATGTAAATGAGGCCTTATAAGTACTTTCAATGAAAACTATATTGAA
Source organism: Apotomis capreana (assembly GCA_947623375.1). Lineage (NCBI taxonomy): Eukaryota > Metazoa > Arthropoda > Insecta > Lepidoptera > Tortricidae > Apotomis > Apotomis capreana. The sequence continues at coordinate 471,818 of OX392509.1, read as the reverse complement.
CAAAATCGGTCGAGCCGTTTTTGAGTTATCGCCAAATTTCATATTTTTTCTTTTAAAGGACGTAAGTTGACTTCCAGAAGGTAATAAGTGATTACAGCTTCTAGAGCGTTTACGACCTTTTTATAGAGCTTAAAATCTTTCTTAACTTAAAACTCGGGCTTAAAACAGTAGTTTATTGTGAAGGATGAGCAACTACGGAACCCTACACTGAGCGTGGCCCGACATGCTCTTGGCCAGTTTTTTCATACAAATCGAGGTTTCGTTCTCGTCTGTCTCCTCCTCCAAAACTTAACCGAAAAAAAAAATTCTGTGTCGGACTGTTTTGATTTCTGCGCTTATTATTATACAACTAGCTGTGCCCGCGGCTCCGCCCGCGTGGAATTCGGTCTGTGTCAGTAAGCTGCTAATTTACCTCACCGTTTGAACCTTCCCTGGACTACGACAAACATTTCAAAACAAAAAAACAGCTAAATATGCCCAGCCGTTCTCGAGTTTTAGCGAGACAAACGAACAGCAATTGTGTACTAGGTGTCTCCTTTTGGCCAAAATTTCGATCCAAAGAGACGCCAAATACACATTCTATAATAATAAGCGCAAAAACCGAAACGCTCCGACACAAAGACTGATGTCCTTCTCATTCGGTTTCCGAAATTTCGCGCGAGAAATATTACCTATCTCTTTCTTCGCAACATTGTGAGAGAGTGACGGGCGATGTTATGTCGCGCAACAAGAGTCGCGAAACCTATTTGTGCTAGATGAACAGGTTTCGTCGAGTAATACAAACGGGACACGTAAATACAATAGTGTCATCGGAACCGCAGGCTGCAGTAGATGTGACCCTGCGGTTCCACGCTGGTTGCGCGGGAGTGGCTATCCTGACTGTTCTGCTGGTTGTTACAGATGCGTTGGTGTGTGGCGGCCTTGTGGGCGCTGATGCTGACGACGCTGGCGGTGGCCGCGCCTGACGCCCATCCCGATGCCTCCTCACAGGTACATCATCCAATCTGTCCGGCTTAACAAAGGTTCAATTAAAGCATTATACAATCGCGGACAAACATACATACATACATATAGGTCAGACTGAGAACCTTCTTTTTTTGAAGTCGGTTAAAAAGCAATACAACATAAGAAGCATACTCTCTTCACGTTAAGAGCTGCGCTCTTGTCGGAGTACCAACCGCCAGCCGTTTCTTTCTTGGACTCTCTCCTTCACTTCTTGGTAAGGCATTACTTTAACCCTGCTTTTATTTGCTCAAGGTAAGCAAGCATTAAAAGCAATAAATTGGTATAAAGTCATTTATTATAATTTAACGTTTGATATAACGGTTTTTGTTATAATTAGCTTTACTCTAATTATTAAATGATAAACGGTTATAATGTTACATAATGGAACCTAATAGACGAAGCTTTGCGGGGCTACGATAGTATAGTACCTATAGTTGCATAAAAATACGCTCCATACAGTCCATACAGAAGGAGACCGATCGGTAACAAATAAAGCTCCTTCCGATATTGCCCGTGTGCAGGAAAGATTCTTAGAATGGGATGTAATAAAACCTCTGGACGACCTTTGTGAACTGTAAGTGGATCGATCCAATTACAATGAATTCCAATAAATTATCTAACACATCTGAGTGGGAGCTGTCTGGAGCCATTACTATGAATTTTATTCAATAAAAAAATCGTAGTAGGATCGGGTTCGATTGACATTGATTCCGTTATATTGACATAGGATTTTTTTAGCGTACCCAAAGGGTCAAAACGGGACTCTATTACTAATCCTCCGCTGTCCGTCTGTCTGTCTGTCTGTCCTTCTGTCACCGGGCTGTATCTCAAGAACCGTGGTAGTTAGACAGTTGAAATTTTCACAGATGACGCATTTCTGATGCCGCTAAATATAACAAAAAATACTAATAAAACAGAATAGAATAAATATTGACGGGGTCTTCCATACAACAAACGTGATCGGGTTAACTTTGCACCCCATTTGTATCTAGCGCCATACACGGTGCAAACTTAACTTAACCCGGCCAGTTAAGATGGGATAAGTGTTTGTACGGAACCCTCGGTGAGCGAGTCAGATTAACACTTGGCCAGTTTTATACATTTGATTTTACAAACTTAAAAATGACAAATTTCTGCCATTTTGAAACAAACTCACGAGGTCTACAGCTCACAGTATTAAATTTTATATCAAAAATAAAATCTTCAACCTAATTTATATCTAACACAATAAAACCTTACGTGTACTTAACTAGAAATTGATTTCATTCATAACTACACATCACTCAATCAATGCTAACAATTGATTACATTGATTATATTTTTCGTCTCAATACGAAGTTCCTGAAATGTTAAACGACTTCATTCACGTACGTACGTACTATAAATATCCATTCATGAACGATCAGCGGGTCCTTGAGCCACATTCCACACCTTCGGTATAATACTTACACGCTTATTGATTGAGGTGTCGAGGCAGCCGATTACGGGCCGCATGCTTGTCAGACACATGTTCGCGCACGTGTCAGTCGGTTGTGTCTACTACACATAATTAATTGTATCAGGCCTCACTTTGCGGAAATCCATATTAATTATAACAATATTTGCTTTGTTAATCCGCAATATAATAACGTGCCAGTCAATTAGTGCTAACCCGTTACTTATTTGCGTATTTTTTCATGCATTAATGCATTTAATGGTAAAAATTAATAATAATAAGGACCAGCAAGCGCAGCGTGGGACGTCCACCTACAAGATGGACAGATGACCTTATAAAGGTCGCCGGAAGGCGCTGGATGCAGGTCGCTTCCAACCGGTATATATGGAAGTCCAAAGGGGAGGCCTATGTTCAGCAGTGGACGTCCTGCGGCTGAGTTGATGATGATGATGAATAATAATAAATACGTATTTAAATAAATATAACAAACAAACACCAAAATAACAAAACTTTTACTCCACTTTTACTACTTTACTACTCACTGACTTTGCTCTAACTTGGACACAGACTTGGAGTAGTTTTATTGTTATATATGTATATATATATATATATATATGGTATGAAAAGTGTTATTATTATTTTCATACCTACAGGGTTAGCACTAATTGACTAGCACGTTATTATATCGCGGATTAGTAAAGCAATATTTATTATTGTTTTTATCTACTACACATGTAATGCTTAGAAGATAAAAATAAATAAACACCGGACAACCTCACACAAATTGACCTAGACCCACACAGTAAGCTCTAGTAGGCTTGTGTTATGGACACTAGACGACGATATACATACTTATGCAGATAAAGGCATACTTAAATACAAAGAAACCTCCATGACCCAGGCACATGTATTCGAGTTAATCACAAAATATCTGCCCGTGCCGGGATTCGAACCGAGGACCGTCGGCTCAGTAGGCACCTGCACTACCACTGCGCCAACCGCGCCGTCTAAAGATGCCCGGGATCGACTTCCGTGTGGAAGACAAAATGGGTTATGACATTTTCGCTTCTCCGTAGTCCGATAAAAAGTATAAGCATGTGTAGATATCCAGTAGCCCGTGTACTAATAGTATAACATACCTAGGGCGGTGAACTCGTGAATGTCCCAGATGCATCAGGGGTTTGTAGCCAGTACCGAAAGTGAGGGTCATAAATATGCGATCTGTAGCTTTAAGAATTACCGCCCGTGGTTTATCTAAAGTTTTACAACTAACCTTGGCCAGGAAGTATTATTTCCTCCGCGAAAATCACAATTACGGCCTAGGGTGACGTAAAAATAATTGAAGTCGGTCGCCGTCGGCCGGCGTCGGCCGTGTAGGCGTCACGAACTCATGAACGCACTAAGACACAACATATGTCGCAAATGGACTTTGTTTTTGTTTGAACTTCGTAGGAAGTAAACGAATAACTCCTTCGTCACGTCATTCGTCGTGTCATCCTCATAATTCAATAATTTCAATCCGATGTCGTCACTCATTATACAATTATACAACTTGAGTGACACGAGGATAAACTTCACCGTCGTGTTAGGGTCCCACATTTATTCGTACGCAATCCGCTTAAGCCAGTAAAAAAAACCTTTTCTCAAACATGCAATGAAATATCGTCGTAACGTGCGTTAGAACAGGCTTCGAAGTGTCAAATTTCGGGCGGAACAATTCGAGAGAACTGTAAAGGAATTTCATACAAAATTGAAGGCCTAAGCCGGGAAGTAATTTGTTTGAACGCGCGGCTGGGTAGACTAAAGCGCCGTGTGGTTAGGCTTGCCACTCAAGGAATGGCAGCCACCACCCACCACTCTGCCAAGAGTGGAACGACAAAGAAGAGAAAGGTATTTTGACCGGCTTAAGCCGACTCCATGTGGGTAAACCGCTCACCATAAGGTGATAGTGCTCTTATTCAAGATTGGTTTCCCGATGTTACACATAAACGAGATGACAGAAAGAAAAAGAGTTAAGTGGATATTTGCCTAATGTCATGTCGACTTAACGCGGAATTAAGTTTTGACCCTTTAATAACACAGCGTTCTTATTTGAGATTGATTTTGCTACATATGTTAAACGTAATTTAGGTTCATTATATAAGTTTTGAAAAGTTCACAGTTTTAGAGAAAAGTCTAGTTGCTGGAATGAAACAATGTCGAAATAAAGCCTCGTGAGAGCATTTGTTAGAAAACCATATCATTTGAGTTATCTTTGATGATGAAATGTCGATTACATCGTAACGATAAGGTCTAATAGGCCTAAGAGTTACGTTATCTGGCTCAGACAGAGCCCTCTAGTTCCAGGGTCTTCTTTAGGCTAACGACGTCTTATGATATATAACGTTCGTTCCTAAAATTTAACTGTCCGTTATGCCGCTTGCTAATGTCAATTTTAGTCTGAAAATACCAGAAAATACTCAATATTATCATTATCACGCGAGTCTCGTATCTTCGAACAGCCTATGATTGCGTTTATCACAATATAAAAGCGAAAGTGGGTGTGTGTATATTTGGGACTTCTTCACGCGGCAACGATAGAACGGATTTATTTTCGTCATTACTGCAAATATTCTTGGAAGGTGATTTTATTATTATGACAAAACAATCGTTGGAAATAAAAACACTCTCGATCATATAACTTTTTAGATAGGTTAGTCAAAACTACTTATGTAAATTTGCAGATTTTATTTGCTAGAAGTTAAGTTTGCTAGGAGTTACTAATTAATATAAAGTTTTCTTATAGTAAGTATCTAAACTATACACACAGTGGGGCATAGTTATCTAAGTAGCTCACAGAAACCTCGATACATTTAAACCTACAATAAAACTTAAAAGAAACTCGCAGCATCTTGAAGTTTAAACAGTTAGCTCGGAATGTTAGGAGACTATTAAAAGTTGAGTCAACAAGCCGCCGGCGAACAACAAAAGCGCAAAAAGCGTTTTGCAGGCGTGAAGCCGGGAAACTTGGGAAGGGTCGAGCTCAGTGATAGCGGAGAAAACTCGAGGTATACAGAACTTATTTATAATTGATTTTAACTCGCCGCAAAAAGCGGTTTTTTAAATGCTTTTACCACTTTGCACCAGTGGGGAAGGAACACTATTTTCTTTTATTCTTCAGTGTAGTCAAGTAAAATTTTCCCAGAACTATGTGTCCTACTATCACAATAACAGTATTAAAATTGATCCAGCCCAGTATTTTAGCGTTACAGTGACAATCGCTATTAATCCCCAAATCCCCATATTTGTTTTTATGTAATCGTTCATCGCGCTGTTAAGGCTTTTCTTACAATCATGACCACCGAGAAAGAAATTAAATTTTAGAAACAATAGCTATAGGCGAAGCATAGTTATAAATTGGTTATATATCGACAAAGACACAATAATCAGTAGGATATACGGATTGAATTGGTCGCAGAATACAAAACCTCTTGCAATTTTACAGTAACTTCCCACCCGCTGACACCCGGCCGCGCCCCACCGCAACACAATTAACATTCCCAGCAACACTTTAATAGAATAATAAAAGGCGTAGTTTTACGCCACAATGCAACGAGCAGCTACTCCGGCTTCGGCCTTTGCTGTTCTGTTCGATTGAGTTCCTTTGTGCCTTTATTTGTGTTGTTTTAAAAGGTTTTGTTCCACTGGCAGGTAATGTTTATTGAGAATCCAATTTGCAATGGTTAAACAACTTGTTGTTTTTTTTTATTTACGTATCTACTGCCACACGCACGTTTATTTATTTTTTAAATGAAATGCGGCTCAGCTAGGCGTATATAAGCTCACGATAGTTGAACTCGGCGGCGTGGCGTTATGGAAACTGATAAGGAGAATTCTTATTCATAATTTTGATTAGTCATACCTAATATTCGTAGCCATAATTTATACTTTTCTCTGAAACAAATAACTTTTCAGAGTTATTATAATACAACCTTAACCTAAGCTAATGGGTTTCACTCTCGAAAATCTTGTAGAGAATAATTTCAGTTATGGCTAACGATTTTGTGACAAACAATACATTATGACAACCAATCGTTATGTGAAAAAATGCGCAACCATTAAAACACATTTAGAACACAAAAAAATATAATTAAATGGGGATAGTTAGAGTTATGTAAAAATAAGATTAGATATAAAAATTTATATCAAAATGAAATAAAAAATGGATATATATGATTTATTTCTCTATTTCAATTCAAAAAGCAAATTACTTAGCTGATAAACACGTTTTATGGATTCATTCATATCTTACTAAATCTGTTAGCCGACTATGAAGAGCCGCCACATTTGGCATGCAAATGCTAACTGACAGCCGCGGGGGTCGCCCACGCCACGCGGTACCCTCATTGACATTCGACTGTCGGCGATGCAATAAACCCTGTGGGTAATAAATAAATAAGGTGCCTTCGTGTAAATAAGTAGGCAAGTGGCTAGTTTAACAAATATATGAAGTATGTGACCAGGAATGTCTCGGACGAAATGTATTTTCCGTGTTTAATTAACGTTACTTACCTACATATTTTTTTATAAAAGCAGTAACGTGCTCGTAACGTAAACCAAATGTTTACATCGGTGTTTTTTTTTTCAATTTAATTAATTAGGTTGGGTGTAGCACATCCCTAAATACCTATCTATTATCTATTCTCAGCATAATTTAAGATGATAGTGCCGGAAAATCTTTACGGTAGATTGCGTTATGAGCCACCCTAAGGCATAGGTAAGAAATGAATTAGTTGAAAAATTCAATACTTACTTTCGCTAGTGGCTTTGCTAGAACAATTTGTAGTTCACACGTCTGGCCCGGAAAGCCGCGGAGACGCGGCTCCAAATCCCGCTCAAAGCATAAAAAATCACTTCAATATAAACTACATTACATTCGCGTCACCTAATGCCGCGCTAAGATTAAGTATTTATGCAGGCTCGCGTCAGACCGGACCTGAGTAGGCTCGTACTACTCGTAATATTCTCTCGACAATTTTTTTGAAATCCCCGTTTTGATATTTGTACAGTTATAAGAATGCTATACTCGTAACATTTTGCTTTGGTATGACAATTGACAACTAATCATTATTTTATTCTTTATAATCTATATACAGACTTGATAATCTATATAGACTAAAATAAACATGTAATACACCTCTGTGATACTGAATGTTCTCATTAAGCCTCTAAACATCCCTTGTTCACTAACAGTTATCTTGCCTCCAGGTGGACAGCGACGTAGAACTAACCGAAGAAGAGAAGCGCGCCTGGTCGAGCCTGCACGGCGGCGGCGGCTGGGGCAAACGCGGGTGGCAGGACCTCAACTCAGCCTGGGGCAAGCGCGCCTGGCAGGACTTAAACTCCGCCTGGGGCAAACGAGCTTGGCAGGACCTAAACTCAGCTTGGGGAAAACGAGGATGGCAAGACCTGAACTCCGCGTGGGGAAAACGCGGCTGGCAAGACCTTAATTCCGCCTGGGGCAAACGCGCCTGGTCAGACATGAACCAACCCTGGGGCAAACGCGCTTGGCAGGATCTGAACTCCGCGTGGGGTAAGCGAGGCTGGCAAGACATGAGCTCTGCATGGGGCAAGCGCGGCTGGCAGGACATGAGCTCGGCTTGGGGAAAGAGGGCACCGGTTAGTATAAATAATTATATTAGTCTTAACTAGTCTACACCTTCCCAGAAACTATATCAGTATCCCAAATGTCGTTTTCTATATTTATCTTGGCGGACGTTTATTTTGATCCAATAAATCTAATACTTTTGTGGATTCTGATAAAAAATATAACTGAATTTACATTTTAAAACCTTAAGAGGAAATGTATTGCAATAAATATAAATAGTCTTCTGAAAATCAAATAATCAAACGTTGACAATTGATGGAACGATGTGCTACATCCAAACTATTAAACCAAATGTTTAGCGGGTTGAGTCATTGAAGTATCAAACATCTTTATATTTTCTTCTCGCAGGAAAAGTGGTCACAATTCCACGGATCATGGGGCAAGCGCTCGGGACCTGAAACTGACTACGAAGACCTCGACGTTGAGCAATTAGTACCGGTACAACAGGTGATCCACGCAATGTCTTCAATGTCTTATTCCCTTGCCTTATTCTTTCAACCTTCTTCTTCCATCCCTTCTACAAAAACTATTCCTTGCGGTGGGATTTTGAGTCAGTCGTATCTACGTCCCTGCAGCTACTCTTTGGCTTGTAATCCCAAAATCAATATCTAAAATACTTCCATAAATAAAAAGATATAACTTAGTGGCTGCTGTATTCTCCGTATAAGATAACGGCGATAAAAGACATAGATAGCTCGACTATTGCATTATACCACACAATAAAGTCATCCTATTTATTATTAGAATAGAATAGAATACTCTTTATTGCACACCTCAAGAGGAAAGAAATACAAATACAGATGACACTTAACATTATTCCTGCAATGTTGCCATTACGTCCCTGGCACCTGCAACAACATTTATAACATACTTTTATATCAAACATAGATCGACAGCAGCGAGCACTCCATGGAAGCCCCGGAGAAGAAGGCCTGGTCAGCGCTGCACGGCGCCTGGGGCAAGCGGCCTGTGAAGCAGCCACTCAACAGCGGTAGGTCTCGCTTGCTCGCTTGTGTCTATCCCTCTCTAGACCTCGGATCTGAGTTGATTTGATCTTTAAAATGTGTACTCCTTAGACCTAGACTTTGACCATTTGACAGCCGTTAATTTGTCCAGGAATAAGAAATAGGGATTATAACTGATGAGAAGCTTGAACAAACATTGGAATTGCTAATAAACACATATGCTATATGAACTGAATTTCGACACCCCGGGCCGGAAGCCGCATTTACCGTTTACGCAAACGGAAAATCCACTTCCTGGTCAGAGGTAGACGTAAATAATCCTGTAAATAACACGCGCGGCGTGTATGAATGCCTCAGATCGCATGTCTATCTCCTTTGCAAGTTTTTACGACTCGTGTCTACGATCGGAGACTTTCGTTACTTTATTTCCCTAGGCATGTAACAATACTAGTATACTCGTAGTTTAGATGTCTATCTTTGAATCTAGCTTACTCCGTAGCGTTTTCATTCTACTCAATTTATAGTAGAATAATACACCCATTGACTTTTGAACTTGTCATCTAAAATTGTCTTTCCTCTTTGAATTCTGATCACCCCCCTTTGTCAAAGTTTCTTTCCGCCTTTTGATTAAATTCAGCGATTTTCACGGTTGTTGAAAAACTCATTAATCAATTATAAATATCAACAGGGTTCTGTTTAGGTGTCTGTAAATTTGATACTACAATGTCTTCCGCACTACAGCGTATCTGACTAAGTATCAATCTTTTTGATCTAGGGCTTTATTTCTTCATTTATTATCCTCCTTTCGCTGTAGTTTATTTCCACTTTTCGGTCACATTCAATGATCCGTCAATTTCCGCCGCCCCGTGTTTGTCTTATTTCACATTGTATTAAAGTCTTCCGCTTACGTAGCTTGCTCAGTCGAGTGAGAATGGGGAAAGGCGTGAAAGCTTGTTTACAAACACTTTCCTAATCAATACAATACTTAATCATACTTTGCTAAATCATATTTTGTAAGTGCTTTTACTAAATCGCTCATAATTCAAACTTTTTTGGTCATGAGCTGATATTATTACAAGCATACAGAATACGGGAGAAAAAGAAAAGGGGATAGGGAAAAGTGACGGTTAGTCTTCATACAAGAGCGGAGCTCTTAAATTATGGATGAGTAACAGGAACAGGAAACATATTATTTGGTGCAATTTTAAAAGGTAGTTACTTTTACCAGTAATCAGTATTTTTGCGATGTATATATAAATAAATGTTAATGGATTTTTATTACAGAATTACTTTTTATGTTTAGGTTCGACCTACGTGCCCCACTATCTTAGTGTTTTTTATATGTTGTCTATTCTCGATAATTTATTTGGCATTCATGTAGCCTGACCCCTTGATAAGCAATCATCTGATAAACACAACGGGAAAATACAGATTTCTGTACCTTTGTGGGGCGCACACTTGTGTATTACATCACAGCTGTGTACTAATGAGCTGCTATGCTTATTATTATTTGTTTCTCGTTATTGAGTCTCGGGCTCATACGTCCCGGTCTTTTGGAAGGCTTGCGTGGGGATATGGATCCAACACGTAGAGGCCCCTTGGAGAAGTTTTCTGTGGTTGTAGCCCTGCTGGGACCCGTTCCTGATCATATCAATAAGATGATACATCCATGAACAGGTCCCAGCAGGTGATTGTACTATTGCATTGGTATGAAAAAGAAAAAACCGGGCTATTAAAATGGAGTTTGGATGGACTATTTATTTGGCCTATTGCCATCCTATTGCAAAAGAAAAATGTCACCCGCCGCCGTAACCATCAATGTGACTGTTACCTCTGACGAGTGGTGACTCGCCCCTCACTAGGTGGGCCCCGTAATGCCATCGTCCGGCCGTCTCCTTATTTCCTCAATTATTATTGACCCATAATAAAGATAAATAAAAACATCGTCCAAAACGTATCCATCTTTGAATAAAACCGACATCATTTATTTAAGGCTTAACAAAAATAAACAGGAAAAAAAATCCTTCATTGGATATTTATTATTCGAACGAAAGGGATAAAACTCCAATGGTTCCCACGCATTATCTGTAGTCACATTTATGGCCGTATTCTAAATGTTCCGAACGGAAAAACATCTTACCTTATGCCGTAATCGAGCAAACATCCCAAAGACGTTGCGGACAATTTTCCGGTTAATTTTTACCGGACGGGCGGCTATTTCATTCGGACGCTGATAACATTTGAGGCCGCCGGGAAAGTAAATCGGATGGGGATTTGATGTCTTTTCCGGGATTCCACCATTTGGGATGTGTATGTAATTTTAAAAGAAAGCAAGAAAATTTGAAAATCTTATATTTTGAAGAATATACACGATGATTTTTAATCGGTGATCAGGAGTAGAAAAATATTATTATTATTATTATTTTTTTAATTTATTCATTAATATTAGCACATACTTTACAATGTGTTTAAAGTGCGCCAAACTGTGAAACAGTTTGTTGGCGTCGCGTTCTGTCACTACAATTATTGTGCACAGTGATGCTTACTTAACTAAATATCCAGCTTAAATTAAACCTAATAGGCGAGGTCTCATGCAATTACCTCACTGTTTATTTAATTAAAAGTTGAAACATAATTAAACCTAACAACCACTAGATACACGGTCATCCTACAAAAATTTATTAAAAGTACGATACCTACGTCAAGTGGTATCGCTTTGGCGGGAAATTTTACGAAATTTCCTACGACTTTGTATAGGTAATGACAATGACAAGTTTTTACTCATAAATTGTCATTGAAATTAAATTATTAAAAAGGTTGTAAGCTTACAGATACAGATTAGTAGGGTGACAAGGAATTTAAGACAAAATTGATATTTTAAATAAAAATTATCAAAGAAAAATAAAAGTTTGTTTTCATGTAATTTCGACTTCAACGTGACCGCCATCATTTACTGAGTTAGAAAAGTTGGAACCTGATCACCGATTAAAAATCATCGTGTATATGTAGTGTTTTTATTTATATTTATATTTATAATTATAATTATAAAAAAAAGTTTATTTATTTATATTTATAAAAGAGACATTTTGTAAGTAAAATATGTCCCACATAGTGTAGTTGAGTTAAAAATTAAAAATCCAGGCTGTGGTATAGGGTTCAATCTATTTAGTTAGGTAATTAAAGTTTCGTTTTTGAATAATATATATATGTAACGTCAACAAAGAAGGTGGATAAGTAGTTTGCCTGCGATTGTGATCCGAGCGTTAATCCGTTTTAAGTATTTCCTGCTGCGTCTGCCAGTTCGTGGTCACCACGCACCACGCATGCATCTTTTTCATCTACCTACTTGATGTCGATTTACATAATCAGCAGCACAATTAAAGTGTTCTGCGTTCCAGCTGGTAGATCAGGAAAAGTTTTTAAACAGATTAACATGGAACCATAGCTCGCTCGGCCCAGTGAACGGCGGCCGTATTTTGGCGATATTTAGCTCAGAGGCCCGCAGGGCTGCCACTAAACGCCGCTGAAAAAGGAACTGGAAAACTGTTAGTGCTACGCTATCTACGGCTTAAGAATTGCACGTTTAACTACATAACAATCTTTAATTTTTAGGGTTCCGTACCCAAAGGGTACAAACGGGACCCTATTACTGAGACTTCGCTGTCCGTCCGTCCGTCTGTCACCAGGCTGTATCTCAAGTCACGTGTACGTCAAGAACGGTGATAGCTAGCCACTTGAAATTTTCACAGATTATGTATTTCTATTGCCGCTATAACAACAAATACTAAAAATTTAATAAAATAAATATTTAAGGGGGGCTCCCATACAACAAACTTGTTATACCTATATATACATATATATAGGTACGGAACCCTTCATGCGCGAGTCGGACTCGCACTTGCCCAATTTTTTTATGCTCTTATCCCTTGTCGGCCGTTCAAATCGAGTAAGCTACAGTCAGAGCCGTGATTCTCACAACATAATGTAGATAAATGATGAATAAGTGCGAGGGTGATGAAAACTGTGGCTTTAAGAACTCACACTTTAAGTCTTGACTGGCCACCAAAGGCGAGGAAGTGATTAACTGTCGACCATTTTCTCGCTCAAGAACCAAAGGTATAGCCCTCGTATCGGTAAAAGGGACAGATATATTAATAGTTGATTGCTGGCTGTTCACACTGCTGGCGACTACTCTCTCGTGAACTAAGGTAAACGCAGGTATTACCGACCCCCTTAAGGCAATTTCAAAATGAACCATCATTTTTAAGGATGCTGATTGCTCTCAGATTCACGTTTTTATTTTTTTACGTTTGTATTATGTGTAAATTCTATATTTTCTATGTTAAAGGCTACTGAATAAAGGTCTATACTGTATAAAATAATTTATATAACGACGAAGTCGATTGTTGCTAATACCGACTCACAAAAATGCCTGTGAAGCTATTAACGATTTTTATGCAGCTATCAACGATCGCAAAAATCTATATACGATCGGTAATAGCTTCTTACTGTTGCTACTACCGACCCCTATGGATCGCTAATACAATTTGTTAGTGCAAACATATAATTTATCAGCGACTCATAAAAAGTAGGTATTTTTTATTAAGTTACACCTTCCGACTTTAAAACAGATTGTAATTAATTAATATAACATGAAATATGAACCCATGCACACAGTTTTAAACAAAAAAACAATAATTTTTAATGTAACAATTCAAGAATCGACCTTCCAAAAATATGTCATTATTAGTTCAATTAACAACGTGATAAAAAAGAAAGTAGAGAACAATGCGTATGTCGCTAATATATTTTTACAAAGAACCGATGTTTTTATTTAAATTGGGCTATTAAAGTACCTGTGTTATTGTCATATAATGACATAATAGAGAAAAAAACAAAACTCTATTCTGAGGCCATTAACGACTTATGGGTCGGTAATAAAATTTATAAGTGCAAACATATGATGTATTAGCGACTCATAAAAAGTAGGTATTTATTATTAAGTTACACCTTCTGACTATAAATCAGATCGTAATGAATAAATATAACAAGAAATATGTACCCATGCATACAGTTTTAAACAAAAAACAAAGAAATTGTCCGGTCACAAAGTAGGTGAGATATACAATAATCTATATACGATCGGTAATAGCTTCTTACTGTTGCTACTACCGACCCCTATGGATCGCTAATACAATTTGTTAGTGCAAACATAAAATTTATCAGCGACTCATAAAAACTAGGTATTTTTTATTAAGTTACACCTTCTGACTTTAAAACAGATTATAATGAATTAATATAACATGAAATATGAACCCATGCACACAGTTTTAAACAAAAGACAATAATTTTTAATGTAACAATTCAAGAATCGACCTTCCAAAAATATGTCATTATTAGTTCAATTAACAACATGATAAAAAAGAAAGTAGAGAACAATACGTATGTCGCTAATATATTTTTACAAAGAACCGATGTTTTTATTTAAATTGGGCTATTAAAATACCTGTGTTATAGTCATATAATGACATAAAAGAGAAAAAAACAAAACTCTATTCTGAGGCCATTATCGACTTATGGGTCGGTAATAAAATTTGTAAGTGCAAGCATATGATGTATTAGCGACTCATAAAAAGTAGGTATTTATTATTAAGTTACACCTTCTGACTATAAATCAGATCGTAATGAATAAATATAACACGAAATATGTACCCATGCATACAGTTTTAAACAAAAAACAAATATTTATAAATGTAACGATGCATGAGTCGACCTTCCAAAAATATGTCAATATTGGTTAAAATAAAAGCGTAATAAAAAAGAAAGTAGACAACAATACGTAGGTCGCTAATACATTTTGACAAAGAACAGATGTTTGAATTTCAATTGGTCTATTGAACTACCTGTGTTATTGTCATATAATAACACAATATAGAAAAAAACCGAAACACTATGCTGAGGCCATTAACGACTTATGACTCGGCGATAGCTGCCACAACTAAAACTGATGAAGCTAAGACCGTCCTATTTTATTTTAAGGTTTTATCGTTTCAAATAGCTTTTTTTCCAATAAAATGTGGTATGAAATCCAGAACTGACACTCAACGGAACATATTTAATAACACAACAAAAAGTATAGCACTCACTTATTCAAATAAATCGCTTCAGTAGAAAAGTCACGTGCTTTACCTGATGGATTAAGGCCTAGTACGACGTGAACTTCACCCAGGCTGTCTCCGCACAAACTGGGTTATTTTGTCTCTTTTTTGCACTTTCACACACACTATCGCTAAAGTAAATGATGGTCTAGGAACCAACGTGTGCGTAGCTTCAGCTATCTATATCTAGAATAGTACAGGAAGCGTAAAAATTGACTTTCAATTTATAGGTCGGTATTACCTGCAGATTTTCGATGGGTCGTTGATACCTGCGTTTACCTTAGTTGATGGCAGCTATAAAAGATAGAACGCGCTCAGCTCTTGCCATCCATAGTTCAACAGACATCTAATACCGTAGCCGAGTATGGCCGACCGACAAAACTATCGGAACTGGAATCCTGCGCCCTCCCTGACGTTTCGGCAACTTTTCAGTTAACATTATCAAAGAAAACATCAAATATTAAAACTTAAACTTTTTGAGACAATACCTATTTAGTTGGGGTAACCCTGGGCTCACTTTGGAACGTCGCAATAATCTCCATCCCTATTCGACATTAGTACTCTGATCTTAAGCTACCAGTTTTCAAATGTCGCAACTTACAATGAAAAAGTCTTGCATGTTGTTTTGTATTCCAATAGACTCATGATTGATATAACCAATTAATAGGATTAAGAGTCACTCGTTTTTAGGATTTCGTACTCAAATGGTACCAACGTTCTAGTAGGTATTAATAATAAAAACCTTCGCTCCCTGTCTGTCCACCACAGGACCTTGATTTTTGAACCGTTGAATGTGTCTAATACTTACGCTTAAAATGTTCAGAATTCTATATTATAATTTTTTAATTTATAAGTAACGTAGAATGTTATTGTTTGTATTTTCATAAACAATTATTTTTGAAATAGCAACACGTATTCCTAAGATCGCTGGGCCATTCTGCCCCGGGATAAAGCGCAAAAAGCGCAGCGGCCGGGAGTGTATTATATAACTCCGCTTAATAACTGCTATTTACTCCTTATTTTACTCGCTCAACGAGGAGGCTTAATAATTATCCAAGGGTTAAATAAAAACATTATGACAAAGGGAATTGATTCATAACACAAAGGAAAGGCAAAATTAAATACAATTTCCAGAAAAGTACTTCTTCTGACAAAGTTTCAATTTCGACTACTATCAATTGTTCCCAAATTACAGTTTCTCAACTCAATTTAAATTAGGCAACTTTACAAACTTTAAATCATCGATATGATATGGATTTTATTTCGTTACGGTAAGTATTTTAGTATGGGAATGGGGAATGGTCCATCGATCGGTTCATTTTAAAGTACTTAGGTGTACTACCTAAAGTAAAATCCATAGACCTACGGACTAAATTGACAAGTAAGTATGAACAAATGTTGCCACAGTTTGGCCAGTGTCGTTTTCATCGATATTAAAATTATTGTTAAATCGTAGGTTTAAGGTCCACCCACACGGGACAATCAAATTGGCAATTTGATCGGCTAATCTATATACCAACTTTTTCCAGTGATTTTGACAGATCAAAAGGTCTGTAGACCCCTAATTAGAGACAAAAAAAATGTGTTAAACCAGCAATAATGTACATGAAAATTATATATTTATGATAATTGATAGTTTAATGAATACATACATTTAATTAAATGAATTAATAAAATTATTGTTCTTTATTTTCAATTTCCCAACAATGTGATCCATCTTTTTAACAAAAAAAAAGCGGGTATCTTCAGAAATAGTTGACCGCTGTTTACAAACTACTTTTATGTATCTAACGATATACGTTATCATTGCTATTACGAGTGTTTATTGAAATTGTTACGTGTTATTTATTATGGATTCGCAAGATTCGGGACCAGAGCCATGTTCATCAAAATGTTCGCCTCCGATATAAAGGAGAAAAGAATCTTTTAGTGAAACTGAAAAAGAGACGATTCATCAAGTTTACGTTTATATTTATAATGAGATGTAGACAGATTGCAGGACGAACAAGATATCCCAGAGGACATTCATGTCAATAAAAACGAGTGTGTCATGAAATCATCCGAAATTCTTGGTATTTCGAGAAGTTCAGTTTTTAAAGTTTTGAAGGAATACAAAAAACAAGAGAAGCTTACAAAATGTTACAACTCGACTATTTAGTGGACAATGTTTCGGATCGTTTATTATAAATGTAACTGATGATGATGATGAAGATGACGAAATAACGGAGCCTGGGAATGAATAATATTTTATAATAAAGACTAGTTATCGTCGGACAAGGTGATTTATTTTTTACCTACAGGCTCGGAAACCTTTTTATGCTCTAAAACTTAAAAAAACGCATTTTATCCATCCACTACCGCGAAAATCAAACAAACGAAAATTTTTACATCTTATTTGAAACTAATATACTTATTTTTGATTTAAACTAGTCTGTTATTTGTACTTTACAACTTGTCGATATATTGTTATCGACATATACCCTTCACTATTTTTATTTTGCTGTTCCTGGTATCATTTTACCTGTCAGTCATTTGTCAATTTAGTCCGTAGGTCTGTGGATTTTAGTTTAGTTACCTACCTATTCTTATTCAATAATAAAAACTACGCATTGCCATATTGCCACTGCTCCTTAACTATTCTTGATCGTCATATTCTGTTAGTTCGAATAGTGTCCTTTACAATTATGTATTTATACTGTTTTAGTGCAAACTGTCTTTTAAACTTGAATATCTTTCGTCTGGAATATCTTTCCAACTCTTTCTCCCTGTTGATACTCCTCGTCGTCATGGCAACGTCTCCAGTTTCAGCAATAGCCGCTTTTATTCAAGTTCCTTTCGGTTTTGGATCCGTTCCGAGCGATCACAATAGAATTATTAATCTACTTATTGTTTAATCCTAATTCTACTTTAAATTCAGTGCCTATTAAAACTTTTCGGTTGCTGCAAACAGATATGTATAGCGAAATTAGGAAAGGGTTGAGTGAATTATACTAAACTTAGTTTAGATTTAAGAGATACCTGAAAGGAATGACTTAGAATATTTTAGACACATTTATACCAAAAATAATAATCATGAGGACAGTTAGACGATTGCACATTTGAATAAAATTATCTAGCCCTGGTTGTATCTTAAAGCACCACAATTTTTTTTCTCCTTGGACATACTGCAATAGGACATTCTCGCAGCTGCGGGATAAATAAAAAATCGGACAGTACTTATTAGTAGTAACAGTTACAAGATCCTTCCTTACTAGTAGTTTTATGTGCCTTCTAATTTACTAAGCTAATAAAAGCTAAGTTTGAAAATTCAAGTGGAGAAAAGGGCGCTCCCTTTTATCTGCTAGTAAAAGCGAATAAAGACCGATTTTCATAATATTATACCATTATTCAATAAACTTGTATGATGATTGAGTGGTCGGAAATGTTCCCGTTAAATAAAATAAAAAGATGTCAGAGTTGACGTGTGGTGTTCGCACAGGGGCGCAATATTACTGGAAGCGCGAGCCGGGCTGGACCAACTTACGGGGCATGTGGGGCAAGCGCTCCTACGACGCCGACGAGGACCACGGTAATAAGAGCGAGATTCTCGGTGATGTGACCGAGAATCTCGGTGTGTGAGCGAGAAACTCGCCGGGAAATTGGGACCCTGACACAGTTAGTTGGCAAGCGGAGATTCGCATTATGCCGTACTAAGCGCAAGAGTGGTAACTCACTATAGGTACCGCTTTTGCACTTACGACAGCAAGGTCTAAGAAATAAAAAAAAGTACAATGTAAGCTTTATTTGACAAGTGTTACATCGCAGCGCAGTGGTAGTACCAGGTGGCTATTTTGTCATCGTGGCAAATGTCAAGTGACAGCGACAATTTAACGTACGTGGCTATTATGCCCGGAATCGTACGAAGGTCTTGAGTTAATCATGGACGTCAAATTGTAATTGTCACTTGACGATTACATTTGGGAAAAATTGCCGTACTGTGATAATGCACAGGCTTTGACAGACTGCATACACCTACTCAAGAGAACAATCAAAAGCTTCTACGGAAAGGATTTTTTATTTATAAATGCCAATATAACAGAACAACCAACCAACTGTCAACGAACTGTGTTACCAGGGAACCTTCTCGGCGTTCTCACTAAGATCACGACGGCTTCTAGATCCGTGGCACCGACATCTGTGGCATCCGTGTACTCTGATTCGTGTCTCTTCTAGAGTAGTTAGTGCTTGTAGTCTCCTTTTCGGCTCTTTCTGCTAGTCTCTCTGTGCTATCTATCTTCCATGTTTCTATGTCACTTGTTATTACACAGATTGAATTCAGTGTTAGAAATTTAAGACTTCAACGGCACTTGACATTGTATCTGCTACTCTCATTTGCACGAAGTTTTCAGAACTTCAAAATGGAATAAATATTAATACGTCGTAGCCTCTGATATTCCGGGGGCCAATTTCGTGCATTCGTGCAAGTGAGAGTGAAAACGTTGTAAATACCACACCTTAAATATGTATATGCACAAGCGTCATGAACTCATGAACTCACACTTTGTATATATAATCACGCTTTATATCAAAGCACATCACATTTAACAATACAACATTTTTGTGCAATCGCCATTGCGGTCATCGAGTCCACTTTTAAAGTTACATACATAGCATAGAAATTACACGTACTTTTCAATCAATAACAATCAAAGCTAGTATTGTTAAAAAGAAATACTAAGTTAATGCAATAATTTTCACTAATCACATATGACACTAATTCACAAATAAAATCACTGGAGGTCCTGTTAAGGAGACAACCAGGCTCTGACAAATGTGTCACTTGATACCACTCATTTAGGACCGGAGTATTGATGGCATAACCGGGGAAATGACGTCACTTAAAATGTGCCAAATTAGTGATTTGAGATTTAACTTGAGAGCCTTTCTACTGTACCCTTTTTTTAGCCTTTGTACTTTTTCATCTTGAGAACATAATGTAAAAGCTGACATACATTTTATGACCCATTTAATTTGGCAATGTTCTTTTAAACACCATTAAGTTAAACGTCACACAAAGGCTCTTCATAATTTCCTTCATTATGCCGAATTCGTTTCCACGTTATTGTATAAGTTAGCCACATTTACTTGAAACCAACAAACACAGTTCAGAGTTGATGTTCACCGGACCAGCCAACCGCACCAAACGGCCCACACTCACAAGACATTAAATTAAAACTTGGGAGCTTACGAATTAATAACCGCTAATGAAGCTCGGAGCTTGGGGCTTAAAAATTCCGGAGCAAACAGTATTACAAGTCGCTCCGGCCGCTCCCGCCCTTTACTGCCTTCACAGACTTGCGTAAGGCGTATTTATACTGTTGGAGTTAAGAGTTTTTAATCATAATGATGAATTGCACATTTGTAAAACGATATTACCTTGTACTCGTACATTAGTATAAGTAATTTCAATAATTGCCAAATTGAAATTTCGCGAAACGCCTCAAGCAAATAATGAGATAGGAATGCTAAAATTTATGGGATTATCATTAAAAGTATATAAAACCCAAACCTAAACTCACTAGATTAAGGGAATCCTCTTAAAAGCCTTTAATAGTTTACATGTATAGCTTTCGGTTTGTTTTAAGGACTCGATAAGGAGCTCTTATTTCCAGTACCTATAACCGGGCTTCGTGCCACTAAAATTGAACATTTATTTCAGTTCCATAAACTTTACATTTATTTCAGTTCCATAAACATTAACCGTAGATTAGTGGAGATAATTAATTTGTACATTAATTATCTGACTAAAGCATTTTTCAAGAACTTAAGGCGCCCTAAAATTAGCTTAGCTGAATCAATTAATTTATTGACAGTTTTTAAAATTGCGAACATAATTAACTTATCGCTTATTAAAATTATATCTCAAATTCTGTAACTAGTTTATGTATCAAATTACCGGCGGTAATATAATAAACTTTACGAGATACGGTTGGCATGGGGGATGGCGGCAGAATTGGGGACTTTTTTAAATGAAGTAATTAAAAAGCAATTAATATTTGGCGGAGCCCGGATGAATTTATTGCTCGTTAAGACTAGCTGACGCGCACAGCTACAGGTGGTGCCTTATCGTATTCGTCCACTCACACATACATATATTTGGTTTGACAGAAGCATTTATATTTCGACTGGCTAAGCGTGTATAAATAGAGCCAAACGAATACATTTCGAACTATTATATTAATCTGTGCAGCTGTGTCGATACCAGTAAAGGTAACAATAACAAAGTCTAGACGTTGATATACCTATGTCTAACGCCGTGTCAAAGATAAAAAGTAGCATGGAACAATCTAGTATTCCGAAAGTTTTTGCAATAAAATCATTTGCTTCAGTTACCCGCCAGAAGTTTTAAATTGTGATAACTAATGTCTCAAATATATTTTCGACTAAGCGTTTTGTAATTTTTGATTCTCTAAATTCATATTCAGGCAAAACGAATAGTTGTGTTATTATTCACACGCTTTGATCACAAATTATTGCTACCTTTGTACACCCATAATACACAGGTATATAAAAAAAGCGTTTGTATATTTGCCTATTTTATTGTCAACCTAATTAATTATATTAGTATTGAAGTCCAATGTAGATTTTTTTCATGACGTGAGAACATCAAATCATCGTGACGTGGAATTGTATTTTGGTCCGATTGTGTGTGCGACGACTTCTGTTCTAACATTATCGTGACGTAGAAATCTACGTCGTGCAACGCAGGAATTCACGTCAAGACTGCGTTTCGGGAAACTTGGCGAGAATATGGGACGAAATGACACTCCCACTTGATTAGAATATTTTCTGATATGCATTGACATGGCCAATCTCAAAGATACACTCTATGCACAGTTTATTAGTTATTACTTTTACTGCACAAATACATTACTGAAAGTTCACAATCACTGCAAAGCACGCCTGAAAATGCTTTGGACACTTATTATTGATCAGAAATTGTATTGTGGTCAGTCGGGGCGACAAGTCCAATACCGGGGCAAGCGTATACCAAATGCAAATATCGAAAAGTCTGTATTTTGTTATACTACTGACGCCATCTTACAATTACAACCACCCAACTATGGTAACTTCTTTTTAGTATTTATTTCGTCACATTTAAACTACTGTAACTTAGTTTGCAAAAGTAAGATGGCCGTAGTAGGAAGTATAACGTCTGTACTGATATTTCGGTTTGGTTGGTGCGCTTGCCCGCTGTCGCACTTGTCCAGACTGAGTATTTTTTGGAGATAAACCCATTATCAACGAAACAAAAACTATCGATTTTGGACAATATTGACTATTGTTTGGCTTATGTTCACGGACCAGAGTTTGCCGAAATCAGCTTCAAATTATTTTGGTCGTTTACTGAATTATCAACTTTATCACGCTAACAGGCCTTTAAGATACCAGATCACAACACGGGTATGAATATGGTTAATGAAAAGAAACCAAATAATTGGATAGATTCCTGGTTACATAAAAAAATATCTACAGTGTGTTACCGCCAAGTACTAGGCTTTTCTTAAAGTAGAGTAAAGTAACATATAGATCTTTAACGTATCCATGACCTTAATTTAATTCATTAACTTAAATTCAGGCTTTATTAACTTTCTAACAAATTTTTAATTGCCAGTAATGTACAGTAAAGTAAATTGACAAGTGAGTGTTAAATGACAGCGTGATATGAGTACCTAACGACAATTACGCTGTACACCCACTACATTGAATGTGCGGATTTAAGAAATTTAATTGTGCAGTTAATTTACATAATTATGATTAGCTAATACATGCAAACAATTACTAATGGATCATATTATTATCAGTTTTAATAAATGCCTGCATGCCGGTAACAGGCTGCATATTATCGTTATTTATTCCTTTGTCAATTAAATAAAAAGATAAAGCGCATCAAAGTTTGGGAACTTTGAGGGCGGGGGGTCTTGACGTAACGCCTGGCTAAAAAACTTACACGGCATGAGGTCACACGGACCTTCAACGATATAAGAGTCTTTTTCAAAAAATATTACATAGTTAAAGGCGGAATAAAAACAAAACTACGAGCGCGTCCTTTGTGGTACGAAATTTAGTAAGATATGAGTAACTCTCGTTTCACAAAGGCCTAAATTAAGTTTTGTTTTAAGACAAGTCCTAAGTGCATGTTTAAAAAAAATCTTATATCTTCGTTTTTTTATGTTTAATTAACAAACAAATAATACGTGTCAAAGTGTTGTTTTTTTTAGGAAACTAGCCTAAAGTAATTGTACATTGCGATTGTGTTTTGTAAATGGGTTTCACTCTAAAAAGCAAACGCATCATATTTAGGTAATATCTGTTGTTAGGGAATTGTGTAATAAAATATGATTGTCTTGGCCGGTGCAATTGTCACTGTATTAAAGTTCCGTGTTGTCTTGCTGTTAGTGAGTGTCCTTGTTACTTTAACTAGGCTGTTCAGCCTCTGTATGTAGACTCACTAACTGGTTATGTTATAATGATAAGGTATTTATGTAAATTTTAATATCTGAAATGATCGCAAGAATTTCGAACGAGTTGTTGATGTGGTAGTATAAATCTAAGGCGATCAAGACACGATCAATAATTTTGACTATATTATCACGATTATCAGTGGTGCACTACAAAAATATTATCCAAAAAAATTGGGGACGCAGTGACCAATGATTATTAGTAGCGTTTGTTGTATCCTGATGTTAAACATATATAAGATACGCTGGCCTTAGGTTTTAAACACAACAAAACGTCTTTTACATTAAATAAAACTAACTCTAGAGCCACTTGTAAAAGCTCCATTGTGACCAATTTTCAGATTTCTCTAGTTTGAAGTTTAACTAATGCATTTCCCTTTTTTCCACAGAGAGTGCCGCGTCGAGAGATGAAGCCTAGACGACCTAAGTAACTACCTATAACCCAACGTCATATCTGTACGGTACAACATCTGTATGTCTATCTCTACATGTATATACGTTCCGGTTTTCTCGGTACACGTGACATTGTACCCAGAAAACACCTTCTAAATAATTTGCGACGACCAATCCGGCTCACTTCCAACCAGTGAGCCGTATTGGCTTCCCCTTTACATTTACATATTGATATCTAATATTTACGTACAAATGTAGCTCTCCAGGCGTCACCTTCTAGACTATTCTAGAATAAGAGTTTTAATGACATAGATAAGTATACCTATGTTTATTTTGGTTGCGTCGGTCGAGGTGGACTGCTCGTAGCATAGTTAGTTATTAACTAATTGATTGTATTTTATTAGAGAAGTTGATGTAATTATAACTGCCGGTTGTCGGCGTTTGTCCAATAAAAGTTCATTCGGAAGCTTTGTTTGTTTTATTCAATTTTTTCATCAAAAAACATTGATACAAAGATCAAAGTACAAAGAAAGGCGTTAGGGTGGTGGAGAGGTTAACACGTTGGACCGGTAATCCAGAGGTACCGGGTTCGATACCCGACGTCTTCCGCCAGGTTACGCATTTCAATTTTTCTTTGTGCTTTGATATTTGTAGCAATGGTACAATATAAAAAAAAAGTGTGGTGTGTGGGGGTCCATCACATTTAAAAAAAAACTGAGACATTATGTTTCATAAATTTATCATGAAAAACTTTGTTTTAATTTGTTTCTACCGTTCCTAAACGGTATCTAGAAAAGAAAGCAGAATTGTTACAACAACTTAGGTCAATCCGGACCTTTTATGTCATGATATAAGTTATTTGAAGTAAAAATATTTTATGTTATTCTACCCTTATAAGAAAGAGTGATACCTCTTAGCACAGGTATATTGATACTTAAAAAGAGGCATCATACACTGTAATATGACTGAAATTATTGTTTTGAATAAATACATTTTATTATTATTTATTATTATTATTATTATAAGATGCAAGTCTGTCAACATTACACTTTAACACTACCCTTGTTCTCTATTTAAATACTGATTTTCATTAATACCGTACTACCAAATAATTGCAAAATAAGGTAATTGGGATATCATAAGCCAACAGTACATACCATGAGTTAACGTGACCGTACTCGCTGGTGACTCCGTAAACGATTTGTATGGATAATTGTAGATCTACAAAGTAGCGGCTGGGGGCGCCGTACTGTTCTCCATACCAATGGTTTTCGCAGTCGCTAATAGCGAGTACGGCGACATTAACTCATGGTAAGGGTACCGAGGAACAAATAGATATAAGTAAAGTTAGGTAACCACAAACCACAATGAAAAATTCTTAGCCCCTCTTCAACTGTGGCTGGCCTCCTTGATGCCAGATCGTTACAAAACTACGCCGAGGTAAGTTAGGTAAGTATTTACTATTCAGTGCACAAGTGCACATAAATAATAAGACAGGTACAGTCAAGATAGATAATGTCGCATAAATTAAGCGTAATAATAAAGTGTTTTACGTCAGCCTAGGCCGTAAGTGGTATTTTCTGCCCGCTACGCTACGCGGGGAGAAAATCTCACTTCCTGACCAAGGCAAGACTTCAAACTTTAGACGAACCACGGGCGGTAATTCGTAAAGCCCCAAATCGCATATTTATAACATAAACACCTTCAATCTGGGACATTTGCGAATTCACAGCCCCTAGGTACATATTATATGTAATGTACAATGTAACTATGCTTCATTTATATGAGTGACAATCTAATGATATTTTTGTCACTGTTCGTTAAACATAACTTGCACTTGATCACTATGGCGTAGCTTTTATTAAAGTAAATTAATATGTTAAGAGCACGTTCACATCGTGCATCGTTTACCTATCGCGTACCTATGCCATCACATTTCTCCTGGGTTTTTGTTCGATTGTTAGTAATTTAAATAATACAATTTAAACTGCTATAGGCAGGGCACATTATCTAAATCGGGAGAACCATTTGCATATAAAATTATTATTTCCTGCCTCGCACGACTGCATTGTGGAATGAATTGTCGCTTGCGGTATTTCCGGGCCGATACGACCTTCAAACCTTCAAGAAAAGAGCGTATTCCCACCTGAAAGGCCGGCAACGCACTCGTGAATCCTCTGGTGTTGCAGGTGTCTATGGGCGACGGTAATCGCTTTCCATCAGGCGATTCGTTTGCTCGTTTGCCCCCTATGACATAAAAAAAAAAAAAAAAACAAGCGGCCAGAATTTAGGTTCGATATGTCTGTTTACATGCAAAACTAACTATAATTATAAGTAATTTAAATACCTTCTTAAAACAAGCTCGTGTCTCAGTGTCAATCTACTAACTTAGATGCGAGGTTTTGAAGAGCAGGGACTGAAATTTTACTGAGTTTTGGTTGTCACCAGGTGAATTATGTGTACTTAGTTGTTTACTTTGATATTTCTTTAAATCTGAAGGTTCATAGACAAGACTATCATGTCTAATAACGTTTCTTTAAATATTAAACAAATTAATTAAACTAATTACGCCTATACTAATGTAACAAGGTACTGATTAATACCTGTTTAAGTCTCATGTCATGATGAATTTACACGAGGCGAGTCAGCCAGTCACTTCATGAGATAATCGAGTCAATCCATTCTCCTCTCGAACAGAGTCAGTAAATTGGGACTATTGTACCTACTGGGTCCCGCCGAACAGCTATCCAAATGGATTGGCATATTGGATTGCCTCGTGGATTGACCGTGATAATTCACCATTAGTTGTCAATGTTTGGTCGAATTAAACACGATAATCCGATTATACTAGCTGTTGATACAAGGGCATTTCTCAGAAGTGGCATTTTTAAGTGTCCGGGCTTGAAAATGGTTAAATTTACCATCGAATATTTCTGAATAAAATCAAGCTAGTACCTAACGGTTTTTTTCGTCTGGCGAGCTATGTAAACATTTCATGATAATTCATTAACATGGCAATAAAAAAAAGTTATTAAAAAAATTGACGTTCACTGGAAGCGTCCGATTGCCAGATTTGTTGAAATAAAAAATCATAACTGGATATTGGGTCTGGATACTATGATTTCAAATGTGTTCCCGTATTCAGCATTAGTTTATTAATCATTTTGTTCCTATAGATATAATTTATCTGCTAAACATTTTAAATAAAAACTATTTTTCGGAGCGTCCGAGGGTAACTAGTGATTTCAGTGTGAACTTTAAAACACGTCAGCACTGCCTTAAAGAAGTATACTAGAAACCCGCAGCTCGCGAGCAACTAGCTTCAGTTGTGTTCTCACCGCCGCCGAGAGTAGACGTCGGCTCAATGGCTTGTAGGTAGAGTTTGTGTGGGTTCGTGCGTCATTCGGTGGATTTGGTTACGTGTTTTGTTGAATTCGGTGGAACAATTTGTGTTTTTCAGTGATTGTGTGTCTGCAATTTTATAAGTGAATAAACTATCTCCGGGAGAATGTAAGTCCATAATAATTTGTTCATGTCTATATTACTTTTATTATTCCTTAAATCGATAAAAAACATTAAATTTTGAAATCAGTGGAATTGATTTTCATTGATTCGGTGTAATTGTTGACCACTGAAGTCAATAAAAATTGCCACCGCTATCAATTTTTACGATAAAACCAACTGGTTTTACATTATTTCTATATTGCCACGCCCCTCAATCGGTTCCTCAATGCTTATAATCGTGATTTTGTTAATGCAGCATAGTTCTGACTGTGCTTCTCTTGTTTACTAATTTCGGTGGGTTGCTGTTCGTTAGGCTGCTTTCACCGGCATCTCATTGGCATTTTAGCACATGGTTTACCCATCTCGTTGAACTGGTGCATCAGGGTATTATGCCTCAACAGCCTGACACTACAAATATTCCTAAGGGTCGTCATTTCAGCGAGCTACACATCGAAAACTCTGAAGTATCGAGCCTTTGATTTCGGTGATTGTAAAATCTTAAATATCTTATGAACCACTAAGTTCAGAAGAGGGCCTTTGCTACCAATATTTTTTTTTTAATTAGGCCGTTTTTATATATTAAAGTCACGAATCAAAAATATGAAAAATAAAATTGACCACCGAAGTCAAGCAAAATAGCTCGGCCCGGAGAATCGCCCACAATACTGTTTTCAAAAAGTGATAGAAAAGCGATGTAGGTACTCACGCTCAGCCGTATATCGGCACTTAAAAACACGGTCATAAAAGGATGCGCTCACATGTGGTATGTAAATAAATAGTATAAGTAGATCACACATAAAAGGGAGCCCCGCGATAGCGGAGCTTCATCGTTTTAGTGAAAAAAAAAATACTTTTGACGGAATCAGTTAGTCAAAAGTAATAATGAATAGCTTCATCTCTTCACCATTGTCTAATTATATTTTAAAAAATGCACGTAAATAAAACATGAAAGTAACATTTATAAGCCAATCGTATACCATTATCGCATTCTTGCAATAACAATTTATTTATCTATACTATTGTGAAATTGTAGAGAGTTTTTACAAAGAGCTGTCTGTACATTGGAGATTTTGAAAAAATAAAGTGAAAGGGTATTTGGGGGGACACTGAATAGTATTTTTTTTTGTATTTCTAATGGTGCCTGTAACCACATCACGACTGAGACCGTTTTCAAAATGTTGGGTACTTAGGTAGCTGGACAACCATAAATTGTTATAAGATATTTGTAGGTTTGTCTTGGTTTACTTTTACTCAATTACGGAGAAGTAAAAAGCCAGAAAAATAGTTTGAGGAAAGTTATGATGGCTAGAAAAATTCAAATAAAAGGAAAAGTTAATCAGTTCTGATGTCCAGTCTGGTCCTATTTACTTGTGAGGTGGGATATAAAGGGTACTTGGATCGTAAAATTGCATTTCACTGGACGACTTGTCGGGTCAGCTATTGGATAATAAGTACATATTACATAACCTATATAATATATAACACAGACTCATTTGAAATGTAATCATAGGTATGTACTCTTCACGTTTTATTAAATCAATATATCCGTTTATGGAGCACAAAGTTCGATTCAGAAAAACTTTATAGCGCCTAAAACGATTTAACAAAGAGGGATAAACAATACATACACAAATAAACAATATATACAATACATATTTATTTATTTATAAATATATTTAAATCTTAGTTTAATTTTTAGTTTTAATTCCATAAATTTGTTATTTGTATATTTTATTTTTGACCCATAATAAATGTATACATACACAGTACTAAATGCGAACTTATCGTTGTAAAGAATCAGTTCCAGTATTTTTGTTAACAAATTAACGCAGTTATCTTGTAAGTTACTTATGAAGGCAATAAATAAACTAATTAACTGAAGGAGAGCGCAAGTAAGAGAGCTCTCTTCCGCTACATCGTGAGAAATACTGATTCACGAACACCCAGTCTTATGGGTCGCGTTTATCGTGCGATAGGTGTCATTTATCTGTCACTTTTTTAATTAAATGTGACTTTTCTCGAAAAAATTGATGGTAAGATCTTGTCCATTAGATAAAAAAATAGATGTTTGGCAAATATTCAGTCAAGTGGAGTGCTTGATATTGAGTTAAGTAAAGTTTGCCCCGAGCTGGTTATACTTACCCCTGTTGAATAGTCGATATTGGTCGACGTAATCATAATTTAATCAACCATATTATATCTAACAAAACCCACTAAAATTAGGCTTCAATGTTTAATATACAAATACATCAAGGAACGGACGTAATTAAACATCATCGAATAACGAAGATCATGGTAAAATAGATTCTTAATAAAAATAGTTTATCGCCAGTTTATCAAAAAAAAAACCATATTTCAATTTATTGCTCCAGTTAACCCTTTCACAATCCGAAATCCCAAAACAAATATAAAATGTTAAGCCCGATTACGTACTCGCTGCTCTCAATCCGCCATCTTGTCGCTAAGCGGCTTTTTGTATTCAATGAAAAACCAATGACAGCTTCACCCACGGACGGGCGCCAATCGCGCGTGATCGCGCCAATTTGCCGACGGGACGTGTCGCGGCGTGACGGCGTCAAGCGTGACGCCGGTGGCCGACGGATCATCTCGGTTGTTTCTCAGAAGGAGCATTCGCCTTTAAAACAATCCTGAGATCTGACTTTGCAGATTTTTTAAATACTACATTTACTTCCTAAAACATATCAGATATTTTTATGGTTAGTTAAAATGCTATGAGCAAACTATGTTACATGAATTTATGAAACATGTAATGTCTCATTATTTTGAATGTGGGTACACCACAATTTGTTTATATTGTACAATTGATACAAAGATCAAAGCACAAAGAAAAAAAACGCGCAACCTCGCGGACGAGACCGGGAATCGAACCCGGATTACCGGGTTTCAATTTTTTATTGTGCTTTGATATTTGTATCAATGGTACAATGTCACATAAAGTAACAGTTTCTGAAATACTAATAATAAAATTTTACCCACACGTGCCCACACTCTTCACACAGTTCACACAGAGTTTAATTAAGTTTATGAAGGTATACCTATTTATTATTGATTTAACTTTGCACTGAGTACTGAGTAGGTAAAGGTAAAAGATTCATTTTAATAGATAAATAAATAAATACGACCAATTAAAGCCCCAACATGTTATTTTGAAAGCGACCGCTCTCTGTGAGAAACACCTTTATTCGACACGGATTAGGAATTGTTGCGGATGGATGAGATTGGAATAATTTAGGCTGCTTTGTTTCCAAACTCAAACACTTGAGATATGATTGAAAAGACAATTGAACGTCTTATTTTAATATTGAAAATGAGTATGTTATGAATTGTTTTCACTCCGCAGTTACCCAGAGATTAGTTTGTCTTTGTCATACCAATATCTTGATTGTGACATACCTACATGATTTTCACACAATATTATTTCAAAACGGGACTTAATCGCGTTCAAAAAGTGGTTATTTAATTTCCTAGAACGTAACATCACTTTCGAAACGTTGAGGTAATTAAATAAACCCTTTTGAACGCCATTAAGACCCGTTTCGTTACAATAATAGACTATTTTATTTCTTTAATGGTGCTCCCACACAGACTGTTACAAGTGTTATATAACATTATAAAACATTTGTTATATAACATTGTATAACAAATGTTATACATTGTTATCGTGTTATATAACATATAAAATGTTTTAGAACAAATTGCAACAAGTTAACAAGTTGCAGGTGCTCCCACACTAGTATTACATTGTGTCACTATAACTTGTTAGATGTTATATGTTATGAAAGCTCCCAAATACCGTAAATACGTCAGTGCAAGTGAGGTTTCCGACTCGAGTAGACATGGACGAGGATTTGGTCATTGGGTTCGCTCTTTATTTTCTGTTTTTGCGAAAAAAGAAAAAGCGCTCTTGTTGGATGCGTCTTTCTCTAAAAGCAAGAGAAAAGTACAGCATGACGGAATATCTGGTGGATTTGGGGATTGATGGCTGTTTAACCGATTTTTTGAGAGTAAACAGTTCACAATTTGAGTTACTGCTCAATTTAGTTGGGAAAAAAATTGCAAAACAGGACACCAATTGGAGATTTTTGGTAACAACAACATTGTAACATTCATTACATTTGTTATAAAGTAATATAACATTGTTATAAAACATTTTTTTGTTTTATAACATTGTTTATAACTTATATAACATTTTTATATCAATGTGGGAGCGTTTACAACATCTAACAAGTTGTAACAAAAGTTATAAAGTGTTTAACAATGTTATCGTGTTTTATAATGTTATATAACACTTGTAACAGCCTGTGTGGGAGCACCATAAATTGGCAAATGGCAGGGTGTTGTTTATTGAAATGAATTGCTTCGTGCACGTAAGTACCAACTGCTACAAGGGCAATTTTACGAGTATTTTCAAAAACCGGCCAAGTGCGAGTCGGACTCGCGCACCGAGGGTTCCGTACAAACACTTTCCATCCCTAAGTGGTTAAGTTAAGTTTGCACCTGGTATGTATAGCGCCCCATATAAATTAGGTGCAAAGTTAGGTATTAAAAAAAAAAATTATGGTTTTCGTAATTATTCCTTTATCTATGCTATAAGACGTTGCTTCGTACCAAATTTCAAGATTCTGAGTTCACGGGAAGCACCCTGTAGGTTTTGATTCCCTTGCAAGTGTCGAAAATTTGCATAAATTAGGTGCAAAGTTAGGTATTAAAAAAAAAATTATGGTTTTCGTAATTATTCCTTTATCTATGCTATAAGACGTTGCTTCGTACCAAATTTCAAGATTCTGAGTTCACGGGAAGCACCCTGTAGGTTTTGATTCCCTTGCAAGTGTCGAAAATTTGCATAAATTAGGTGCAAAGTTAGGTATTAAAAAAAAAAAATTATGGTTTTCGTAATTATTCCTTTATCTATGCTATAAGACGTTGCTTCGTACCAAATTTCAAGATTCTGAGTTCACGGGAAGCACCCTGTAGGTTTTGATTCCCTTGCAAGTGTCGAAAATTTGCGGCATAAACGGCTGTATCTTTTGATTGCGTTGGCTTAGAAGTTTGATTTTTTCACAGCTTCAAGGGACAGTAGACCTGAGTAATTGATATAAATTTCAGCTTCATACCTCCACGCGTTCCTGAGAAAAAGGGTCTTGACAGACGGACGGACAGACGGACAACAAAGTGATCCTATAAGGGTTCCGTTTTTTCCTTTTGAGGTACGGAACCCTAAAAATGACCATTTTATTATTTTTATGTATGTATTTAAACTTTATTAGGTACAAATATAGCTGAGAACTTTTCTAAAACGTTTAATTTTTCCTTGTAATGTTACGTCACATTAAATATCGACGCTTCAATCCGGGGCTTTGCTAATGCTTCAAATGTCATTGTGTTCAAATGTAATAAATAGAGATCACAAATCATCGCGGCGCGACAAGGCTTTAAAGCGATATGAGAACGATTTAGAAGTAATAGAGAAATAGTCGAGGTTTGATTTATGTCCCAGACATCGTTAGTCCTTGTCTTTCTAGCACTGAATCTATCCCTTATATGAATTATTATTTCGAAAGGATTGATTTTTTATTTACCCCTCTTTTCCAAGTTATTATATAGAGAAATTAGTTATATATTATACCGAGAAAGCGAGATAAATAAAAATGGCGAAATTAAATTATGACTAAAAAGAAACGAGGGCTCTTCGGTAGGTAGTTAGTTGGTTATGGGCTTCATAAACTGCGTTCCGGCGCCAGCTTCGAAGATAGAATAGAATAGAATAGAATGATTTATTTGTAATAAACTTACATTGTCAAACATTCAATTATTACATGTTCAGTCTTAACAAATTAAAAAAATATATAATAATACTAAAATGTCAAAAGAAAATAAAATAGATTTGAAATTGTACACAAAGAATGCAGCAGTTATCAAATTAAAATTAACATGTCAATTATTTAATATTTGTACACCAAAAGGACTCGACACACTCACTCATCAAGGATCTCCTTGACAGAGTAATACGTCTTTTTAATACAAAAAGTTTTGAGTTTCTTGATGAAAATACGCTCTGTAGGTGAAGCTCTTATTATTTCAGGTATTTTGTTAAATATACGTGCACCCATGAGTGCCAGGGACTTGCCAGTTTTTTGTAGCCTGTGCGGCGGTACTAACAGTCCTGGTTTTCGCCTTGCGGAATAGGTCTTACCTAAGGGGAACTCTGCTGAATGTTGTCGAGTTGGCTCATCCGGGGGAACGCGGCATATTAAGCGGATGGCTTTTTGGCCGATCCCTGTCCGCTGCCATTCCCCAAAGGTCGATTCCATTAGTGAGGTGTGTATGAAAGTATGCATAATATGCTGTTAGCAGGTTCTGAAGTGAAAGCGTGCGTCTTAAGCGGGATAAAGCGTAATACGCAGAGTTAAGTTTTGAGCATAATGTGTTTATATGCTCACTCCACTGCAACCCCCAATCTAGTGTGAAACCTACATAGCGAGCGTGAGGTTCTATGCCGGCACCCAGTCGTTGATATCCACGTTAAATCGGGGCTGTGTTTTCCAACTTAGAGAGAAGTGAAGTAGGTTTGTCTTTTCTATATTTAGAAGCATACCTTTAGCTTCAAACCAGATCAGTAGTTTTAGGATTGTGTTTTTCCTATTATTGTGCAGTTCTTTTTTTTTTTTTTTTTATGTCATAGGGGGCAAACGAGCAAACGTATCGCCTGGTGGAAAGCGATTACCGTCGCCCATAAACACCTGCAACACCAGAGGAGTCACAAGTGCTTGCCTACCCGGAGGACGAAGAAAGAATGCCTCTATGCTAGTAATTTCACCGGCTATCTTACCCCCACACCGGAACACAACAATGCGAACATTCCTCACAGTTTTCCCCATGGACAATGGCGCAGATATAATCTGCGTACA
Source organism: Apotomis capreana (assembly GCA_947623375.1). Taxonomy (NCBI): domain Eukaryota; kingdom Metazoa; phylum Arthropoda; class Insecta; order Lepidoptera; family Tortricidae; genus Apotomis; species Apotomis capreana. The sequence goes on along the minus strand of OX392509.1, from coordinate 437,281 downwards.
TTATAAATTGTACGTTGGGACTGGGAAAAGGCAAGTCGTTCATCAGCAGTGAAAAAATACAATTACCGACATTGGAACCCTGGGGGACTGACCTATCCCCAATTAAACCAATCTCAGACCTCTCATATTCCAATAAACGTAAGAGAAGTAAGCCACCCAGGGAGTTTTTCAGGTACCAATTTATTTTACTGGCAACGCCAAATTTTTGATAACTTACTTTGAAAGTCGGTGAATGTCACTGATGTAAACAAAGAGGAAACAGGACTAAATATACCGCAAATTTCAGTAGTTGTTTGTAGCGCCACGATGCCTGGGCCAGACCGACCCTTGTTAGGCTATACCGTGACCTTTATGAGACGTGACAGGCACAACACACGCCACCCAGCTTCGACCAAACCCGACAAAACTACGAGAAAACCTGAATGTCGGAATGAGAGTAGTTTCGTTGCAGGAGTGCTCCGCAAACACGTTACAGGCGTGTTCCAGTCGAAGCAATCCGCTGATTTGTGTACTGAGCTCAAGCGCGGATTTTGTTACACGAACATACACAACGACATTAAGTTTCACAGTTAGTATATTCAGATATAAGATTCAATCGTTTGTCATATTTTGCACTCAATCTTTTTGCGCTTTTCTGCCTCAATTTGACATTTGACTTTGCTGACAAACTTTCGAGATATATCTTGTTTGCGAAGCGATATTTGTTATTCGTAAAGAATGATGTTTTCTTAAAAAGTTAAATTTAAAAAGATAAGTCATATCGCTCAAGTGTAAATGAACGTGCGCGGGAAAAGATGACGTTTCTTAGTTTTCTTACTTTATATATTTTCTTTAAAATTATGATAAACTTGTTAATATCACTCTGTGAATTGATAATATTAGAATATATCTGATTGAATGCCACAAACAACAAGGAAGCAATATGAAAAAACCAACATATTATTATAAAGGGTGGGCCCTGTAACAGGAGCAAAAAAATTAAAACATAGATTCGTCCCTTGAAACTAAACAACATTTGTTAAGCAACTTCTGAAAATAACGTGTATTAAATGACATTTTGTAAAATAAAGTTTAGACAAAGAAGCAATGTATTGCGAAATGTCCGACATTAGTAGAGTGACAGCTATGTCAATGCCCAGGGAATGTCAACGTTGGACTACATACATTGAAAATACTATTTAATTTGTTTGAAATAATAAAATTTTGAAAACTGACCTTTTTTAAAGTTGCTGAACAAATGTTGTTCAGTTTAACGAGTAAAATCTATGTTTTAATTTTTTGCTTATGTTACAGGGCCCACGTTATTGTTAAATTTATTAACGGTCCATAATTTTTAATCAAGTCAAATACATCATACTGTACTCGCATCATACTTTACACTTTTCATTACAAAGTACAAAGCGCACATAATAAAAGTTGCTTATAGCGTTATCTCAGGAAATAACGCTGATTTATGTCAAAATGGCGGTGTACCTAATGAACAGTATATTGTTTTACCTCGCGGTAATTAGACCGGCATCATTGTGGTTCCGTGATATGGAGCCGGGTTGTCAGTGGGCCCTCGGACTATAACTACCTGGGCTATAACTCAGGTAGGATTCGGAGACGGCGGGAAATCGGGACCGCTAATTATAATTTATAATAATCGTCTGAGAACTAGCCTTTGTTGTAAATTAGCATTCAGCTATACCTTCCCAGTACATCTTATACTCGCTATAAAGCGAAACCTTTTGTGTGATTCGATTGTTCGCACGCATTGAATTTATCTAAAAGCTGCCCAAAATCTATTCTACAATGCAAAAATCAAGCTCTCTGTTTCTGTATCCGATGCACGATGGTGTATGCGTCACTTGCTATGTAGGCTCTGGCCTAGAAAATCTTGTCACTTTTAATATTCCTACTTGTATTTTAGCAAACAAGTACAAATTCAACCATAAGCAGCAAATGAAGGATTAAATAATATTATAAGTAATAGATTTGATTTATACGTAGGTATAACTTAGTTTAAGCTTTTTTATTGTGTTAAGTTGTTTTTGAATAAATATCTGTCAATTATATTTTCACAGACAAAATTACAAAAAAGTAATAACACTTTATGCATTTTACTACACGTCTTGTAAGCACCTGCAAGAGCAAGTCGACCTGTCACAGCGCGTCCAAGAAATTAAGGAGTGCATCGCCGAGTCCAAAAAACTCCAAGTCCCGGTTTCTTTCGCCGATATGCTGAAGAAAAATCAGGCCAGGTTCGTGCAGCCCACTAATTTCAGCTCGGTAGCGATTTATCCTACCGACAAACAAACTTCTAGCGATCAGACCAAATCTCTCGTCCAGAAGATCATCAAGCCAGACGAAATGCAGCTACACGTAAGAGGGTTACGCAAAACGAGGAACGGCGGTGTCGTGATAAGTACGGAGTCTAAGGACGATATTTTGAAGCTAAGGCAGTCTGCACAGTTAGCTAGCTCTGGACTTACGGTAGACGAACCACAGAAGCGCAGACCCAGGATAGTGGTTATTGGAGTGCCCGTGGCCATGCAGGAAGCAGATGTATTTAAATGTATTTATAAGCAAAACTTAGCCGATAAGTTACCTGACATGTCTCTGGATACGTTTTTGACCTCAACGAAGCTGAGTCATAAATCAGGCAAAAAAGGTGCTGAGACCTGCAACTACATTATAGAAGTTCGTGCTCCCATCAGAAAGGCATTAATTTCAGGCGAAAGAGTTTTCGTGAATTGGTCTTCGTGCCCAGTCAGAGACTTTACCCTAGTGACGAGGTGCTACAAATGTCAGCAGTACGGTCACGCAGCAAAATCGTGCAAAAGTGAAGCTGAGACCTGTGGCCATTGCGGCAACGTAGGCCACTCTATCAAGGAATGCACAAGGAAGGCCGAGCCGGCCTGCTGCGTTACATGTAAGCACTACAACAAGACGTGCGACCACGAAACAGGTGATGCCAACTGCCCTGCTAGGAAATTAGCCGAAAAATAGTACATTTCTCAAACATGCAATGAAATATTGTCTTTACGTTCCTTATAATAGGCTCGGAAGTATCGCTATCTGGGCGCAACAACTTGAGAGGACTGTAAAGGGATTTCATACTGCTTTTCAGGCCTAGGCCTGCAAAAAAACTTTTTTTTGGTTTCAACAAAAAGGTCATTCACACAGCTGGCTGGTTTGACAAAAAGCAGGTTTTGTTTTTAAAGGTTGGTTGTTAGTCTAAAATGTCCTATTTGTCAATTAATAAAATGTTGTTCTTTGAAGTATATTTTTTTATTTCATTGTATGTTTGAGAAAAGCACTATACATGCCTCGTCGTGAAAACGGATTCCCGGCCTCTGATGTAATATACTATTACTGCAGACGCCGGGAAATAAGGGCTTGCCGGCTGAGTAGGTATAGACGGCCGACCGTAAGGGAGGCCGTCTAGTGATACGAAGCCGGCAAGCCCTTTTCACGGCTAAGGCATGTATAGTGCTTTTCTCAAACATATGCAATGAAATAAAAAAATACACCACTCAAAAAAACATAATTCAGGTGTTCAGCCAGTTCATGAACACAGACGGCATGTTTAAAAAAAGTATTTTTCATTTTCCCTCCAATCCCTCTATATTTTTTTTCTTTAATAAGTCCACGTGTGTAGTGTGCGAATATTAGGGCCATTATACACAACCTGATAATAAGAATCTTAGTTTGTATAATAAGTAAAATAAAGGCAGAGGATTTTTAATATTGTCTATGGTCTCTGGTGACTTACGTATAGACGGTATTTTCAGTTCGTGTGTACTAGGCATTAACACGGATATTGTTGGTCCGATGGCTGAATGGGTAGCTACTAGAAAAAAAATATATATCAGCTGTTCATACACACAGACGCCATGTTTACATTAAAATTAAAAACAAATTACTTCCCGGCTTAGGCCTTCAATTTTGTATGAAATTCCTTTACAGTTCTCTCAAATTGTTCCGCCCGAAACTTGACACTTCGAAGCCTGTTCTAACGCACGTTACGACGATATTTCATTGCATGTTTGAGAAAAGATATTTTAACTCCATAGACTATGAGGGCGCCTGAGTGCGCCGTATAATTTTTAATTTTTTCATTCCTCTGTACTTTAACGTAGATATATATTTAAGAGTAATAGTTTAATACATGACCTAGATAACTTCTCAGCATACCTAGGATAACTCGGGGCACCTATACGAAAGTGACGTAGCTAAATATTTTATCGACAAAAAAATATATCGATGTTACTGTCAACATCTTAATGTCATCGACATAAATAAATATTACTTTATTTCTCCTCATTTTCAAATGAAAAAATAAACATATTAAAACGTGTATTTACATGTTTATTTTAAAAAAGTTTTCATAATATACGTAAATTGACATTTTGATTGAAATTACATCCTCATACTTTTAGTATCTTAATTTAAGAGGCACGATATCAGATCAGATATGACATCGAACCTCTTAATAGTAATCCAGAATGTTCATTGAGCACATATATTAATTTAATTATATCGACATCTTTTTTATCGATATCCTATCCCTAAAACGTGCCCCGAGTTATCCTAGGTATGCTTCTCAGTCTCAGAATGTAGTTGAAAACTGCAAACATTATATTTATTCTTATAAAATATTGTTCCAATTTCTAATTTGTAATATACCTACACAAATTAAACAAGGTGACGATTCGTGCAATTCCGACTGTCCTAGTTTCTTTCCATTTGTGCTAACGGTGACAATGCAATGTCCTACATAATATATATAGTTGAACAAAAATATTAATTAAGCAATATCAAATAAAAATAGTATTATTATATTATGAATTCAAAAGGCGGGCTTTTCCCAGTAGACGCCGAACTCACTCATTTTCATACTCGTCGTAGACGTTTAATCAGTGTTTGAAGATTATGAAAAACATATATATCATACTTAAGGATCTTCTGAATATGAAATCGTGTTCAGCAACATGATTGGAAAAATTTCGGTCGATAGAAAACGATCCCAAAGTTACCTCTATTCGTAATATCTTTTCTATAGAATAGCTAAAATACGAACCTTTTTTACCCGTTTTTTGCGTAAATGTATAGATACTAACATTATCTAGTTGAAGTGGATGGGATTTTCTGAATAAAATTATTTATTTAATCACTAGAACGAAATATCTACTAAAACTATGAGGGCGATAGCTCGCGGTGCCATTTCAGTCGCGCTTCGGCGCTTGAAGGGGATGGACCTGTGTCAATTTGTTCCGCGCGACCACGTGATCGCATTTACGAATTATTGTTACAAAAAAATGAGAAATAAAGCAGCAACGTAAACAAAAAGCTTTTCATATTATAAAACGAATAAAAAAAGACAATGCTCGAGCAAGGAATGCCAAAAAGTAAGTTAATGTTTTATTTATAATAAATTAACAGAACTGAACATAAATGTCAAAAAGTGGCACGGTTGACATGTTCAAGTATATGCTAATAACGCTTTATTCATAATTTAAAACAACATAATTACTTCCTACAAAAGAACTCATTGCTCAAAGCACTAAGTGTCAAATTGACTTACGAACTTATTACCACAAATATTTTTCATCTGAATTAAGTTTTTTTGCGTATTCTGACTTATGTCTCTTGTCAAACTTGGAACATGGATTTAGTACACAGTTAACATATATCAGTACTTTAAGTCCCTGCCTGGGGAAAAGGCATGATTATGTATGTTATGTAACCTAGATATAGGTAAGTAAAAAAAACTGTACTTTACAAATGCTCCTCAGTACTTGTTCTTTCTTAAGGCCTTTAGCAACAATCGACTCCTAGGTAAGGTATGTAGTATATTTTTACCCGACAGCGCGACGCAAAGGAGGGTAATGTGTTTAGCGCAGTCTGTTTATGTATGATAGCACCTTTGAGATTATTTCACATTTAAAAGTATCTAAAAAAACAAATAATTTTATTAATTGTATCTAGAGGCACGCCATTGCCCCCTCCAACTCGAGAAAACGCGCTTACCGGCACACCGCAACATCCTTTTCCTTTTTTCGAAGCCATTCAGACCATTTTCAAACCCCCTGTATTTCGTCGTGAACAAAGCTAGAAGCCTGAATTTTCAGTAACTAGGTGGGCATAGTATAACCTAGGCATATTCCAAGTTACATTCAATTTGAACTAGTAAGTTAAGAATTATTGCGAGTCAAAGTTCCTTAATTTTGTCACTCACTAATTCACTGACTCATTTACACACGATCATACGAATTCTAAGATATTTCCAGCAGACACACAAGCTTGAAATTTTGAACTCTATTACTGTTTAGTGTACAGTTATGCGACCTGCATAGGAAAATTTGTATTTCCTTATGAACCCTATAAAAAATACTCGATTACAAAGTTGATTTTGCGGTTTATATAACCTTCTGTTTAGATACTAAAACCTCAGGCACAGAATTTATACATACAGAATGGACACGCACACCCCCGTGCCGAATTGAGTTACCTCACCCCGCAGGGGCAGTGAGTTGGAATCGTTTTTTCTGCGTAGATAATTTTGAAATGGTCGTGTGCACAGGCATAGGTAGAACAATAATGATGACTCGTCAAATAATGATGCTGTTGGTGATAGTAATGATGATAATGATGATGGTGGTGTTGTGGGTCATGCTTATGATGATGATGATAGTGGTGGTGTTGTTGATGATTGTGTTGTTGTTGATGATTCTGATGATAATGATGGTCATGACGATGATGGTGATTAGGAATGATGATGGCGGTGTTGATTCAGATGGTAATGGTCATGGTGATGACTGATGATGAATAATGACGATGATTGTGATGACAATCCTTGTGGTGATGATGGGTCATTATGGATCATGAGAGTGATCATGAGAGGAATCAAGAGACAGATCATTATGGATGCTAAGAGGGATCATGAGAAGGATCTAGGGGCACGACAGTGCCTCCGCTAAGTCATTATTTACCATGAGATCGTTATGGATCATGAGAGTGATCAATATGGATCATAAGAGGAAGTGACAAGTCTGTGCGGTTTACATCTAGTTCACGTCGACTCCGCAACTGCAGAGTATAATAGAATAAGAAGTATTTACCGTCTTGGCTTGTCAAAAAAAGGACCACTTAAAAAAAATTAGATCCCATCAAAAACATAACATGCATGCAAGTCTCGCAACCATCTACCGCAAAAAAGTGTGATACAATATAACACCAAGTCGGTTAATTTATTTATTAAGTGACCCCCGGCCTATATTATAACATTGACATACATTTTCACAGAATTACATAACTAAAAACATATTGCCATAACCGTTTTAGTGCCCGCATTAATAATGTAATGTATTAAACATTTTTATCTTTATAATAAAATTTAAGGACTTGGCAATCGCACACGGTAATATACTCTAGATATAATGAAAACATCTACCAAATATCATTAACGCTTTAAATGTCACGCTTAATTTATATGCGTAAATTCCTACTCATTGTTTCATCTTGGCCGTCCTTACTATGATAAAAGATGGACCTGGCCACACGGGCAAAAGTGGACGACAGAAGATAATAGAGGAAGATGAGATAGTAAAAACAGCCGAAAAAAACGGGAGGAGCAGAGCTCAACACCGAACGAAATGGCCAAACTATCTAAATTGTAAACTATTAGATAAAGCTAAAAATATAATAATCACTTTAAAAGGAGATTTACTCGTGTTCCTATGTACATACTTACAGTGCGACACAAAAGAGTAGAAAACGGATGATAAAGGAACTACAATTTTTCATACAAAATTGTTACCATATTCAAGCACTTTACGTCAAAAATGTGACACTTGCGAAGGAAGTGGCACCCTCATTTATTTTCTACTCTTTTGTGTCGCACTGTATGTTGCTGTGCGATGGCCAAGTCATTACATTTATTATAAAGATAAAGATGTGTAATATTAATGCAAACACTACAACGGCCATGGTAATATGTTTTTAGTTATGTAACCCGGTGAAAATGTATGTCAAAGTTGTCATATAGGTGGGGGGTCACTCTGATAGGGACTGAATAAATTAACCAACTTGGTTTTATATTGTAATCACACAACTTTTAGCGGTAGAAGGTTGCGATGCGAGACTTGCAATTTTCTACATGTTATGTTTTTGGTGGGATACTTATTCCGTAATTCCTCCACAGAACACAGTCGCAAGTAAAAACTATAAAAAATAAATTAAGTTAAAACAAACATTTAGTTAAAACGAAAAATAATATTTAGTACTTCTATAGCAAGAATTCGCATTTCACTTTGAACATAAATTATAACCCGCTTTGCACCGGCCACTTAAAAAACTGCCGACTGATATCACTGTATTGTGACACCCCTCTACAGTGTACATTGCCATCGCAATTTCGCGTTAGCGAACTCGGCGAGCGGGGTCGGGGCGCGCGGGCGGCGCTCCGCGTCTTGCCGCGCACCTCACCCCCTCAATTCCGCCGTAGGGCCGGACAATATCGCCTTAATTGTAAATGATTATTTTGGTACTTAGCGTATAGTTTGAACTCTCAAAGCCTGAGATACAGGATTCTCCTAGTTCAGGCACCAGTATTATGAATGCTCTGTATAGATGTAAGACTTTTTATGCTAATTGTTATTACTATGATTTTATGAATAAAGATTATTATTATATTATTATCTCCTTTATTCATCTTTTTTCTTAGGCTAGGTTTTTAACAATAAATTTATATAAAAAGTAAAATACAATAAAGTAATTACAAAATATAAATGCATTATAAAAAACCTAACCTAGGGTGCCGCCGGCAGCGGGGCAGGGCCCAGGCTACCGGTGGTTAGGGCTGCAGAGAGAGGAACCTCCTGACAATGCGCGCCGTGTCCAGGAGTACCGCCTTCTGTATTTGACCCTTGATCCAGCCATCTAGCGAGAGTCTCTTAAGATGTTTGTCGAGACTCTTCGCTATAAGACCGTTCGCCGAAACGACTATCGGGACAATGATCGTCGAGTCAACATCCCACATGGCGGTCACCTCGTGAGCCAAGTCAAGGTACTTGCTGAGTTTGTCCTTCTCGGCCTTCACGAGGTTCTCGTCATGCGGGATGGTGATGTCGATGAGCACTGCCTGGCGCTTGGATCGATCTACCAACACGATATCAGGCTTATTGGCTACAATAGTCCTGTCCGTGATGATAGATCGATCCCAATAGAGCGTGGCACGACCATTCTCAAGAACTGGCAACGGTGCGTACTTATAGTACGGCACCTCAGACCCCACAAGACCGTATCGAAGAGCAAGTTGCTGGTGAATAATCCTAGCTACTTGGTTATGTCTGTGCAAATACTCGCCGTTAGCAAGATGAGAACAACCGGAGATTATATGCCTGAGTGACTCACCGGGACGGTGGCATGCCCGACAAATGTCGACCGTACCGTCCTTCAGGATATATCTCCGGTAATTGTTCGTCATCATTACTTCGTCCGCAATTGCACAGACAAAAATTATAGTTTTATTAAGTATAATATAGATATCTTGGTTGTACGCAGTGTAGTTTGCCTATTTTCTTCGAATACCCATTCCTTCAATTGCTCAAAGGTTAACTGGAAGAGATCCCTAATAGGGATAAGTTCGCCTTTGTACATATTTCATTTGTTATCAATGTATTTATAACCAGTTGTTGTGTACAATAAAGCGTTTACATACATACATACATACAAAACCTTCGGTTTCCCCGAAGAGATCCCCGAAGCGTAGCCAGTTCACCGACGCGAGCAGATCTACATCGGGCCCCGTAAGGGCCTTGTAGAACCGCCCGTGTAGCTCCTTGCTCTTCCATACAGCCCTGCGGTCATCGGTGCTAAGCACCTTTGGTCTGCGCCAGTTCTCGTTTGCTAAGGAGAGAGAGGTGAGGCCTTTGTCAACTGCTACTACATCGCGATGAATCCCACACTCGTTGTTTAGGAAATACTCCCTAAGACTGCACACCTCGCGGTTATGGAGGTCCTTGGCGTTTAAAAAGCCACGGCCCCCACACTTACGCGGGATGTACATTCTCATAACTGACGAGCGTGGGTGCCTCATGCGATGTGTAGTGAGCAGCTGACGGACCCTCGTATCCAGGGCGTCCAGCTCAGTCTGAGTCCACCTTAGTATGCCAAAGGAGTAAGTGAGCAGAGGCATCACCCAAGCGTTGAAGGCGCGCGCCTTATTGCCACCGGACAAAAGACTGTTAAGTACTTTTGTCAAACGACAAAAGAAACGCTCCTTCAACGCCTGTCTAATGTCTCCGTCCGCAATACCCAATGACTGTGACATACCAAGGTACTTATAGGTTTCAACTTCGGAGATAGACCTGAGGGACATTGTCTCAGAAAGTTGTAAGTTCGCGGAATTTACGACTTTCCCCGCTGTTCATGCATGACCGCACACTTGTCTACACCAAACTCCATTTTGATGGCACTACTGAAGGTTTCAGTTACTTCCAGTAGTTCCACCAGATCCTGGTGTTTTGGTGCATACAGCTTAAGATCATCCATGTACAGCAGATGAGAAATGACCTCACCTCCTCTTCGAAGCCGGCAACCTAGTCCTGAATCCTTCAACAGAGTGCTGAGCGGATTCAGGGCTAGGCAGAACCACAGAGGACTCAAACTGTCACCCTGGAAAATACCTCTCTCAATCCTTATCAAGTCCCGCGGGCCAGGGGGGCCATCCCCGCCACCTGGTTGACGAAGGACTGACGCCAGAAATTAATCATGGCAGTAGGATCCGGCAGTTGCCCGTCGGTCACACATTGGTCGGCTCCCTCCCACTTTCGGTATACCTTCCTCTGATCGCTTTGAAAGAGACGATTTTGTTGGTATCGTTCCACACGCTCTCTGTAGCGACGAATACGGCCTGCCCATGCATAAACTTTCTGCTTTAGGTAGTCGATGCGCTCTGTGACACATGCCATGTAATCGCAGGGCCTGGTGCCAGTCCCCGCGAAGGCTTGGGTCACGTAGCGCATCACACGGGGGCGGTTGTTGCTCCCCCTAAAGCAGATTAGCTTGGCAATGAGAGTCCTATACGAGCCGATACGCCGCTCGATCCGTACTTGCCAGGCAGGAACACCCCCGGCGGTCCGCGGTGCTCGGTCAGTGTCCGGAAATCTGACACGAGCAACGCGGCACGCCGCGATGGCCCCGCAGTATATGATCGATAATATGTTAAAATATAAAATATATAGAAACAGGCGGAACCTTTGCCACAGACAAATAAAACAAATAATGCAGCGACGACCACTGTTCAATTCAATTATTTAATTTTATAGCTGTGAGAAATGAAAATGGACTGTATTTTTTCTTATTCGTTCTTACTTTCTGCTAACAAGTACGTAAAATGTCTTTTCGCTAAATAATTATTTTTCAAGTCTCTCCATGATGTCTTAGTTAGTTTTCATTGTGTTTGATCTTTAAGTATTGAGAACTATAATATAAGTGGAAAGATCCATTTTAAATATATGACGATCATGAGAGTAACCCTGTTCTTCATAGTAGGCATGACAACCTTTTCTTTGTCAATCGTATCTATTTATTGTTTGATTAAATGTATGTATGGGACTAACTACACTTATACTGCTCTAAAAGCCCGACATCACCGGTGAAATTAGATATTCCAACGAAGCGCAGACAATTCTCCATTCATACAAATGGCGTCCAAACCACGTCCAAACCGTCACGTCATCGTCGACTAAAGGTACGAGTGTCTGTACTGTCTGTATGCAAAAACCACTCATTTGGCATCTTGGCCGCGAAAAACTACGTTTAAGTACGTGGTTGTTTTACCATTATTGTTATGTTGATTTATGAGATTCTGTACAAATAAGTAACAAATTTGCTTCTGGACAAAAAACACATCAGCGTACCTTTAAAGTCTAATACCTATTTCAAAGTTCTTTTTTGCTTATGGTTCATGACATATTGAGCTATTCGTATTATTTATAGAAATACGATTCCCTCTCTTTGAAGTCTGTTTTTTTTGTAATATCATCCCAATTATAAAATCTATTCACTTGTTTACTCCTGTCAGGGACGCTTACAGGTCAAAACGGTTCCATCAAGTGCACGAGCTTCATTCACCGGAGTTATTGACGTGCTCTTAATAGATTACTTTATTTTGATAAAAGAGACTTTTACGCGAAAAATTGCTTTTATAGGAAAACGTCGGTATTTAAGAAATTCAGCAATATCCGGCGTGACGTGAAACTGCCAATGAAATATCTATTCAAATATAATTTAATCCAGTAGGTAAGTATTACGAGTAAATAATAGACGATGTATACTCATTCTTTTATATTATTCCATTAACCAGTTGATTACTAAATTTGTGATACATGTAGATATATTAAAATACTTAATACGTGTTCGGTTGGCCGCCGCCGCGACTGATCGTCTCTCCTGATGATGAATCGCGTACCGATTCAAAACCACAATTTTTTACCTGAACCATTGATACCAAGATCAAACACACAGAAAAATTTAAATGCGTAACCTCGCGAAGGAGTTGGTTTATTAGTTGCCTTTCTAAACGTAGACCTCGGAATACTTAGGCCGACCAATTTTCTTTAAACAGTTCACAAAAACACGATTTAAATTCGCGATTAAGCCCCGGTGGGGCGATTATCACGCGAACATTAATCTAACGCTGTACATCGCACGATTATCCTTATTGTGCTCCGAGTTACTTAATTTATTGCTTTGCTGTATTTCTTATCTTATCTTTTACTTGTGAGAGTCAGAATGGCGGGTGTACCATCACGGATTTGTAAAACAATTATACCAAAAAAATGTACTCAAAATGTACTATTTTGTACCAACTTTAAAAAAAATTGTACCTCTCCGTACAAAAAGTTATTACAATGTTTAGGTACACCCGCCATTCTGACTGTCAGGATGGCGGGTGTATCGCTGTTTACCATGAAGCCCTTGTTTATTGAGAAATGTTATTACTCTAAAAAAATGTACCAAAATTGTACTCCAAGATACAGTTAAAATATTTGCAATCGGATGTGTAACTTGCGAGTTATACACAAATTAAATTTTGTTCGTAGTAAGTGAAGGGCCAAGGGGAAGAACTGGGTAAGTCACATTTAGCAAAATTTTACAGTACTGAAGATTGAGGTTGGCTAATCCTTTGATGGCTGTATGGCTTCAGTAATAATAAAGCAAAAAAACCGGCCAAGTGCGAGTCTGACTCGCGAACCGAGGGTTCCGTACAAACACTTATCTTAACTGGCCGGTTAAGTTTGCGCCGGATACAAATGAGGTGCAAAGTTAAGGCAACTGAGTTCTCCAAATATGATTTTCGAAATGGACAATATTTTTTATGATTTACCTTCAAATGAATAGTTTTCTGAGCTTTCCCTATACTTGTAGTATAAGACGATATAACTTGTAAATTTCAGTTCCAGATCAACGAAAAATACCCTATAAATTTTGAATAGGTACCTTGAGAGTGTGTGTCGAAATAAACGGTTATGCCAGGACAGGAAGTACCAAGCACCAGTCTATATCCACTAAGTATGGCAATATAACGAATTATAATGGCATATTTTTTGAAGCCGGAAGCTCTTTCTTACGGTGGCGGTTCGTAGCCGACTGCAGACAGCAACAGAAGACGACGGACGTGGGCTGCGAAGTGCGGACCGACTCCTTTACTGTAGTACCATTGGACAGTAGCATCAATTGAACTACTGCCACACTTGTATATTGCTAGTTCCATCGATGGATCTAGATACACATGTTGGTTTGAGTAACCCCTTTATTACTGTAGTGCCATTGTATAGTAACCATCAATGGAACTAGTAAGACATTTGTATATTGCTACTTTAATTACTAGACATGTTGGTTTTAGTAACATTGACCGATATTACTACGTCATGCTCCCTGGAAACCCCACTCTCTGTTTTGTGATTTATTACTGATGTACACAATATGTACTGAATTAGTACATACTTAAAAAAAATTGTACCTCTATAGATCGAGAGTACAATAAACTGAATTCGGAGTTGCTGTAGAGCATCTCCCCAGCAACCCCAAAATTTTAACCCTATAATATTTAAAAGAATTATCCCCTAACTTTCAACTAATAAAGAGTTGTTTTTTCCATACCAGATGCAAATACCTGAATAACTTTATAAAATCGATTTCCCTGAGATGCCATCACCAGATCTCGAAATGATAATAATGGGACCACATCAGGAGGATGCTCTTTCAAATACATAAGAATTTTGAGAATCGGTCCACAAAGGAAAACCATTATAAGATCACTTCGTTGTCCGTCCGTCCGTCCGTCAAAACCCTTTATCTCGGGAACGCGTGGAAGTATCGAATTGAAATTAAAACTTAAGTCGCAATCTTAAATCAGGTCTTTTAACAGGTCTACACTCTACAGTCCCTCAAAGGCCTTGAAGCTGTGAAAAACACCAACTTCTAAGTGAACTTAAAAAAAAGATGCGGCCGTTTATTCAGCAAAAAACGTTATTTCAAAGGTTGCTCCTCATTTGTATCCGGCGCAAACTTAACCGGCCAGTTAAGATAAGTGTTTGTACGGAACCCTCGGTGCGCGAGTCAGACTCGCACTTGGTCGGTTTCTTTTGCTATATTATTACTGAAGCCGTAATGCTTCAGCAATAATATATGCTGACAGTCAGCCAATCTTCAGTACTGTAAAATTTTGCTAAATGTGACTTACCCAGTTCTTCCCCTTGGCCCTTCACTTACTACGAACAAAATTTAATTTGTGTATAACTCGCAAGTTACACATCCGATTGCAAATATTTTAACTGTATCTTGGAGTACAATTTTGGTACATTTTTTTAGAGTAATAACATTTCTCAATAAACAAGGGCTTCATGGTAAACAGCGATACACCCGCCATCCTGACAGTCAGAATGGCGGGTGTACCTAAACATTGTAATAACTTTTTGTACGGAGAGGTACAATTTTTTTTAAAGTTGGTACAAAATAGTACATTTTGAGTACATTTTTTTGGTATAATTGTTTTACAAATCCGTGATGGTACACCCGCCATTCTGACTCTCACTTTTACTTCAATTCGGTATTTGATGGCAGTAACGTCTGCCTGGATAACTTCGTTTGCCTGATTAGATTTGTCGGACCTACCGTACGAAAATATAGAATAAGTACACTTACCTATATATTTGCGAGAGATAAATCCGGCTTCATGTGTGCGTGTCATCTATACCAACCAACCATAGAGAGAGACGGTATTCATATATTCATATGATATTCATATTTTTATTTGGTAAAGATAAAAATTAATTACACGTCATTCATTTTACACACAATCATATTATAATAAACAATTTTAGGTAGTATTGATAACAAGTTTAAACATTATTGCTACAACAATAAGGTAATTGGGTCAACGATCTCTTATGCTAGTGGCATTGACGTCGTTGTGACAGATGCGCACACAAACGAAACCTAGGTCGTGGCTAACCAAAACTGGCTTCACTTTCAAGCGCGAACTATGTAGGTTTCTAGGCGTGTTTATTCTAAGTACGAGTTTGAAACCTCACTAAGCCTGACTTACAGCCTGAACCCCAACTTTCCAAACTATGAAATATCATGAAAGGCTATAATCTATAAATAAGCGATCGCAAACAGTGGCGGGTCCGGAAGGGCCGATAGCCGCACAATGCCAACTTTTAATTAGGCCGGAAGACGACCGGCCGTAATGACGGGCCCTTCGAGGGAATATTGCTGGCAATACAGTGGGGAATATTGTTGGGAATATAGAGGGGAATACAACACGCTTTAACACTAGATACCCAGATAGATTGGTACTCCCTAAGATGCATACCATCATGAAAAGCAAAAGTTGTTACGCAATGTGCATCAAAATATTTAACTGTTTACCTTAAAAAACTGCCGCTCAATAGATTTATAAACAAGCTGTATGCTTTTCTTGTAGAAAAGTGTTACTACAATCTAAATGAATTTTTAATGGTAATTAATTAACTTGTATTTTTAATATAATTTTAAATTTATAATTGTAATCAATTTCGTAATCGCCAGTAATCATAATTTGTAATTTAAGTGACTATCTTATAATAATTTGCATGGCTTTTTAAAGTCTAAATGTGTAGATCTGAAATCTATTGTGTAACACCACTTTTTTACCACATTTATGGCAAATAAATATATTTCTATATTTCTATTTCTATTAATATTGTTGGGAATATAGAGGGGAATATTGTTGCGAATATAGAGGGGAATATTGTTGGGATTATAGTGGGGAATATTGTTGGGAATATAGTGAGGAATATTGTTGGGAATATAGAGGGGAATATTGTTGGGAATATAGTGGGGAATATTGTTGGGAATATAGTGGGGAATATTGTTGGGAATATAGTCGGGAATATTGTTGGGAATATAGTGGGGAATATTGTTGGGAATATAGAGGGGAATATTGTTGGGAATATAGTGGGGAATATTGTTGGGAATATAGTGGGGAATATTGTTGGGAATATTGTTGGGAATATAGTGGGGAATATTGTTGGGAATATAGTGGGGGATATTGTTGGGAATATAGAGGGGAATATTGTTGACATTGGGGAATATTGCGGAAAATACAGTGGAGAATAATGTTGGCAATATAGATAAGCATTTCAAAATACAGATTAAAAATTATATTTTCAATTTAAATTTTTTCAGCCATCTTCCACTTTTATAAACCAAAAATATATATATTTAGATTTCCTATGCTAAATACTATACGAAATAAATATTACTTTAATTTAATACAATTTAACATTAGTCAAGTAGCCTATTGTTAAATGGAACATATACCTATTTTATTTTGAAATCGTTAGAGATGAAGGGTACTATTGCTATCCTTGCGATCCGAAGGACCACCTTCAAGTTGCACCTTCAGTTTTAAAAGTAGGTTTATTTTATTTAGATATAAAACCCTAGCAATATAACCAGTGAAATGCTTATATATATGGGGAATATTGCTGGAACCCAGTAACTCTTTCGTAATCGACCATGAGCGTGCTACATTTTTAGGGTTCCGTACCCAAAGGGTAAAAACGGGACCCTATTACTGAGACTTCGCTATCCGTCCGTCCGTCTGTTACCAGGCTGTATCTCAAGAACGGAGATAGCTAGACAGTTGAAATTTTCACAGATGATGTATTTCTATTGCCGCTATAACAACAAATACCTACTAAAAATAAAATTTAAAAACATTAAAAACATTTATTCATTAATCATTACAAATTTCACTTACTTTAACTTATTATAAAGTACTGAATTGTTCTGAATTTGTAAGATGAGATTCTAAGCCATTTAATGGTTACCCTGGTCCCTACACTAGGCGGAGCCTGTCCCGTAGGAAACCATAACATAAACGAGTTATACAGAAAATTGGCGCGAGTTATTAACCAGGTTTACATTAATTTATTACTTTAATTACTAAAGTGTATTCGAGCTGTAGCTGGCGCTCAATATCTAGCCCATTGCACACCTTTATTCAAGGATCTAAAGATTCTTCCCTTACCTTGCTTGTACATATATGAGCTAGCTAAATTTGTTAGGAAACACCCGGATTTATTTCCTCTACATGATGCCGTACTTAAAAAAACAAATGGAAGATATCCGAACAAACTGTATGTTCCTAGACAAAAAAATAAATTATTTGGTAAAAATGTATATATTATGGCTATTAAATTGTATAATAAGATTCCAAATGACATAAAAGTACTAGATTTAAGTAAATTTCGAAAAAAAATATTCGATTGGTTGCTTGACATGTGTTTTTATTCAATTAATGAGTTTCTAAATTATCAATAAACATTATTTTTCTGTGACCTCAATATTGTATAACAATTGTATTTGTAAATTAATTTATTCTAACATTTCTACGCCGATAGAGGCAGAATATGACGCACTAATTGTATCTCGACCATCATTTGTACCATGTTCTAAGAAATAAACAGATTATTATTATTATTATTATTATTTGATACATTTATTATATGAATAAAGGAAAGTAAAGAGGATCGAAATAAAATAAAATAAATATTTAAGGGGAGCCCCCCTTAAATATTTTTACATAGAATAAACTTGTTATAGATTATGGTACGGAACCCGTCATGCGCGAGTCGGACTCGCACTTGTCCAATTTTTTTTACTGGCCAGCCAGATCCTTATGGTCTCATTCCATAGTCCTATTTATAAATTCCACTGAAATGCCTATATTGCCGGTAATGTTCTCCTTATCCCGGTCATCACATCGACGCTTCCCTAGTCGCCCACGACACGAGCGTGCCACATTGTTTTACTTGCCCGCAGATCCTTGTGGTCTCATTCCATAATCCTATTTAATTTCATTTAAATATAATGTTACACGTGTCTGGACTGTAACACATGATTTTCATTTCAGACATTTTATAACCTAATTAGATTTTTAGGTAAAAAAATGTATGAAGATGTTTCAGGATTGCCTTCTGGCCCGGCACCGCAAGTTGTTGCGACTTTGCTTGTGGCGCGACTCAGCATCCTTAGGTAATCATTTTCACACTGTGCGCGTCAGAAATAATTTTCATGAGCAAGTCGACGTTGGTATTACCCAGAGGGTTATAATAATATTATAATATTATTATTGTGTTCTTGCCCCGGGGTCATACAAGAACCGGGATTCCCGTAGGTGTGAAAAGGGGTAGCATTTTAAAATAGGGGCAGTGCTTGCATAAGACCGCATAAGCCATATCCGACACGATTTCATTAACATGCCTGTCCTTCAGTTGTTTATTCATATTAGAAGCTTGTTGAAAAGAAGTAAAGGATTTGATATTGGAATATGGATGGTGAAAAATATTGAAATAAGCTATCTGAAATATTAAGGCGAATCTGTAATATATTTTTAGGCTATCTCGGGCTATTTACTTACTACTTCAATTCTGATACTTATACAAAGATGTTAGAACAACATTCAAAGGAATGTACCTCCTGTTGAGGATATAACTGAATGTTTTGCTAAGGGTTCTTATCACTTTTTGATACCTATCCATTCAAGTGTATTTCTTCACGTCTCATCTGAAATCAACGACGCGGTCCGATAAGTACTTAACATCTTTTTTTTTTATTCTTAGGTTATATATAAAAAAAAAAAAACATTTATTTCAGACCAATTTACGATCCATATTTTGTTAGACAATTCTAAAACCTTATCATTAAGTTAGTGTTTTATTCTAAAATAAATAACTCCTAAAGCAAAAATAAACAGCAGAAAATTTAAGTAGGTAGGTACATCGTGTTTGTGGGAACGTAAAATAGCGAAATGTGCGCTTTACTTGCTCCTGCCTATAGCCACTTCGACCCCGTATTTCATGAGTGGGCAGTCTAGGCGTTCTGCTAATATCCCTAGCATTCTGTTGCTGCTGCCGCGCACCCATTTAGAGTAAGGTTTTATACATACGTATTTCTTCTGTATAGTAAGGTTTTATACATACGGATTTCTTCTGTATTTTAAGTTTTCTCTGTAACTGTGCTTTGCCTTTTTCTTGTCTCTGAATAAATTATTTTACCCCGGTAAGTAAATTAATAAGTCCAAATAAACAATTTCCAGGTATTCTATACATTTGTGATAACGCTTAGTAACAGTTCCTATTGTTCGGGTTTCCATAGATAAGAAACTTTGCATCTTTATACCAATAACGCAATCCTAAGTATCACGCCCCTGTGTCCACCTCTTGAACGAACTGTTCTCGGCAGCAACTCCCCTGTACCCTGTTCCTGTACAAAGGCTTTGTAAAATTCTTAATGTAAGAACTTCAATAAAACGATGTTGTAAAGTCTTCGGGTTTATATTTTAAGTCTTCCTAGGAATATTACAAAATTAATATTATGATAGTGGAGCTCGATGTGTACCGTGTCAGGGGTATATCTCAAGAGAGCGAGCTGTCATAGTGACACTTGCGTTTACAGACATTGTTCTGATAGCTGCGTTTATAGAATATGTTACACTTAACAGCTGTCATGAGACGGATGGGAACGTTGCTTCGATGCATCTTCGATGCGACAATAAAAAAAAATCATTTTTTAATTCTATTAAAAACCTTGCCACAATAAAAAGCTAAGGCCAGTTTAAGAGCATACTTTACATTTGTAGTTATAGTAATCAATATAATCATTAAACTAGTTTTATAATATGCATGCGGTGTTTACCATAAGTGATTGTTACACTTAGATAATGAAGAAATTATGTTATACAAGGATGTTATTAGTGTAAACAATTGTTGGTGAATTTTGCATAAAAACTACCACATTAGACATATTAAAATACAAAACGGGTTTACTCACGTGGTAGAAGTCGAACGTCGCTCGACATGTTTTGCATCGGTACATACGCGACTCATCATCCAGAGAGCCGATCAGTCGCGGCGGCCAGCCGAGCATGCAATTGAGCAATTGTTAGTGAACTAAATTAGTAAATAAAAATAAAAAGAGATAACCTGTAAACGAGTCCTTATAGAAACCCGAATGCTGGGACCTTTTACTAAAGACTGTAAGACCTCCGCGGCGAGCCGAGATCCCACTGCCCATTATTTGCACATTATTCGCAGGTTATTTGTCCGAATTGTCATCGGTAAGGCCGCAAAGCTTGCTAGCTTACAAGCTTCTATTGTTGGAACTCGTTTACAAGTGAAATTGGTAAGAAACCAATTTCATTTTGTAAATACTCTGACAAAATGAGGTATTGTGTAGTAAACAATGAAAAAAATAAACAGCAGGTAAGAACATTCTGAATATATTTGATCACAGCATCTCAATTTTGAATATATGATGAGATAAGTAAGTGAAAACGATTTTATGATTTTAAGTAGGTACTTTTGGAAATGGCCTCGCTCAGGAACCCGAAGTACATATGAGTATGGTCACGTGTCTCTGACATCAGACTGCTTTTCTATCAAAAAGTATTATCGGAATGGCACCAATAATATTTAATAAATTACCGACATCAATTTTAGAGCTGGAAAGCATTAATGAATTTAAGAATTCATTATTTAAGTTCCTAGCATCTAAGGCGTATTACTCGATTCAAGAATATTTAAATGATATTAT
The DNA here is from genome assembly GCA_947623375.1 of Apotomis capreana. Classification (NCBI taxonomy): domain Eukaryota; kingdom Metazoa; phylum Arthropoda; class Insecta; order Lepidoptera; family Tortricidae; genus Apotomis; species Apotomis capreana. The sequence continues at coordinate 416,143 of OX392509.1, read as the reverse complement.
TACTAATTCATAAATAATTTATGCATGTGACACACATAACATATTGAAATATTTGCATGTCTCTGTGACGAAACATGAAGTTCTATAAGTAGATTTAATTTAAGACCAACTGTATGTACCATGTATGAGCAAATAAATGACTGATTCTGATTCTGATTCTGATGCTGTAGTCGATTGTACTACTACTTGGCGTAGCTTGGCTACGAGTGCTACGAGCTACGAGTCTCTACGAACCACTACGACGAGCGCGGATCAAAACACTATTTAAACGTGTTATAATAAACTCGCGTTTGTAGCCAGTCGTAGCGGCCCTCGCGCGTCGGTCGGTCGTGTCACAACACCCCACCCCACGACCGACGTTTCGCAATTTAAAGAAAGAAAGAAATAAAAACAATAATAGGGCTCTTTCCTGGGGTCACTATAAATGAATTATGTCTCATTTTGCCAAACCAAATAATAATAATATGAAGCGTAGTGACGTCATAACATGTTTTTTTTATTGTCTACAGCGTAAGAGTTTTGACAGTTCATAAAAAGAAGCTTTTTCGATCTCGGTCAAGTACCCAATTGTCCCAAAATAGGAAATACAGAGGGAATAAGTATGAACTGCTTCATAAATACATTGCCCACCCTTTTGTTAAAAGGAACGCGCGGCCTCAGCATGTGCTGCGTGTAGAGTCAGGCGCCTGCGCAGCGCTGGTTTTTAGCACATCCCTCATGTTTTGCGGGTACATACATGCATTCTACACGAACAACCAATAAAATGCAGTTCTCTGGCGGTTTCTAAAAAGATCAAAACAGAAAATCTTCTGTATTATTTTATTTTGTGGCAATATGAATCATTGACTATCTAACTCCTTCACAGCTTCCATCTTAAAGGATTTATTTGATTATTTGCTATCTATGTAGTTACATACAAATCAAAGCAAACAGTAAACAGATTCATAGCGTGCAACCCTTGATACTGATAGATTTATTTTGAGAGGTCGTGGGCGGCCGTGTCGGCGGCGCATCGGAGTGCAAATTGAATATAGTTGTACAAGTCATCAACACAAGCAACATCTAGCTACTCAATGTTTATGTATTTAAAGTTATATTATAGGTAACAAGCATTTTGTTTGATTGGTAATAACAGACGCACGAGTAGGCTTAGCCGAGTCTTACATTAATAACTAGAAATTTTGGTGCCCTTTAAGTACGAACACCTAAGCAGATAATCTAAATTACAACATAATCATTACCATCGTAATTAACCATTCAGCGTAAGTACCAAGTTCTTGATTAATATAATCAAACAGTGGAAGTTAGATACCTAATTCAACGTAGCTTTGCAATATCTCCGTTACCTCGGCTTTATCATCGGAAATATATCAGTTTCTGCTCGAAGATTTCAGCTACAGGTCATTTTAGACGTATTGATCACTCTTAATATTTGTAGTTTCATCATTATCTAAATAAAGTTTGTTAATTTAAGAGAAACTGTCATTACCGTTAATGTGCAACGGTAAGTATATCAAAGATCTAAGTGAAGAGTACCGATATTTCAGATAGTTATTATTATCAGTGTCACTTCGAATTGACTCTCTTCGTCAGCAAACTGTCAATCAATCAAGCCTCCACTAATTAGTGAATATCTATCTTCTACAAGTCTGTGTTGGAAGCTGCTGTTACCACTTATTACAAGTATTCACACAGCACTACGCCGAAAACGTAGTGTCGCAGGTTGGAGTCCTGCTTACATTGTAGTACATCACATTACACGATTTTTTCATAATTTTCCTTTGTGTCAATATTTACGAGACGAACAGTTGAGAACTATTGTGCCTATAAATGTCTTCGACAGAACAATGAATGTTCAGCAGTAAAGTGTAAAATGGTGAACACATAAGAAAGAGAGCAGCGTCAGTCCGCGTCCTCGCCGGGCACACGTCGAGCCGGCGGGAGCCAATCAGTGCGCGGCACGTGACACAAGTTTGTCAAGGAAATGTTATCGAAACTTGTGTATTCTTAACTTTATGAAGTTTGTGGTAGAGTTGACATAAACTAGAACTTATTAAAACTTTTATGTGGGAATGGAAGCCAATATGTTATCAGCAAAATGTGTAGTATTTTTATTAGATAAACATTGCGTTTCGGTTTTTTTACCAACTTTGTTTTTGAAACCTGAAATAGTAGTTTCGGAGGAATCGCATATAATAGTTATTTGTGCAACAAGAGAGCAAAGTTGTTTTTTGTTACGAGTGCTGATTTTGAGTCCCGAGCAAGCGAAGGATTCTACGTTTAAATCACGAGCGTAGCGAGTAATTCTATGTTAGAATCCTGAGTGTAGCGAGGGACTCAACAGCACGAGATGCGAAAAACTTTGCTCTCGTGTAGTACACACAACTTTTCACCTCATCAGCGAGAACATATTCGACATTTTGTGCTTTTTCTTCCAGCGTATGTTTATAGTATTTGTTGCTGATTTCAATAATATTATTAATCAGAAAATAGACAAGGGCTGCTTAAAAAGGAATAACAACATAATTTAATTGAAATTATAATCAACCAACCAACACGGTTAATGTCATTATTTGATAAAATTGGAAGATTTAGCAGATACATGACGTGTTTATTTATAAATACATATTTTATTACGAGATTTTGTTTATAAATTGATTAATATTTTACCTCGTAAAACACCAAACAAAATAAATGCAAAAGATAGAAAATAACAATTACAATATGAACTCGATATTTTTTAAGGTACGTTTCGAATATGCATCTATGATATGGTGAAATTATAAATTATTATTATATTTACAATAAGTAATGAGTAGAAAAATGTTATTTTATTTGAGCAATGATTTGTTTTATATAAAAGGAACAATAATTTTAATATTCGGTCGTTAAATAAAAATATAATAAAGAAAAAAAATACGTTGCAATTAAAACTTTTCCGGGTGTTTTTAATGATTTTTTTGGTATAACGCGTATCCGAACTGTTCTCAATCGAGGTCGGATTCGAAAATCGAATTTCAAATTGATAAGTTTCTATCCCTCTCTTTTATATATACATATGAAAGAAACAGAGTGCATCGAGATTCAAATGATTAGAATTTTATGATCAACCTTTGGCTGAACAATGACAATTCGTGGTCAGATATTGAAAAAATTAAAAAGCTACTTTCTACTCACGCTCGAAACAAAATTGCATTTTGTTCACTGTTATCTCGCAGCAAAGACGCCATGTTTGAGCTGGTGAGGTGAAAATATTATTTTTACTAAGTATTCCTCGGCAAACTGGAAAATGTAGTTACCTACTTGCTACAAAAATATTGCTCGAGGATAGGTCGTACTACTAAACTAGAATTAGTGACAGCAGCAAGTAGGTATCAGGGATCAAAATTCGTACCCGGATCATTATTATTATCGATTTATTTTCATTCTTATAGGGCTCATTTTATTATGTTATTCTAACATTCATGGGTCTATGGACGCATGTCAATAAATATTTAGAATGCACTTAAATTTTGTTTCATATTTAGATAAAGTTTAGTAGGTAACAGTAAAGACGAATTGAAGACAAAGTTAAAAACGTGGAGAATAATTTACCTGTGCCCTTTCAGAATAACGATAAGGGTTCCGTTTAAAGCTGAAAGGTATCGTATAAAGCACTTGTTTCTCTTGGAAAGTTGGAAAACAATCAAATAAAGGCATCAAACAGCTCGTCGCGGGATGAAACAAGTTCGGAGTGTGACGAGACTTCGGTTAACTTAATATTAAGAACGGCCGTCAAACATGCCGCCCACCAAGGACATACTGCAAGATTGTCCTTACAAACCGCCCACCATGCATGACTTATCAGATAAAAGTTAAAAATATTAATGTAACAGGGCTTATTACACTGAAATTAGAAAAATAGTGCACTACTAAACATTATTGGCACATGAAATACAAAAAATAAAATAAAAACAAAACACAAGCACATGACCTAAATCCTAATTTGAAATTGAAGTACATAGCAAAGGACATAGCAAATTCCAGTTAAGTTTCAATAGGCAAAATACATAATTTACTTACTGGTCTTTTGATTATGCTACCTTTACATTTAAGACTAACGACCCGCGTAATTCCGTCCAATCCGGGATGCTTCTCTGTAATAATGCCATACAACCACTTTGCCGGAGGAAGATCGTCTTCTTTTACCAAAACTATGTCTCCTACGACAGGCTCAGGAGTCTGATAGGCCCATTTGTACCGGTGGTGAAATTGGGTCAGGTACTCACGTGACCAGCGACGCCAGAAGTCCTGTAACATTCTTTGGGTGAGCTGCCATCTTCGAAGGCTGCTTATGTTTGCTGTTTCATAGTTGTAGTCAGGTACTAGCACTAATGGCTCTCCTATTAAAAAGTGTCCGGGAGTTAAAGGTAATGGATCATTACAGTTATCGTTGATACGGGAAATTGGCCTAGAATTGAGACAAGCTTCAACCTGTGACAACACGGTTGCCATCTCCTCATATGTCAATGTTGAGTTACCAATCACCCTTTTGAGGTGGTATTTAGTGGATTTAATTCCGGCCTCCCACAGTCCTCCGAAATTCGGGGAATGAGGCGGAATAAAATGCCAATTTGTCCCATTAGTGGCCAGGTTATTCGCTATTTCAGCGACCATAGTTGATTTTTCTTCATCAAATAAGTATTTAAGTTCGCGTGCAGCGCCAACAAAGTTTGTCCCGTTGTCGCTCCAGATGTCAGTGCATCGACCGCGTCGTGCAACGAACCTCTTAAATGCTCCTAGAAAGCCTTGTGAGGTGAGATCAGTAACCGGCTCCAGATGGATCGCTCGTGTTGCCATGCAAACAAAGAGGCAAATATAACCCTTGTGTGCATGGTGACCTCTGCCCTTCGATGTGCGAATATTAATGGGACCTGCGTAGTCTACCCCGCTATGGCAAAACGGTCGGGTGACTGTTCCCCTTACTGATGGCAGTTGTCCCATCAATTGATGTTTCGTTGTTGCAGCATAACGTATACAAATTACACACCGCCGAACGTAAGTACTAACAAGGTTTTTAGCGCCTACTATCCAGTATTGGGACCTTAGATAGTTAAGCATCAACTGCGGTGCACCATGCATCGTTTTTTGATGTGCATCTGTTATTACCAGGTCAGTATAGTGTGACTTCTGAGGCAAAATAATTGGGTGCTTAATTTCTTCGCTTAGCTGAGCGTGTTGAAGCCTTCCGCCAACACGTAATATTCCTTCGTCGTCGATGAATGGATTTACCGAGGTAAGTTTACTTTTCTTATTTATAGTTCTGTTTCTTTTCAATTGATTAACCTCTTCGTTAAAATGCGCTAATTGAACTATTTTTACACATGAGATAACGCTACCTTGAAGCTCTTGACGTGTTAACCATTTAGTAACTGCTTCCTTTTTGCACAGTTTAGCAAACCTCTTGCATAATGCTAACACACGTATAAGTTTGGTCAAGTTGGAAAACTTCGTCATCAGTTCTTTTTCCAAGGTTACAGCAGCTTCATCGTCATTGAAGGTATTTGTTAGACATACTTTATTGCTTTTCTCTTCTAATTTTGTTTCCTTTATTGTGATTTTTTTATAATTTATCTCTTTCTGTTTCAGCCACATAGGACCTTCTTTCCAGAGATCATCATGTACTGAGTCGTAATTTCCTCGAGAGGCGCAGTCAGAGGGATTATCTCTGGATGCTACGTGCGACCACTGGTGCGGTTCCATTGAGGTAAGTATCTCCGATACGCGATTGGCCACGAAAGTTTTCCACCTGTTAGGGCGGCTGTTCAAATCTATATTTTCTTTAGTCTCTGCCTTTTCGCCACTTATCTCTCTCACTAATTCTTCATTGTTGCTCGTCCATTTTTGTAACTCGAACCCTCCTTTAGCTAATAATTGATTTAACTCTTGATACAGTTTCTTTCCTTCTTCCACAGTATTGCATCCTGTCAGCAGATCATCCATGTAGAAGTGATGCAGCACCCTCTCAGCGGCCAATGGGAAGTTCTTTCCTTCGTCATACACGACTTGATGTAACGCACGGACAGCTAAATACGGTGCTGAAGCCGTACCAAATGTGACTCTCAGCAATCTAAAATGGTCAATTGGGTCTTCTGAATTTGATCGCCACACAATACGTTGAAAGTCTGAATCTTCGTCGGCGACCTTCACTTGTCGATACATTTTTACTATGTCGGCCACGAGGCAAATTGGATATCGGCGCCATCTCAGGATAATATGACGTAAATCTGCCTGTAAAGTTGGACCCACCAGTAAATCTTGATTCAACGATACTCCGTTCGTCCCAGGGCACGAAGCGTCAAAAACAACTCTCAATTTCGAGGTTGTTTTGTCTTCGCGAATCACAGCATGGTGAGGTAGATATACGACATCTGGATCATGCTGGTCGTTCGGAACTTTCTCCATATGACCCAGTCTGAGGTATTCTTCGACGACCTCAGAGTATCGCGACTTGAACTGTGGATCTCTGGCGAATTTTCTTTCGAGCTGCAAGAAGCGTTTAGTGGCAATAGCTTCTGAATTTCCATACTTACAGCTGGGATCTGTATCGCGAAACGGGAGTTTGACTATGTACCGGCCAAAACTGTCTCTTTTTGTGGTGGCTTCAAATATTTCTTCACACCGCTTTTCATCGTTTGTGTACATTTCTTTCAACGACATTGCAGGTGTATCAGCTTCAATTTCCCAAAATTTCTTCAGAATTTCGTTTTCACTGAGGTGAATGTGATTGACGCTGATACCTTTGTTTTCTACCGATTCATGTGTATTCACATGGATAGGTCCTGAAAGAATCCAACCCAAGGAGGTTTTTTGGGCTATTGGAGCTCCCGGTGGTCCTTTGATAATTCCTTCTTGCAGGATCTGGCCATAAATATCTGCGCCAAGGAGTAAATCTATTTTGTCTGGCTTATCAAAGCCTGGATCTGCTAACTTAATATTGGTGAATTCTGACCACAGTTCGACAACAACCCTTTTTTCTGGTAAGAGTGAAGTCAGCTTACTTAACACAAAGGCATTAACATTAAACTCGAGTTTCGGGTCCAGAAGTGATTGAATGTTTAAAGAAACTCTTGACTTAGAGGCTAACGAAGCGCTCTCGTCACTTCCTAAACCCGAAATTGTGCTCTTGTGTGCTATCTTCTTCAGTCCCAATAGCTGAACTGCAGACTCCGTGATCAGCGAAGCTTGTGATCCCTGGTCAAGTAAGCACCTGAGAAGTATACCTGTTCCAGATTTCGACTGCGCCTTAACTAAAGCCGTGGCTAGCAAAACTTGACTACGGCTGGTCGAAAAATGGCTTCTTATCTCGGTAGTAATGGGCTCACCATGAGCTGATGAACCTGTCGAGGCTGATGGCGCAGCCACGCTCTCAGCGACTAATTTATTCGAAACTACTGAATCAGTCGCTGAAGTGGTACCTTTGGGATGAAGTAAGGAGTGATGTTTTCTTTTACAAATACGGCATCTTGTGGATTGACGGCAGGCAAATACTGAGTGATTAATACCTAAACAATTGAAGCATAATTGATTGGATTGGACAAAATTATGACGAGTGTCAGTGTCAACCTTTGCAAAATCTTTACAATTAGCAATGCGATGATTTTCGGAACAATAGGCGCATGATAAAGCAGTAACATGGTGGACCTTTGGATTTACAGAAACGTTGGAACTCTTGTGATTAGAGCTGGTAGCACCCTTAAACGTTTTAGGTTCTACGAACTCCAATGCACGAAATCGAGTTTCCAAGAAACTATTGAATTGTGGAAGAGTGGGCAATTCATCAGAGGACTCGCTAGCTTTTAATTCCCACTGCTTCCTCGTTTCATTATCTAACTTTAAACAAATTAAATGAATTATGATAATGTCCCAACTACTGATGTCGATTCCTATGTTCTTCAACGCATTTAAGCACTCGTTCGTAGTATCCAGTAATTCTTTAATACTCTGTGATGACTCGGTTGTTAGACTTCTTTGACTTAACAGTCTCTTCAGCGTGTGATTTGCGAGGTACCTTTTATTATCGTATCGGTTTTTTAGTTGTTCCCAGCTCTTTGAGTAGTTATCTTGAGTGACATTGATATGTCGCAAGAGCTGCTCAGCTTCTCCAACCAAATGACTTTTAAGGTAATGTAATCGTTGGACATCATCTAAGGACTGATTATTATGGATTAGGGACACGAATAAATCATGAAAGGTAGTCCACTCTGAGTATTTTCCTGAGAAAGTTGGAATAGTTATCTTCGGAAGTCGTATGTTTGAATAGCTCGTTGCATTATCAGTGTTAACTGCACCTGCAGTGTCGGTGTTATTATGCTTAACATTTGGACTCAATTTGGTAAGTGCTGATTTCAATTCAGACTTGTACTCGATATACAACTCTTCAGTTTGCTCATAGACTTCGTTTGATGTATAATCACTTGCTTCGAAAGTCGTGTGATCAGTATCTTGTACCATTTGTGTATGCGTTAAACTGAATTGAGACCATAGTTCTTCCAACGCCTCTAACCGAGTACTCAGGTAATCAGAGGACCGAAGGCGCTCTTTAGGAGACTTTTTGAAGTTGTCTCTGGCCCTTTGTATACGCTCGTTCAAATTATTCTGGATTCTCATATTTCCATCCATCGTGTCTATTATAGATTTTGTTACAAGTCCAAATTGTTAAAATTATTTAGTCCGAAATCTCCAAAAATTTTATAAGTCAATATTGTTCAAAATTCTTCTAAGTCCAAAATCACCAAAAATTTTATAAGTCCATATTCCTCGAAAATTTTCTAAGTCCAAAATCAGCAAAATTATTCTAAGTCCTGAACGATCGAAATTTTTCTAAGAACACTTTGACGGATTTAGGGCATGGATTCCCCGTCGTTCCAAACTTGAGAGAATTTTTCTAAGTCGATGAAGTTAAATTATTCTAAGTCCAAGATTCACAAATTTTTCTAAGTTCCAAGGTCATCTACTTTTTTCTTCAAATTTTTCAGTTTACTAGTTTGACGTATAACAATGAAAGTACTCACAGTTTTGCTTCACACACACTCACACAACCGGCTATGACGTCAGCTCTTGAATCCTGCCGCTTACTCCTGGATCCCGTATCCGGTTCGAAGGACCATGTTCAACTCCCAGGAGGTCCCAAAATAATACCACTCGTACTTATAACAACTATATATTACTATATAAGTATAGGTATACAGGTAGCTATAGTAGCTGAAGATTGAATCAAACGTCGAGTCTCCAACCTCGTCATTAAACCAAGAAAAATCTTAATAGCTAGTTTGTTACTCGGTACAGGGCCATCTAGCGACCAATGTTGCAACTAAAAGTAACACTAAAAATCGTAATATTATTCGGAAATAGTGTTAGCATGCGTTTTATATGATTTTTTGGATCCTATTTATGTAATAAAATAATTTATTAAAGTAACTTTCAAAAGCTAAAACGCATACTACTAGCGCCATCTGTTGGCGACTTCAAGTAAACTTCGGTTAACTTAATATTAAGAACGGCTGTCAAACAGGTACTATACCTAGATTTAATATTATTCGAAGTACTGTTTTTTTTGTTGTGTTTGCATTTCACTTGCCCGAATTTCATTTGTCATAATGTATCACTTGCCATAAACTTTTTATATATAAATCATAAATCGCTCTACTGCTAGACACGGTTGGAGGCGGACGTGCCGTCCGTTGTTTAAAATAAAAATAAATAGAACGTAATACAATACTAGACCTTAAAATTACGCATTCAAGTTATTGTGTTCAATATCACTTAGTGATGGTGCCGTGTGCAAAATAACTTGCAACTAAGCAGTAAGCCTTATCAGCTACACTGGAGAACACGCGGGGACGTTCTTCACCTTCCCTGCGGTGAGAGATAGCGACTTATTTTTCGTTTCGCTCTGTCATCGCTGCTCACGGACTTTGACGAGGAGGTCCGAGCGCCCTGTGACGAAAGCGCCGCGAGGAATATTATGACACCGACATACCGAGAATCGTCGGTGAGTTTATAGGAAGAGTGAAGTTAAGTGAAGACTGCCGATTTCTTCGAGACGCTCGGCTGCGTTCGTTAACGTCATCGCATGCGCAGAGTTCGTGTTAATGAGTGTATGAGTACTTGACTCTGCGAAGCATTTGAAAGACGATTTTTTTAGCCTGTCTACATTCATTGGTTGACATTTTACTTAATCGTAAAAGACCTATAGGTTCTTAAACAATAGTATTGCAAGCTTTAATTTATAGTTTTATAATTTAATATTAAGCCTTTATTTGTTTTCCCTTTTATTTTTGCGTAAAATAGATTGTGGAGCACTCTTATTGAATTGTGTACTACCCAGTACCTATGCCATCTAGTCATTTTTTTTTTATTAATCGATAATTGTGAATTTATTTAATTTATTAATGAACTGTATTTTTCTTTTATTGTGCTTTTTAAATATTTTTACATACATATTTTTTATTTATTTGTAGTAGAATGTTAAAATTTTAACGTTTAAAATTTATACTAGAATCTTTTCAACATTAAATCTGCTTACTTAATAAATAAAGGTTCCTTATCGTTGTTTAATGTGCCATGTTATAGTTTTATGACAAAGTATTATACATATTGGTAATTTTGTTACACTATTGTTAACGTTGTCGTGCCCCCATTGTCAGCAGTCGTCCCGCAAGTTCACGTCGCACGGTCTTAAAATTCACGTTGGACGTGTACACAAGGATGTGGCTCGATTACGCGCGCACCCAGTATCCGCCCAGGTGTCTCCCCGCCTCGACCTACCCAGCCCCGCCAGTCCGCCGGTACCCAGCTCGCCACCACCCAGAATCGCTCTCGAGAGCCTCGGAGCTCTTAAAAAATCAGTGCGGGTGCTTAGACACATTCCTAAGGGGGCGAGATCCCTGGCAGCAGTAAAATTGTGCACCGTTATAAGTAAGTGTATTGAAACCAACGATTCCGCTGATTGGTATGCTTTACTTTCATTCGCATATTCGGCTCTAAGAGCACCGGAGACGCAGGGCCAGGGCAATCTGACCACTAAGGTGAAAGCCAACATAGTCGCGGCCGATTGTTGGACCAGTTTAGTTGAACGTGGTAATGTTGGTGAGGTCTCCCCCAGGACGCCCTCTGTCCTGAAGACAATTGAGTCCAAAGTATATGAGGGCGATGTGAGGGGGGCCGTTCGCGTCCTTATGTCGGATGACTCAATAGCGCCTCCGGGCCCTGAGACGCTCGCTTCCTTGCGGACAAAGCACCCGCCCCCGTCCCGCACATTAACTTTCCCTCGGGAGCCGGATCGGTCCTTTCAAGCATTGTTGGTTAGCTTGGAGGACGTTGTCCGAGCGCTAGGGACTTTCCATAGTGGGTCAGCCGCTGGCTTAGATGGAATTCGCCCAGCTCATCTAAAGGAGTTGACTTCGAGTTCTGCTGGCGACAGTGGGCAGCGGCTACTCGACTCCCTGGTCAAGCTGTGTAATTTTTTATTGAGTGGGCAATTGAACCCCGAAATTTGCCCATATTTATACGGAGCGTCTCTGTGCGCTCTGACAAAAAAAGAGGGGGGCATACGGCCAATTGCGGTGGGTAGCACTTTTCGCCGTTTAGTGTCTAAGCTGGGATGTCATGAGGTTAAGGTGCGGATGGCTGAGTATCTTCAGCCACATCAGTTGGGTTTTGGTACACAAAGAGGGTGTGAGGCCGCGATTCATGCCACACGCACTTTTGTCATGGAGCCCGGGAATGCTGACTGCGTCGTCTTGAAATTAGATCTCAAGAACGCGTTCAATACGGTAGAGAGAGATGTTCTTTTGAGCGAAGTGGAAAAACATTTTATTTTTTTTATTTTTATTTTATTTTATTTATTAATAATTGAAATATCGATGGCAAAAAGCGAGAACGTAGTAACCGCCACTTGGTCAAAAAATTTTTTTTTGCATATTCGGAATCAGCGAATTTTTCTGCGTCGACTGGTCTGGGTCCCATGGCTCTACGATGCTTAGAAAAAACTGGACTACGTTGCAAAACGAATGTATTTTTTTGACGATGCCCACATCTAATTGCTGTAAACACCCAAATAGTAGCAATTTTCTAAACGAGTACATTTACGCTAATTTTGTTCTTTCATAAATCAAAGGGCGTGCCGGTTACAGCGTTGCCGAAATTTTGTTCCGTGGCGGTTGCAGCATTTATGCATGTAGTGAAAAAATTACGAACCAAGCTTACTGCAATTATCCTAAAATAAATTATCTATGATTGACGCTTACTACATTTCATTCGAAAATGAATTAACAGCAAGCTACAGTAATGACATTTGAAACACAAAGTGAAGTGGGTAGTGCTTGAAGATACAGCAATAAAAATGTGCGCTCGCGGCGATGTGGCTCGTGAATACGACCTGTGATTTAGTCTATCGGCGATCGCCGGAGCGAGTGGGTGTGCGTAGTCTGTGTACATGCCTTTTTTTGGATGTAAAAGTATGTTGCGGGTTTAATGGAAAATATGAATATTGGGATAAAACATAACTAGCATACTTATTTGCTTTATTAATATTGAAAGGACAGCAAAAATGATTTTATTTCATTTTGTTGGAAGAAAATAACGATGTTGGGGCGCGGGACGCGGCAGCTTTGAGAGTTCCGTGCCTCAATCGCCAAAAACTAAACTTAAATAGGATCACTTTGTGCCTGTCTATCTATTTGTCGAGACCTTTTTCTCAGGAACGCGTGGAGGTATAAAGCTGGAATTAACATCAAATATCATCAAAGGTCTGCTTATCTTCAGCTTAAAGGTAATCAAAAGATACGAGCAAACGCTTGCATGATGATTAAAAAAAAATGAAAAAATATTTACTACTTTTTTCGGCTTTCTTCTCGGCAGCGGCCGCCTCTTGTGAAATGCCGATAAATTCAGATTCAGACATGTAAAGATTGTAAAGTGGCCTACTTACAGACTAGGTATACATTTCAATTTTGATTTCGATTTAAAATAATGTTTTTTTGTTAATTAGTATTATATAATATGTATATCTAGTTTACGGTTGTAATCGCTAGAAGAAAGTTTTGCTGTAATCTACTACGTTTCACTACAACCATTAAGAGTTAATTGGTCTAACCCCTAAAAAGCTGACTCCAGCCGGATCAAACTAGTTTGGGGTATCACGTCCGCATCTTTATTGTCCAAGGGCTAGAATCAGATAAGCACTAAATTTGTTGAGCTGCGGTAGATAAACAACTGTACAGTATTTAAAATTTACCGGTTAACTGGTGTCTGATTCGATTAATATTTTCACAATAACCATACGCATGGCATAAATGAATAAAAAAATATATATCGGGCAATCTCACACAAATTAATCAAGTACCACAGTAAGCTCTAGGAGGCTTGTGTTCTGGACACAAGTGAACATACTGGTAAATATAAATACAAACTTAAATACAAATACAAATAACATCCATGACCCAGGCACAAATATATTATTCGACAAATATTCGAGTTCATCACACAAATATCACACCCAGGACCGTCGGCTCAGTAGGCAGCTGCTTAAACCACTGCGACAACTGTCCTCATTCGTTTTATCACGGACATAATATACAGCTTTGCGGCTGCTTGAGCTACATCAGCTACCAGCGTTTTGGAACGCAGTACTGTGTTCTTAATTCTGTCAGTTAGTTTTACGCCCAGAATACTGCGTTCCATGGCTCTTTGACAAACCTTGAGGGTGGACTTCTGAACTTTTGTCAAAGAGCAAGTCTGCGCTCCGTAGGTCAGGATTGGAAGAATGCACATGTCCATCAGTCACTTACACTAATTTTCATTACTTTAGAGGGGCGATTTTTGAGTTAATTATGACAAACATTTTGAGGAGTGTTATTATAAAACAATGCATTTTAAAGTGGAATTTTTAGTATTTTTTTCAAGAACAGTTATTTTAATTATGTTATTATGAAAACGAATTCCATTGGAATGCAATTTTTAGGTTCCTATTTTAATGTCAATTGATATTCTGCCTAAGAAAAATGACTCCGAATTTTTATTTAAATAAATAATTACAATTTTAATTTGTACGGTACCATAGTAATATAACGTCTAGTTATTTAAGTTAAATATTAATGGTTCAGTGAGATTAGTTCAAAGAAATATTTTTATAATTGAGGTGATAGTTGTGTTCAAACAATTGTTTAAGAATTATGTTGAAAACTTATATAATAAGTAATACTTATTATATAAGTTTTCAACATAATTCTTAAACTGCAACTGCATTGCAGAGATGTGTTTTATTACTTTTTGCTACACATTATTATTTTTATTACTATTTCTTTGTTATAAGTTATGTTTTTCTTGCAATAAATTATTCTTCCGCTAAAAAAAAAAAAATAAGTAATACATTCAAAACATCTTTTATAGTTAGTGGGTTTAATAGGTAGTGAGTTTTATATCGATAAAAGTTACTTAAAAGACAATTTAATGCCAAAACTGAAGATAAAATGTAGAGAGTTTTAAAGTTTTCATGGGAATATTAAACCTCATTACCTATAATATTTAGTTTTAGCGGGTAACAATATTATAGTCTGATTAACCCTAAGAATATTTATGTTTGTTTTTAGCACGATAAGTACAAGGTTGTGATTTTATAATATGAGAGATTTTATTAGCCTTTTGAAATTTTATAAGAAACGGAGGTTTTAAGTAACTTTCGTAATGTTTTTATACAGAGAAATTGAGACTAGATAGTATTTGATATGTTAAGACGGTAATTGTTGCTTCTGAGCTTTTAATTTGTAAGAAACCTGCATTTAAAATTTGGAAACATTTTAAAAAAGTATGTTGATAAAAGTTGATTGATACTTAAGTCGTTTTATTTTCACAGTTTATTTTTGCCGGTGGACACTTACCACATTTCAGTTAGTCCTATAAAGAACGTAATGACATTTACGTCAAAATTATTGAATCTTAAAATAAATATGCATCTGGTTACAGCATTTATGCTTTATGGAAATAATACTCGTTTCACCATTTTAGTACATTTACTTCTGGCGTTTACAGCGTTTTCGCGTAACGAAAAAAAGAGTTCAATTGTCGTAACCGCCACTAAGTCGTAAACTAGTCTTTTTTGTTAAATATTAAATATGCCAGTTGAAAGAAAACCATAAGTTATGAATTAGATCCAAATATCAAGCATTTTCGTTCATAAATGAAAGAGTAATGATTTTTTTTCTCGAAATCGAAAGGTTTTTTGGCTCTGGTGTAAAGTTTGCATTTTGGCGGTTACTACGTTCTCGCTTTTTGCCATCGATATACATATCACTTACAGACTAATCCAACACGTGATACATATTTAACAGAAGGAACCAATAAAAAATAAACAAGTGCAAAGAAATAACAAAAAAATACTTTGAAAAAAAATAATACTTTACATTATTTACAAATTTTAAGCCTACTATCTAAATATTATCGGGATAACATAATAATTCATAAGCGACTTTTGTGAATTCAGCCAGAGAACAGTTGAACAAATCAGTTTTTTTAGATATTTGGTTCAGCATGTTTATGGCCCGGACTAGTGGCGCATTTGCGAGCAAGTTGGTGCGCGCGCTCGGGCGCGCGAGCAGAGGCGGCGGGCGGCGGCGCGGCCCACCTGCGCGCGGCACCACCAGCTCCAGCGACTCTAGGACAGTAGGGTTATGGAGACAACCTCGTAACACCTTAAATACGTACGTGGCCAGCGCAACATTCCTTCGTACTTCCAATTTGACGTATCCTACCATCCCGAGAACAAAGAGAGTCGGGTACATCAGCGGATAGCACGGGTAAATTCCGTATTCTTTTAAATAAAGATATCTTGCAAATTTGTTCTGTATCTTCTCCACCATGGTATTGTATTTAGCTTCATAAGGGTTCCATATTATCGCGCCGCTCTCTAGCCTACTCCTAACGAGTGCATTGTACAAGGCCTTCACTGCTGCGATGTTGTGGAAATTATTAGTCTGTCGCAAAATAAAACCCAAGTTTCTGAAAGCTTTTTTGCAGGTCTCCACTATATGATTCCGGAAGGACAGGTCAGACTCTACATGTAGTCCCAGATCACGTACGGCCGTTACGCGCGTGGTCGGTTGCCCACTCATATTATAAGTGTGGTGCACAGGAGAAATGGCTCTACTCAATGTCATTACGTTACATTTGGATGAATTGAAATATAATTTATTTTTATGGCTCCAATCTATGACCCTATCAATGTCGCTTTGCAACCGTGCACAATCGTTAGTACTGTTTATTTTTAAAAACAGTTTGAGGTCATCTGCAAATAGTAGGCAAGTAGCATGTTCAATAACATCTGGGAGATCATTGATCATGAGGGTAAAGTTCAGAGGCCCCAAGTTGCTGCCCTGACTTACTCCTGAAAGCGTTGGATAACAGTCTGAAACGTAACCTTTGTAATCTACATATTGCTTTCTATTCTTCAGATAGTTTGCAAAGAATTTGAGAAGTCGAGGAGTGAAACCAACGACAGCTAGTTTATCCAGCAGTATGTCGTTATCGACAGTATCGAACGCCTTCCTGAAGTCTAGGTATACGACATCTACCTGTCCTCCTAAACGATCCAGTTCAGGAACTGCGTAGTTCATAAAATTAAGCAGATTGCTCTCCGTGCTACGGCCCGGTCGGAAACCATGCTGCGCTTCGCTCAGCCTCGCGCTCACTTGATGAAATATAGCGGCGTGCATTACGGATTCAAACACTTTCGAAAACGTTGACAATACCGCCACCGGCCGGAATCCACTCACGTCGGTTCCGGAACCTCCCTTCGGAACGGGTATTACACGGGTCGTCTTCCAGCACTCCGGGTACACACTATTGTCAAGGCACAAATTAAAAATATGCAAGAGAGGCTTTGCTAGTGAATCTCGACAATCTTTTACCACATAGGGTGGAATCCCGTCGGGGCCTACGGAATGTTTGGGCTTGAGGCGCCGCAGGGTGGAGCACACGTCCCGCAGTTGCAGGCGTGCTACGTGTTCCTACTCTGTACCCTTTTTTGCACCAAGTGTACTATTCTCCGTCTAATCTCGTCTACGATGATTCTTTGATTCTTTCGCAGGTGGGTGCCCAGCAGGGAGATCCACTTGGGCCGCTTGCCTTCAGTCTTGCTATACATGAAGCGGTGTTGTCTCTGAAATCGCCACTTAATATTTGGTATTTGGATGACGGCACCTTAGGGGGTAAGCCCGAAGTCGTAAAGCAAGACTTAGCTTTGCTTATCCCCCGTCTTGGGGATATTGGACTGGAGGTGAATGCGGAGAAGTGTGAGGTATACTGCTGTGGACCTACATCTTCTTCTATGTCTTCTTTAAGATCTTTGCTTCCTGGTCTCAAAGAGCTTTCGCACGGAACGTTTACCCTTTTGGGCTCTCCTATTTTCGAAGAGGGCATTTCTAGTGCAATTGAGACTAGAAAGCATCTCCTTCTGCTCGCCCAAGAACGGCTAAAAAATATTAATGCCCATGTCGCTCTAACTCTGTTGCGCATGTGTTTTGCGGTTCCCAAAATTACATACCTTCTGAGAACCACTCCCACATGGTTGTGCCCGGGTGATGTGGCTTCATTTGATGTCGCGTTGAGGGATACAGCAGAGACTATTCTAAATGTGTCTCTTTCGGATGAGCAATGGACGCAGGCGTCTTTGCCGATACGTCACGGTGGCATCGGTTTGCGATGTGCGGGGGATGTGGGCTTGCCAGCATTTCTAGCATCGGCACACGGAGTTGGTGACCTGGTCTCTAAAATTTTAAATTGTCATGGAGACAGGGTTACCATTCCGTTTGCGGAGGATGCACTGGTAAGGTGGACAGCTCGTTATCCAACTGCGTCGATGCCCGAGGCTCCACAGGTACAGCGGGTTTGGGATGATGTGGGGGCCAGGGACGCTCTTGCACAGCTTATGGGTGTAGCCACGGGAGTGAATCTGGCCAGGCTAAAGTCGGTGTCGAGAGTTGAAGCGGGAGCGTGGTTGCAGGCTTTGCCTGCTCCTCATTTCGGAACACTCCTGGACAACGACTCATTGCGGGTGGCAGTAGCTCTCCGCTTGGGCTGCGATGTTTGCGTACCTCATAAATGCATCTGCGGCTCCATGGTGGAGGCGAATGGCCATCACGCCTTGAGTTGTTGCCGTTGTTCGGGAAGATTTCCGCGTCACCACGCTCTCAATGACGTCGTACGGAGGGCCTTAATATCCGCCAACATCCCCTGTGTTCTCGAGCCTCCGGGCCTCTGCCGCACCGATGGCAAAAGGCCGGACGGCTTAACTTTAGTGCCGTGGCAGAGGGGGAAATGTCTGCTTTGGGACGCCACGTGCGTCAGCACTTTCGCCGCCTCGCACCTCGGCCGGACAGTGCGAACAGCTGGTGCCGCTGCAGATTTTGCCGCGGACAAAAAGCGAGACAAATATTCGGTCCTGGGCGGTAATTATTATTTTATACCCCTTGCGTTCGAGACTACTGGCTGCTGGGGGTCGGAGGCTATTGCCTTCATTAGGGAAGTGGGACGTCGTATTAGGGAAAGGGGGTGTGACGCCCGTGCGGGTTCGTACCTGGTGCAAAGGTTGTCCATCGCCATTCAACGTGGTAACGCGGCTAGTGTGATGGGTACTTTTGCGCCGGGGACAACTCGAGGGGGACTTTTTGACTAGGCTTAAGCTAGTCTTAAGTTAGATATTTTTTATTGTATTTTTATGTGACATGGTTTTTATTTACTTGTGATATTGTAATAAAAATATTATAATGCATAAATAAATATGGAAATTAAAAAAAAAAATCATAAATTCTTTAATACTTAATCATGGAGAAAATAAGTCTTTAGTCAAAGTCAAAGTCAAAGTCAAAGTATTTATTTGCTGGAATTACGGTACATAATAGATCTTATAAATTAAACATAAGGATCAGCATAATTCACCAATTTAGTGGCATGCAAATATTTTATAAACACAGAATAATGCATAGGTTAGGTTTGTTTTATGAAAATCCTGAAAAGTTTCAGCTTACAGAGAAAAATAGATTTATGGCAAATCAATATTATGGCAAGTGAAAGATTATGGCATATGAAATTAGGGTAAACGATAGAGAGCCGTAATAGGTACATAAAACATCCATGACCGAAGCAGAAATATTCGAGTTCATCACAGAAATATTTGCCCTGGCCTGGATTTGAACCCGGGACCGCTGGCTCGGTAGGCAGGTGCAGTACAAACTGCGCCAACCGTCATTCACTTATGTTATGCTATGAACGAAGTGGAGGCACATTCTTTTTCATAATACGTATTAGTCGGAAATTTTTGACGACGCGTTTGGCTCGGTTTGTAGACACCTGCCTACTGAGTCGGCGGTCCCGGGCTCGAATCCCGGCCGGGGCAAATATTTGTGCAAATATTTGTTCTTGGGTCATGGATGTTATCAATATATGTATTTATATATTATGTACATATCGTCGTCTAGTACCCATAGTACAAGCTTTGCTTAGTTTGGGACTAGGTCGATTTGTGTATGATTGTCCCTTAATATTTATTTATTTATTCATCCTGTACAATCACAGATGTCAGAGTTGTGCGGTAGCGCGAATAATATCCGTCTAAACGTGGCGGCAGCGAGTTGTTGGGTTGTGTGCTCCGAGTCGCCTCGCGGCTGTCAGTCGAGCGGATTCTCAGGCTGTCTACAATTGTTCAAGTGAAAAGATTCTTCGGGCAGACATTTTGAAGACGTTGCAACTATTTCAAAATTCCTTGAAAATTAAATTTCTTGATGGCTTGACGTTTAAGACGCCTGAATAGAGGTAACTTAGTTTTGTATAGCTTTATCTGAATTTCTCATGGACTCATATATTTTACACTGGAACGGTATTGGTTTTTATTTTAAAATAGCTGCGCCGAGAAGAAATGGGAATTTGCGCAAGTTAATAGTTATACATTGCCTTTTTGTTGACTTCGCAAAAGCTTACGACAGTATTGACAGACTTGGTCTAAGGTCTTGGTGTCACTCTTCTCTATCCTAAGAAACTTCAAGATCCCTGATAAGCTTGTACGGTTAATTGTGGTTGCCACGGGTATAAGTAAAATTCAGGTGAAGGTTGGAGGAGGGTTGACCGATGAATTTGACGTTGAAGTTGAAGATGCGCTGTCTCCTGTGCTGTTCAATTTAGCTCTAGAATACGTCATCAAGAAAGTGCAAATATTGGACGGTGGAGTGAGGTTGAACGGGCAGCATAAAATAATTGGATACGCAGACGACCTAGCCGCACTGGGAGAAAATAGCGTAACTCTCTGTGACAAAGCGAAGGTACTGGATGAAGACGGCTCAAGGGTTGGTCTTAGGATCAGCAAAGAGAAGACCGAATTCCTACACATTCGGAGATATAGAGACGTTTTGGAGCCGAGAGGAACTCTGGATGTAGAAGGAGTTACATACAAAGGAGTGAAGAAATTCAAATAACTAGGATGCCTGATAAATGATAACAACAGTAGGGAACAGGAAATTGACTTTCGCATACAGAATGCTCTACGGTGTGTGGTGGCTCTGCATAAGGTCTTGGTGTCCAAGCTGATGCGTCGGAAGACTAAGATTAGAGTCTATAAAACAGTCATAAAACTGACTTGTTTAAGACTTGTTTAAGTTAGTTGCACCGCCCACAATTTATCTGCTTTGCCCGATCGTTGACTGGTAGAGAATGCCTCATTGCATTAAGTCCGCCTTTTGTACAATAAGTTTTCTTTTGTGCAATAAGACCTATCTTAATGTACGGATGTGAGGGAGGGACACTATCACCCTAAAAGAGGAAAATAAGCTTCTTGTCGCAGAGAGGAGGGAAGATGCTAGCTGGAGGATCCGTAAGAACCAAGAACTGGAGGACCTAGTGTCTGAGCCAAATATTACTGGGAGATAAAAGCAGCAAGACTCCGGTGGCTCGGGCATCCAGAGAGAATGCCGGACGATAGGGCGGTAAACAGGGCGTATGTTGGACAGCCTAGCCTGTAGGTCGTCGACCGGTCGGCCGACCGAGGTACCGATGGAAGGACGAAGTTATGAAGGACCTACGCGCTCTACAAGCAGGAAACTGGAAGGAGATTGCTCAAGACAGAGCGCGCTGGCGTCATTTTGTATCGGAGGCCAAGAACCACTTCGAGTCGCTGCGCCAGCGGAGTAAGTAAGTTAATCTACATGCATTTTGATATTATGATCGTCAATAGAAACATAAAATTTAATAATAATCATTCAATTATAAGTCAAATACACCATCAGAACATAACTACAACGATAAAAATAGAATCGTTAAATGCAATGTCAGATAAAACAAAAATACCTATAATATGTCACTATGAGTAAAAAACTAGCTATACAACTTATAATAACAGGTATACATATCACCAATGAGAATCAAATAGGTGATTAAGAAAAACCTCAGTTAGCCTTAATAGTGAACAGCTGGTATATATTTTGAAATAAAATACGTAATTAATGCTTTTCTGGCACATGTGTAACTGTTTTTACACATTAGGCCCATCTGTTAAAATATGAAAAAGTATTAAGAAAAACCTTGTCGGCACTACACCATCATAAAGAAACTATCGCTATGAAATATCAACTCCCATGTGGCCAAGTTGAGTGGAAATGTCAAACTAAGCATAAAGTAACCCGCGCAATATTTGATGCGGAGGTTCGTAGAAGTTAGCACCGATTTCGAGCTCCCGACTTACCGACTCACATCCGGTTGGAAGTAGAATGTTTACTGCGAACAAAGAGACAGTGTCTAATAAGTTTGTATGGAATACATCCGGTGGATGGGGCGTGGGTTTTACCCACATATTTGTCAGCACACGGCCTTAGACCTTCGAAAACACTAGTTTTTATTTATAATCGTAATCGACTCGTCTCAAATGGTCGATATTAACTGGTGTAATTACACGTTTAAAAAACCGGCCAAGTGCGAGTCGGATCGAGGGTTACGTGAAAGCTTAAGCGAAAAGATAAGCTGGATTGAGGGAAAACATACCTTTCCCAGAAGTAAACTATTTTTTATCCCGACACGTCAATGACGTAATCAGAAATTAATTATTTACTGTGAACTGAAAACTGTTTTCTGTGCTTGTGCTACAAGATGATGTTGCTTCTTGGCAAATTTCATGATCCTAGGTCAACGGCAAGTATGATTTTCATGGTTTTGTTTTTTTTTGGTTGACAGACGGACAGACCGTTCCGTTTTTGCACGACTTAGGTACGGAACCCTAACAACTAACAGAGCATGTCGAAGTCGGGCCTTGTTTTTCAATAATCTAACTTAACGTCTTGATAAAGTTCACGCCTCAAGTAACGGGCATTCCCCATTACCCTATCCATATTTTGGACATAGTTAATTTGATTTTCACCCCAGGCTTCTTCGTTCTGTTCTTACATATAAGTTTTTTTACGCAAGTAAAGACAATTATATAAAAAGAAAGGGTCATAACAAGAATACCCCATCTAACAAGTCCGCCTTGTCGCGAAATGTCGCGATGTTTGCGTGTTTAGGAACGCACCTAAGAAATACATATTGTCTATGGTAAGAATCAAGTTGCTACTTGCTCAAATTTTCTTTCACTAAGTTTCTTGTGTTTTTAAAAGTAATTTGTGATAAATAAAGTGCTTGGAATCAGTGCGAGAAATTCTATTGTGCAACAGCCGGAGAGATCTGCGAAAGCTAAGTGTTCTAGCCTAAGCCTTTACAATCTTGATTTATTTATTTTCTCTTTATTTATATAGCAACGTGAAGGTACTTTAAGGGACCGCTGGCCAGACTTTTCAGCATATCCTAGGAATCTCATGATTCTTATATTGGTCTGAATATAATATCACAGAGACCATTATGAACATAACTTTGATTTCTTTATGTAATTATATGCCAGTGTATTGATGATTATAACTTTATGATTTTAATTGTAATTTATGATGATAAGCATCATGGAGGACACGCACACTTTGTGGTGTCCTGGCTTGACTATTTCTCCTTGAGTAGACCAATATTCCGGCCTGCAGGCGGAATGAGGCAGCGATATGAATGCTGCCTCCATGATGTGCTGGCGGGGCATGCGCTGGGTTGTTGAACCCGAGTATTTTGATTACTGATGGATAGCGCATGCGCCCAGCCGCCTGTAAAGCCTGGGGAGTTGTTTAACTCCTGCGGGGTTGGCGGCAAGAGCCTGTAAGCCCTGGGGAGTCGTTTGACTTCTGCAGGATTGGCATGAGTTGTTTAACTCCTTGTACTGAATAACGTCGGGTTATCGATTCGTGACAGCTGTTTAGCTATCGATAATCATAGGTTAAAGAGCCTTCCAAAACTTGAACGCTGTGTAGCAGCTTGTACTAACCATAAGTCGTGCACGCATACACGAGAGTCGTGTTGAGAGCCAGCGGGTGGCCTGGTAGACAGGCACCCAGAGAAGGGAGGATTTGCGTGAAGTGATAATGATTCGCTCTTAAGTCGATCCTCCGGTCTACTCGTCGTATGGTACCTTGCGACGGGCTGACGTCGGTTGATGTCAGCCCATGTATGATGACTATGAATATCCAGAGATAAGAGAATAGAGCCAGACTGATAACCTTGGGTGGATTAATTGACCCAGGATCATCAGACGTTCCTGGAGCAGGAACCAATCCAATTAGTTTACGTAACACTCATGGTATCACTTTAATTGTAATTTTCTATCATGAGTAATCTAATTATGGTTCGTGTAACGAGCAAACTAATAACAATATATACTTGCTGTCACGAAGCCAACTGTAAGATATTTAACACTAATGATTAAACTGGGCATATAGTTTCATGTATAGTCTAACAGTATGATAATTGAGTTAACTTGTCAGTAAAGATCACATCATTGAGATATACATATAACAGTTCCAATTTAGTAATCTTTATTATATATCATTAACAGTATAGTACCTATCACAGGTGACAGGCTTGGGCACTTAGAGGTTCGACTGTGAGAATCAATGATTTATTTAACCACAGGCGGGGAAGTCGTGGGCGACCGCCATGGTGAGGAGGCGGGACTCGGTGCGCACCCCGTCGGGCGCGGCGAGTCCGGCGTTAGGACTACAACTTTGAAGGTATGGTGAATAACTATTGTAAGACCTTGTTATCATGCTGTAGTTATACAGGGATAGAAGAGCTGGCAATACCTTAACACTCATATAAAAGCGAAGCAGATAGAATAGCCTGAGTTACAACTGAACCAGGCCCGGGATACAGTCAGTTCCGCGTTTGGCAAGTAGCCTCATTTAACATGAGGATGGGAAAACCAAAGCGTATCCGACTGTTCGTTAGATTTCTGTGGGAAAGTAGATGCAGAACTAATAACTATTATGGCGATAAAACCCCCATTATGCAAATAACCCCACAAAATGGTGGAGATGCTGGGATCAATGGTAGTGAGTGTACAAGGGATAATAATTTTAGCATTGCTCGCTCATACAGATCTAAACAAAGTTAATTAAAACATTCTGTCATTTGATTAAAAATTATTATTAAAAACAAGAAGGTCTACAACGGTTAGTCACTATACAGAAGTTGAAATTTAGATTGTGGGCGAACAGGAAAGTGGCGGTATCTGTGGGCAAATAGGAAAACTAAGAGTGAAACTTCAATGATACATCATTGAAAAGAGTGAATACATTTCATTCACATATGGCACGTATGGCACATACGTACCACGATAATACTGTACATTTTATGTATTTGATGTTTTCAGGTTAGAAGTATTTATCTAAGGTCATTATATTACTATTAATGACAAAAAACTTCTATGCATAGACACAAGTGACATCTATGCGAGCATTCACAAACTAAATAAGTGCCACTACTCACGCGTAGATGGCGCGCATTCCGAACTACATACTTCGCTTCGCTTGAGAAGCGAACTGAAATGGTTGACGTCATGATGATTTGACTATCCGTTGATAGAGGGCGGTATAGAAATGGTGATATATAGACGTTAAAGATAGGTCGTCGGTAATACGGCTATCGATCAATAGAGGGCGCATTCTATAGATTATAACTCATATGATTTCTCGCACTGAGGTTAAGCAGTAATTTATTAATAAGAATCGATATTTAAACATTACGAATTTATATAAATTCGTGACATCATATTACGACTTGGTAAGGGTAAAAGATAATTACACTCTTAATTATCTTTTAGCGAGAAGCGGAAGTGGAGGAAATAACTTCCGACGCTATTACGCAAAATCAAAATGGCCGAAATCCTTTGACAACTGTCGAACAAAAACAGACGCTGTGTGATCTTGAGAGTGAAAATCAATTGTTTATGTGAAAGAAAGCTGTGAAATGAAAAGTTAAAAGTGAAAAAACAATTGAAAGGTGTTATCAGGTGAGATATCAAGTATTATTCTTGTGGATATCATGAAATTAGAGTGTTTGTGTACACAAATATTATGGTCATATATTTACAAACAAACTAGCCTCTGATTAGAAAGTTACGGTCTTTCTTATAAGACTTATTGGAATTCGAATGACAAACAAGAAAAAATTAACTTGCCTACCAATGTGAGAAGAGTACAAACACAGAATTGTAGTCAAAATTATGTTTGCGAGTAAATTCAATGATACAACAAGATGAAATTCTTTCGCTTCATCTATAAACACTCACATATTATAGAAAGATAATTTTATATTTCTTTCTATAGGGCGGAACGTCAAAGGAACGCATTAAATAAATAAGAGGTACCGTTGGTGTAGCACTTCGATAAAATACACAAGGAAAGCTGGTATGTACATTATATATAAATATATACATGACAATTCGTATAGTTATATTATTAACTACTAAAACGTATACATAAAGAACTGACTTTATGTGGATGAAGGATTGATTTATATGGATGAAGAATTGATATCTAGTTCATAGATAGTCAATAATGTATTGGTATAACATTTGTGTAGTTACATATGCACATCATATGAAGAATATAACATTGTTTTGGTGAATCTAGTCTTATGTCACTGTCAACAATTTTCACTTATGAAAAATCAGGTTATGACTACTCTGTTGATAGTTTGATTGGTGATATGACAATAGTTATATGAACATAGTGAGTTCAATTTAAACTTTGATCATGACAAGGAAAAGTGTAGAAAGAGTCCGTCCACTCACTGTGTGAGGTGAAGTACAAGAATTAAAATTTTGGTTTGAATTATGATTGTTAAAAGGGGAAAGCATTCTTAGTAGCTTCGGGCATTATACTAAGCAAACACAATTTACTAGCGTTACTGTGTGGTACATAGTTATGTGAGCCTGGTATGATTATTACTTCACTGATTAATTATAAAGTTGAGTGATTATGAAATAACTTATGCATTGGTTAATGCATTTGTGAGTTGACACTGTATGGTTGATGCTTTTAACCACCCTTATGAATTAAAATATACAAAGTATGAGACAACATGGGACCAGTTATATGAGATTTATCAACTCAATTGGTCCAGCTGGCCGTCTAGTGCTTCAGGTGGGTCGCGTCGACAGGTTCAAAAGAGAGGACCAGTGGGTTCATAAAAATGAGGTGTTGTGTAGCGACACTTGGCATGACGAATTGTAGAGATACAATTTGGTTGGCCAACCTGTCGGTGGACTGCGCCGGTCGACTGAGGCGGGCCGAATAGTTTAGACAGAACTTATTTGAATTAATGTGCTGTTATGTAATTGTTATTCATTGAACAATATTAATGAAATGAAATACACTCAATTGAGGGGGCGGGTTCCTATTATTTCTTTACTTTTCCATGAGAAAGCTTCAAAAGGCAACATTTTCTGAAACAGAACAGAAATTTAAATTTATTGTATGATCATGTTGTGATGAAAGATTAAGATTTATTTGATACTGAATTATAAAGTGTGTCGGTGGTATGACATACTTAGTAAATAACATAGTTTACTCAACGTGAAAATTTATAAATGAAATTTAATGGACAGTTTTAGTGAATGTTAGTATGATTACTGACAGTCAATAAACTGGTTGTATGATGACTTGATGAAGTTAGTGGACTGTAGAAGCAAATCAATTGCTATTTATTTCAATGATTATTGTTATTAATTTCAGATTCACGTGTGAGTTAACTATCATTATGGACGAAATATATCTGAATAGATTAAATAAAATTGTGTCAAATATTAAAGACTTGGCTAGCAGCTCTCGTGATTTGTGTGCGTTGAGTCTATGGTCTGATGATGATGTTGATCAAGCAAAAATTACTTCTTCTAAATTACAAGCAGTACTTACCAGATTTAACAATGACTTGTACCAGTACTTCAACTCCTCAACGAATCCTAATGCGGATGAAATTTCTATGTTGACAACGGAACAGCTGAATGGAGAAGAAGTGCTAGCAGAATTAAATGCACGAATTCAAGTTAAGAAAGATAAAGCTACTACTTCAAGCTCCAGTCAAGCAAACGTACATAGAGGAAAGTTACCAGATTTAAATCTGCCTACATTCTCAGGAGATGTACTTCAGTGGAACCAGTTTTGGGATCAATTTAGCTCAAACATTGATCAGAGAGATCTAAGAGATGTTGATAAATTGCTTTATTTGAAAGCATCGTTGAAAGGTGAAGCTAAAACCATATTAGATGGATTAGAAACTACGAATAATAATTATAAGATAGCTTTGGATATCTTGACCAACAGATATGGCAAGACTACTCAAATTGTTGACGCACATTATTCAACACTTTATAAACTAAAGAGAGCAGAAAAACCAGAAGAGTGTCGGAGAACGCTTGATGATATTGAGAGACATCTCAGAGTTTTGAGTACTCTTGGTGAGAACACAGATCAGAACCATCTGCGGTTCATGATTATGGAGAAATTTCCTGAAGATATTATATATGAGTTGAAACTCAAGTTGAATAACAACACTATAGAAGAAATAAGAAAGCAGCTTCATGTAATCTTGTGTGCTCGAGAAGATGCAAGAGGAACTTTTGAAAAGGGTAACAAAGAAAACATCAGTTACACAACTGAAACTCTTCATGTGAGAACAAAGGTCAAAAAAGAGTTTAGAACAAGGAAACCTAATAAAATGGATGATGCTAAAAGACAATTGAAACCAAACAAAATGAATGATACACATAGACAATGGAAACCTAACAATATGAGTGATACAACTAGACAATGGAAACCGAATATTACAGCATTTAATAAAGTCAACAATCTTAAAAGGAATTTTAATACCAGAGAAAACAGAGATCAACCTAGATTTAGTCCAAAAAGAAATAAGCCATCCTGTTTATTCTGTAATGGAGGACATTACAGCAATTCCTGCTACAAATTTAGAACAATTAGGGAAAGGAAACAAATATTAGGAAACAAATGTTACATTTGTCTTCGAAGCGGACATTATCTCAACACTTGTCCTAACAAGGATAAACCTTGTTTTCACTGCAAGAGCAGAGGTTTGCATAACCAAGCGTTATGCCCAAACAAGACATTTAGAAAACCCGAGTCTACTAATACAATGCACGTACATGACAAAGGATCGACGGTGTTACAGACAGCCATAGTTAATTTAAAAGGACCTGACCACTCGACGTTGAAGTGTCGTGTATTGCTAGACTCTGGTAGTCAAAGAAGCTATATCACTCAAGAAGTGACCAAGAAATTAAACCTACCAACGTTGGAAGAACATCATCTTATGGTATTCACATTCGGGTCAGAAAAACCTCAAGAAATAAAGAGTTCTTTGATGAAACTTGACATACAAACAAGAACGAATAAACACAAAACTATCTACGCTAATGTTGTACCGAACATCACACAAGGAATTTCATCATACAACGAAGAACTGGTCGAATGGAATAATAAGAACGTTACATTAGCTGACGATGGATCTCTTTCAGACAGAATAGACATACTAATAGGAAACGACTATTATCATTCACTAATGTCAACAGAAAAGATAAAATTGCAGGAAAACTTATACTTAGTAAATTCAGAACTGGGTTGGATACTTTCGGGACAAACAAAGGAGAAACCTATGCGAGAGTCGTCAGTGCTCACGTATTTTCAAGCTTCATACGAGACCAAATTGTCAGAGCCAGACTTACCCTTGGACACGGGAAACGTCAAGGTCTTGTGGGACTTGGAATCCATCGGGATCACTGACTCTCCAAAGGCTAACCGAGAAGAAGAAGCCATCAAACATTTTAACGAAAATACCGAGTTAATTGAAGGAAGATACTACGTTAGCTGGCCTTGGAAAACATATCCACCAGAATTACCAACCAATTTTGGGCTAGCATATGGTCGCTTAGTAGGACTGCTGAAACGACTAGATACAGACGCTTTGAACTCTTACAACAAAACATTAGAAGACCAATTAAAAAGAGGAATTATAGAAATAGTACCGGATAACATCAAGGAGGATCGACCTGTTCATTACTTACCTCATCATGGTGTCATCGTAACAGGGAAACCTCTTCGTATAGTGTACGATGCTTCTGCAAGAACCAAAGATACAAAGAGTCTCAATGAATGTTTGTACTGCGGTCCAATGATGCTTGAGGATCTAACAGGATTGCTGATAAGGTTTAGATGTTATTCTGTGGGTCTAACAGCTGATGTGGAAAAGGCTTTTCTGCAAACAGGACTGAAAGATAAAGATAGAGACGTTACCAGATTCCTATGGTTAAAGGATATCAATAAACCTATTAATGAGGAGAATCTTCTACATTATAGATTTAAACGTGTTCCTTTTGGAATTATTTCAAGTCCATTTTTACTGAACGCTACGATAAAACATCATCTACAAAATACAAATGGAAAATATAGTAAACAATTAGCAAATGATATATATGTAGATAATGTGCTTACTGGATCGGATACTGCATCAGAAGCTATAAATCTTTACAAAGAAGGCAAGGAAATGTTCTCACAAATCTCGATGAATCTACGCGAATGGAGTTCCAATTCTTCAGACTTCATGAAACAAATACCTGACGCAGCAGAAGAAACAACGGTAAAGACATTGGGCTTAAATTGGATTTTAGCCAACGATATGCTTCATTTAAGGGCTAAAGTCAATAGAGACAATGAATACACAAAAAGAGGGATCTTGAGAACTATAGCATCCGTGTACGATCCATGTGGATTTAGTGCCCCAACTTTGCTATCAGCTAAGTTGCTGCTCCAACAGCTGTGGAAGATTAAAGCTAAGTGGGACACTGTGCTGTCAGAGGACTTACTCCAAAATTGGAAAACTATTCTAGACGAAATGAA
This sequence comes from Apotomis capreana, assembly GCA_947623375.1. Classification (NCBI taxonomy): domain Eukaryota; kingdom Metazoa; phylum Arthropoda; class Insecta; order Lepidoptera; family Tortricidae; genus Apotomis; species Apotomis capreana. The sequence continues at coordinate 385,805 of OX392509.1, read as the reverse complement.
GCAAATTGAAAGTATATGTTTACCTAGAAAAATCACTATACCTGATGAGAAGAATGCTCAATTGCATTGCTTCACGGATTCTTCATCGATAGCTTATGCTGCGGTGATTTATTTAGTACAAAAGGACAAAGTCAATTTTATAATAGGTAAATCACGATTAGTACCTATTAAAGACCAAGAAAATCTGAAGATTCCACGCTTAGAACTGTTGGGAGTACTTATAGGAAGTCGACTTATCAAATATGTTCGCAAATTCCTACCCTTGAACATAACACACATAACTTTATGGACTGATAGTAAGATAGTCATAGACTGGTATAACTCAGATAAATTACTTGAACCATTTGTGTCCAGAAGAATAGAAGAAATAAAACAGAATAAAAATTTAAACATTAAATACGTTCCATCTCAATTAAATCCAGCAGACGTTGCTACGCGTCCTGCCGCGTCAGAAGACGAGAAGAACACATGGTTATATGGTCCTGAATTTCTCCGAAAAGACCAAAGCAAATGGCCTTCGGACCTACCTAGTTCAGTTTCTTTTCTGTCGCGGGAGGGTCTGTTGGACACAGAAGAACAATCACAAATAGAGACACCAAGTAGAACATTTGAAACAAATATCTCAGATTCACAAATGAGAGAAATAAAAGAACTACAAAAAATATCATTTCCAGAAGAATGCAAAGGAAAATTAACTTCGCTATCTCGGAACTTAGGATTATTCATGGACAATGAAGGAATACTGAGATGTGATGGGCGAATCACACATTCAGATTTATCATACGACGCGAAACATCCAATATTAATTCCAAAGAACAGCGAATTCACCGATAAAATAATTAAAGACATCCATGAGAAAAATCTTCACGTAGGAGTGCCTCATACTCTGAGCCTCATACGCCAAAAGTATTGGATTCCTCAAGGGAGGACGCGAGTCCAAAAAATATTAAGCAGATGTGCAAAATGTGTTAAACATGGAGGAGGACCTTACACATTACCAAAGACACCAGCATTGCCAGCTGAAAGAGTAAATTATACAACATCATTCAACTATGTAGGAGTCGATTATTTCGGCCCAATGTACGTTAAATCGGAAAACGGATCGAAGAAACGTTGGATTTGTTTGTTCACATGCCTGGTGATCAGAGCAATACATTTGGAAGTGGTTGAAGACTTAACCACAGACAAATGCGTAATGGCATTCAGACGCTTTATAGCTACAAGAGGAAAACCCACACTTATATTATCTGACAATGCTCCGCAATTCAGACTGTTAGCTGAAGTTATGACAGAAGAAGGAACATTAACAGAGAAGATAAAATGGAAATTCATTCCTCAGCTCGCTCCGTGGCACGGGGGAGCATATGAAAGACTTGTAGCGGTTGTAAAGCACTGCTTAAAGAGAACACTTGAAAAACACATGCTTGAAGATAATCAACTGTCAACAATTATCAAAGAAGTAGAAGCGGTAGTAAATACAAGACCACTCACATACGTGGGATCCGGTGTTGACCATATTTTAAAACCTGCCGATTTCCTCACTCCAGGAAGATGTTTGAATGTTCAAGTGCTCACTGAACAACTACCGATCTCAGGATCTATCATTAAACAACAACTCATCGAAGGATGGAAACGTGGAAACACGATTATGGAAGAATATAGGGATATGTTCATCCATCGGTATCTACTGAGCCTGAGAGAAAGGTATGGGAACTCGCCTAAGCAAGTTAGGGTGAGAGCTCATAGTACTCCTCAGATTGGAGATATAGTACAAATAAAAGGAGAATCGAGGAATCGAGAAGGCTGGAAAGCTGGAAAGATTGTTGAAGTAATAAAAGGTACAGACGGTTTATGTAGAGTGGCTCGTGTGAAAGTAGGTGACAATATCTTCACACGATCTATTGCTCATTTGTACCCGCTGGAAGCGGAGGAGGATGCATTTCATGATGACATGACAGAAATGCATGAGCAAAACATGCAAGAAAACACACACATAGAAAACGAACATCTACCTCGTGTACCATTGATGGAATTAAGCGGTATGGATGTTGACCCAGAGCCAAGAAACATAGAAATTAATGACCAAGACACACATGACTCAACCAACAACACGAGAGAGAAGCTAAAGAATACAAGTATGATTGATGAATCAGAAATGCTACAGCCAATCTATAAAGGCAAAGGAGACTTAACCTTGTTAAAAAACTATAGGCCCATATCTTTAATACCGATATTCTCTAAAGTCTTTGAACGTCTTTTAAGTGACAGACTAATGTCACATTTTAATTTAAACAATCTAATAAATAAACAGCAATACGCCTACCAACCTGGCAGATCGACGATCGACGCGGCCCGCGAGGTCGTGACCAGGGTGATCGGCCACCTTGACGCCGCGCGACAGGTGGCCGCCATATTCTGCGACCTGTCGCGCGCCTTCGAGCTAGTCTCTCATCCACTCATCCTGGCCAAGCTGGACCACTATGGGATTACAGGCAACTTTAAAGATATAATTGCGTCCTTCCTAAGGAGCCGCAAGCAGCTGACCTCTGTGTGTGGTACCAGATCGGACTTGTTAGAACTTGGCGAATGCGCCGTACCGCAGGGCTCTGTTATAGGAAATAACCTGTTTTTAATACTTATGAACGATTTCACAACCGCCACCGGCGACGCGGAATTCGTCATGTTCGCCGATGACGGTTGTGTGATTGTCTCAGCTTCCAGTCAACCAGAGCTAAAATTAAAACTTGACAAAGTAATGACAGATGTTGCATCTTGGTTTTCAGCTAACGGCATGATACTAAACGTAGAAAAAACAAATATCATGCAATTTGGCTTAAATGGTAAAAAAGAACACAACTTAAATGTATTATGTAATAACATTCCTGTTCCTCAAGTTGATGAAGTGAAATACCTAGGTCTTATAATTGACTCCGGATTAACATGGAGCCCCCATATTGACTCGCTATGTGATCGTTTGTCGTCCGCCTGTTTCGCGCTCGGCAGGCTGCGCCCAAGTCTACACCCTGCCAATTTAAAAAAAGCCTATTATGGTTATTTTCACTCTCTCTTAACATACGGCATAGATCTTTGGGCAAATGCTGCCGATCGTGAGAGACCATTCAAGCTTCAAAAGCGTGCAATTCGTTGCATAAGTGGAACCCCATGGGATCACCCGGCTCGTGAATTGTTCAGGGAAACCAAAATTCTTACCCTTCCCAGCCTGTACGTCCTCGAAGTAGCCAAGTACGTGAGAGGTAACCTTGAACAATTCCCGACGCGCGGTGACTCACACGAGCGCGACACCAGGCGGCGCGGGGAGCTGCGCCCGCCTTGGACACGTCTCGCGAAATCGAAAAAGTGCCTGCACACTATAGGCCCTAAAGTCTATAACAAAATATCCTTAGAAATCAGGAATTCTCCTAGCATGAATTGTTTTGTAAACAAACTGAAGACCAAACTAGCAGTAGACGCGATCTACTCTATTGACGAATTTTTTTCAAGTAACTGAGTGCACACCCTTAACCGGTTCGCTACCCAAGATAAATAATTAATTTATATATAAACTTAGTAGGTACTTATAATTATGTTGACATGTAAAACTATGTTTTATCAAAATAAATGAATGAATGAATGAAATGAATGAATGACACAAGAACAGAATACTGAGGGTTCTGATAACGAGATGCCAAGTATCAATGATATAGATAATACAATGACACAAGAGAAACAACGTAGAGCTGCTGCAGTCCAGGCATTGGAGAAAATCCAGAAGTGGACTAGAGACCTGATGACTACCATAAATTAAAACTTTCGCGAGGCGGGAGTGTCGCGAAATGTCGCGATGTTTGCGTGTTTAGGAACGCACCTAAGAAATACATATTGTCTATGGTAAGAATCAAGTTGCTACTTGCTCAAATTTTCTTTCACTAAGTTTCTTGTGTTTTTAAAAGTAATTTGTGATAAATAAAGTGCTTGGAATCAGTGCGAGAAATTCTATTGTGCAACAGCCGGAGAGATCTGCGAAAGCTAAGTGTTCTAGCCTAAGCCTTTACAATCTTGATTTATTTATTTTCTCTTTATTTATATAGCAACGTGAAGGTACTTTAAGGGACCGCTGGCCAGACTTTTCAGCATATCCTAGGAATCTCATGATTCTTATATTGGTCTGAATATAATATCACAGAGACCATTATGAACATAACTTTGATTTCTTTATGTAATTATATGCCAGTGTATTGATGATTATAACTTTATGATTTTAATTGTAATTTATGATGATAAGCATCATGGAGGACACGCACACTTTGTGGTGTCCTGGCTTGACTATTTCTCCTTGAGTAGACCAATATTCCGGCCTGCAGGCGGAATGAGGCAGCGATATGAATGCTGCCTCCATGATGTGCTGGCGGGGCATGCGCTGGGTTGTTGAACCCGAGTATTTTTATTACTGATGGATAGCGCATGCGCCCAGCCGCCTGTAAAGCCTGGGGAGTTGTTTAACTCCTGCGGGGTTGGCGGCAAGAGCCTGTAAGCCCTGGGGAGTCGTTTGACTTCTGCAGGATTGGCATGAGTTGTTTAACTCCTTGTACTGAATAACGTCGGGTTATCGATTCGTGACAGCTGTTTAGCTATCGATAATCATAGGTTAAAGAGCCTTCCAAAACTTGAACGCTGTGTAGCAGCTTGTACTAACCATAAGTCGTGCACGCATACACGAGAGTCGTGTTGAGAGCCAGCGGGTGGCCTGGTAGACAGGCACCCAGAGAAGGGAGGATTTGCGTGAAGTGATAATGATTCGCTCTTAAGTCGATCCTCCGGTCTACTCGTCGTATGGTACCTTGCGACGGGCTGACGTCGGTTGATGTCAGCCCATGTATGATGACTATGAATATCCAGAGATAAGAGAATAGAGCCAGACTGATAACCTTGGGTGGATTAATTGACCCAGGATCATCAGACGTTCCTGGAGCAGGAACCAATCCAATTAGTTTACGTAACACTCATGGTATCACTTTAATTGTAATTTTCTATCATGAGTAATCTAATTATGGTTCGTGTAACGAGCAAACTAATAACAATATATACTTGCTGTCACGAAGCCAACTGTAAGATATTTAACACTAATGATTAAACTGGGCATATAGTTTCATGTATAGTCTAACAGTATGATAATTGAGTTAACTTGTCAGTAAAGATCACATCATTGAGATATACATATAACAGTTCCAATTTAGTAATCTTTATTATATATCATTAACAGTATAGTACCTATCACAGGTGACAGGCTTGGGCACTTAGAGGTTCGACTGTGAGAATCAATGATTTATTTAACCACAGGCGGGGAAGTCGTGGGCGACCGCCATGGTGAGGAGGCGGGACTCGGTGCGCACCCCGTCGGGCGCGGCGAGTCCGGCGTTAGGACTACAACTTTGAAGGTATGGTGAATAACTATTGTAAGACCTTGTTATCATGCTGTAGTTATACAGGGATAGAAGAGCTGGCAATACCTTAACACTCATATAAAAGCGAAGCAGATAGAATAGCCTGAGTTACAACTGAACCAGGCCCGGGATACAGTCAGTTCCGCGTTTGGCAAGTAGCCTCATTTAACATGAGGATGGGAAAACCAAAGCGTATCCGACTGTTCGTTAGATTTCTGTGGGAAAGTAGATGCAGAACTAATAACTATTATGGCGATAAAACCCCCATTATGCAAATAACCCCACACGCCTGCTGCGGCATGGGCCCCAGTATGCTGGCGGCGCTACCTCTTTGTATAGTCAGAGATTCTCTGGCAGAGGTAAGCGCCAGCTCTGGGGGGTCTCCCGACGCGTCGATAACCCGTTTCGACAAGGCCCTCATAGACGTTGTCATGTCAGCTGACCATGGGCCCAATGTCTCTACTCCAAGCGCCGCAAATTCGTAGTTGTTTAGTTTACTTAGCTATGTAATTTCTACAGATAAACCAAGTTTAAAATTAACGCATCTAAGTAGTAGTATATGTAGCTTGAAAAATATTAGTGACATGAACACGAGTACATGGACATTTAATGTGTCATTAAGTATGTATTTAACCTATAGAAGCCCCATTAAAATCGATATTTGAAGACTTTTACAGTTTTATTTTGACAATTGGATAATGGACTATGTTTGCCCTTTATCGTTTTGCAGGTACACTGCTGGCTGGACCCATTTCAAAGTGTTTATGCATTCAACGGCTATAAGTTCAGAGTTCTTAGTTAAGTTTGACGGCAGTAGACCACCAGGTGACTCTGCAATTTACGTGTTTTTATTTTTATTTTAATAAGTTTTTATTTATGTATTCATTTCTAGAAATAATATTCGAAAACCGATACCGCCTCAAATAACCCACTACCCGGACGGCGTAGGCTCGGGTTTTTCTGGGTCCCACACAAGCTGTTTGGGCAGTGTCAATAGATTCCATTACAGCGTAGATGCGATAGCATCCCGAGCGGCCGTCATTTGCATGGGGCGACCCTTCGATGCAACAACGTGTAGACTGGGACATGGTGTTTATGTTCTTAATTTTATTTACAATATCCAAAAATTTGTAACCACCAAACGATCCACTACCCGGACGCGTCCGGACGGCATAGGCTCGGGATTCTTGCGGGTCCTGGACAGTATTTTAGTTATTCACTCTCGACTTAAAGGGATCCAAGTAATGTTTTTCACGAAAAACGTGAGCAGAAAGAAAGTTCCACTCTTTTGCTGTCATAATAAGATACTAAGTAGACGCAAAACGTTTGTGCTGACAAGAAGATTTGGTTCAGACGCCTCCTTTAAAATGTGTACAATGTCTTAGTTTTTTTAACAAAATCATTGATTCGTTTTTTAAGAATTCCGTACCTCAGAAGGAAAACCGGAACCTACATAGGTACATCTTCTATTGAGTAAAGAAAATTATATGTGTGTTTTCTGCCGTTATTTTGTGTTTTTTTACACTACAATTTGATTCCGCGATCGCATCTATCCTGTCCAATAGTGATCTACGATGTATCTATCTGTATCGCCCTTCTGGCGGACGCCGCCATCCGCGGTTATTTATCACGAATTTATTATCTATGGTATTGCTATTCCTGTTTGTGATTTACTGACTGTAGGGAATACGACATATTTACCTACTTAAACTCCACTATTGCTTTGAAGTAATCGATACAATTCTGAGTATTTTCATTTTATTTCATTTTTTGGAGATTCCTTATTTAGTTCGTAGTATCGACTTTAAATATTTCCCTACCGTTAAATAGACCAGCCAATGGGAAAATGTTTTCAATAAATCAATGCCTTTAGTTTACGTTACCATCGTCATCACCATACCCCGGAGGTTTCGGTGCACGGATGATATGACGCCGACTCCGACTGTCGGCCTGGTGTTTACTTATTCGTGCATCGAAATCCCAGGGGTGTGATCATTATCGACATAGTGGTTAAGATCTTAAAGGATACAGCTTTTATGATGATTAGATCGAAGCGAGGCACACTATCATTTAGCTTAGTTCATATTAAAAAAATAAATATCAGACAACCACACACAAATCGATTTAGTCCCAAATTAAGCTCAAGAAGGCTTGTGTTATGGGTACTAGACGACGATATACATACTTATATAGATAAATAAATACTTAAATACATAGAACATCCATGACCCAGGCACAAATATTCGTGTTCATCACACAAATATTTGCCCTTGCCGGGATTCGAACCCTAGGTATTGTTAATATTCTCACGGTATTTATAATAGCTATATACTATGTTGCATTAACTAAAAATATAATAATTATAAACGGTTTAAACTCACGTAAAAATAATTACAAACATGGGCGTCGCCAAGGGGCGCAGGGGGGGGCAGCTGCCCCCCCCTAGAGATCCAAAAATATGTCCAGTCACTTGACTTGTCTGATCGATCATTCTTGCACATCGAAACTCAAATGAATTCACTACCAGGCCAGGTCAGGGGCTAAAGGAAGATCGTTGGGCTACCGTCAGTAAAGCTCACGGAAAGTGACACTACGAAACGAGTGGCGACTGGCGACGTGTTTCACACTGACAGGTTACACTTTGTAGAGAGTACCGAAGAAGAACTGGTCTATAAAACATAGAATAGAATAGAATAGAATACTCTTTATTGCACACCTCAAGAAGAAAGAAATACAAATACAAATGACACTTAACATTACAATAGAGGCAAACAATAGGCGATCTTATCGCTAAAAAGCGATCTCTTCCAGACAACCTTTGGGTAGCGGATTAATATAAATGAAATGAGATCACATACCATAGGTACTAAAATAAAATAATAGAACTACTCTAGTGGCTCTGTGGCGTCGCGTCCAGTGGATCTTCGGTTTGTGGCAAGATCTTTCGGTCCCATGACTCGTGATTTTCCGCACTTGCATCAATACTTATTGAATGTCTTTCAATTTACGTTATTGCTAACGAAAATTTTCGGGCTCGCTGCGCTCGCGTTAATTTTCATCTAGATTTATTTTGATCCTTCCTCTCGAAAAATGTCACGTTACGCTCGCGTTTGATCTGACCATAAGTATTATTAACCGTCCCCTTCCAAAAAATTGTCGCGCTCGCTACGCTCGCGTTTTATCTGTCTATAAGTATTATTAATCGTCCCCTTCCAAAAAATGTCGCGCTCGCTACGCTCGCGTTTGATCTGAATAAGTATTATTAACCGTCCCCTTCCAAAAAATGTCGCGCTCGCTACGCTCGCGTTTTATCTGTCTACAAGTATTATTAAACGTCCCCTTTCAAAAAATTTCGCGCTCGCTCGCTACTTTTGCGTTTTATCTGACTAAAAATGTTATTCACGGTCCCCTTCCAAAAAAAATCGCGCTCGCTACGCTCGCGTTTCCATCTCCGTATATTATGACAACTATGATTATGACTGTAAATCGAAATCCAATTCTATTTTTATGTGCTGGGTGCAGCTTTATATCCTCAAGCAAGGCTGTACCTTCCTTCCTTTTTTTTTTTTCCTCATCCTGCATTTATATCAACTTGCCCCCCCCTGGACCTTCGGCTGGCGACGCCCTTGATTACAAATATCGTATATACTATATACGATATTTGTAATTATGGAATAATTAATATTTGTATATTGTGGAATATCTTGAGGAATCTCCCAGCAGTCCAAAAAATTAAATGACGTTACCTAGTATAGAATATATAAAGACGCAATAAGCCATGTGGTATGACGCCCCACATTACAGAGTGTAGCGATCGGATCGCGATTTGTTGCGAGGGACGCGCACGCGGGTGATCGCGTCGCCGCGAGGATTAGCATGAACAGCGGCCGCAGCCGGCGCGGGGTCGACGACCCACCCTGCGACGTCGTTTGCAACCTATTATACTGTACTATGCTAAAGACCAGTTAGACACGAAGAGTAATAATGAAAGGTCTTACTATGTATCAACGAGGATTGATGCCTTTGAGATAACATCCTCCAAAGGAAAGTAGCGTACCTTGGCCATGTATTGCGACATGACAGATACAGCCTGCTGCAAATCATAATGTAGTAAAGAGACACGCTGGTCGCAGAAAGAAATCATCATCCTCCTAGCCTTTGTCCCATTTTTTTGAGAATGAATTCTCAATTGGGGTCGGCTACCTAAAATCCCAAGATGTGGCGTAGGCACTAGTTTTTACGCAAGCGACTGCCATCTGACCTTCCAACCCAGAGGGGAAACTAGGCCTTATTTGGGCTTAGGTGGTTTCCTCACGATGTTTTCCTTCACCGAAAAGCGAGTGGTAAATATCAAATGACATTCCGTACATAAGTTTCGAAAAACTCATTGGTACGGGCCGGGTTCGAACCCGCGACCTCCGGATTGATAGTCGCATGCCCTAACCACTAGGCTACCACCAATAGAAAAATCTCCGGTTATGGACTGGTATCATGATCATGACTGTTCATCTGTTTTGCCTCACGAGAGAAAACCATTCAAAGCTCGTCGATTTAGATGCACAAGGTGAAAGGGCTGGCAAATTGCGCCTAGAGTATCAGTATTGCAATACTTACAGAGAAAATGCTGCCAGCATCTTCTGCACGAAGCCACGAGGTTTTTATTTTACCTAATTATTTTCTGAAAACGTTCCTTATCTGTAGTTATTTAGTTTACTTGAGACATCGCGTTCAGAAATAAGAGGCCGGAGTGACATAAGTATAAGAATTAAAAAAATCATCTAAACTGTTAAACTAACTGCAACTACACATATATATAAGAACTACAGAATAAGTAGACAGCCATAACCAACCATTTGTATATTGCGTTACCGACTGAGCGTATCATTGAATAACTTATACAAGCCCAAAGGGAAACCCAGTTTGCTTACAATCAGATTCCTAAACACCTACAATAAGGTTCAATTCACAACAACAGTTGACTAAAACACAGCTTCAAATTTATTAAATGATACGTGTCGCGGTTTTGGCAAACGCATTCAATTTAACTTTGCGAGCTCCTACATCCTTAGCCATAGTGAACATCGAAAGTTATATTGTTGGTTTGTCATTCCATAACGCAGCAACAAATCAACGGCCCAACGTATAGTACATCTGTAATGTAACAAAAACCAATTAAATGTTTATATAATATTTTGTTACAGGCGAATGCACCCTTATTGCTAATTCTCATGGGCCGGTGTCGTATGTGAAACTGTGACCCTTAGTACCCGTATTCCAATAAAAACATTTGTTCCGAAAGGGTGAATTGTTTGGCGATATTTCTGCATCACCTTCTTGAACAACTTTTTGTCAAATAACAGCTTTCTTTTTATAGCTACGAGTATGTCTCAGAATTTCGAGATCACCATCAACTAGCTTTAAATGGGACAAACCTCTATATTTCGATACATAATTATGGCAACCGTGTACTCGCATGTATATTGAACTTTTCCGAGATGCAATAAAGTTAATTTTAGTAAAGTTAGTTCGGCAGTGAAGAAGAATTTTATTATTATTTAGCGTGTTGAAGTCAGTAATGGCGGCAAACGGCGCGGAACCTGAACAACAACTAAAGGATACAGCGAAGGGCTGCCATGAATTATTTTTGCGTATGAATGTTTATTTTTGAGTTATGTGCTGTTTGCTGGACAAAGCCCGGATTTATCGTCGTTCCGGATACTTGCACGTTGTTTTAAAGGCTTTGTGTCAAGCTTAAATAATGTGCTTCCTCGCTTTCTGCTTCCTCGCTTTCAAATTGGTGTACCACCGAGGGCATATCGATTCTTAAAGATATTTGATACACTGATTGCATCACTGGTAAAAATAATAGATTATTATTACGAAAACGGGACTTAATCGCCTTAAAGTGTCCCTTCTAGACCATGAATTTAAAATCACGTTCGAAACGCCGAGGTCATTAAATAAACACTTTTATGTAGGTACGCGAATGCGATGAACGCGATTAAGTCCCGTATTGTTACAATGATGTGTGAAAATCGTGTAAGTTTAAATCAGTATTACCCTACGCCAGGCTGTATGTAGTCTGACCTGCCCCGGCACAGTCCCGGCTGACGGATAACTGAAGCACGAATTATAAGCTACTCACACCTCTAGCACATCTGTGACACGCAACTCTATAACGCAGATGCCACGACCTTCCGCGACCAGTGGCGCGGTGAGCGGTCGCGGAGAGATCCGAGCGCGGCGGCCATACGAGTGAGCGAGAAACACGTACCGCGTACCGCTGCCGCTGTCGCACAAAGTAGGCATCCGTAACGCGTGACAGATATTGTCGGTCTCTTTACTTTTGTATCATGCGAGTGATTGAACAAGTGAATTCACGGTCATGCAGTTTTTGCTACATACTTACTTAACCAAGAATTAATGAAACAAACAAACTTCCTTATAGTTTCGCCATGTCCGTCTGTCCGTCTGTCCGTCCGCGGCTTAGCTCCGTGATCATTAGTATTAGAAAGCTGAAATTTGGTATGAGTATGTGTATGTATCACGCCGACAAAAGGGTAAAATAAAAACTAAAAAAAATTTTTTTTTGGGTATGTCTCGATGCTCTCTCACCTAGGGGGAGGCTCTCGAACACCTAAAGTGGTAGTGAAATTTTTTTTTCGTTTCAACACCAGTATTTGGGGTGTCGTTGAATAGGTCTTTTGAAAATAATATGGGTCTCGAAACATTATTTTTTGATGAAGTCAGCAGTTTTGTAAATATTCGCTCCGAAAATAAAAGAAATAGCTTCCCCCCCCCCCCTCTAACTTTTCAACCACGGGTCAAAAACTTATGGAAAAATTCATGAACATGAAATTTTATAAGTACTTTCAACGAAAACTATATTGAACAAAATCGGTCGAGCGGTTTTTGAGTTATCGCAAGATTTCATAATTTTCTTAAACGGACGTAAGTTGACTTCCAGAAGGTAATAAGTAATTACAGTTACTTTGGCGTTTACGAGCTTTTTATAGAGCTTGAAATCTTTTTCGCAACTGAAGTCTATTGTGAAGGAGGAGCAACCGCGGAACCCTACACTGAGCGTGGCCCGACATGGCCCGGTTTTTTAATAATAAAAACAGTGTGAAGGGTTTTGATATGGTTGTAAGAAGGAGACAGCTTCCAATACACTCGCCGTCATTCGCATATTTTACATATTTAGGACCGGTCGAATATTGAACCGCACATAGGCCGAATATTCGGCTTTGATCCGATCCAGAGCAACGTGCATGTTATTCCACGTGTACCTTACCTATGCCGAACGCGCCTTGAGGACACTCGGGGGCTAAAGCGGACTATCCAAGTGACATAATGTCGCTGATATCATCGCTTTATTTTAGTGGTTCAAATAGCGTGTTATTAGCAGGCGTGAGAATTAACGAACCATATTTTAAAACCTTTATTTTAAATTTTCCATTCAATTGGAATTCAATGGATATCAAGGTTATTTAATTAATAATAGTACGTCGCCTCGCGAAAACAGGGTTCTAACTTATAGGTTTTTTTAAGAAACCTGTGTTTTTGTATTGAACGAACTTCCTTCACATTACGGGTTGTTTAGGTGACTATACATCATGCAGGAAAATAACGCCTTCCGAGGCTATGCAAGCCAATACGAGAACGGCACACGCGGCCACAGCCGTGGTGCGTGCACAGGCTTGGCAGAGGTAAGGCTCAATTCACACGTACCACAACCACACCACGTCGCAGCGTTAAAATGTGGTGTGGTTGTGGTTACGTGTGAATTGTACTATTCATTAACCATACAAAATATGCGCCCGACCACGTCGCAACCACGTCGTGTGGTTGTGGTGTGGTTGTGGTTACGTGTGAATTGAACTATTCATTAACCATGCAAAATATGCGCCCGACCACGTCGTGTGGTTGTGGTGTGGTTGTGGTTGTCGTGTGGTTGTGGTACGTGTGAAACAACCCTAAGACTGACCTGCGCGCGGTGAGCAAGGACCGTGCTGTACATATTTTGGCACGCTTGGTTGCGACTGTCCTAAACCATGCCTCATCTAAGATCTTACGCCCATCCACATGAATAGTACAACAAAGAATAATAATAGTGTAAGTACATAATAGTGTAGCTACGAATGAAAATATTAATATAATTTACAAATAAAACACTACGGTAATAACTCAGAAAACTGGATGGAACATCGTTCAAGTCGAAGGCGAAATGTACCGACAGCCGATTTAATTTCCTTCGGAGCGCCATCTTGATCGAAGGTATCTGAACGACACCACTAGTCTTTTTCATTAACTATTTTTAGCTTCAGGTTTTTATCACTCGCATCTTTTAAGACTTAAATAAAGTATGAAAGGTCATATAGCCAGGAAGAAGAATGACAACCTGGAAAAGCTCTTAGTGACAGGAAAGATTCAAGGAGGAACACCAAGAGGAAGGCGTCCCATGCGCTGGACCGATCAGATTCGAGACACAACGGTCACCAAGTTTCCCGACGCCATGCGGTCTGCAGTAAGTCGAAATAAGTGGAGAGCGATCATCGGAAGAGTGATAAATAGAGGCCACGACAATACGTCACAAGAAGAAGACAGTATGAATGACATCAAATTCACACCCGAACTATTGGCGTACTCCCTACATTCGATCAATAAATATGCAATGAATAGATTATATTATTATTATTTTTATTCCTGTACCAATGCGATTGGAGTATCATTTCTATATTGTAATTACGAACACATTAATCATAAAAACCCTAGCGTCATTTCGAGTCTCTTAAAACCCTCGTTTATAAGTTATACCTTGTATACTGCCCTTCCATAATGTGCATATAATAGTATCCGTCAAAAGTACCTTATCAATTATCACTTACTCTCATAATACCGCACAATTGGAATTCATCCATGCAGTTGCAGCGACAAGGTACTCTTCACAATCTCTTTTGATATAGGTAGAACATCTAGGTACTAAAATCAACCATAATAAAGTTATTTGATTCGTAATCACCCGGACAATATTTAGCCGCGCCGACGCACAAACACAAATTAAATTTAACAATTACTTTCCCCGAAAACATGTTGTGCGCGACTGGGAAGCGGGAATGCATAATGAATGGCGTGTTTTTAGGTTACGGGCTCCGGCAGGCAGATCCTGCACGAAGTTGGAATTCATAGTAGACGACGCGGTTGGCGCAGTGGTTAAGCAACCTGCCTACTGAGCCGACGGTCCCGGGTTCGAATCCCGGCAAGGGCAAATATAAATTTGTGTGATGAACACGAATATTTGTGCCTGGGTCATGGATGTTCTATGTATTTAAGTATTTATTTATCTATATAAGTATGTATATCGTCGCCTAGTACCCATAACACAAGCCTTCTTGAGCTTAATTTGGGACTAGGTTGATTTGTGTGAGGTTGTCTGATATTTATTTATTTATAGTTCTTTTAGTGATACCAGTTCATAAACGCTAAATTAACTCAAAATATTACTCGAATTTAGTGCTAAAGTCTACTATTTTGTTAAACTCCTCCTTTTTTTTTTTGGGACAATTAGATCAAATGTTATACGTATGCCGTCTCTAGCAGATATACTAACCACAAGTTAACTAAAAAGTTTAAAAATCTCGTAATTACACTCCCTTTAATATGTAATTGTACACTGTACAGGTGATTAAAAAATCAAGTCTTTAGCATCCTTACAGCTTCATCAGACCAACATGGCAAGACGGATTACAACTGTGGGTACACTGATAGGATTTTACCCGACAACAGTTAATCAAGAAAAGGTTATGACTAAGTTTCTGAAATGATTTGTTTGCGTTTTGCATGTTAAGAAGCATACCTGTGTATTTTTTTGGAATCTTTTATTTTAATTTATTATAATCCTTTTAGACAGACTTATTTCAGTCCGTATCAAATATGTACGGCTCTTACAGTAATTACGTCCCGTCCCGCAATAAAGTTCTTTATTTGTCAAATTAATTTGACAAATAAAGGACATTATTATTTTTGACTTACATTCAAGCAGTCAAGTCTTAGTCCAAAATACTGAAAATACGTAACTTTCAAAGGTTAAACAGATTGGTCTACTACTGATATGTAATGTGATTAATAAGTATGTGTGAAGAAAATGATCTCAGAGCACGTAGTAGCAAAAAAACGTAAAGCTTAAGAGGTCTGTATTATAAAGTGATGCCTTTAAACGGGTGTGTAATGTTATGCATAACAACAATTTGCGAATTTTCATTTTGCATAAAACGAATTGCATAATTTCAACCTGCATAAGTGATCATATAGCATAAAAACAAAATGCATACAAATGACTTGCATAATTTCGAAAATTATAATAGCTTAATTGCATAATAATGTATTTGCATAATAGACAAATAGCATAATAGTCACTTTGTATACTATACCATTGTCATATCATACTTTTTTCATAATAACTTAAAGCATAATTAATGTTGTCCAAATAAATATATCCAAAAATATAATATTTTTTCTTATTCATTTTTCCCCATTGCCGAGCCAAATTAGGAGCAGTTACCTTTTAAGGGTCATAAAACCCTAACCTTCCTATCTCTGGAAGCAGTTTCGTTTTTAGGGTCATAAAAAATAAATAAACCTAACCTACCTATCTCTTGGAGCAGTTTCGTTTTTAGGGTAAAAAAAACCCTAACCTACCTATCTCTGGGAGCAGTTTCGTTTTTAGGGTCATAAAAAAAACCCTAACCTACCTATCTCTTGGAGCAGTTTCGTTTCAAGGGTCATAAAAAAAATAACCCTAACCTACCTTTCTCTGGGAGCAGTTTCGTTTTTAGGCTCATAAAAAAAATAACCCTAACCTACCTATCTCTTGGAGCAGTTTCGTTTTTAAGGTCATACAAAAAAATAATCCTAACCTACCTATCTCTTGGAGCAGTTTCGTTTTTAGGGTAAAAAAACCATAACAATATTTCAGTAGGTACTCAAGAACTTTTTATTCGGGACTTATTTGATATGATATTTATGCAACTTGATATTTATTTTAAGTGTTTTTATGAGTTTTAATAAATATTCTGAATGTATGTTATACCAAGTGACATTATGACTTATGAACATTATAACGAATGTTATTATGATTATTAATGGTTAATGGAATATTATGCTTGACAAAATTATGAATTTTGTTTTTATGCAATGTGTTTATTATTCATTTTGAAAGTAGTTAAATGAAAATATGCTAAATGTTTTTATGCAACTTGAACCGCACCCCCTTTAAACACCCGAGATATTCTCTAGCCTAGTTCCGTTGATAAATTACTTCTTAAAAATGTTGTATCCAATGCTTCTCAATCGAAAAATAAATTTTCATTATTTGGATTTCAGCACGGCTTGTAGACAAACTCGGTACAAACATTTGTTTATTTCTGAAGAAACTGAAGCAAAGTAGACTAGATACTCGATGGAACCGTTTTTTTTAAGGTACTTATTTATCTATGGACAATAGTTGCCATCGAATCAATATTTTTCATTTGATTTGTTTTCATTTCTAGACTGACTGAGCTTCTAATTCGATAGCTAGATTGCAATTTGGCTTTTAAAAATGTCGTGGATTAGCGCTAAAGCGCGTCACTCTTGCTGATGTATCTTGCTTGGTAAGGAAAAGGCTAATATAAATATAATCAATATTTTTACCTTCACCCGTGTATCCGTCCTTTTTCTTTACTGTATACTATTATTGTAAGTACCTGGTTAAAATCTGTCCAGGCACTTTGCCGTACCGTGATGAGCGCACAAAGAAAATCCGACCAACATTGACGTTGAATAGAATCTTTTTTGTGGAGAATATTACTAGCCAGATGAGAAACTGGGATAGGCATTCATTTTCAGAATTAGCTTTTACCAGCGGCTTCGCTCTACTACCCTGCTTAAACCATGCTGTATTGCTGTATAAGAAGGAGCCTATGTGTCACACTCACACAAAGTATCGCTTTTATAATATTAGTGGGATATAACAGCGACCACGGCCCGATAAGCGCCCTCCAGGCTGCAGACCTGCAGCGCTAATTCTGCCATATATTACGCTAAATGTATGTTAATCGATTACGTTGGATTCATCCTTAATCCTTCGCCGATTTATGTTTGGCACGCGCTCCTCTTTACAGCCCTCGCTGTACGATTATAGACATTAAAGTACTGATTATAAGAGCATTACCTACTGCACACGTAAAGTGGTAGGATATCTACGTCAGATGCGTTACTGTATAACGTTTATATCACCTTTACAGGCAATTTTTGACCTTAATACAACAGGATAAGCGTTTTTGTGCTTGCAGAACATTCGGCGGGATAGCTTCGGTAGTTTACTGATACCAATGCACTTAATTGAATGAACGAAACGAATTACGAGCGTGGCGAGGGCTGTTAAGCGGTTCGGTCGAATGGCAGCTATTGTTATGGTGGTTAGGTGCTGATGAAGCTGGGAAACGAATCAACACGTATATTGCGCTATTTGTAACGCACGATGTATGGAGTAATCTTTGTAAATAATAGGAGGAAGAATACAATTTTAGCGGCACAGAAGCGGCCTGTCGTAATGTAGCACTCTACTAATGAAGTACTTAAGGAAATGAACGATATCAAAATACATATGTATTACCCAAAGACAACTTAATGGTCTGTGGTATAACCTAATATGTAAAAAGGATATTCTTAGAAATACGTCAGTTAATTATGCTCCGGAATAACGAATTCCACAGTAGAAAAAGTCTATATTTAGAACTATTTCTTTTCTTAAGTTGCTTAAAAAGTACAGTAAACGGCGATAAAGTTTGCACATCGATCTTTGGAAAGAGGCAATCGGCTAATTTCGACTTCGTATATAGCGATATCTGTGTCGCACACACCATGACGTTTGTTTTGTCAGTCGTGGTTCAAATGCGAGAGAGTGCAGTCGCATATCCAAGTCGATATATTGTTACGAGCGTGGGGTTCGTATATGATAGAAAAGCACAAATTAATCCACAAATGAAAACACACACTTTATTACCAAAATTACGCACTTACAGTTTACACGAACTGTACTAAAAAGCCACTAATCACTTAAGAGTATTTCGCTCCGAATATTCTTTTACTAGCACTCGATCGCAGTTAAAATGTAACTAACTCGCGCCGGCTGCTTGCGCCTTTTATATCCCGCGGGGCCCGCTTTCTCGACGCATTGTCCACACATATCGCGAATATTCTAGTAAAGTCCAGCGTGAGGGCCGAGAACATTCGAGGCCATATATGTCTCTCTCTAATGGTGCACTCTCTGTCACTCCCTTCTCGAATGTTCCGAGTATAGCTATTTCTTTCTAGTAGTCCCATCCTTGTTACACACTTCTCGAATGTTCCGAGTATAGCTATCTCTTTCTAGTAGTCCCATCCTTGTAACACACTTCTCGAATGTTCTGAGCATAGCTATCTCTTTCTACTAGTGCTATCTCTGTCGAGCTTATGTCGAGTCTAAATCAGTCGTGTCAGCGGTTTGGCCTTAAAATCAATGTCAAGAAAACCGAAGTAATGGGGTCGGAGACATTGACGCCACCTGACATACGGCTTGATGGTGACTCGCTTAAGCAGGTAGACAGGTTCAGATATCTGGGGAGCACTGTAACTGCTAAGTGCCACCTTGACGACGAAATAAACAGCAGGATCGGAGCGGCTGCTGCTGCCTTCGGGAAACTTCGCGTCAAGGTGTTTCGCTCACATGACGTAAAGCTCCCGACTAAGGTATCTGTGTACATGGCAATCGTTCTGCCCAATCTCCTGTATGCCTCAGAAACATGGTGCCTCTATCGCAGACATATTCGCACATTGGATAGGTTTCATCTTAAATGCCTCCGTGACATTATGAACATCTCCTGGTCGGACCGTGTTCGGAACACGGAAGTTCTGCGACGTGCTAATGTCAACGGAATTGAAGCTTATTTAATGAGGCGGCAGCTGCGGTGGTCTGGCCATGTCTCCCGCATGTCAGAAGAAAGAGTGGCTAAGCGCATCTTATACTCAGAGTTGCAGGACGGCAAGCGGAAACAAGGCGGCCAACTCCTGCGGTATAAAGATGTGCTGAAGCGCCACATGCGAAGATGTGACATCGAACCTTCGCGCTGGGAGACTTTGGCCCAAGATCGACCTAACTGGAGGCATACAGTGCAGGTAAAAGTGCAAGCCTTCGAAGGAAAAAGACGGAAAGAACTCGACGCTAAGCGCGACGAGTTGAAGACCCGACCACCTGTGGTCATCAGTTATAATTTCGTCGGAGGGGTGCTGACTTGCAGCATTTGTGGCCGTACATTTGCAGCAAAAATCGGCTATGTCAGTCACCTTAGAGCACACGAACGACGCTCTGACTAGCTAGTGTGTCCAGTCGCCGGGGCCGAAATCGGCTAGGATTGGATGATGATGATGATGATCTCTGTCACTCCTACTGGAAATTTCGCCATATAATGATTTGTGCTTCAGAGGCCCATAAGGGGTCCTGAAAACGCCTGAAAACGGGTTTTCAGGTTATGGCGTCATCTAATAGAGGGTGCCCTGAAACGGACTGAAAACATGTTTCAGGCGCCTGAAAACGACGGCAACTTGGGTGAAATTTCGATCTTTAGATATGTGATAGAGCAACTTCTGAAACGGCCTGAAATGACTTTTCAGCCTGCTGAAAAGGCCTCTAAAGCACTGAAATTGACATTCAAAGTTTTTGACGTAACAATATATATAGAGTTGCTAAAACTTACCCAAAATTAAATTTGTACTATGGCATGTATAGGGAAAAAAGGTAAGCCGTTACTTTGCCAGTCACGCGAAATTATCTACAATGTTTATAAATATTTTGTAAGTGAAGCCGACCAATTAAAAAACATGAGAATGTTAATGTAAGTAGGTAATTACACTTTTTGTCGATCTTGTCGCCGCGAAAATAATAAGCCATAACTATATATAATTACATCGAGTTTTACAGCTTTATATATTCCACGTGAAATCAAAACAAAACAATAATAAAGTACTTAGTTCTATATTCAAATTCTGATGAACGATAAGTCTAATAAATAATTGATGTACATGGAAATTAGCATTCGTTTGTATTCGGAAATGCGATGATTGCCGATGTGCATTCTTTAGTGCCGTTTACTGTACCTAGTTATAATCAAGAGAGACCGATTAACGGAAAATCAATCGACATTGTCAAAGTTTATTGCCATATAAACTTTGATATAGTTAAACCCATTCCCTTTTAGTAAATACAAATAAAGCGCATTGTTAGAATTGTAATAGCCGGGTATATTAACTATGCATGTATATTAAATGAGCAATTCCGCATATGAATATTGTCACGCTGCGTATCCGCTCCGCCGCGCGCGGACGGGCTCCATTCATCTCCCGGAAAATTGTCCAAAGCCTCCCCCCACCTCCCTCCACCTCCGCCGGACATTCATCATAGTAATAAGCAACTGCTAACGCTCCAAATAAGCAAATTAATTCACGCGGCTAACCAAAAAACAACCCTTCCGCTCTACCGTCAAAGGCCAAATATGCTCAACCAGGTTCGGTGCAGTGTGCAAGAAATATCAAATGAGTTTGAATTTAGCGATAAATGAGACTGGCGCGACGTGAGTGAATAGCAACTATGCAAAGTTTCAGTTTCCTGATATTAAAAGGAGTTTCTAGAAAGTTATTTATAATAAATATCCGCGCTAAGTTATGGAGCTAAAGTTGCAAATTTAATTTACTTTAAGATAAGAGTAAGATAGTATCGAGACGTGAGCGGGGACAAAGGATCAACTCTCACGTTTTAACCAATTCAAGTATTCAACAAGTAAACTAAGCAAAGTGAACGTTTAAATCGAAATAAACCGATTGAAAACGAATACTAACAAGATAGTTGTCACTAAGCATTTACCAGATACCATCTGCTAACAGGACGTCTGCTAACTTAAGTGAGGCCAACGCCCCAATGTTTGACACCTTTAATGTCGATAAAAGACCCATTTTGCACCTGAATTGCTACGTACGACTATGGAAGGTACCAACTAATGGAGACATGCGGGCATTGAGGATTTAATTTGCGTTAAGAACCGATTGTGTTGAAAATGTAAGATCTGTATGGGATGACAACAGTCAGCATTAAATCCATTTTGATTTAAAAATCGTTTTAAAATTGAGCACCTATTTGGGTAAGGACCAAATTCTTTGCATCGTTGGACAACGGAAATCACAATGGAATGTGTCACACCGGAAAAAAAGTAGCACAATAAAATTGTAAATGTACGCGCGTGTACAAGGTTTGAAGATGAATAATAAATAAACATCGGGACAGGTGAAACTATGTACATCGCATCCGAGTGTAAATATTATTTAAATATAAGTTCGCAGGAGATAAACTGTAAATAATAGTGAAAACACAAAGACCAAACTGTGAAAATTGCGTGGAAGTGTATTCAAAACATTATATTAAGAATAACCAATGCAAAACTCTGAATAAAAAGTGTGATCCGTTACAGTTTCAATTTCGTGTACATCAGTGACATTCAAGATTTTATTTTTGTAATTTTGGACATTCGTAATAACTAGTGCCTTAACTTCAACCAGATAAAGACTATAAATATATGTGTGAGCCAACAAGTAAAGAAGAATAAAAAGGAAATAAGTGAAACATATTGGATTTTCCAGCTGGGCTGTTCCTTCTAGTTCGTAATCAAAATAACTCGCCGGAATTACAACACATACGTACATTAAGTGCCATACTGTGATTAATAGAAATAATTAATCGTGCGCATATACTAAAAACGGGACAAATATATTCAGAAATAAACTGAAATCCAAAACTTAATTACAAGATCAGTACCCACAACGCCATCTAGCAAGCCGCGCTAGTAACGCGCATGCGATTAATCAATAGATTAGGATTGCACTAGACGGAAAGAGACAACTACATCATTGGCATTTCTATTCAGCGTTAGCAAAAATATCAGCGATAACTCACTCTCAATGCACTTTGCCGACGGCCGAGAACAATAGAAAATAGGCCTACATCTTGCGTATAAACAACTATTTAACGAAAGTTATACTAAAACATCTTTATAATGGAATGTATGTCTTGTTTACAGTCAATTAATGATATTTCCGAGCTGCTAAAATGTGCGGGATGTAAAACAATAAAATTACCTAAGAAGTCACAGAATTTTAACTGTACGCGGAGCTTCCACCAACACGATGCTCGACTGTCAGTAAAAACAACATGGCAGCACTATCGAAGTCATCAAGCTTGCAAGTTCGGAGTCAGTGTTCCATTAAAATAATTGAAGAATCTACTGGAATAGCGTTGTAAGTTCCGTGTAATGTCGTCGCACAACTGGAGGTTGCACAATGGAAGAATATTTGGGACATGCATAAAATAGCCGCAAAATTTAAAATGATGAAGGATATCGAATATTAAACTATACCTGCGTCTTAACAAAACCTAAGACTATATATACAAATAAACTGTATAAGTTAAGGCGTTCGTACTTTAAAACAAAATCAATATATTCTCGAGAAAGCAGAGTAGGGACATATTAATTTTGTATGGGAAATATAATAAAGATAAAAAAGTATATTTCTGAATATTTTTTTTATTAACTATTCTGAAAATCAATTGGTTTATTGATGATTGGGTTAATAGGAACTGTTATTTGGCGTGTTTTTCTACTCTACAAAAAAAACGATAAATGTTCTATTTTTAGTTTGAGATGAGGCGGACATTAATGTATGACAGTATTTGCAAAGAATTTGGTCCTTACCCATTTACGACTGAGAAAAGCGAAATGAAATGAAATGTAATAATTTATTCACTATGTAGGCCACTTTTATACGAATCAGATTGTGAATCCACCGGCATTTCCCAAAAGGAGACCGCTGTTGAGAAAAACACCGAAAGAAAATCTACAGTAAGTCCTTATTTAGTAAATCATATTTAAAACAATCGTGTACATTTATGGTATAATTAAACTGACATTTTATATTATGAAATAAATAAATCTAATCTAATCTAATCTAAATACATTCGTACAAATAAAGAATCTATACATCATAGTCATTCTCCAAATTAATGTTAAGTAAGAAACTACAAGTGGCGTAGGACGGCCACCCGCAAGGTGGTCCGACGACCTGGTCAGGGTTGCGGGGACTCGCTGGATGCGGGTCGCTTCTATCCGGCCTATGTGGAAGTCAATGGAGGAGGCCTGTGTCCAGCAGTGGATGGCTGAAATGATGATGATGATGAAGTAACTACATTTATAAAAAATGTATTCAATTTAAACTAATAACTTTCCCAGAGACGTATAATGTCTCTAGGCATCTTGACATGCAATAAGATAGATACAATGTTCGAAGCTCTAAATATCCGATTGTTCATTATAAACCTTCTTTTTAAGCTCAGCTATATTGACTCATTCATGAATGGCGGGGACACTGGCGACTTCATTGTTTTCAAGTTTTCAATAGAAGTAAAAATGTCACAAGATATAATGAATGAGTGTCAAATAAGTGTCCGTGAAACTAGCACGCAACTTTCAGCGCTAAAAACAATTAGGTTAAAACCCGTGAGAATAGAAGGAAGCTGACGGAGGCCTCCAAGCGCAGAACGGACACAGCATCGGTAAGTCCTTTGTCATTTATTTTTGGGTCAGTAAAGCGTTCCATTTTTTCCTGACTCCACCACGATCCTTACAGTCCGCTAACGGCTTTTACGCCACGTTTTCTGGTCCTTCGAACCGGATTTGAACCAGTGACCTATGGATATGCCAAGCTAGCATAACTTGTCAGGACTTGGCTTGTGGCGCGACTCAGTACCACCCGTCTGGTTCGCGACACTGAAAGCTGGCCATAGATAGATAATATTTTTCTGTATTTATATTTATTGACAAGGGTCAAGTCCCTTAGTCCCCTAGAGTGTTGTGTCCCCTTCACTAAGAACAGCATTCGGGACACTTTTTTGTTGATGGGGTTTGAGTGTACATACGATTTCGAGTAAGATGAACTTAAAATATTTTTTTTCTGAAAATAAAGTTCATGTACCCTTTTGGCAAACTCTCTAGTTGTGAACTACAAAACCGAAAAGTTTATTCAAACGGCTATGACGTAGGATTAGTGTTCCGAAACGTTTAAAAAAAATATAATTTTTAACCTATTTTCTAATCATCAATCATAATTGTTTCATGCATTCAATATTTATTTTATTCACTAATTTAATAATTTTCAAATAATAATTAATCAAATTGTATATTTTTTAAATAAAATATACACTTAAAATGTTTTAAAATAAATTCAAATTCACGAATGTATTAATTTCTTATACGGTAACATTGCATACAGAAAGTGTTCGTTCATCCAGTCTTACCTGTGTAACAGATCTTTCAAAACTCACTGACTCATGACTCTTGAAACGGGCTTGTTCCTTTGAATTCGAATATACCAGTTAAATTTACAGTCCACTTTTTATTCCACCTCCAAGATACAAGTATATCCTGAAGAACTGAAGCCAGTTACGGATTCTTTTCAATTAGTATTACCCAAATTCCTGTTTTTGTCAAGTATTTTATAGCCGTCCAATAATTGTAATCAATAATTTTGTGGCGAATAAAACGCAATAAAAGTAAATGGCGACGACGCACTTCAACAACAGATTGTTTACTACACCCATGGTTACTTATTATTTAATAACATGAGCTGTATTATTTACGCTGAACTCGGCCAAACTTTCTGAAGTAGATAATCAACAACTACTTTCGTTTCCAATAACAGAAGAAATCGTCTAGAGTGAGTTGTGGCGTGTTGTGTGGTGAGTTGCTCCATGCACAGTAGCGGGCATGAAAAGTTAATAACACTATTGGCAGCCAATTTCTCCAACGACCTCTCGTCTAGATCTGTCTATTAAATGACAAACAGACAAAGGATAATCTGATCGAGACGTGGGACTTGCGAGAGTACCTGCATGCTTGAGACACGTCTTATAAACTTTCTGATAGAAGCACACACACACACTTGATTCTTTTTTTATAGGCTGGATTTGTGTTGGTTTATGATTTATAATCGTAGGGTGACTGATGAGATGAGATACATTGAAATGCGCTTGTTTATAACTCTAGGTCGTTTGACTCTAGAGTGTATGGAGGATGGTGAGTCTTTGCCTCTAATATAAAATAAATGATTAAGTTTTCAACCCCTTTTGCCGAGTGCCCACTCAACCTTACGATAAAAATTTCAATTAGGTATCTATAGTAATAAAAAGCTGTTGTCATTGTTGCCTCGTGGAACAAATTTATTTCAGTTAAGTCATTTTAGACTATTACGAGCTTATTACGAGTATTGTAATTGTTTATAGTTTTGGAAGTAGGTATTAATAAGATATTTTATGAACTGAATTTGAAAATATACCTATGTATTTATCACCCTCATGGGAAACACTACTTCAGTTTTCCTTTTATTTCTTGCTTACAAATCTAACTAATCTAGCAATACTTACAACGAACGGTGTTCATGTCGTATGTAATACCATGTTTGTTTAATTATCCGCTAGATGTCGGTGTACCGTATGTCATTTCCGCTGCATCGCGGTATAGAGATTTTCTTACTGCTTGTATATATAGTCTGAGAAATAAAATTAAATTGTCATTCGTCTAGCATACGTTGTTTCATTTAGAACACGGTGCGAGTAGGCTTTTTGGGACGCGTGTCCATGTTCCTCCGACCCGGATAAGGCTCAGAAGACTGGCGACGGCATCCACTGCGGGCACCAGAACGGTGGCGTGTTGCTGCTGGTGGTGACGCCCCCAGCGCGGTGACGCTGGAGCTACCTGGAGGAGAGGCGGTACCGCGGAGGAGGCGAAGGAGCTGAGCTGCTGCAGGACGGCATCAGACGGACGGGTATGTGACAAGTGTCATATGTGAAGTGGATCAACTGTGAGTACTTTGACGTTTCTTAATAGGGTTGTGCCGAATTGAAAATAGTTAGGGTTGTGCAAAATTGAAGAATATTTGGAACTTAGAAAAATTTCGGATAGTTTGGACTTAGAAAATTTTGAAGAATTTTAGGACTTAGAATAATTTACTGAAAAGTGGTTAGACGGGGAATCCATGCTGGATTTTCCCCAGTTGTCAAACACTTAGAAAATTTTCGCCAAAAAAAGACTTGTAATTTTTTTCGAAATTTCTTCAACTTAGAAAAATGGAGGCATACGCAAAATGTCAAGATGACATAAAGTCAAACATAAATAGAGCTAGAGTTAACTATAAAAAGTCGCCGAAAGATCGTATTACTCAGGCTTATGTGGAAACTAGACTAGAGACTTTGGAACAGAATTGGACATTATTTACGGAGACGCACAGGAACATTCTTGTCGAAATAGAGCGCACAGATTTTGAGGATTCCGCGTATCACAAGGATGATTTATACGGGCAGACCGAAGAACTGTATGTTGAATACAAGTCTGACCTGAAGACTGTTCTGTCGACATTCCAAAACAAGGCAGAGCTTGCGAAGTGTTCACATGTCGAGCCAGTTGTCAACGTCACTCAGATGGGAGATCCCTGTTGCAGTGTCAGATTGAGTGACGTGTCAATTCCAAAGTTTTCTGGGAAATATGAAGAATGGACGAGTTTTCACGATTTGTTTGTCTCTCTGATCCATAAGAACGAGCGTCTTGACTATGTTACTAAGTTGCTTCATCTCAAATCCCATTTACTGGGAGAAGCGGAACAACTCCTAAGACACATTCCGATTACTAACGATAATTATGAAATTTGTTGGGGAATGCTTGAGCGTAGGTATAACAATAAGAAGCATTTAGCAAATTGTATTCTGAAGAGGTTATTGAATCAAAAGTCAATGTCAGTGGAATCCTCTCATGCAATTAAGAATTTGCTAGATACTACTTCAGAATGTTTGTCAGCGTTACTCAACCTGGGTATCAACACAAGTTCGTGGGATGTTATGATTATTTTTTTGATCTCGTCTAAACTGGACTCTGAATCTAGGAAACAGTGGGAGTTAAAAGCGTGTGAGATTTATGATGAGCTTCCCAAGTTCGTACAGTTCCAAACCTTTTTGGAAAATAGATTCAGAGCTCTTGAGTTCATTGAGCCCAAATTACAAACCAAACCTCAGCATCCAACTAGTCCAATGAAATCGTTTCACATTACTACGCCTTCAACTTGTCACTGTTGCAATGAGAGTCATAAATTAAGCAGTTGTAAGAAGTTTGTCTCTTATGATATAGATACTCGTCGTAGCCTTGTCCAGACCAGCAGACTGTGCTATAATTGTTTGTGTTCAAACCATTTAGCCTTTTCGTGTCGTCAGCTTTCTAGATGCCATGTATGTAGGAAGAAGCACCATACTTTGTTGCATCCCGAAAATGCCATAGTATTAACCGATACCCGTCAAGTTGAAAATTACTCGGTTGATAAAAATGTTGTCGCTCATGCTTCAACATCTAAGGCACTAGACATGACCAACTCAAAAGTGGTTGGCTGTTTGTCAAAAACAAGCAGTCAAGTACTTCTGGCCACAGCATTGGTAAAAGCTGTGTCGCCGACTGGGAATGTTGTGATTTTACGGTGTTTGCTCGATCAGGGATCGCAAAGTTGTTTCATAACTGAGTCCGCTGTTCAGTTATTAGGTCTGAAGAAGAGGCCTAATAAAATTAATATTTCAGGGTTAGGAGGTGACGGGAATGCTACTCTAGCTTCCCAATCGTTGGTTTCTGTCAGTTTACATTCACTTCACGATCCTGAATTTAAAGTAGAGGTTGGGGCTCACGTTTTAAACAAACTTACAACTTTTCTTCCCGAGAAGAAAGTTGTAATTAAGTTGTGGTCAGAGTTTGCTAACTTAGAGTTAGCAGATCCCGAATTCGACACACCTAATGAAGTTGATATGCTTCTAGGAGCTGATGTTTATGCGCAAATATTATGCAAGGGATTTATTAAGGGTTCTCCAGGTACTCCAATTGCTCAACAGACCAAGCTTGGATGGATTTTGAGTGGTCGTGTTGACACAAGTGAAGCTCCAGTAAATGTGAATTGCCATAGTACGGTTGTTAGTTTGCATGCATCAGTTGACGAAAACAAACTGCTCAAAAAGTTTTGGGAGATGGAATCGGAAACCAATGGGATGAATTCCATCAAACATCTTACAACAGAAGAGCAGTTGTGCGAAGACATCTTTGGCCAGACTACAAGTAGAGATGATTTTGGTGTTGTTAAATTGCCTTTTCGTGATGATGACCCGCAATGCAAATATGGCAATTCAAAAGATATTGCAGTAAAACGGTTTCTTTGGTCGGAGAATAAATTGTCGAGTAATCCTCTCAAGAATCAATACTCTGCTGTCATAAACGAGTATCTGGACTTGGGTCACGCCGCAGTTGTCCCCAAGGACCAACGTGACGATAAAGACGTAGAGTATCTGGCCCACAGTGCAGTTGTTTGTAGAGAGAGAAGAACGACCAAAGACAGTGTTGCTTTTGACGCTTCTTGTCAGGGAACCAATGGAGTATCCTTGAATAATGATATAGTAACTGAACCGAGGTTACAGCTGGTTGTAAAACATATCATTATGCGGTGGCGTGAGTATCCTCTAAGCATAATCTCAAACATTGTCAAGGAGCATCGACAGGTCAAAGTGGCAGATGCAGGTGCAGAATGCCAACTACTCCTGTTGCGCGACAATTCAGAAGGTGAAGCTTATTACATTAGACTATTGCGCGTGACCTTTGGAACTGCATCGGATCAAAACTTAGCTGTTCGAACACTTGTTGCAGATGTTTATAATTTCCCTATTGCTTCGGAGAGGGTATTGTATGATTTTTACGTTGATGATCTCATGACCGGCTGTCAGTCAGTATTGGAAGGAATACAGGTGTGTCGTGAGATGAATGAGTTACTCAAACGAAGTTGTTTTGAGTTACAGGAGTGGTTCAGTAGTAGTGATGAGCTGCTATGTGAGATTCAAGGAGATAAGCAGACTGATCAAGGTAATCTGCAGTTGAAGGAAGATGTCATGAAGTCTAAAGGAATCGCTTGGAATGGGAAGAATGATGTTTTCAAGTATTCTATTCAGCTTCATCCAGCAAGAGTTCCTATAATTAAGTCGAAGGATATATCTGACATGTCTCGTCCTTCCGAAACTTTTGGTATACTACGGATTTGGGTGTCAGATTGTCAGTGGGATCATGATATTCTGCTTGATTTGTTAAGGGTCCGTTTGAAATTTCGTGCATGGCTGAGCAGTCATCCCGTTAGGTGGAAGACCTTTGTAGTATAGAGTCTGGGAGATACTGCAATAGATGTTGATCAATAGTTACACGTATCGTCGCTCAGTAGACTACACATTCAGAGGTTTTAAAATAAGGTGATTGGGCTGAATGCATGTTGTGGAATGAGGGTCGAGTTTGGTTACTAAATATAAACGTTAGATACAGTCCACAGAAAATCGAAGAAACCAAACCACTATACCATTTGAACACTAACCCAACTGAATGAGATGATATTTGTGAGACATTGTTGTTGTTAAGCAGGGCAATGCGTGTGCTATTCAATTGCAGGAGGTTTGTGTGAATTACTGATCCATTAAATACATTCAATGCGTGGCAGACTAGGCCCTAATTGTAGAATATTTTAAAATTGTTTATAAAAAATTGTCAGGCACAGCATTTTCCTAGTGAAATCCAAGCTTCAAAAGGTACTGGAATATACGTAGTCAGTTCACTGGAATAGTTAATAGTTGAATAGTTTTTCTTTATTTAGGCCTTTTGTTGATAATGGTAAGTTAGACATGGAGGACTACTACATAGTATACTCATATTGTTGACTATTCGAGTTGATATGAAACATTAACTTTTAATAACTACCATTTTTGATATGAAAATAGTAACTTGAGTACCTCGATGGCAGATGACATAACGAATGCTTCGAGATTTCTGACGACACTGGCTTTAGGAATATTTAAGTCTATTTTGGTTCCATCATAAGTGGATGAAATCTATCCCTAAGCCCAGAATTTGAGATATCGTCCTAATTAAGGAAATAACTTGTCATTTGCTGCTTTATGGAAATATCAATCAAAAATACTCTGGTTTGGACAAGGTTACTAGTATTATTGATGTTAGCTTGCTGTTCAACAATAGCACTATAAAAAGGGCTGTTTCAGTTATGTATTTTTACCAGTGACTGATTAATGCGGTCAATATTTTATGTTGTTGTTGTTTTTAAATCGTATACTAATTGCTATTGCTATTGTCATTGTCTTGAGTTAAGATATCAGTGATATTACTTAGTATTCGATGTGTGTTTTTAGTTTTAGGTCATATTATTTAGGTACAAGTTATTAATATGACCGTAACAGGACACATCGGAGTGCACTATGTTTTTTGTAAATGCAATTAAAGCATTACGATGTATGTCTAATTGTTGGTTGTTCGAAGTTACATTGTTTTGTATATATGCAAGTTAAGTTGAAGTGTGGTATGGACGGAGATAATGATACGACCAAGCTCGGTGTTCGAATGAATGCTTTATTAGAAAAATCAGTTTCTTATATACTAATCAACATATGATCATTTCCTTTATCCGCACGTGATTTGCGCAGCAAATGGCCTTGCTGGTCAAGGTTCTATTTGTTCCCTTGAACCGACACTTGTTTATCAATTATGATTCATATCAGCTGAGGGCTACACCGCATCTTTCCCCTTATTTTTGAGACAAAAATAGTAAAAATTTAAACTGTTTTTGGCTTATATAATACGAGTACTTAATCTACTTATGTCTATGGTATACAAAATTAATATGGAGTTGTTTACTTTTTTGATAAAAATACAAACAGTGAAGTTTCTTTTGAAGTCGGTTAAAATAAGCTTCATACTAAATGGTTTACAAAGTGGTTCTTATCTTAGTGGTATTGTAATGTTTACATTCCATGTGCCCTATATGGGTATGGCTGATATTGTTACATTCATACTTGCAATACATATCGTGTTTCTTAGTGGCTACTTGTGATGTGGTAGTGGTTATTATTTTATTTATACATAGAAAGGTTTAGTTCTATTTTTATGCACTATGTGCTCTTTACCTAAAACTAATATTTTTACGTTAGTACCTAGGTCTAAAATTACAGTATATGGTCCCTTATACACTGGGTCCATCTTACCTCTATCCTCCTTTCGGACTAATATTAAATCTCCTATATTATAGTTGATGGGGTTAGTTTTTAAATCATAACTTACTTTTCTATTTGGTAAGCAGTTGATTGCAATTGTTTTACACCTAAAATATTACATATTTCGCGCATAGTTGATGAAATGAATTCACTTCCCCGGTCTGTTCCGATTTCCTTAGGAATTCCATATCGCAAAATAAAATTATCAACTAACGCTTTTGCTACCGTGTTCGTTTCCTTATTTGGAAGCGGGTAAGCCTCTACATACTTCGTGAGTTCGCACTGCAACGTAAGTATATAGCAATAATCATTTTCGTCCTTAGCTAGGGGTCCGCATAAGTCTAAAAAGATCTTATCGAACGACGATGTAGCCGTACTAGTTATACATAGTGGTTGTTTCACATGTTGATGGAATTTTTGTTTTTGACATTGATTACATCTTTTTACAAATTCCATAATGTCATTATCCATTCCTGGCCAGTAGTAGTAACGCTTCACGTTATTGGTTTCTTCGAATGCCTGCATGCCCACTGGTCGGTAATAAATGGAAGTCATTTAGGATGACACGTCTGTCATCTTTATTTGTTATTTTTGTGACACCTTTAATTATACATAATCGGGGTCCGGACCCTGTATCATATTTGTTTATACAATGAGCTAGCTCTGTAATCATACTCCTGGTGTCATCGGTATAGAGTATGCATATCTCTTTCAACTGTAATGCCTTGCAAAAAGTACCTAATTCGCTCGCGAGAGAATCTCGTTCTGTACGCGATAGCGTCTTGGGCGTGACACACAGTGTCGCCAAGGATGGCGAGGATTCCGTCATTCTGACTTGTGACGTAATCTTTTTCTTTGAGTATTCTATAATAGTCTCGTCTATCGAAACTTAACTCTGGTAAGTTCTCTGGTTTTTTAAGGAGTTCTACCATTTTTGGTTGATCAGACCCGTCTTGGTGAGAAACCTTATTTTCTGAGCCATTTTGTCGTTTCTGCTCTTCCATTCGTTTCGTTTGTGTTCTAGTCATTACTGATATTACTTGCTTTGTCATACTTTTGAGTTCTTCACTAGTAATTTCTATCCTAGATAACGCGTCTGCAGCTGCATTATCTTTTCCTTTCAAGTATTCTACTGTAAAATCGTATTCTTCTAGACACAAACGGAACTTTGTGAGTCGGCTCGATAGATTTGTCATTCCGAATAAGTAAATTAACGGACGGTGATCCGTGACGATTTTGAACCTTCGTCCATATATATAAGGTCTAAAATATTTCACTGCCCACACTATAGCTAATAATTCTTTTTCTGTTGTGGGATACCTTTTTCTGCTTCGTTTACCGGTCTACTTGCATAAGCTACTGGTAGTCCATTTTAATTTGATAATATACATCCAACAGCTGTTCCTGATGCGTCTGTGTGTATCACGAACGTATTGTTATCTGAGAAGTCTGGATATTGTAGTAGCGGCGGGCTACTTATTGCTATTTTTAACTTTCTGAATGCGTCTTCGCATTGTTGAGTCCAATTGAAGTCTACATTTTTCTTTAATAATTTTGTTAATGGTAGGGTTATTTCGGAAAAGTTTTTAATGAATTTTCTATAATAGTTTACAAATGCTACAAAGCATCTGACCTCGTCAGCGTTTTTTGGCTGTGTGTAATTTTGTACAATAGTAATTTTCTTTGGATCGGGTTTTATTAACATTTGGGGTAACTACATGTCCCAGATACAGAATTTCTTTTTGTAGAAAGTTACATTTTAGAGGGTTTAATTTAAAGTTTACTTTCCGTAATCTTTTGAATACATCCATTAAATTTTTATTATGTTGTTGTAAATTTCGACCCATGACAATGATGTCATCTAAATATACTATGCACTGTATGTAGTTTAGTCCAGACATAGCTATGGTCATTGCTCTGCTGAAAGCATTTGGGGAATTTTTTAACCCCATGGGCAATCTTTTCATTTGATAGTGTTTATCTGCTATAAATGCAGTATATTTTCTACTTTCAGGGTCAAGTTTTATTTGGTAATAACCTTGGTTTAAGTCTAAAGTGCTGAAATACATAGCTCCGGTTAAAGAGTCTAGGATTCCGGTGATGTTGGGTAAGGGAAATTTATCATTTTCGATTACTTCATTGACTTTTCTGTAATCTATCACTAATCTCCATTTTTTTTTCTCCACTTGAATCTGTCTTTTTGGGAACGAGGAGTAATGGACTCGCCCATTCTGACTGTGATTCTTCTATGATGTCATTTTGTAACATTTGTTTTATTTGTTTATCTATCTCGGATTTTTGTGATTGCGGTAAACGATAAGGTTTACTATATACTGGTGACGCGTTTGGTTTTATTCTTAATTTTTGTTCATATAAGTTTGTAGTGTTTAATGAGTCACCTGGCAGTTGTAAAATGTCAGCATATTTTGCACAAATATTAGCAATCGAGTTGCTTTCCTCCTTATTTAGGTTTTCTAATTTTAAAAGTGAAAACAGTAATTTTACTCTCTCCGCGTTATTTTCGCATTTTTCAAAAGAAAAACAATTATAGTCTTGTAAAGGTGTTATTTCCGGTGTGAATTTTTTTAAAGTTACGTTTTCTTGACGCGTGTTCAATATTTTTACTGTGATTTTCCCATTTTTGCTAGTGGTTATGGTATTTGCCACAAAAATTCCTTCTCCAATTTCGCTTGATAAGATGACGCAATCTCCTGTGCAATTTGTAGGTAATCTTATGATGGATTCACTCCTGGCTGGTAAATTAATCTGATTCGAACTATTTATTCCGGTATTGTTATTTTCTAAAGTTAAGGGTATTGTAAATAATTCGTTATTATGATTTAATGAGATTGTCCCTTTTTCATAATTTATGACACATTTATATTTTAACAAAAAATCCTGTCCGATGATTCCGTCAACTTGTAATGGTAATTTTTGGAATACATGAAATTCATGCTCAAATGACTTGTTTTCGTTTTGCAAGTTTAACGTAATCGTATTGGACGATGTTATTTTTCCTCCGACTCCGTTTATGTGAGTCATCTTAGGTGTCATGACGGCACGCAATAATAAAGCTGCATCTCGGGTTACGGCGCTAAGGCTCGCGCCTGTATCAATAAGCCATAAGTGTGTTGTGCCATTTATTTCGAACTGAACTGAGTTCATATGACTATACGTTAGAATATAGTTTTTAGGCACGAAAAAATTCTAACTCCGATGGTGGCTGGTCATTGTTTTGTGTATTTTCTATCGCCGTGTTTACCTGATGTCGCCAGTTAGATGTATTTTGACGACGATCCTGGTAATTTTTTTGGGTACGCGTGTGTCGGGCACTCGCGTTTCGCGTAAATACTCGTGGTGACGTATATTGTACACGGGTGGCTGATTGGGTACCCTGTGGGTATTTTCCCCTAGATCCACTGTAATGACCTCTGTAGGGTCTGTATGTTTTAAAGCCTTTGTTCTTAATATAGAACATTTGTTCTGGGCCAGGGGTAGGTGTAGCGGACACCTCCTGGTCCTTAGCACCCTGTATAGCGTCTTTAAGCGAAGTGTAATTTCGGGACGCTATAATGGTACTTAGTTTGTCATTTCGCAGCCCTTCGGCGAATTTAGTAATTGCCATTTTTTCGTTTAAGGGCTTTAATACGCCATATGCCTCGGATTTTCCGTTGGCTTGCGTTATAGTGAGGTTTACGAATAAATCCTCTAATTCTTGTCCGTATCGTTCGATAGTCCTATTCCCTTGCCGCGACGACATAAGCTTACTCTGTATCGCGGTTGCCGATTTTACGGGCAACAGGTGAATTTTCATCTCATCAATTAAGTCGCTTACCTTGGTATGCTTATCAGATATACGCAGCTTAGCGCTTTGCGTTAATCTGGTCTTAACCACAAAATTTATCAATAATTTAGAGTCAGTCTCCTTAATCATTGAGGAGTATAATTCTATGGCGTGGATCAGCTGACTAGTGACGGCTTCCGAGCCGTCCATAACGGGTAACAGTGATACCGCTGTTTTTAAATTAAAGCTGTTATCTGACGCCATTGTGTCTGACTCTTGGTTATCTTGTTTGTAAGTAGATGAAATTTTATTATAAATAATTTAAAATTAATATATATAATAATTTAAAAGTTTTTTTTTCCGTATACTAGGCACATAATTAGTTCAAAATTGTACCTCCAGTCATGTTGTGATGCTGGTGCTGATGCTGCTGATGGATGGCGCTAGTATTTGCTGCTAGACGCTCTGCTCCGGCCTGCTGCGCATTGTGACCGCAACTGCTTGTCGCTGGATCTTCTTAGTTAGACATTCGTTGCCTTTTTTCCACAATATGTAGATCACGAAAATGACGAGTATGACGAGCACCGTAGTTGTTAAGTATACCGTCACTCTGCCACTGTTGGACTGGCTGATGACTGCTTCGTTGGAGGGTCCGTTCTGGGCGATTATAACTTCTTCTTTGGTGTCGTCCCGTGAGTATTGGCCTCCCATTTCGGATCTTCGGTGCAGTGAGGTATTATGAGATCACGACGCTGGTGACCATGAAGTGATACGCCTGGGTATCATGAAGTGCTGTCATGATGGGCTGGTCTTGGCTGGCAGGCTGGCTGGTCGGCTGGCTCGGGCTGTCTGGCTGGTGCGAGCTGAGCCTAAGCTGTGGCTGTAGCTGGGGCTGCCTCATGCAGCCCGACTGGCAGGGTCGCCATGAAGTGTGGTATGGACGGAGATAATGATACGACCAAGCTCGGTGTTCGAATGAATGCTGTATTAGAAAAATCAGTTTCTTATATACTAATCAACATATGATCATTTCCTTTATCCGCACGTGATTTGCGCAGCAAATGGCCTTGCTGGTCAAGGTTCTATTTGTTCCCTTGAACCGACACGTGTTTATCAATTATGATTCATATCAGCTGAGGGCTACACCGCAAAGTATTGCAGTTTGAAATGCGTAGTTTTGACTGATGGACATGCTGTCCATGGTGGGCGGTATGTTCATGTCGTATGTAATACCATGTTTGTTTAATTATCCGCTAGATGTCGGTGTACCGTATGTCATTTCCGCTGCATCGCGGTATAGAGATTTTCTTACTGCTTGTATATATAGTCTGAGAAATAAAATTAAATTGTCATTCGTCTAGCATACGTTGTTTCATTTAGAACACGGTGCGAGTAGGCTTTTTGGGACGCGTGTCCAAACGGAAAGATTGTGGGGCGTAATAAATATTAATGTTAACTGCTAAGTGTAGCGGCGACAATCACTACATTACCGCACTAGAGGAATTCGGCAATCACATCCGCTCGTAAAGTGGAGTGCTCTTTACGCGCCTTGCCCTAACAGAGCCGCACGACACGATGCCAAAATGAAACTTAGATCGATCTACTAAACACTCTTTTGAATTTCATTATGTAAACTTACTAAATACAACGCAGAAGTTATAAATATTTTAATATTTTTATAAGTAGGTAAAATAAATCAAAATCACACATCAAATAAATCCCTCAAAGCATACATCACCAAGATGTGTTTTATTTATTTATATAAAATTTGCTACAATCTAATACTAGTTTAAAGATTAAAAATAATACACAAGTATCAAGACTAATTAGTGCCCTATCTTCAGTGTTGTCATA
The DNA here is from genome assembly GCA_947623375.1 of Apotomis capreana. Classification (NCBI taxonomy): domain Eukaryota; kingdom Metazoa; phylum Arthropoda; class Insecta; order Lepidoptera; family Tortricidae; genus Apotomis; species Apotomis capreana. The sequence continues at coordinate 348,496 of OX392509.1, read as the reverse complement.
TACCGATTTACAGATAAAAAAACTAAAATTGCTGGGGCAAACACATTTTATTTATTTATTTATTATTTATTTATTATTTATTAGGAGAACCAACAGCTACATACAATACATTGCTCTTAGAAATAGTTAATGGAAAGCCAATTACAGGTTCCCACCGGTAGTGACATTTGAAACAAAAATAAAGTGCTCGCACAATGCACAACATCGCAACTACCTGTGACTACAAACTAAGTGTAATAGAAGTAATTTAAATAAAACAACTAATATAATCAATGCACCAGACAGCAGATTCGGTTAAAGCACGCTCACTTAAAAAATTCGTTCGTCATCTTACGCCTTACAGCCGGGATATTACTGTTGAAGATGTCGATATCCAGCTCTTTTGCTACTTTATTAAGACTTTTACCAGCACGCAACAGAAAACTATTCTTCCTATAGTTACGCGAGGAAAAGGGAACTGAGAGGGGAGGGTAGTGTCTTTTAAGCCTGGATGGAGTATTGAAAGAAAGTTCAGCAAGCAGTTCAGCACAGTCAACATTGTTGTTTATAACCTTTAAAATATAAGTTATGTCCGCGATTTCTCTTCGAATGTGCAACGGAATGAGATGATGTTTCTTACACATATCGACATAATTCGACAACTGCCTGTGACCTATTGTCGATGTATGAAGAGAACCACCGAAGCAGGTCGCCCTGAATTCCCATATTATATAATTAAGAAATTAGCAGATGGTGATCAATTCGATCGAATGCCTTACTGTAGTCCGTATAAACAACGTCTACCTGACCGCCCCCGTCCATCGCTCGCGTAATATAATCATTAAAAAGAGTCAAGTTGGAGACCGTCGATTTCCGTTGTAAAAAACCATGTTGATTGGGACTAATATAGCTCTTGATTGCTTCATATACTTGAGTATAGACAAGTTTTTCTAATACTTTAGAAACAATACAGAGTTTAGAAATTGGCCTATAGTTAGTAATGTCGGTTTTGGAACCTTTTTTATGAACAGGAGTAATGAAGGCAGATTTCCATGTCGATGGTACTGTGCATTCCGAGAAAGTCATAACAGTTTCGCAGGACTTTAGATTATATGTAATCTTTGTTGTAAAATTAATAAAGAAATAAATAATAAATAATAATAATAAAGAGCGTTTAAATAACAAAGCTAGAGGTTTAGCAATCGTTTTAGCACAGTTAATCAAAAATTGAGCTGGCAGACTGATTTGGACGGATCTAACTTTAATAAAAGTTTGACAATGATTTCTGGGTTTATTTCGATGTTAGTTATGTGGGAAAACGAAGTAGAAGTAGAAGTGGTGGAGTTGATCGGCGTTGTTCGGCTAGTGCTCGGTGCAGAGAATGTTGAGAGGAAATATTCCGAAAAAGCATCGCATATATCGGTAGCTGTGTTAACCGTTCCATTGCCATACTTCAAGCAGCTTGGCATAACGTGCGAGCTAGTACGAGACTTCATGTAGGACCAGAACTGCTTCGGGTCCTTGGCAATATTATCCTCAACGCGACGGATATATGCATCATGACACTCCTGTTCAAGCTTTTTAACCCTATCCCTCAATACATTAAATGAGATTAAGTCAGATTTATTGCTATAAATTCTTAATTTTCGTAGGTATTTTGATTTCTCTTTAATAGCCTTTTTTAGCGCTGGTGAATACCATTTTGGAAATGAGTCAATAGTAAGTTTTTTATTGGGAATATATTTCGTTCTAAGTTTATTAAAAGTTGAATAAAAAAACTCAAGCGAGTCATCAAGTGAGCGACATGCAAATTCCTCCTCCCAGTTAGTCAGGGTTAGCTCGTTATTAATCGAATTGTAATCGCCTTTATTATAGAAATACTTGACAGTCGGGGCGGATTTGAGACTACTGATTATTGCGAATTGAATCGAAATTAAAAGTGCTTTATGATATGGATCGATGGGTACCAGGGGGTCCGTACATTCGGCTACGCAGACATCATCGTTCGACAGTACGAGATCTAATAACTTATCTTGTTGGTTTAGAACGCCGTTGTATTGGTTTAAATTATTCATACTCAACTCATCAATAAAGCTGCACTCGTCATCTGTAATGTAGTTAGACGGTTTTAACACTAAATTTATGGGTGTCCAATTAATATTGCTCATGTTAAAATCACCTATTATTAAGAATTTATCATCACGATTACATAGAATTGCATCACTCAGTTTATGTAAGAAATTAGAGAGCTGCTGCGAGAATGAAAAACCATTATTTTGTTTACACAGGTATAAAACACACATATGTAATTTAATTGGCGTATTAAGGCAACTCCTGATAGATACGGTAACCCAGAGATCCTCAGCCGATGACTGGTAGGTAGGTTGCGGGATGACGGACAATTCCCTGCGAGTAGCAATAATAACTCCGCCGCCACGATTTTGGCCAGTTAAAATCGGATCACGATCCCGCCGCCACACGACATAACGATCGTCGAACAATTCCGTATCCAATACCCCATCCAATAGCCACGTCTCTATTAGAAATATTATGTCATATGAGACAGATTTAAGTTACGATAGAATGTAGACGTTTTTGAGCGAAGTCCCCTGACGTTCTGGTAGTAAATTAATGGGTAACTGTACTCATTTCCCTTATCAATATCACTTAAAGCCATTTATATATAAAGTAAGAATAAATATAAAATAAATGCGGTATAAATAAGTAAAGAATGCGTGGAATGTAATATTCTGGTACGAAGCTGGTGGTAGTTAAATAAACGTAAGTTATAATGAACGATGAGCTACTTTCCGTCAGTGCGACTAGGAAAGTAAATAGACATTTGAAGTTAATGATGCGTAAAAAAGAGACAAATATAAGTAAATGAGCGTGCCTTAAGCGGCACGGTAACAGTGCAGGCAGCGATAAGCCGATGCGCCCGAGAACAATAACAACTGGTTCGGGCCTATCTAAGATAGTCAAACTTATGAGCGCACAAGTGAAATAGTTATTAAGCAAAGCCAATAAAAGTTTTTTAAATAGCAAAATTAAATAAATCAAATGAAATATGATGCAAATTACAACAATTTGTTTAAATCATTTTCGGTGTTGATAATATAAATTTGATAGTATCATTAGTTTATGAAGTAGTAAGTATAACTGAAATACCTATAAATCCTAACTTCATGCCTGTTCCTATTTGCAGTGCAACACAGGCATGTGTTGCGGCAAGGTAGGCACTAGGTCAGCTAGCAACAACTGCTTGTTATGTGGCTGCATTGCTTATTTCAATACAACGCTAGTATTGAAGGCTAGTGGCATGCATAAACATAAAGTAAGTAAGTGTTAAAATGCTATAAGTGTAAAAAAAATAGGATGAGATAATATATATTATTTCGAACGTGCCTTGATTGTCTTTAAATTCCTGTTTTTATTTCTTGCAAAAACGTTTACGTTTCACGAGGCCCTCGAGCTAGGGGACTATGGTGGTTGCATTTATCACGCGATAAATAAGTGACAAAGCATCTGTCACTCACACTCGCAGTTTTTCAAAACGTGTCGGATGCCCGCAGGGCTTGTAACCGTTAACCTTTACCCACACGAATCAACTGGTTAGAGATTTATGTTACTCGTTATTAGCGTCGATTGTTTGAGCTTTAAGCTTTTATTTCGGAGATCTACATCTCCGAATAATTTAATACGCACCACAAAGTAGAAACCACAAAAGGTCTGTATTTAAGGAGCTATTCCAAAAATACGATTAACCGGTTACAAGCCCTGACTGACAGGTGCTCTTTCAAATTTCTAAAGCAGTTATAGCCATAGAATAGAATAGTACATAGTTTAGTACGTCTAAGAATAGGCATTGAAAAGGTAAAGGAAAAGTAGTTACGAGAAAGTAGCCGCAATTCCGGATTCAAACCCGCGTTAAAAGCAGCACGCTTTTGGCTGATTTATTCCATTTTACAAATTCTTTGAAAATAGGGAACTTATTGTGTCGTGGAGCGCTAGGTTCCAACATCTCGGCATCGCGTCCACATCGCAAACCTCTTTGTAGGAGAAGTGTGGGCGGGCTAGTAAATATATCGAGTAGGTAGGGCTGTTCCTGGGCTTTTTCTGTTTCAGTGAATCGGGGTTATTTCTTGCTTGCTTGCTCGGGGTAAGTAATATAAGATATAAGAACTTATACTATAATATTCATATTTTATACTTACGCTCATATTGTATAGGTACGCTTGTTTTGTATACCGTTCAAGGTGTATAACGAACGTTAGATATAACATCAAAATATCTATTTTTGTTAAGTACCTACCTATAACGTTATTTAAGTATAATATCATTGTATATAACGATCATAACGTATAACGTTCATAATATCTCAGATTTATAATGTATATTACTCAATACATCTAACACCAAAATGCATAATGCTGTATAGAATAACCGCCTGCACATCAATTGTGTACATACTTATACAATAGTTCGCTGTTAAATTTTAATATATTTATTTTGTATATTGTATTATTTAATATATATTTTGACGCTCCGCTATCCATGGTCATAAAACAAACCTAACCTAACCTACAGTTTTCGGTTTTTGACCCATATTCCATTTTGTCGCAGTTATTCCAAACGGTATACCCTTACATGCCAGAATTTCATCAGCCATTATCAATTGTGAACATACTTATGCATTAGTTTTAACTGTTCAATTTTACCTCCATGCAAGCAAGCATTTTGACGCTCCGCTCGCTTCGCTCGCTCCGCTATCTATAGTCATAAAACGAACCTAACCTAATCTACAGTTTTCGGTTTTTGACCCATATTCCATTTAGTCGCAGTTCTTCCAAACGGTATAGGTACTCTTACTTGCCAGAATTTCATCGGCCATTATCAATTGTGAACATACTTATGCAATAGTTTAACTGTTAAATTTTAATATACCTCCATGCAAGCAAGCATTTCGACTATTCATGGTCATAAAACAAACCTAACCTAACCTACAGTTTTCGGTTTTTGACCCATGTTACATTTTCGGGGCATAGGGGTAGCAGCTAGTTATAGCCTATTTAGTACCTATATCATACGCTATTATATTTTCTAATCATTATACTAAAAGAAAGTATATACTATGATCGATATACGTTATGTATGTTATATCAAAAAAAACATTCTATAACATGAGTATTATGCTAATTGACCGTTATTCCTAATAAGAATATTGATTTTGATGTTATTCGCAAGACCCTGATACGGATCTTTTTAATGACAGCCTTGGAGTTTTTCTTAGGCGCGTGAGGCTGTGTCTTGACAATTACGGTGCAATATTATAATAATATTTTTATTTAAGGTAATTTAATTTTAGTACTGACTGTATATTTAATGTAATATTTATAGATTATGTTCATTATCATTATGCTGTACCTATATGGAATCTTAATTTATTAATGATGTGTAAGTGTTTTGGTGTGCAACTGTTAACTTACATGTGTTTGACATTAAATAAAATAAAATAATAGCAAAAGTTCATTATATCTTGTGAACATTATTAATATGAAATTATGTAGTTATATCTCGTGGGACGCACCCCTTGCTCGCGTGTAAAAACGAACGGATTATCATTCAAAACTTAATCTGAATTAATAAAAATACCTCTAAAGTAAGCTACAGCCCGTTTACTATAAATTTGGACCTCATTTGCATGCGACCCCAACGCTATAATTAAATCCAAACCAATAAACGCCACGGAGCTTCATTTCACTTAGAACAATGACCAAAATGCGTGTAATTGATTTCAGATATAGTTTTTATAAACATGCATGATATTAATTTTCTCATAATTATCTTGGCAAATAGTACGAAATGCGTCTCCAACGATTGTAAAGGTTATAAAGTATACCAGTTGAACTTGTTCACTTGACTTCAGTGCAGCCGCGCAGTGTCTTCAATTTTTAAGAGAGACGCGGCGGGAGGTCGCCTCAGACTTCGGAAATGCAAACATTTGTGCCTCAAATTGCCGGTACAGTCCCATCTTAAAAACAAAATTCGTAGTTATACCTACTAAGGTAAACGCAGGTATTACCGACCCCCTTAAGGCAATTTCAAAATTAACCATCATTTTTAAGGATGCTGATTGCTCTCAGATTCACGTTTTTATTTTTTTACGTTTGTATTATGTGTAAACTCTATATTTTCTATGTTAAAGGCTACTGAATTAAGGTCTATACTGTATAAAATAATTTATATAACGACGAAGTCGATTGTTGCTAATACCGACTCACAAAAATGCCTGTGAAGCTATTAACGATTTTTATGCAGCTATCACCGATCGTAAAAATCTATATACGATCGGTAATAGCTTCTTACTGTTGCTACTACCGACCCCTATGGATCGCTAATACAATTTGTTAGTGCAAACATATAATTTATCAGCGACTCATAAAAAGTAGGTATTTTTTATTAAGTTACACCTTCTGACTTTAAAACAGATTGTAATTAATTAATATAACATGAAATATGAACCCATGCACACAGTTTTAAACAAAAAACAATAATTTTTAATGTAACAATTCAAGAATCGACCTTCCAAAAATATGTCATTATTAGTTCAATTAACAACGTGATAAAAAAGAAAGTAGAGAACAATACGTATGTCGCTAATATATTTTTACAAAGAACCGATGTTTTTATTTAAATTGGGCTATTAAAGTACCTGTGTTATTGTCATATAATGACATAATAGAGAAAAAAACAAAACTCTATTCTGAGGCCATTAACGACTTATGGGTCGGTAATAAAATTTGTAAGTGCAAACATATGATGTATTAGCGACTCATAAAAAGTAGGTATTTATTATTAAGTTACACCTTCTGACTATAAATCAGATCGTAATGAATAAATATAACAAGAAATATGTACCTATGCATACAGTTTTAAACAAAAAACAAAGAAAGTGTCCGGTCACAAAGTTGGTGAGATATACAATAATCTATATACGATCGGTAATAGCTTCTTACTGTTGCTACTACCGACCCCTATGGATCGCTAATACAATTTGTTAGTGCAAACATATAATTTATCAGCGACTCATAAAAAGTAGGTATTTTTTATTAAGTTACACCTTCTGACTTTAAAACAGATTGTAATTAATTAATATAACATGAAATATGAACCCATGCACACAGTTTTAAACAAAAAACAATAATTTTTAATGTAACAATTCAAGAATCGACCTTCCAAAAATATGTCATTATTAGTTCAATTAACAACGTGATAAAAAAGAAAGTAGAGAACAATACGTATGTCGCTAATATATTTTTACAAAGAACCGATGTTTTTATTTAAATTGGGCTATTAAAGTACCTGTGTTATTGTCATATAATGACATAATAGAGAAAAAAACAAAACTCTATTCTGAGGCCATTAACGACTTATGGGTCGGTAATAAAATTTGTAAGTGCAAACATATGATGTATTAGCGACTCATAAAAAGTAGGTATTTATTATTAAGTTACACCTTCTGACTATAAATCAGATCGTAATGAATAAATATAACAAGAAATATGTACCCATGCATACAGTTTTAAACAAAAAACAAATATTTATAAATGTAACGATGCATGAGTCGACCTTCCAAAAATATGTCAATATTGGTTAAAATAAAAGCGTAATAAAAAAGAAAGTAGACAACAATACGTAGGTCGCTAATACATTTTGACAAAGAACAGATGTTTGAAATTCAATTGGTCTATTGAACTACCTGTGTTATTGTCATATAATAACACAATATAGAAAAAACCGAAACACTATGCTGAGGCCATTAACGACTTATGACTCGGCGATAGCTGCCACAACTAAAACTGATGAAGCTAAAACCGTCCTATTTTATTTTAAGGTTTTATCGTTTCAAATAGCTTTTTTTTCAATAAAATGTGGTATGAAATCCAGTACTGACACTCAACGGAACATATTTAATAACACAACAAAAAGTATAGCACTCACTTATTCGAATAAATCGCTTAAGTAGAAAAGTCACGTGCTTACCTGATGGATTAAGGCCTAGTACGACGTGAACTGCGCCCACGCTGTCTCCGCACAAACTGGGTTATTTTTTCTCTTTTTTGCACTTTCACACACACTAACGCAAAAGTAAATGATGGTCTAGGAACCAACGTGTGCGTAGCTTCAGCTATCTATAGCTAGAATAGTACAGGAAGCGTAAAAATTGACTTTCAATTTATAGGTCGGTATTACCTGCAGATTTTCGATAGGTCGTTGATACCTGCGTTTACCTTAGAGGTTACGATTAAATACTGAATCTAAAATTAATTTTATAACATGAAAATTTTACTCATGGTTTAAGCATGATTTGAACTGAACTGAATCAGGGCTTGTAAACCCTCGCTACCATTGAGTCGGACTTTGTGCCGGAGTATAAAGCCACTTCTGCTTGTCACAGGAATGACTAGACATTTGAGTTTATTTTCAGCGCCGTTGATGCTATCTGATTCGCAACAAGATGTATCTAGTTATTTACTGATAGGTACTGTAAGACCCTCACACCTACGACCTTCACAGTACCTAAGGCTAAATGTCTGATTTCCCGGTAATTGTTTATCCCGAATACGTCCACCCAGGAAAAACCCCAACAGCTATATTGAGCGAGTTATACGACTTATTGCGATCGCTTCCAGTTCGACACCGAAGCGCACTCAAGGCGTGCATTATGGAGCGCGATACACTCTTAATGCACTTCTATACTTTAATACGTGCGGAAAGCGGACACTTTGCTCCCTAGGTGTCCGTGGCGGGAAAATCTTTTGATCATTGTTCGTTGTTGAGAACTTGGAATGTTTAAAAGCGCAGTTTTCAGTAAATGTTCCAAAATCCTAGCTTCTCCTTCTTTCATATAACAATGGGCTGATTTATTGCTTTAGGATAGATGTATTATAGAAATTAAAAGGATGATGCTTCGAACATTTGATTAAGTTCTACAAACCATCAAATAACGTTCAGAATGGGGCGACCTTAACGTGTTAAATAAATATGAATATCCGATACGAGCCAAGTAAATCTAAATTTAAAAAGTATTTAAATCTTCTTATTAAAAGGTAATGGGTACGTATATTTAACTTTAGTTTCATAATAATGTTCTAATGCGATTAATGTACTGTTGGTGTGTGTTCGGGTGAACTGGGTGAAGCCAGTCGAGCGTAATTTGAGTCGCGTAATTGCGGTCGCGCCATACATCATGTCACGTGATCACGTCACACTAAGTATGGCGCGACCGAAATCACGCGACTCAAATTAAGCTCGTCTGTCTTAACCCTTACAAATAATAGATAAAAATACAAAGATGGGAATTCACATAACCACAAATATGGCTGCTCTCCTGACCTGTGCCTATTTGGAGCCTGTAGGTAGGTAAGGTTTGAGCCTCGAATTCGCAACTCGATTCCACTGAATGAATTTTCGTCTAACCAGTTCGATTGCATTGTCAAGTGCTTAAAAAAAACTTAATTAAATCCAATAAAAACTTGTTTTTTGGTATTCGGAAGTTAAAATTTGGAATTATGGGCTTTGTGGGTCCCTTGACTCTGAAATTCAGAAAGTATTTCCTTAGCGAAAAAAATGGGAAATTCGAAAGTAAGTATTATCCTACTTCGGAAGCGGTTCGGTCGAGCTGTGGTGTACCTACTCGACCTAATTAATGTCATAGAGGGCCCATACCATCCAGTAGCGTTCCTTTTTTAAAGATGGTGACTGTTACTTGTTTTGTTATTATTATTGTAATTATTGCTGCTTTTAATTTTCATGTTGTTTCAATTTATTTCTCTTTCTTTTCTGTTTAATTGTGTTTCCGTGTGTAGGTACATATCTACCATGCAAATATGTTTTGGTCTTATGCACTGTAAATGTGCATAATACTATCGTAGATAAACCATAGTATGCGACCTATTTTGACTGGGGCAAAAAATGCTCGTGGCATCTTCTCTTACAACTAATTATTTAAAAAAAATTGCGGCTGCAATTTCGTTGGCTTTCACCCCAGCGATCAGGGGGCTAAAATTCGTTGTAAAAGGGCCAAAGTCTATTAGAGGATTGGAAAAAACCTTGCTTCTTATACAATTTGATTGATAAAATAACACTTGTACGTAACGTAAGCAGCTCTTTAAATAGTTTGCTAATCGCTGGACTTAACCTATTCCACTGATATTTAGGTCTGAGAGTCATTTTGGATAGATTTTGTTGAGAAGTAAAACCTAAAACACGTGACTTAAAGAGATGATAAGTTTAATAACTTTATACAACCACTTCTTTTAACCGATAGTAATGTTGTGACAGTGACAGTTAAGGCGACAGCGACGGGTAATGAGAAACTAGCGCCCCATGGCGCACTTTCCATTTTTTCTTATACCTTCATAATCTGGTATTTTTTTAGAAATAGCTGAAGTCTAGGAGCTAGTAAAACACCTTTAATATTTATTAAATCACTATATACCATTTGTTCACTGTAGTTTACCCTACAAAACTTGTTCACGTCAAAAGCGACGCCTATAGTTTTGGGCAAGTTTTCAGAGACCACTAATAACAAGAAATTGTACATTATAATGATTTAATAAAAACTAAAGGTGTTCTTCCAGCTCCTGAAATCTATACATTATTACTGAAATTACTGAAAATTATAAAAGTGCTGAATATTAATCTGGTTTAGAAGATATAACAAAAATTCGTAAGTAGCGCTAGTTTCGCATACCCGTCGCATTAAGGAGTGAGCTAGTCCCGTTTGTGCGCCGTTTGCTCAAAGGACGACAACGAAAACACGTCAATTTGGAAATTAATTAACCATCAGTGTCGGTAACAATTCAGATTAAGGAATAGAAATCCATTTCTTGATTATTTTTTTGACATATTCCCTATTTGCGGTGAGTTCTTCGGATTCAGAATCGTAAGCAAGGAGCACGGCACAATGCGAGGTCCCCTGCACCATGGTCGACGGCGCGTCCGGCCCCAGGTCCTCCAGAACCCCCAACGCGCGCCACGGGTCCATGTCTCCGTGGGTGAACACTACCTTAGTCACATTGGGACGTTTCCCGCCATATATCTGGTTGGTTCTCGCGACTCCCTCGTCTATCCTCTTTTCTATGTCTCCTTTAATCAAATCTTTACAAAGTTTAAGAATATACTCCAAGGGATTCCAGTGAACGAAAGGTTGTATCTCTGATGTAGTAGTTTGCAAGTAACCAAATTCAGAACAAAATTGGTAAATCCATGGATCAGTAAAGTTGGCTGAATTAAAGTCTACATCGAAACAATCATTTTGGTCCGAGACAACATACGAGTATCTATCCTGCTTCAATAAATTCAAATCCGCTATATACAGGTTAGGATCAGTAGAATGGCAGATTGCTTTGATTGTGGGAATGTCGCCGTATTGTACTTTGTATTTTAGCCTATTGTATAATAAAGCAAATAAAGTCTGTTGATTCTCCAACACAGTTAAATCGTTACTCGGACAAATAGATAACTCTTTCTTTATTGTTTCGATTCCATCTGAACTTTTTAATAACTCTTCGTATCTCTTAAATTGTCTTGTATAGTAGTCGAGGCACTTTTCACCGCCGTATTTTCCAAATGTATAACGAACAACGTCCAGATATTCTTTAAAGTCTTTCTTGGCTAGGACTGGCGCGCTGGCCGCCACCGCCGCGTCTACCAGCTCGGGGTAGAGCTCCCGCAGCCACGCCGCCAGGTTGCCGGCGTACGACCCGCCGACGACCACAACCTTCGCCGTCTTGTACTTTGGATCTGACTTGAGAGACGTAATCAAGTACGCGACATCAGCCAGCGCTTGTCGAGAGCTTAAAAACTTATAATATTCAGTTAAGTTATTATTAGGAATATTAGGGTTACTTTTGCCGTAATATCTGTGTTCCGTAGCCAAAAGAGCTCCATTAGTGTCGCAAGCGAGCTGTCCATTTAAAGTCCGTTCATCGATACCTATCCAAAAAGGGTTCATCTCACTTTCCCCACCGACGAAAATAATAATTGGTCCGCCTGGTTGCCAAAGATCAGATCTCTCGAAGTACCTCATCTTAAATGTCCTTTTTTCATTTAAATCAAAGTGATCCAATGGCTGGTCGATCCATTTCACCTCTAGCTGACTCAAGTCTACGTTGTTTGTATCTAGTTTTAGCAGCAGATCGTTTAAGTGGAACTTGGCGAATCCATTTGCAAGCTCTGTTGTCACCATTAATGAAATGGTAAAGAAAGTTAAGATCGGGCGTGGAAAATACATTGTCAAACGACTCTCGCTTCCTGCCGCAGAGTAAGGCTTATATATGTTTTGATTTGTATTATGTCTTACACGTGTCAGTAAAAAATGTAGCAGATTCTAATAAACTGGAAAATTTACAACCATAAAAATAAGCGAATGCCAACGCCGTTAGCATACCTATTGAGAAATATGCTGTTGGAAGGTATATATTCTTAACAGGATTTATTATTTTACTAATTCACTTTATTTAATAAATTTTTTTTTAACATAAATAGTTAGTAGTAAATAGTTAATAGTTTTAATAAAAAACATACTTACAGTCGTAAACATACAATTGAAAACCTCCTCTTTTTAAGGTAGGTTGAAAAAGAAACAAAAATTCATAGTGACTGTGAACACTGCCGCGATAAAACCAAAATCGTAATTAATCTATAATAATCGTCGTTTATTTGTATGGTTGTGCATTGTCCAGCTTCGGTAGCTTACCCAGATTTAGTTTCTTAAGGACACGAGTGAGACGCAACTTGAAGCAGAATAATATATAAAGCTTAGTGTGTGATTATTTCTTTAGTAGAGGGACCTCACAGGTCGCGAATCCTAAAATCATAGAAAGCAAGAAAGAAATACATTTATTCGTGACCATATTATAACATAATTATATAAAGTGAAAAATATTTATAAAAACAACAACAAGCAATTATAATTATGGCTGTGCCACGAAAAGGTCCCACCTCCGCATGATGCTAGCTCAAGAGCCCAGCGCTGATCTTCCGGTGCGGTGGGACCATAGGTGGCATAGAGAAAAAAACCGGCCAAGAGCATGTCGAGCCACGCTCAGTTTAGGGTTCCGTAGTTGCCCATCCTTCACAATATAGACGGGCTTAAAACAGCGGTTTTAAGCCCGAGGTTTAAATTACGAGATAGATTTCAAGGTCAATAAAAAGGTCGTAAACGCCAAAGTTACTGTAATTACTTATTACCTTCTGGAAGTTATCGATTATACGCGCCAGACTGAGCGGAATGTTTTAATGCAGTATTGTACTTAACTAATATGTGTAACGTTCGAAGTATATAAGGACACCGCGCGGCACTTACGTCATTTTAAAGAAAATCATGAAATTTTGCGATAACTCAAAAACAGCTCAACCGATTTTATTCAATATAGTTTTCATTGAAAGTACTTATAAGGCCTCATTTTCATGAATTTTTCCATATTTTTTTGACCCGCGGTTGAATAGTTAGAGGGCGGGGATGCTATTTTTTTTATTTTCGGAGCGAATATTTACAAAACTGCTGACTTCACCAAAAAATAATGTTTAAAGACCCCTATTATTTTTAAAAGACCTATTCAACGATCCCCCCCCCCCTTTGGTGCTCGAGAGGTACCCGAAAAAAAGTTTTTGTTTTAGTTTTTATTATGCCGTTTTGTTGGCGTGATACATACACATACTCATACAAAATTTCAGCTTTCTAGTAGGTAATGATCACAGAGCTAAGTCGCGGACGGACGGACAGACGGACGTCGGACATGGCGAAAGTATTAAGGGTTCCTAGTTGACTACGGAACCCTAAAAATGACTAAAACAATCAGCATTTTTGAACGGTTAAGGCTGACTTTATATAACAGAACCCAAATATATTATTTTTTATTTGATTATTCGTACTAGTTTTGAAAATATTAAAATAAACCTGGCAAGAACATGTCGGGTAGTGTCAAACGTAGTCAAACGGAACACGCACGCTCGGTTTTGGGATTCTAATACTATATTAATTCAATCATCATCATCATAAACTTAAGAGCTAGGCTCTTGTCGGTGGAGCAATTTCCAATTTTTTCTATCTTGAGCTCTCTCCTTGACGGCCAGGTCTGGTATTAATTCAATAGGTACTCCGAAATAATATAAATAAGTCTAATTGTTCCGTTTTCAGATTTTTCCCTAATGTTTAGGGTAAGTTGGTCAACACTGGATCACTTCATTTTTCAGTGGCCCTATCTGCATAAATAATAGATAATCAAACGAACTTACCTGTAAGTGATGTTCGATGACTATTAAACGATGTGATTCGCCCGAGTGATTACATTATACTTTACTTGTAGTAGCACGCGAATGTGCTGCCATCGTACACAATTTAGAGTAACATTTTTTAAACAAAAAATATCTCGCCTAAATTGGGGGTATTTCATACACGTTTCCTATAAAAAAGGCCATTAAATAAGTACGCTATTTCGTGTCCTAATGGGTAGAGTCTGGAGCTTGACCAGTTCGGGTTAGGGGGGGTTGTAATCACTCGGGCGAATCACATCGTTTAATAGTCATCGAACATCACTTACAGGTAAGTTCGTTTGATTATCTATTAAACTTCTGTGATTCGCCCTTCGTGATTACATTATACTTTACTTGTAGATGTTTAGAGTCACACGAAATAGCATAGGAATTTAAACATGTATGTTTATAATATAACTTGAAAAATAAAACAAAATAAGAGTTTCCGTTAGTTTAACTACTCGTATAATCAACAGACTTTTCAGTTATTGCTGGCATGTTGTAATATTGTACGAGCAAACACTTCGGACGAGTCCGCAAGGACATCTCTATTATAGAACCTAGCGAATGTCAATGAGTTATCTGACCAACCGGCGGTCTTTTTAATGAGTTCTATATTCACCCCGAGCCGGTTGGCTGCTGACGTGCTTGCGTGTCTCGTACTATGAGATTTAAAAATCGACGTATCAATACCAATTTCGAGCAAGGTGGTTTTGATCCATCGACTCAAGGTCTGTGAACAAACCTTTCTAAATGGTTATTAAAACTAATTAAAAGAAAATCACAGTCGCTTGAACGATTGGTAGATGAAATCTTAAGATAACATTCTAAAGTCCTTGCAGGACAAATGGAATGATTTTCATCAAAATAAGGCAGGATCAATTTCGGCTGCAAGCGATTAACCGCTGATGTCTTAATCTTATCTGTAATGTCAATAATATATTTTCTGTTAGATTTGTGAATATTGCTAAGTTTAATCAACGATAAGGTTTGGACACGATGTGCTGTAACTAAAACTATAAGAGTTGTTAACTTTCTAGAAAGTTGCTCGTAAGAAAGACTTTCGTTTGGATACCAAGAGCTTAAATGATTAAGAACGATTGAAGGATCCCAAGTACAATCATATCGTGGTTTTGGAGACCGGAGTTTGTATACTCCCGTCATAAATCGTTTTATGGTTGGATTATTTATAACATGAGTATTCAATATTAGTGACAATACTGCTTTTGCGGTATTAATTGAGCCGAATTGACAACCTTGATTAAACAGTAACATAAAGAAATCTAATACTTCTGCTGTACCAGCATCAAAAATATTGTAACTTTTATCATTACAAAATAAATACCATCTTTTTAAATAACAATCATACTGTTTAAAAATAGTATTTTCTTTGAGTGACGCTAACATGATGTCTGCCGCCTCTGGAGGAGTACCCTGCCTCACGAACGCCGCGCGGACAACACTCCGGCAACCAGGGTAAGACTCCTGTGCATTTTGTGTTCGACACTGTAAGGGGAGGACAATAAATTTGGTTTAGGTGGGAATTCTATTCGTTCAGAAATCAACAATCTCTCGTAAAGGGGAAACCAGGGTTGTGTAGGCCACAGTGGCACAACAACAATGCCCTCCGCCTTGTCTATTATAATTTTTGTAACACCCTGAGTATGAGACAAAATGGCGGGAACGCGTAAAAATAATACGACGACCAAGATATAGTAAACGCATCGATCTTGTATGCGTCAGGGTCACGATGCCATGAAACAAATTTAGGACATTTTTTGTTTATTCTGCTAGCAAAAAAGGTCGATTTCTGGAATCTGCTTAAACGTAGTACAAATTTTCCGAAAGGCATTATCGGCTAGCTCCCACTCTATATCTGCGTGCTTTCGGCGCGATTCTGCATCTGCTAAATAGTTATCTCCTGAACTAACATACGACGCAAATATATATAGGCCACGGTCCTCGCACCACTGCCATATTCGTCGGCTTAAATCGCTCAAATGTGGGAATCGAACTCCACCCATACGATTGATATATGAAATCGCAGTAGAATTGTCTATTCTTAATAAAATCTCACAGTTTCTATAATCTTTGGCAAATATTTTTAAACCGGAAAAAGCGGCATTTAACTCTATGTGTTGATCAAGCTCCTGAGTGGACCACTGACCACTGGCTTTCATATCAGCACAACAAGCTCCCCAGCCTGTTCGCGACGCATCGGAATATATCTCTAACTGGTAACTGCCTGTACGTATCGGATTGCTACAAGTGTCTATGTTACGTAGCCACCAATCTAAATCGTCCTTTAACACGTTCACTGCGAGAGAAGGCACAAAAAGCCCCATCCGTGACCGAAACCCTGTGCGGCAACGAAAATAGTGTACTTTCGTACGGTGCGGGGAGCGTATCTTGGCCGATCGTTGGAGTAGGACAGAGATAAATATAGTTTTATGTATATTTCTTAAATTTTGATAACATGGCATACTTAGTTTACGTGAGAGGCACATTAGACCTCTCCCGCACTGAATTACTTTTTTTTCATGTCAGTGCGGGAAGGGGTCCAATAGACCTTCGACCCATCAGACGCCCCATCCGCACTGAGTGTGTACCAATGTCAACGAGTAGTGTTGTGCCACACGCGAAAGGTGATAGACGATTGTTTTAATTGCGTAATAGGTATTGTTTGTGTTTGTTTCGAAGAATTTCTGAAGAAAAATGAGTGCACCATCAAGGAGTACCAAAAATAAGTTAGATTTTTCATTCGACTCGGATGAAGAAAACGATAGTGAGGGATTAAGGTATCAAAAAGTGTACCAAGTTAGTCAAAATATAAATAATGAAAATGTTACCGGAGGCGTGGATATAACAATTATACGTTCTTTGATTCGGTTAGTGATGAATTGATGATAGCATTGGTTCGTAAGGTGTACGTATATAACGTAACGTAATTCTCACCCGACAATATAGTAATCGTTTCCCATCCCTAATACTGCTTAAGTCGGTCAATTCAGTGCGGCAAAAAGGTCTAAAAGACCCCATAATTTA
This sequence comes from Apotomis capreana, assembly GCA_947623375.1. Classification (NCBI taxonomy): domain Eukaryota; kingdom Metazoa; phylum Arthropoda; class Insecta; order Lepidoptera; family Tortricidae; genus Apotomis; species Apotomis capreana. The sequence continues at coordinate 331,150 of OX392509.1, read as the reverse complement.
ATCATTTTTTTTTAAATAGTTCTAAAAGTCTGAGACCGGGGCGAAGCCAGAACCATATTGCTTAACAGATGAAGATTGCTTAGGTATAAATCTTTATGCAGTACGGTAAACCTCCACGGAAAAAAAAAACATTTTTTTTTTCTTGCGTGGTGGGGCACAATGGACCTACTGCCGCACTGAAGTTTGTGCAGGGTAGAGGCTCTTTGGACCTATTAACGCACCAGAATAACAAAAGTGTAAATCAGGCTCGCAGCCAACGTGTTAAGTTATCTGGGATATTAATAAACTGATCATAATCATTATTTTCATTTAAGTAGAGAAATTTGGTTCTTTCAAGCCTCTTAGTATACATCCAGCCGTACGGTACAGCTGGACAAATGGAAACTAATAATCCTATCAAGTGTGCGAAATTACGCAGCTTACATCGTTTAATGGATCTAAAATATATAAGCTCGTTTTTAATCTTCTGTCGCTTCTCGCATGGAACGTTAATTGTAAAATTCGCAGAATTGAAGCTAAAACCAAGGAAATTCGCCGTACGACTAGGTGTATCTACGATTTATCAACATTTATTGTGAAACCTAATGATTCCAACAAGTCTTTTGTTACATTAAAGTTATGTAAGCAGTTAGAATATGTGTCGCCGAAGAGTAACAAATCGTCTAAGTAAACGACTGATAAAATACCTTGATTGCGCAAAAATTGCACAACAGGACGCATTAACTTCGTGAATATGTAGGGAGCAATATTTAACCCAAAGGGACACACCTGGAATTCGTATATATTTCCTTGCCAAAGGAAACGTAAATATTTTCTATATTCTGTATCGATATTTATAGCAAAATACGCGTCTTTCAAATCGATTGAACACATGTACCTAAGCGTTTTTTGTTAAAAGTCTCATTGCCGTCCTATAATCTTCGAGTTTGAAGTGAGGGGTATATATAAACTTATTCAATGATTTTAAATTTAGAATGAATCTATTTTTTCCATTACTCTTCTTAATAAGAAAGATACTCGACAAGAATTGACCCTGGCATGATTCACATTCTTGTAGGGCACCACAACTAATAAGTTTTTCAACCTCCTCGCTCATACTCATCTCATGCGATACCGACTCTGGTTTGTTAACAGGAAAGTTCGATTGAGATACAGTTCGATATAATATTTTTTTTTTAATTTAAATGATTTTATAATTGTCAATATACGTCAATTTTAAAATAAAACAAAACATACAAATCATCTTAAAACTATCACTAACCTAAATACATACAAGTTAACTAACCTAAATCTAAAAAAGGCCCCCGTGGCATGGTACCTAAGATGCTGGCTGCGTTACCCCGCTGAACTGCGAGACTAATACGTTGAGCGAGGTAGCTGCCAGCTTTCCGGTCCCACGTAACTTCTCTGAGTCTTTTTGATAAATCCCCAAAAAGACTCAGAGCACCAGGGCCCCATGGACCTAAGGTCTCGACACCAAACGGAACAAAAGTGTATTCGGCGCCGAGACCACTGTACTTCACCACCTTAGCCTTTTCAGCTGCCTCCGCTGCCGCTGCCGCCCTTACAGTAGTACCCTGGAGATGCGATGGGGCTAGCGTGTCTACACAGGTTGCATCCCACACCAGCACCCGCCCCATACTCCAAGGTACCAAAGACATCCCATCAGGTCTCTTACCGTCACTTCTTGAAATGCCGGTCGGCTCTAATAGAGCAGGGACATTGACCGAAGCAAGAGACCGACGGATGACGTCGTTAAGAGCAGCGTGCCTAGAGAAACGACCCGCACTTCTCTGGCAGGATAGACCGTGATGCCCTAACAGGTCTACGTCAGCTCCGCAGGGACAACGATGAGGGGCACAAACCGGGATACCCAAACGAAGGCAAACCGAGAGCCGAAGGGTATTGGGCTCTAAATAGGTTCCAATTTTGGGAGAAGGATGTGCGTGGAGCCAATACCCAGCCTCCTTAGTACCCACTGCCAAAAGCCTGGCTCTTTCCGCGGCGTCACCCTCGCCGAGAAGGGAAGCAAAAGCCAACTTGCACACCGGGTCGTCCCAATTCCTTTGCGACTGCGGATACTCAGGAATTTCCTGACCGGAGCACACACTCAACCAAGCATTTCTGGCATCCTCCATGCCCGAGATCTCATAGTTTGAACGAAGAATTTTCCCTATGAGACCCAACGAACTATGCAAGGAATGCGTATTCGATATTGGAATACGCACACCATGGATCCATGACAATATAGTAGGATCGTTGGTTATGCGTAACCATTCTGAATAAAAAAACTTAAGTCTACCAGCCTGAGGTTCGGCATAGGAATCCTGTATTAGCGGCGCGAGCTCCGGCCGTGCGGCCGCGGCGCTCGGCGGTCGCTCGTGCGGCGGGCCGGCGGCGGGCCGGCGGCGGGCCGGCGGCGGCGGTCTGCGCCCACCACGCGTGGAGCTCGTCCTCGCTGGCGGCTGGCGAGGCGGCGGTCGCACCGCCGACGACGGCTGGCCCCTCCAGTTTAAAGACTTCGATGTCGACGGTCCTGCCTGTTGGTGCTTGGGCGTCCATTTAGGCTTTGTGACTGTCGGCCGTAATTCTGCTCCGGTTTTTGTCATTGCTTTTATCGACTTTAGACTTTCTTGTAAGTCTTTACCAAAAAGCAAATGGTCACGCTTTAAGTCCTTAATGTTGTCCTTGACTTCCTTATTTAGGCTAGGCACCAAGAAATTACGCCTGCTCTGAGACTCTGAATAATGTAAGTGACATAAGAGTCTACCTGTATCGCTGAGCGACTTTATGATCACATGTTTGCTATTGTCTAATGTGGAATCCGTTGTCAATAAGTTCGATAATGTATTGGCAATTCCTGTTATAATAGTCGCGAGCAATTTTTGTTTGTCACTTAGAATATTATCCCGTTTTAAAACATTATCGTTACACGCGGCCTTGATCTCGGGATTGATTAGAGGAGCCTTCGCTAATTTTAAATTTTCTGGAATTTCGTAACGTTTTATAATATCATTCTTAATATCGTCCTTCATTCCATTAACTAGAATGTCTGACCACCTCGTCGAGATATCGTCGTGAATGCAAGGACCGAACGTTTCTTCCTTTACGGGCTCATCGCCCAACAAACATAATAAACCGGGATCAAGTGCGGTAAGAGTCGGCGCAGATTCTTGGATATCAAGTGTTTCATTAGTAGCGGGCGCGGGTGCGGCTGACGTTGTGAACCCGGCCGCAGGCGCCGGCACCGGCGCGGGAGCGGGGGCGGGGGCGAGCGCGGGAGGGGGCGCGTCCAGTGCGCGGGGCCCGGCGCTGGCGTCCTGCACGACCACCGACCGCAGCCCGCCCGACAATGGGGCTCCGGCCTCGTCATCAGTTAAGTCGTATACAGTGTTGTTGGTCAATGGAGATTCTGAAACAATACGGTCTATCTCTTCACAATACTGCTTTAAATTTTTTACCCGCCTACTTGCTCGCCTGTATGAGCGTATACATAATTATGTATACCTACAAGTAAGTATAGAATACCTACATTCGTAAGTACATACCTATAGAAAGGTTCTAATTATTACTTGTAAAACACGGGCAGTCCTGATACAGTCTCACGGGCTGTACTCTAGACCTTAGTTACAAAGTATTTTACTTATTAAGTATTCCGGCATGGCCTCACGGACTATGCTCTAGGAATATAATGTGCTACCCGTATACACAGCATTCAACCTCACGGATTGAACTGAGGGTATCAATTGGGGTCGGTTAATAGCCTTACAGACTATACTCATTGCACAACGTAAAAACCGTTTCTATGTACATTAAGTATATTTGGTCAAATGATAAGACGACGGTAACTGAATATCTTACCTTCATATTGCGAATCTTCTAGCGGGGGATCGGGTTCGCCGATATCTTGGTCCATACACTCATATTCATTGTCTGTATAGGAGGATGTACTGGGGCTATAGCTACGGTGACGGCGCCTACGACGAATCTTCGATTTTTTCCTCTCGAGGCTTCGGATTTTCCTCTCCAAGTAATCTTCCTCGTCTTCCTCACGATGTTTGCGTTTTCCCATTTTATGCAAACACACTAAACACTATTACAAACTTCCTAAAACACTATTATTTCACTAACAAAGAGAAAGTACGTGCACGATGGCCGCCACACAAAACGTGTATGAAATACCCCCAATTTAGGCGAGATATTTTTTGTTTAAAAAATGTTACTCTAAATTGTGTACGATGGCAGCACATTCGCGTGCTACTACAAGTAAAGTATAATGTAATCACGAAGGGCGAATCACAGAAGTTTAATTGTGTTATACAAAATATTTTTGGACTGTTGCTTAAACAATTTATTCAAGATTGGTTATATTATGCTTACAATCCTAGATTTCTAACCATCTGGACATGAAAAGGCTTTTTAAAAAAAATGGGATTTGACCAAGGAACATTTAGTAAGCATGATAAGGGTAAAACCAATAAAATACGAGAATCTTTTATTTTTTTTTATAAAAGGAATCAGTCACGTTTACTTACTAATTAACAAAACTTTCATCAGTAGGTTAAACAAAAATCGGAGACAATTTTTTTTCCGCCCTTATATGTTACGGTCATATAAAATCTAGCAATACTAAAATACTAATCACAAATCTTTTAAGTTCAAATTTACGAAATTTGTTATTTCACACAAACGAGATCAGCAGTAGGAACTTAAACAAAATAAACACTCATTCACTTACAAACTTCGTCAATCTACCAATTTTAAATAGAATAGAAAATTAAAAAATATTAAAAATCTAATTAACTTCCACCATGTTTCGAACTCGTATGGAGCCCTTCATCAGGGACGGCTGCCCGTGCACTCATTAATAGCTAGGGCTCTGCGTTTATGCGACCCGCAGTACGTGAATAAAGAGTTGGCGCATGTGCGACAAGTGTTGGAGAGCAATGGATACAAGTGGAGACAGAGTCAGCGTGTAGCGAACCCGAGTGTAGCGCAACGACCGCAGACTGTAGAGAGAGCACCTGCGTACTTGCCTTATATTAAAGGGGTGACGGATACCATCGGACACATGTTACGCCGCCGATACAGTATTAGAACCTGGTTCCGTCCGTTGACTAAGGTAAGGCAGTTGTTGCAGTCTCCTAAAGATAAAGATCCGTTCGGTAGCCCGGGCGTATATGAAATACCCTGTGAGTGTGGCAAGGCGTACATCGGGGAGACGGGACGTAATGTGTCTGCAAGGTTGTCTGAGCACATACGCAGTGTACGAAAGCTGGACACGAATAATTCCGCGGTCGCTGAACATGTCGTCGAAGCCGGTGCGTCTCATTTTGTCCGTTTCGATAAAGCAAGAGTGTTGGTACGTGAGAAACGTTGTATACAACGTAAGGTACACGAAGCTATCGAGATCGGACGGCGCCCGAATTTTAATAGAGACGGTGGTTGGGCTTTACCTCCAGCATGGAAGCCTGTGCTTCCGGCGGCGAAACATATTGTGCGTTTGGACAATCTCGTGGACACCATTAGTCAAGTGTGCGTAATGTCTATAGAGGACAAAAGTGACGTTGGAGTGCTGGACGAACAAGTAGCGGGCTTGCAAGCACCCCGCGCCCCCGCGCCATCGGCGCGCGCGCTCAGAGCGGAACGTCGGTCAAAGTATCAGCAGTGACGAGTTTGCCGCGGCGGTGTACGTGCACGGGCAGCCGTCCCTGATGAAGGGCTCCATACGAGTTCGAAACATGTCGGGCCGTCCCTGACAATTTCACGTGAGTGTAAACCGCTTAATACAATAATTAAATATGTCTCACGAAAGTTTTAATAAAATTAACTTCCACCATATGCAAGATCGGTAAAAGCCATACAAAAATACTGTCGAACTAGCTAATTCAGTAGCTCTAATAAAACTAAATAAAAAAAATAGAACATAAATGAAGGTATTTCACTATTTGCTGAAGCTTGCCGAATACTCGTCCCGTTTTTAGGGTTCCGTACCCAAAGGGTAAAAACGGGACCCTATTACTGAGACTTCGCTGTCCGTCCGTCCGTCCGTCTGTCACCAGGCTGTATCTCAAGAACGGTGATAGCTAGACAGTTGAAATTTTCACAGGTGATGTATTTCTATTGCCGCTATAACAACAAATACTAAAAATAAAATAAAATAAATATTTAAGGGGGGCTCCCATACAACAAACGGGTTGGTTGCGTTAACTTTGCACCTCATTTGTATGGGGCGCTATACATACCAGGTGCAAACTTAACTTAACCAATTAAGGATGGAAAGTGTTTGTACGGAACCCTCGGTGCGCGAGTCCGACTCGCACTTGCCCAATTTTTAATACTAATCAGGGCTTCTTCCATTTGTTCAGCAGATACACTGCCTACCTTTCTGCATGTAGCCTTTTTTCACAACATTCTGTAAAAAAAACGAAAGTTTTATTGTATTGAAACATTAAGTACACGGTGGGTCAGATGACCCATTGTGTCCTTGACCCACTTGACCCAGTGTCAACCCACACACCAAAAAAACAATAAAAAATTTAAAAAAGGAATAGATAGTTTCAGCGAAAATATACTTAAACCTCAAAATACCTTATGAACCACTTTAACAATAAAACTAATAAGTAACCACAATTACACTCGCACTCATTTTGGAAAAACACTTTAAATTCCAACTCACGTAAATGTTAGACCCGCGGAGCTGAGATTCTCACACGCGTGGACAAGACGTTCCTCTTGCGCAATCGCACCAAAGAGAATATAATAATCACTACGTTTTCGCACGGGCACTGAGCTAGTAGTGACGTGTTCGCCAGAGGTATCTTTTGCGCGTAGTGAAGTAATAAAAATACTGTGCGTTTTGTAGTTGTGTGCGTTACCCACTGTGCACCAGCAACCCACTGTCGACCATCTTACCCTACTAGAATAGAATACCTTGTTCTTTGCCAAATTTCATAATCCTACGCCAACGGGAAGTCCCCTATAAGTAGGTTTTGTTTCTGTTTTCCCTTTAAAATAGAAGTCGCCAATGCACTAAGTATGTAAATGTTCACTTACGCACGTAATTAATACAGCACAACAATTCGCCACCAGCGGACCTCGTGACGTCCATTATTCATACAATTAAGCTTTTCCGCTATTATTTACTGAATTATTCGGCCCATTTGCATCATAATGGGAAATCTATGCGACCTGCGCCCGCATTTATAATCCACCAACTTTCCTGTCCTCAAAATGACGTCAATATGAATTGTAATATCCCAGTTTTCCTCATTGCGAGAGGGCGTGAGAATAAGTAATGACGAGTTAAGGGAGAAGCTGCCGGACTAACATAACTGACCACGACTTCGCTTGTCGCTAACCTTCTTTGTCTTTGTTAAGAAGGAACATAGACACAGGTTCTTATAACGTTGGTGTATTGATAGGAACGATATGTTGCGTGGCGTCGGAGGAACAGCTTACCTCAAGTACCTACCTTATGAAAACCAAATTCCCGGATTGGTGTAGTCTATAATTTCAGGAAGTTCCGCTTTCTTAAAATTTCTCTATCTCTTTCTCTCGTGGTTGGGCCAGGAAGTGTCACGCCTTTAACCAGCTCAGCTGGCGCTCAAGCGTAGGATGTTCACTCGCGTCGTTTTTAGGGTTCCATAGCCAAATGGCAAAAAACGGAACCCTTATAGATTCGTCATGTCTGTCTGTCCGTCTGTCCGTCTGTCCGTCTGTCTGTCCGTCCGTATGTCACAGCCATTTTTTTCCGAAACTATAAGAGCTATACTGTTGAAACTTGGTAAGTAGATGTATTCTGTGAACCGCATTAAGATTTTGATGCAAAAATAAAAAAAATAATAATAAATATTGGGGGCTCCCCATACTTAGAACTGAAACTCAAAATTTTTTTTTTCATCAAACGCATACGTGTGGGGTATCTATGGATAGGTCTTCAAAAATGATATCGAGGTTTCTAAAAAAAATTTTTTTTCAACTGAATAGTTTGCGTGACAGACGCTTCCAAAGTGGAAAAAAGTTGGTCCCCCCCCCTCTAACTTCTAAAATAAGAAAATGAAAAATCTAAAAAAAACATATGATGTACATTACTATAAAAACTACCAACGAAAATTGTTTTGAACGAGATCTAGTAAGTAGTTTTTTTTTTTAATACCTATTAATACCTAACTTTGCACCTAATTTATATGGGGCGCTATACATACCAGGTGCAAACTTAACTTAACCACTTAGGGATGGAAAGTGTCTCGCACTTGTTGTTCATTTTCGTTTTAGTAGAAGCTTAATATTGCGATTTGCTTTCGCGTAATGAAGACCAACATACAAGAAAATAACTTTAAAAAGTTAAATATCTGTTGAACCACATACCTACACTAACCCAGATTAATCTTCCTTGCAAAGACTTTCTAACAAGTTAAGAAACTCGAGTATGAAGTAAAGATGACCAGTATATTGGCGCGGCGGCGCTCGCGGCCCGTAATACGCCATTCACTGGACTTTAATATCGCCTGCGACGAACACGCTCTAAAGACTTCACTTATACTGCGATATTAGTATATTCGCCTGCGAAGGGAACCAGGAAATTTCATTTTATCTCAATAATGTAATGTGAAGCTAGTAAGTTAATAAACACAGGAAGGAAAGTCCGAATCTTTGCTAACTGACTTGACTAGTGCTAACTTATATTTACAACGCTTAGGCTACGGAATGAGCTCACCGCCGAGGAGGATCATTAGTTCATTGACAGACGTCACCAGTAACGGATGGACCGTAGGTTTACATAAAGACCGATTAGGTTGGTTTCATTAACTATATCACAATAGGAAAACCTAGTGAACACTACAATAACTGATTATTAAAAACCAAATACAAATATCAAAGCTTAAGGAAAAATTGAAATGCGTTACCTGGTGAAAGAGACCGGGTATCGAACCCGGTGCCTCTGCATTGCCAGTCCAGCGCGTTAACCATTTCGCTACCTTTACGCCAAGCTTCATGTGTCGATCTTTGCATTGTTTATTTGAAAGGCTTTGCTAACTCTTACGGCTTTGCTACCTTATAGTAGGAGAGCCAAAGAGGGGATTTCGGGAGTACCTAAAGCGCGGCAGATTAATATATAGGAGGATACCTTATACCCAGTTAAGTACTTCCACCAAATATGAGCCTCATATATATGGCCGCCCGTCAAGGATAAAAGATCAGATTAGTAAAAAAAAAATGTTCATCTGAAATTCTCGAGCGCGTCAGATTAAGGTAGGGTGAGTTAGTTACATGCTAAAATGTGTATATTCCTCTAATCTGACAATTTAAAGGTGACGTAAAGAAGGCGGAGGGCTACAAAGTTGTAAAAAAAAACTTCATCTCGACATTCTCGAGCGTGGCTATTTTTTTTTTATTTAAAAGGGAATGAATCAATGATAACGGAAAATATATAATCTGACGATTTCCACTAGCCGAAGTAACAAAAATTCATCGATAAAGTTTAATGCGTGCAATTACGTGATGCCTGTATTCCACTCTGGTTTCTGTTGCCATGACGCCATGACAGCTGATCATGTTGTTTACAACACTAAAGTTATTAAATATTTATAGTTGCCGGCAACTTTTAGAACAAAAATGGCGGATTTGCGCATGTACATTTGTACGTAACTCGGCTACCGCGCAGTCAAGATTATGCTCTAAAAGTTTGCCGGCAGCTGTACTATGAGTGATATTAATATAAAGTGTGTATTTTGTGGTAAAACTACTTTACGAAAAACAATTAAATTTACAATTAGTTCAAAAAGGTTTTATGACTGTTAAATATCTATGTACAGAAAAAATGATTGCAGATGTACTAACTAAGTGTTTGAATTCAAAACAACATAAAATTAAAAGTATATAACTAAACCTTAACAAACTTAAAACATGATCTAATTAAACCTAACTTAAATTATTGGGACCTAAACTATATGTACATATATCCCCTATGTCGCTACCATTAGGTAGGGTGCCCATAAGGCTGGCCGCGTTACCTCGCTGGATGGCAATGCCAATGCGTTGGGCGAGGAACGAGCCAGCCCTACGATCACCGGAGGACCGGATAAGTAAGTAACTAAGCTTTTTGAAAAGCTTAGTTGCTTCCGGTCCCCACGGTCCTAAGGTCTCCACGGCAAACGCCGCAAATACGTAGCTATCACCGAGAGCTGCGTACTTGCGGCGCTTGGCTGTCTCTGCCGCAGCAGCCGCTCCACCTGCCCTCAACGACGTCGTGCCCAAATGGGACGGCGCTAGGGTATCCACACATGTGGAGTCCCATATTAATGGCCGTCCCTGTTGCCAGGGCACGAGGGTCATTCCGTCGGGCCTCTTGCCATCGTCACGCGACAGGCCATTTGGCTCTAAAGTGGCCGGCACGCTGACGCTGACCAGGGCCCGGCGAATGATGTCGTTGAGGCAGGAGTGGCGGGACAGTCTACCAGCACTCTTTGAACATGAGAGTCCGTGGTGGGCCAACCGAGTGACGAGTGTACCACAATGGCAGCGGTGCGGTTCTACGATATTCGCCCCGAGACGCAGGCCTACGACAGATCGGAAAGAGTTTGGATCCAGGAGGTTCCCGTAATTGGCCGAGGGGTACGCGTGTAGCCAATAACCCGATTCCCTCTCGGAGATTGCCAGAAAGCGGGCCTTTTCGGAAGCTGATGTGCATGTTTCCAAAATGTGCTCATGCACCCGCCGGCAGATCGGTTGATCCCACATTTTTTGAAGGTTCGGACTACACGGGATGTCATTACCTGGGCAGGCCATTTTCCATGCGTCCCTGGCCTCGGCGGCTCGGACAAACCAGCCACCTCACAACCACTATTACATAGTGATGGATTTAGTATTTTTCCAGTGAGAGGTAGCGTGCTATGCACCGAGGACAGGAACGCCGGTAATGCGACGCTGGAAATTTGTCGTATTCCGAGACCACCGAACCTTACAGGCAGAGATGCGATCAAAAACATCCTGCTATCAATTTTGATATTGATAATTTTTTCAATTTGATTCCAAATAATATTGTCGAGTTTATCACAGTAATTTCGAAGTTTCCAAAAGGGGCTACACCGCATAGCATATGTGAATTTAGGGACAAAATGACAGTACCGAATAATAAATATAGCCATATGGGGATTAATTTTCAGAAGGCGGTCCGAAAATGTATGGAAATGATCTATTTTTTTGTCAATAAAATCTGGAAAGGCCTCGTCAAATATTGGCGCACCTAGGAGCTGGAGAGTGTTTGGATAGAATTTTGATACCCGGACAGATATTTTGAAAATTACGTACGGTGTTCCTCGGGTTGTGTCAACATATAATTCGCACTTGTTATAATTTAGTTCTAAACCAATGGATTCAAATTTAGATCTAATATTTATGAAATCGTTCAGGACAGAATCCGAGTCGCCTCCTAGGGTACCATCGTCCAAGTACCAGGTGTTGAATTTTGACGTAAGTTCAGTGATGCTCGGGTGAATGGCCAAGCTAAAGATGGCCGGCCCAAGCGGGTCTCCTTGTTGACAGCCAACAGAGGATAGAATTGTATTGTTTTTGAATTTTAGATGAGAAGGAGAGCTGTAGCATTGCCATACGTATGGATAAATGTTTGGGATGTTCTTGAGGACCTCGCTGAGCATGACGCTTCTATGGACAGAGTTGAAGGCATTTTTAACGTCTAGCTTTAGGAGTGTTACATTATTCGAGTTTTTGAGAAATGTGCGACAGGCGTGGACAGCGGCTTCGCAGCCTCCTTTGCTGCCAAATCCTAGTTGAGTAGGCTGAAATTTTGATTCTAAAACTGGAAGTATATGTCTACAACAAATTTTGGAAGCCAAACGTCTGAAAGTTGATCCTATAGCAATAGGCCTCACGCTGCCATCTTTTTTAGAAAGGGCGCAAAGGCTAGCACCATATAGCGTTTGCGTTACATGCTCATCGACTTTACCACTAAGCATCAGGTTTACTAGCCGAGTGATGCTGGCTAGCAGCTCACTTCCGTGGCTCCCTGATGTGTGTGTTAGGAGGTCCTTCAAGTGTTGAGGAGTGATCCCGTCCAAACCACCAGCCGAACCGTTGTTGAATGACATGATTGCCGCAAGAATGGCGTCTTCTGACGCAACAAGTCCGGGCAGTGCGGTGTCTGGAGGGGCAGGAAGCTCAGGTGTTAGGGGAGCTGGTGGATGCTTACTCTCGAGAGCTAACAAGGTGTCCGGGGAATCTGGGGCCGATGTATCGCTGGAGAAGAGAATGCGGGCAGCGCCACGGAGGTCACCATCGTTAATTTTAGTTTCTACTTTTTTGAATATGTTGCGTGAGGGTGAGGGTGCGCAAGAGGGAGACAGAGAAATGGGGTGAGAGCAATTATGTTTGATTTTACTGGTTAATGTTTGCAATTTGGAGGATGCGCTATGATCGACGTGTAGGATGTGATAAGAGAATGTAAGTAATTTTTCCCAAGCGCATGGTGTATTTAAAGAGACACAGTCGTCGATCGCTTTTACAAGGCATTTGGCGACAGTCACTCTCGCCCCCCTAGGGATCCTCTTTAAAATGGGTATAGATTCTTTTAGTGAGCTTAATTTATCAGACAGAAAGGGGGGTTGGAGAGCGGATGCCGCGGGAGAGTGAGGGGTAGATGGCAAATGTTGTGCTGGTTGACTACGGCTACATGGTTGGTGTGATTTACCGATATGGATATTCAAACCTCTTCTTCCTTTTAGCAATTTAGTGGTTGGGCAGTGGGGGCATTGTAAAAATTCCTCCAGCGACACATCACCTCGGGGATTTGGCATTAGTCTCGGGGCACTGGGAGACTTAAGCGAAACTTAATCAACAACAACAAAAAAACACAAAAAATATATAAAAACACAATAAATTATATAAACAGTTTTTCTTTTGACGTATGTCACAGGTAGGACCGCGGCCGCTGCGCCGTCGCGGCCCGCGGCGGATACTGGGCCTTTTGCTTCCCACCGAATGGTTAAGTTTAGTGCTGCGCTGCGTTGCGTCTATGGAGGCTCTTGCACGGAATATCGCTTAACGTAGAAAGGGCTTAGGACGTCCCAAGGCTTGACTTGTTGACATATGACGTGTCAAGTTGCATTGTTTATTTTTATGAATGCAAATTAAAATAAATCTTCGGCATTATTTGATAAAAATAACAGTTTATTCAATCAGAAAATAGATATAGCCGTTAGACTGAGAATAATCACGAAACCGAAACAATTCCTGATAGGAAATAATTATTTAAATTAAAATTTGTCGTGGCTATGACATTGTTCGGCGATGTTTTTTTACAATAGAAACATAACAAAAATGTGTAAATATTTTAGAATATAGTCGGAGCAAACCGGTTCTCCGAAAATCCGGTACAACATACGATAATCTTGAACTTTCGAGAGAATCTTCATTAAATGAAGTAAATCACGCACAGTGCTATAATTCTTTTTTTCATTTTCAACCCCCAAGTACGACCACCCCCATCATGGAAACAATCAGTTTAATATGCGTACATCTTTAAAAATGTGTAGGACATGGATGCTATCAATATCTGACGCGCTCGAGTATGTCCATGCAACAGTTTTTTTTTACATTTTTGAAAATCTGTAGCCGCTCCCCCCACCGATGAAAAGGTATATCTTATATGACATTTTTTTCTTTTTATCATCTAAGCTTCGCAGCCCAATAGGTCTCTATGACGCTCGAGTGAATCCCGATTTAGCATCGTGGCCCTACTATTAGCGACCTCTAGATGTGAATACGTTAATATTCATTATTACAAGTTTTGATGTGGCGCCTATTCAAGAGTATCTACAATTGGTCGAAGGTAGTGGTTGTTGGCCTGTCCAGGTGGGCTACTGCTGTAGAACTGTAAAGTTTATCTAAAATTCTAAAAACGGAGTTGAAGGTAGGTAAAGCGCAAATAGCGTTTTCATAAATGATGTATTATCAACATAATTTGCTAGTAAACATGAACTCTCGCACTAACTCACTTAAAATCCAAATGTGAATGAGGTTTAACCTTCCAGCTCTCTGACCGAAAACTGTTCTTTAGACGCCAGGCAACAAATGTGACGTATACTGCGTTTAGTGACCAATGACCTCGTAGCGCTTGTCCTAGTCTAGAGGGTGATTAATTGAATAGTTTGATCGTAGCCGACGCGTCAAAAGCACGACTTTTAGCTGTCGGCCACAGTCGACTGTGGCGTCCAAAAGGTTAACAACAGTGAAATACCCAGGCCATAGCCCTGCTCATTTCCATGTAGGGGGTCATCCACATATTACGTCACGCAAAATGTCGACTTTTTGAACCCCTCCCCCCCCCTATGTCACGCTTTTTTGCTATACCTTTAACATGTACTGTCACGTTTGGTATGACCCCCCCCCCCCCTCCCCCTTAACGTGTGACGTAATTTATGGATGACCCCTAGCGAAAATGGCCATTCATAGCTATCGCACTTTTAATTACCATCCCGCCCCACCCGCGGCTTTATGAAATACTGAACTTTATTCTGCAGGCCACAAGGGCTCTTTTTCCGGGTTCCCTCTATGTCGCATACTTTTGTTTGTCCGAAACTGTTTTAGCATAACAGACTTGGCATATTAAGTTTTCGACGAATGGTAATATGGCAGAAACATTATTTGGCATAAGTTCTAACTTACCGAAAATGTGTTAGTCCGAAATTGTATTCGCATGCTATTGGTTAGGCCGATTATACTTACGAATAATTTGGTTTAGCATAATGGTATTCGACATATTATCTATTGCCCGAATCTATCTTGGCATAGGTACTTAAATTGCTACATGAAAAGCGGGTTAGGTTAGGTTAGAACTGCATCCCTCGCCAAGAGGAACTACTAGCAGAAAAGTAGGTTAGGTTAGAACTGCGTCCCTCGCAAAAACGATCCGCTAGCAGAAAAGTAGGTTAGGTTAGGTTAGAATTGCGTCCCTCGCAAAAACGATCAGCTAGCAGAAAAGTAGGTTAGGTTAGGTTAGAATTGCGTCCCTCACAAAGAGGAACTGCTAGCAGAAAAGTAGGTTAGGTGCGTTAGGTTAGAACTGCGTTCCTAGCAAAAACGAAATGCTAGCAGAGAAGTAGGTTAGGTTAGAACTGCATCCCTCACAAAGAGGAATTGCTAGCAGAAAAGTAGGTTAGGTTAAGTTAGAACTGCATCCCTCGCAAAAACTATCAGATAGCAGAAAAGTGGGTTAGGTTAGGTTAGAATTGCGTCCCTCTTAAAGAGGAACTGCTAGCAGAAAAGTAGGTTACGTCAGGTTAGAACTGCATCCCTCGCAACAACGAAATGCTAGCACACCCACATTCTTCCAAATACTTGGATAGGTTCGTTCGTTACCTTTTGCTCCTTAGAGCGGAAATAGACTGGGCTGGACTTCGGTTACTGGTTCTCGGATCGTTAGTAAATTAAATTTTCGGAGTGATAAAGCTACTGATAAATACGCCTATTTATTTTATGCGTAGACATGATTCGGACAAACAAAAATATGCGCAAATAAATTATGACAAATGAAAATATGCCTATTTATTTTATGTGTAGACATGATTCGGACAAACAAATACACGCGCAAATAAATTATGACAAACTAGCGGCCGCCCGCGACTTCGTCCGCGTAGATTTTTGATGATGACAAAGATATTAAAATAGGTAGGTAAGGAATTTTATTCTTAGTTAATTCACCCCCTTAGGGGCAGAATTTTTCAAAACGCTGAAATCACTTTTCTGTATTTGATTAAGTAAGCGTTCTACAAAGTTTCAACTCTCTAGTTCAATAAATAAAGTTTCTCCCATATAAACATTGCACCCCTATTTAACCCCTTAAGGGGTGGAATTTTCTAAAACGCTGAAAGTACTTTTTGTGTTTTTTTAATAAGTAATCTTTCTACAAAGTTTCAAGTCTTTAGCTGAAAAAAAAAGTTCCCCCCATACAAACTTTTAACCCCTTTTTAACCCTTTTAAAGGACGAATTTTTGAAAATGCTGAAATTATTTTTCTTGTATTTTAATAGTGTACCTTTAAACAAAAATTCAAGTCCCGCGCTCAACAAAATACTTAATCTCCATACAAACTTTTAACCCATTTTTTACCACCTTAGGGGGTGAATTTTCAAAAACGCTGAAATTAGTTTTCTTCCATTTTATTTTAATACCTTTTTACAAAGTTTCAAGTTCCTAGCATAAAAAAAAACTTGTACCCCATACAACTTTTCATCCCCTTTTTAACCCTCTTAGGGGAGGTATTTCCAAAAATCCCTTCTTATCCCTAGCCCACGTTATAAAAGTAACCTACTGTGCAAAAATCAACTCTCTAACATTAGTAGTTTCGGCTGTGCGTTGATGAGTCAGTCAGGACTTCTTCTTTTATATATATAGATGAATATCTGCGTTATCAAACTATGCGAACCTTGATTATGCCAAAAGTTTATGCGGAAAGTCAAATATACCTACATAGATTATGCCATGCATAATTATGACTAAAAACATTATGCCAAAACAGGGGGAACCCTCTTTTCCATGTCTGAGTCTACCGGCATTTCACAAGAGGAGACCGCTGTTGAAAAGAAACGCCGAAAGAAACTTTACGGTAAGTAAGTAGGTAATCTTAATATCAGTAAAAGCCAGGATATTTTCACAAATTTATTAGTTATCAACTATAATAATATGTACAAAATACATCTATTAAATTAGTGGAGCGCACCCGCGCGCCGCCGCCGAACCGAACTTGTCACAACCTTACACGGAAACAAAAGAGACCACGCGCACGCGCAAGCGAACCATCACATCACACAGGCGCACAGCACCTGTCTGCGGCCGCACTTTATTGAATAGTAGCAAACATTTAACAAGTAGTAAACAGTTATATATCTATCCCTTTTTGTTTTCATATAAGTAACTACCTAATTATCAGCGTTCAGTTAACGCGGCGGCCGCGGCGGGCCGCAAGAAGGGACCTTTATGATGATTTGTTGTTAATGCATTTATAACCAGTTGTTGTGTACAATAAAGTGTTTACATAAGTAGGTATTTGGCAGTCTTCCTTACAAGGTCCCTTTTCGCCGCAAGTGACGAGTGTTGAACACATTCGCTGACACACACACATCACACTCACGTCCGGCCGCGGTGCGCGCGGCTCTCCCTCCGGGGCTGACTCTTTCAAGAGCATTTCTCAAAAAGTTTGTACACAATTAAGACAGAAAATTTACAACATTTCATATTTTAAGACTATCATTTTATTACTTTTCTGAATTCTGCTTAAAAAGATGAAGTAATCTCCGTTTTTATTTATTTTCTGAGATGATTATTTGTTTTATTATTAATTTATAAAAACATACTCATTTTAAAATGTGGCAACACCAAAACCAGAACTTAATGGAACGGTTACTTTAGTCGATTTGCTTATTTAAAAACAACTTAATAAAACTCTATTCTATTCTATTCTATTTTTTTTTAAATGGCAACCGGTCACAGTTAAGCGACCATTACTGCCAATGTCTCGTTGCCAATCGCACTCGGCGACTAGATAGAGGATTGATACCACGTTGTACGGTGAGTTGATAAAATCGTGTTTTTTGTAAAGTGATAGCGATTTACAAAAAAACACACGGACTATCGGGCCTTGACCCAGGAAGGGCTATGTACGCTTCAAGTTGAATTCTTCATTAGCTATTCACACATTCGTTTGATCACTGCACAATACGCTATCAATACTACACATTGAACGACAAAAATGAATAAATAACGAACAACAAAACCTAAACGCATGCGGCCATCTTAAGTCACGGACCGGAAGTCCCTTAATAAAACTCGGTATGCATCTGTCATCTGTCAACGTCAAATAAAATAAAAATATTTTTTCACTTCTCTCGCTCTAAAAGTTCGACTTTAGGCTGTGCGTAGGCGACATAAAGTCGCTTTTTATGCTCTAGAGCATAAAGTAAAATCGTCGTCGAAGACCAAGGCGATCGGTCCAACAGCCACACGAAAAAGGTTCTTAATACACAGTTAAAAAAAAAACATAAGACTTCATACAATAAAACCCGTTCCAGACCTTCCGATCCGATCCGATTTATCGGGAGAAATCGGATAATGTGTAGTGTATAAGATCCTAACAATTGCACTACACATTATCCGATTTCTTCCGATAAATCGGATCGGATCGGAACGTCTGGAACGGGTTTTAACTCTTTATTTTATTTCGTTTTGTTAGTATTCTTAGACCAAGGCAAATATACCAACAGCCAAAGTACACAATAAAACATCTTTAAATAAACTTGTAACTTTTATGTACTATCATTTATTACTTTTTAAACGATTACTTTAAATATTTCTCATTGCTATTGAGCAATGAGAAATATTTAAAGTAACTTTAAATTTTAATTTTTGTTTTTAAGGAGGTATACATGATATGTGTATATATGTTATTTACATGATACAGTTTCATTTTCTCGCAATCGAAGTGAAAAGTAGAGTGTGCAACTCGTCCATAAAACGCATTTTACACTCGACTTTATATTCATCCTCGCTCGCAAGCTCGCTCGGATGGATAAACGTCTCGTGTAAAATGATGCGTTTTATGCACTTGTCATACAATCTACTATTTTTCGCTCTTTGGTTTAGACAACAACCCTATTCAGCCCGTATTGTCTTAGATTGCAGTTATTTGATGTATTTTCTTATATTTCTTTAAATACAGAAGAATAAATTCAAAGATTTTTTTTTAAGGTACACGACATAAAGCCCTGTCGATCTCTATATTAATTTCCACCTGTTATAAATATGAAATGTTGTCAATTAAAGTCAATATAATTTTCCTATTTTGTTACCAATTATTTTAGTAATTTTATATCAATGTTATGGCTATGTTCGATTATTAAGGTTCTGGTATGCTTATACTTTTTTAATTATACATAATCTGATACCAATGTATTGGAAATCACAAAGAAAATTGGTAACATAGGAAAATTATATTGGACTTTAATTTTCTGTCTTAATTGTGTACAAACTTTTAGAGAAATGCTCTCAATCAAGATGACCATTCGTAAATTCGACTAATTTCTGCTGTAGTAAAATTACCTATTCTTGTTATTATTGAAAACTCAACTCAGGTAAAGCATTTCTGGTTTAACATTTGCATCAATAAATATGAAGTTGGGTATATTTTTATCAAGGATGAAATAGTTTCTCATTTACTTAATTTGTATATGTTCATACGCTGCTATGAACACGGCCGTTTGTTGGGAAATTAGTTTATGAATCATCCGCTATGTTGTAGTTGCTATAAAAATATAGTTTACAAGCCCGCGGTGAATACCATATTTTTGTTGTATGTGAAAAATCTCGGGAATGGAAACACGACAGCAAAATAAATAACTTCGCTCGGATACCTCTGTTAATGTTGTTATTTCCAAGGCTAAATACTTAGATTTAACTGGCTCTAACAAAAGATCCCATTGGGTCGAAGTGTATCCGCAAGGACCCCTTCCTAGACTTAACTGGACAACTATTTCCGTGTTATTTATCGTTTCTCAAGCATGTAACTAAATAAAACAAGATAATGCCGTAGTACCCAATCACGAGACCATATACACCAATATAATATAAACACTTCATTTAAAAATGCATACTAGATAGTATTACAAAAGTCTTAAAATAAACTATTATTATTTATGTCAATAAATAATAATTAAAATGAATTTACCAGTCAGTAGGTAACAAATGATCAGGCTCCAGTCCGATTTCCTATGTAGTATTATAATATTACAGAAATCGAGTAAAATATTCAACAAAGTGCTGCAGTGCCTTACGGCGTTCATGCGTGATAATTAAGTGACAAAGTCACCTTTTGATAGGTGTGTTAAGTGTGAGAGTCACTCAGTTATCACGGGATAACGTGGCCATCATAGGACCTGGTCTTTTAGCTCATGACTCCGTTCCCCGTCCGTTTACAGAACAGTTAACGCAATGCAAATTATTATTTCATTTCACCATTGTATAATATTTTTTTCTGTGGTTGTATCACACCGCACACGTAATCATAAATTAATTATCTAAAATTTTACAAAATGGACAAACGACAATAGTACAGGATTTTAGAAACTGGTCTTATAGTGCTGTTGCAAGCAGAATAAATATATCTGGGTAAGGCTCAGGAGCGTTTCTGTCGCCCCTGCTTTTTTATTATGGTATTTTAATAGATATAACATTATTTTTGAAGTCAGTTGGGAAGGCGTTATTTTGTGAGCTCACAACAGGTTTTCGCAAATCGTGACGAACTTCATAGAGACTATGTTCGCCAAAATGTCCGGGAACGACGATGGAAATCTTCCTCTACTATAATCTCATGGTAAGTTTTGTTTTTCTACATGAGACGGCAAACTACTGCAAAGCTCTTCGCCAAATCGCGCTGTTCCTCTTGCTCGAATATGAGCGAGAGGGATAGCAGTATTCCCATCCAATTTCATGTAATAATAATTGTAATTTGCTGAACTAGTTTTTATACATCACATGTACAAAATATCGAATATACACATTTCTATTTCATATAGTCTGAGTTTCATTTCATAGTTTCGATGTTACAGTATAACTAGAGGTTCACTTAAACTTTACACCAGACTACATATTCGATCTAAGAAGTAAACTGACAATTTCATTACTCTTCATTTTATTATATTCTTTTCTAAGATTCACAACTTATCCTATTTATCTGCGGAGAAACAGGTACAGTGACAGTTTAACCACTTTTTAGACATAATGTTTTGAACAAAACTTTTGTAGATATATGTGATGCATATTTCTGATTATTCAGTCTACCCTAGAGATGTCCTCTATAGGAAAATAACCCAACCACGTGATTTTAGAGTCAGTTTCAACACTACCAATACAAATACATGGTTTTTGTAGAAGATAAAATCTGTACTCGGGATATTTCTATCGTACAATAGACCTTTGGCATGAAACAAACGATGACAAGCGACAAACTCAACAAAAACAATAGCAAAGTGTATTATTGCATCTCACTCCTACATCGCTACGATATTTACAGCGGGGCCGCGCCGGCGCCGGCGACACACCACTATACATTATGCTTTATGTTACAAAAATATGCAACCACGACTCTCTAGTATCATAGTATCAACTTATACTTATGAGTTATTATAACATAGTGTATTGATGCTTAAAGGCGTGACTTATTTTAATTTTTGACAGGACAAAATCGTCTGTTGACAACTATAACTCGCGAAACTGCTTTATTCTAAGAAGGTGAGAGTTATTTAATGAGTTTAGGCTGTCGACGGGCGAAATACAACATATTGGTGCAAGTGAGGGACAAACGTGCACTTCGGTGCAACAAACTAGTCAACTTTATGAGCTTTATGTCAAAATATAAATCTTTAGAAATTCAGGATGTGAAATGTAAAATCGGGTCTGTAGAATTATCTTCAGTATCACCTGTTTATTCATTCATGTCTCGAAGAGATCTCAATTATTACTACTGCACTAAACGACTCATAAATATAAGGTTTTTTAAAACCATCGTGAACAAAGTTAAGCTTAAAACAATATCACTTGTTGACAATTATCTACTGAGTGACAATTTGAACATAATCTCGATTCTACTCCGAGCGCTAAGTCGTCATTCACTCGTCACTTCGGGGGTACGGTTCGCGGTATCCACTCGGGAAAGTTAGTACGGGGAGTCCCGGGATTTTAACAATGAAATCCGGTCTAAAGTTTGTGAGCTCGCCCGAGCGATGAAATCCATAAATCTAAAACAATAACGACCGTAACCGTCAAGGCGGCAATCCGAACGTCGGGAGCTCGCTCCGGAGCGCTCGTTCGTCACTCCTTGTAGGTGCAGGTGACCAGGAAGAAGTGGTCGCCCTCGTTCATGGTCATCTTGGAGAGGTACTTGGTGAAGCCGGCGGCGCCCGCGTCGCAGTACACGAGGCTGAGCGCGTTGCTGACGGGCGGCACGCTCACGAGCGCGGCGTCGGCCTCCGCGCCCGCGCCCGCGCCCGCCCCCGCGCCCGCCTCCGCGCCCGCCTCCGCGCCCGCCTCCTCGGGCGCCACGTACGTGGTGGCGCCGCCGCACACGCGCCGCGCCGGCAGCCCCAGGTACAGCACCGCCTCCAGCCGCGCCGCGCCGTACTGCGAGCGCGGCGGCAGCAGCTGGGGGAGGACGAGCGGTCAGTCACGGCGCAGGTACCACTAGCGCCGGTAACCAGGCTTCAGGCGACTAATAATGGCAACTCTTTGCGTTTCACACGGGGGATATTAGAATTTAATGTTGAATAATCTCATAAGAATAAAGTCAATCGATTATTATACTAAACATGATATTGCTGCCATGAAAGTCGCTGAGAAATTGATATAAAATTGAAATAATATACCTACACTTCCTACAGTTACATGTTCGTAACTTTGTTCGGGAGCGACGTCTGTTGGAGAATGTTGTAAGGAACGGTAAGTACGTACCGTGAAGTCCCCGGGCGCCCACTTCTGCAGCTCCAGCCGCTCGTAGTGCTGCAGCGCCAGGTCGGTGCAGTCGTGCAGCAGCCGGAACCAGGCGGCGCCCGACAGCAGGCGCAGCAGCGCGCGCACGGGCTGCTGCGGCG
The DNA here is from genome assembly GCA_947623375.1 of Apotomis capreana. Classification (NCBI taxonomy): domain Eukaryota; kingdom Metazoa; phylum Arthropoda; class Insecta; order Lepidoptera; family Tortricidae; genus Apotomis; species Apotomis capreana. The sequence goes on along the minus strand of OX392509.1, from coordinate 308,496 downwards.
CCAGCGCCTCCACCCAGCACGTTGTGAGTACGTACCGTGAAGTCCCCGGGCGCCCACTTCTGCAGCTCCAGCCGCTCGTAGTGCTGCAGCGCCAGGTCGGTGCAGTCGTGCAGCAGCCGGAACCAGGCGGCGCCCGACAGCAGGCGCAGCAGCGCGCGCACGGGCTGCTGCGGCGCCAGCGCCTCCACCCAGCACGTTGTGAGTACGTACCGTGAAGTCCCCGGGCGCCCACTTCTGCAGCTCCAGCCGCTCGTAGTGCTGCAGCGCCAGGTCGGTGCAGTCGTGCAGCAGCCGGAACCAGGCGGCGCCCGACAGCAGGCGCAGCAGCGCGCGCACGGGCTGCTGCGGCGCCAGCGCCTCCACCCAGCACGTTGTGAGTACGTACCGTGAAGTCCCCGGGCGCCCACTTCTGCAGCTCCAGCCGCTCGTAGTGCTGCAGCGCCAGGTCGGTGCAGTCGTGCAGCAGCCGGAACCAGGCGGCGCCCGACAGCAGGCGCAGCAGCGCGCGCACGGGCTGCTGCGGCGCCAGCGCCTCCACCCAGCCCGCAGGCGCGCGCAGGTAGCGCCGCTGGTTGCCCGGCCCCGCGCGCTCCCACGGCACATCTGCACAAGCTCACACCTTGTACTATGTGCCACTACTTCGGATTAAGAGATGCACAGAGATCGACAGACCCCAGATTAATGCCGTCTGTACGAGGGTCGTCTGAAAAGATTCTGGCCTCACAATGAATAAAAACTTTTTTTTTTAAAACCTCCTTGGTACTATAACTTTATTCTTTTCTGAAGTTAAATGTCAAAATTGCCGCCATTTTGTTGGTTAGTTTTTCTATAATTGCCGATTTCGTGAAACTATACCCTCAGTTTCTATTATAAAAAAAATTGAGTGTGGAGCTGTGATTAAGTATTTGTATTAAAAAAAAATACGCCAACCCAAATTAAAAATGAGATGGATTCTGTTTAAGGCGAGTCTGCTCCATCATTTTCCACCGTAAAATTTTGGGTGGCTGAATTTCAACGCGGTCGTACCAGCTTGAACGACGAAGAACGCCCGGGACGGCCAAAAACTGCAACCAACCACGATATAGTCGAAAAAGTGCACCGATTGGTGCTCGACGATCGCAGAATCAAGGTTAGAGAGTTAGCAGAAACTGTAGGCATTTCAAAAGAACGAGTTTCTTACATATTGGCTGAAAAATTGAATATGAAAAAGCTATCCGCACGTTGGGTGCCGCGTCTGTTAAACTCGGATCAAAAACAAGTTCGAAAGACCATTTCTGAAGATCTCTTGAAACGATTTAAGCAAAATAAGTCCGATTTTTTGCGTCGCTTGGTAACTGTCGATGAAACGTGGATTCATCACTTCACGCCTGGGACTAAATCACAGTCCAAACAGTGGACTGCAAAGAATGAACCTGCTCCGAAGAAGACGAAGACGGTTTGATCGGCCGGAAAAGTGATGGCCACCGTGTTTTGGGATAGCCGCGGTGTAATATTCGTTGACTATTTACAAAAAGGAAAAACAATAACGGGAACTTATTATTCATCGTTACTTGATAAGCTGAAGGAAGAAATAGCGAAAAAACGGCCACATTTGAAAAAAAAGAAAGTACTGTTCCACCAAGACAACGCACCATCTCACAAGTCAGCAGTCGCCATGGCCAAAATTAAGGAGCTTCGATACGAAAACATTGACCATCCACCATATTCACCAGATTTGGCTCCCAGCGACTTTTTCCTATTTCCCAGACTCAAAACTTGGCTCGGTGGACAGAGATTTTCAAGTAACGAAGAGATCATTGCCAGCGTGAACGCCTATTTTGAAGAGCAAGACGGCAACTACTACTTGGATGGGTTAAAATCATGGGAGCATCGTTGGGACATATAGCCTTACAAGGAGACTATGTGGAAAAGTAAAAGAAAAAAAAAAAACTTGTTTCTATGTCAGGCCAGAAACTTTTCAGACGACCCTCGTACGAGTCGTCAAATATTTTTAGAATTAACCAAGATATCCAAGGACAAACGAAGATTTCATTAAGGCGGGCCAGATCTTAGTATAGTACGTATACGATCCCGAAGACCCATACGAATTATAAATAATTAAGCACAGTACAACTCATCAGAATATAAAAATACGTTGTTTAGATTGACGTTAACCTGCTCCTGTGCAGCATTGTCCCTAGAAGGAAACACCTGCAAAAGTAGGGTTCAGTGAAACTGTTTTATGTAATGACATCTGCTAATTGTAAACCTGAATTCCCATACACGCAATAAATCATTCATAAATCATAATTCATAATTCATAATTCTTTATTGCATTATCATGTAGTACATAAGATGTTACATTAAAAGGTTAAGTCCATAACATGAACCCTGTTAGGGCACAGCAATGCAGTTAGTAGTGGGTGTTAGCAGGTGCTTAATTAGGTACAGCGAGTTTAAATACAATGGGTAACATTACATAATTAATATTGGAATTTCATTAAATATCTTATCACATCATTTCATAATAATTATTGTAATATAGATTATAAATTATTATTTTACTTTTTAAATTTTAATATATTTACAATTTAATCTATTAAATAAATAAATAATATTATTCATTTAACCTATTGACATAAAATAAATTCATTATAATTTTACTTTGGCAAGAGTTTGTCATTTAAATATTCATCAATGGAATAATAACATTTGTTAATTAACAACTTTTTTAATTCCCTCTTAAATACTGTGTCTTTCGGTTCGTCTCTTAGTTTCGCTGGCAATTTGTTTACTATTAGTATGCATCGGTAATAAGGGCCTTTCCTATACATCTCTAGTTTTGTAGCTGGTAATTCTAATTTAGTTGTATTGTTTCGTCTTTGGGATTTGAACACTTGTTTGGTAAACAAATTCGAGTGCTTCCTAACAAAAAGTGCCGCTTCCATAATGTAAATTGAAGGTAGTGTCAGGATTTGCAGCTTAACAAAGTGCGGACGGCAGCTGTCTGGTACCTGCGTGTTGGTAAGTATTCGGATACATTTCTTTTGCATGACCAGTAGTTGGTGGACCTCGGCGCTGCCCCCCCAGAGAATCACACCGTACTGTAGCCATGCTTGCGCAAAAGCAAAATAAGCAGATAACGCAGTATGCATGTTTGTGTTGGATTTTAATACACATAAAGCGTATATAAAGCTTGATAATTTAGATTTTATGTGTTGGATATGTGATTTCCAATTTAAACTTGTATCAATTTTTATACCTAATAGTTTGAATTCATTAACTTCCTCTATTAATTTGTTATTTATTTGTAATGATATATGCAAGGGCTTTTTTTGAATAGGTTTGAATTGTATAATTTTAGTTTTTTGAAGGTTAATTTCCAAGTTGTGTTCCTCAAGCCACTCTGTTATGTTTTGGGCTATTTCCGGTAGGCGTTCATTGCATTCCTCGCTGCTTGCGCAATTTAGTAGTACGGAGACGTCGTCGGCGAACATCACACTATTTGCATTTATTATTTTAGGCAGGTCATTGATGTAAGCCAGAAATAGGACACATCCGATTACGCTTCCCTGCGGAATTGAGCAGGTAGTTTTCCGCATTTGAGACGTTACGGCCTTTATTTCCCCCGAATTTTTGTACAGCCAATCAATCTGCACACACTGCGTACGGTTCTGTAAATACGATTTTAACCATTTATGCGCGTTCATTCAAAGCACGGCTCGGTTTGGAAGCCCGGTGAGGGCTACTTTGGACCAAAGTCGACGGAGACCGTTTACTGATGGTGTGCCAGTCACAACTCCTCAGTAACGCGGAGCAGGTTGTAAAAGAAGATCCATAGCTCACCAGGACTCCTCAGCGCGTCCAGCAGCTGGCAGTAGAAGTCGGTCTGCAGCAGGTCCCGCAGCGACACCTCGCTCTGGCGCTCCATCTGCGCCTGCACGGCGGCGCGCGCGCGCGGCGTCATGTACGTCGCCTCCAGCATCGCCTGCATCACCACCTGCGACACAAACACATTGCCATATCATTTGTATCAATGGTTTAACATTGGCAAACCTGATTGCTTCATTTTTTCTGCTCAGCTTAGCACACACACACAGGCGGCTGTTCTAAAAGCCAAGAACATTTTTGTATCTTTGTTTGGGAAAAGTTGGTCTTATTAGGAATTTAAATTCATATTAGTGAGTTATTGTAGTATGTTCCTACCGAAACGTTAGGAACCGTTGTTTTAAACCATCTGGCGTTTCTCTATGGAATTAAAAAAGTCAATAATCGAATGCGAAATGTAGACGATGACACGGAATGCAACCGGTCCCAAGTCTCCGTTGGCAATGAGAATCCAAATTGGTTTGGTTGAAGCGTTCCTATGGGGCTGAGGAAAGTGTTCTATCGATAAACCATATTAGCAGCCTGTGGTCAGCATATTCCTACAGTAAAGTTATTGAAAAATTCAAATGATAGTGGCTACTGATGATCCATCTCCTCCTGCAATGCGGAGGGAAGTGCTAGTGTTGAAAACCTGTATGTAATGTATAATCGACTTATGGTCGGTGCGCGTCGTGCAGGCTCACCGGCTCGGAGTGCGGGCGCAGCGGCTCGGGCGGCGCCGGCTCGGGCGCGGGCGGCGGCGCCGGCTCGCCGGGCCCGTGGAACCAGCCGTTGATGGACAGCCGCGGCAGCTCCAGGGTCAGCACCTCTCCCACCTGACGACACACCCGTACGCTTTACATTTCCTAACACAACTTAGAGAAAGTTATGGGATAGGGAGTCCTTTTCTAGGTGTTCAGGGATGAATATTAAAATAACAAGTCATTCTGGGTTTTAAGGAAAGCAGACATATAAAATGACATTGTCATAAATAATCAAATACAGTGGCAGCGCACTCGTGAGGCGTGAGGATGACCGCTGCCGTGACAACTGAAGAATACAAGCTTTTATGTCGCGCGCCAGCAGCTCCTGTCTCCTGGAGAACACTCTACACACACGCACCTGGTGGAAGGTCTCGGGCCCCACTCGGAAGAAGGCGAGCGTGTTGTTGGCGGGCGTCACGCTGCGCGCCACGTCGGTGGGCCGGCCCTGCTCGTCGCGCGCCAGCAGCTCCTGTCTCCTGGAGAACACTCTACACACACGCACCTGGTGGAAGGTCTCGGGCCCCACTCGGAAGAAGGCGAGCGTGTTGTTGGCGGGCGTCACGCTGCGCGCCACGTCGGTGGGCCGGCCCTGCTCGTCGCGCGCCAGCAGCTCCTGTCTCCTGGAGAACACTCTACACACACGCACCTGGTGGAAGGTCTCGGGCCCCACTCGGAAGAAGGCGAGCGTGTTGTTGGCGGGCGTCACGCTGCGCGCCACGTCGGTGGGCCGGCCCTGCTCGTCGCGCGCCAGCAGCTCCTGTCTCCTGGAGAACACTCTACACACACGCACCTGGTGGAAGGTCTCGGGCCCCACTCGGAAGAAGGCGAGCGTGTTGTTGGCGGGCGTCACGCTGCGCGCCACGTCGGTGGGCCGGCCCTGCTCGTCGCGCGCCAGCAGCTCCTGTCTCCTGGAGAACACTCTACACACACGCACCTGGTGGAAGGTCTCGGGCCCCACTCGGAAGAAGGCGAGCGTGTTGTTGGCGGGCGTCACGCTGCGCGCCACGTCGGTGGGCCGGCCCTGCTCGTCGCGCGCCAGCAGCTCCTGTCTCCTGGAGAACACTCTACACACACGCACCTGGTGGAAGGTCTCGGGCCCCACTCGGAAGAAGGCGAGCGTGTTGTTGGCGGGCGTCACGCTGCGCGCCACGTCGGTGGGCCGGCCCTGCTCGTCGCGCGCCAGCAGCTCCTGTCTCCTGGAGAACACTCTACACACACGCACCTGGTGGAAGGTCTCGGGCCCCACTCGGAAGAAGGCGAGCGTGTTGTTGGCGGGCGTCACGCTGCGCGCCACGTCGGTGGGCCGGCCCTGCTCGTCGCGCGCCAGCAGCTCCTGTCTCCTGGAGAACACTCTACACACACGCACCTGGTGGAAGGTCTCGGGCCCCACTCGGAAGAAGGCGAGCGTGTTGTTGGCGGGCGTCACGCTGCGCGCCACGTCGGTGGGCCGGCCCTGCTCGTCGCGCGCCAGCAGCTCCAGCGCGCCGCCCATGTGCGGACTCCAGCCCGTCGAAGATTCTGTCATCTGAAATCAACGTTCCTGGTCATGTTTTGTGGTAGTCCCAGTACTTTCATCAAGGTACTATGTAAATACGTGAGCATGCTTCATTATTTTAAGCATGCTTCATTTGTAAGCAAATCAGATCCAAATCGAACATTCCTATACATTTATAGAAAATCTGACTAAGTGATACCTACACTCTTGGGTGTTGTGGTCAGGGCCTCTCTGATGAATTAGCTGAAGTACTTAAAGTTTATGAATTCAGTGATATTCGACTCAGCACACATGTTGGATGGCAGTTGACGGATGAGTCTGCACGTCTGGTGTTGTGTGTTGTGTTACCTGCGGCGTGTGGTCGCCGTTGTGCGCGCTGTAGTGCTGCGGGTTGGGCCGCCACGGCGCCAGGTACAGGATGAAGGCGACGCGCCGCGAGCCCAGCAGGTCGTCGTGCACCAGCAGGTGGTCGCCGGGCCCGTACAGCGAGCACGACGCCGACACCGACGTCAGCTGCACCCCCGTCACCGACGACACCTGACAAACAATACGTCACACGTTCATGACGACGCAATAGTCGCAATGGACGTAGGTCGGGAATTTCCTTTAAGATATTTTAGAAAAGGCTCCAAAATCAAATTTGAAAACTAAATCTTTTAGCATTGACTGAAAGTTAATATGGTTTCCTAAAATAATTGTAAAGTAACAATGTGATTACCTTCATCAACTGACCTTTTTCAACATTTGATATTGTGTTTCTTATAAATTATCAATTCATATTCTTATTCCTGAGTTTGTAATATTCGAAGGACATAATTTCTTCACTATGCAAGATTGCAATGAACAAATGTAGTAACTAGTACCTTTTCTATTTATAGCTTAGCTTAGTGGCGAAGGCACCAAACCTGTCTTGCAACTTACCCAACTCATAATTTCAGTCTTCAACAATTCATAGATCCCTCTAATACTCCTCTGCCATGTCAGACTGGCCAGATCTGCCGTCTGATGGAACTCATAGAGGTCCATCTTCTTTCGTGACCAGTCCAGAGTGTTCATGTCATCCACAATGTTGTTGATGATCTCCGGGTTACCCAGCAGCCCGTGTAACAGCCCCAACCGGAACGGCTCGCAGGTCAGTGTCAGCTCGGGGCAGGATAAGTCTTTGTGCTCACTCCAATGTGTTTTTAATTTATCTATTAATTCTTGTGCCTGAAATAAATCGGTTTATATAGATGTTTTCTTTAAGTATAGAGGAATTTCAAATGTTGTAAACAACCAAAATTGTATACTATGAGAAAAATAATTTGTGTTTAGCTGTTAGGCTAATTGTTTTTGCATCTAATGTCTACATTACTGGCCTGCATGAAGCTTCTTCGTGTTTCGTCTGATATAGCTATGCATTGGTGAGACCATTTTGTTTGGAGACTGAGTTGTTTGGTATGTTATTAGTCTACAAGGGCCAAAAATTTAGATACTTTTAATTTTGATATTTATTTATGTGAAATGGAAGATGGAGGAGGTCTATACTCGGGAAGAGGTCCTTAGTAGCTAAATTAACTTCAATATAAAATGTAAATAAATTTTAATTTAATGAATTGAATTATAAAGAAAATTATATTTTTTTACTATTTGAATTGTAAATATGCATGAATCAGTTATTAAGGAATAAATGGCTTTATTATTATTATTATTATTTATTTATGTAATACCTTAAAAATAGGGTTAAACACCGGGTCATCCATCCTATTGGCGCGCGGGTTGAGTTCCGCGCGCACCAGCTTGGTGGGCGGGGGCTCGCTCTCCACCAGTATGGAGTCGTCCTCCCACGACGACTCCGAGTCCGAGCTGTAGTCCGAGGAGGAGGAGGTGGCAGACGAGTAGTCCGCTGCAAAAACAATGCTGCGTCAGTATGGCATCCAATAACTTTTACTGAGTTAGTAAATTTCATGCTGTATTTGTAACTCAATGTTAGTTTCATGAATAATATTTGGGAAATGCTGTGGAAGAAATACTTATCCAGAAATGATGTATCTCTTGCACAGCATGTTGAATGTATGTTTGGCTTAGTAAAGCTTAAAATTGCCCTAATTATACTTTTGCTACACATATTAATAAATGAATGTGTAAGAGCTGCTATGAAATGTAATGTATGTATTTGTTCTAACACACACAAAATAATTCATCAAAAAAATAAATGATAGAGTGGCATGACTCCATTGTCAAGAGCCAGGCCCTTTTTTCAATTTAGAGCCACACTCTTGCTATGCCAACTAATCTCTCTTTCGCTTCTTTGTAAAAAAATGACCCTGTTTTTTTTAATCTAAAACTGTTTTGGCACAGCAACCCAAAGTAAGCTTTGACCTCAAATATAAAAGCATGAATTATCTATTTGGCTTACCTATAATATTATTATTGAGTAAAAGGTGCATTTTTCCAAGAGTTATTTACTCACAGGTGTCTCTATTCACAGGGGTTTCATTTAAGTTATGGCATAAACTTTAGAATACTAGGCTACAACTGCAAATTTAATTGGGTAGAGTATAAAACAATATGTCATATTGTTTATACTGAAGTCTAGGGAAAACCCAATAGCAAACACTCCGATAGAACGATTCGAATTTCCCGCGCATGTTACCAATACAAAGTGCGGGATCGGGAGCTCACTCACCGCCGCGAATGCGCTTCACCTCGTCAGCCGAGGCCTGGTACGAGTTCACGGCGCACACGTCCGAGTCATCAGTGTCCGTGTCGGAAATCTCGATCACAGCGTTAGACAACGGCCGCTTGGCGGGCGGCCGCGGACCCTCCGCCGGGGCACCGTCGCCGCTGCCGCCCTCCTCGCCCGCCCCGTTGGGCACGCTCGCGGAACTCGACGAGGGCTCCTCGGTTTCCTTGCTCGGGGAACTCATTTTGAACCACTAACACTACATAATACGAGAAAAACAAATGGGAACCGCAATGACGCGACGCCTAACCTAAAACTTTTGATTTGACGGATTGTGTGTCAGTGTTGCTAGCGCAAGTTACTAACAACATCATTTTAAATTTTTGTTCCGTTACATAGCAGTCACCGTGTGTAAGTACAGTATGAATCGAGAAAACATTGTATGATTTGTATGTAAAAAATTATAAAAACGCACTAAGATATACATGATTGAATGGTCAAATAATGTTTTTTACCGTAGTAACCCTAAAATGAAGTATGGTGCTAATTGCAATTTGTAAAGTAACTTTATTTTCATCAACCTGTTTTCAACTGTCAAAAACATAACCTCAAAAACTTTGTAAACAAAGTAAATAGACGGTTTGGTTCACCATGGTTGGTGAAGAAAATTCTCCCGCGGCTACGGCACCGACGCCGCAATGCCAGTTCTTTGTGCAGCGCAAGAAGCGACTGTGCCGAATGACCGTGAAGCCGGGGCGCCAGTACTGCGGGGAGCACGAACCACAGCCCACGACTGAAGCTGGCCAGGTCTTTTACGTCATCAACTCATGAACCACCACCGCTCCGCTTTATTACTTGCATTTACCTTCAAAGCCTCAAAACTGTGGCTCTGTTGAATAATCATTGAAATATTAAGACAATTATTAGGTAATAAAAAAAATGAAACCAACAGTTGATACGGTGATCAACTTGCCATATGGAAATGAATGGTCTAATAAAATCTGTGTATTAGGGTGGAGCGAATTATTTTTTTTTGGAAATTCAACTCAGAACGTCTCTAAAACGTTGCATTAGGCTGCCAGGTGTACGAGAAAAATAATAATAAAAATATTCAATACTACTTTTAGCCCTCTACTGTCATTTTGAATATTATGATCAAGCCCATACTGAAAAAAAAATTTTTTTATCAAAATCTTGTTTTTTTTTTAATGAAAGTCAAGTGATTTTTATCTAAGCACATAATACTCGAAATAAAAGATATTATTGCATAAAAATATAACAATATTAAAACTATTAAATTTTTTAAAATACTGAATTTTAATTTGGGTCACAGGTTCACGTAGTAGTTGCCGTAAGTATGAAATAAGCTCAAAACATTTGAAGTTGAAACCCTTCTTTATAAATCTAATACTATTTACGAAAAAAAAAAATTTTTTTTTTACCAATTATGAGTAAAAAAAAAATTTTCTAGCTCAAGTAGAGGGCTGAAACATATTTAAATTCAATAACATATATATATATTCATTAATATCTTATCTAAAGGCAACATATTACAAATGTTCCAGGTCAATCAGACAACTTTTTTTTTTCTCCATACATCGACGCTCCACCCTACTGTGTGTATTTCCATTCTGATCCAGGTCATGCTACTGTATCAAAACATTAGATCAATTACAAAAATATAAATAAAATACATTCACGATATTTATTTAGAAATCTAAAACAAAATAAAGAGTATATAATTAAATATAACTAGACTAAACTTTACCCCTTAATATTTTGCAATTGTGCATATAAATATGCATTCAGATTATTCTGAAACAAACAATTATACCCCAAATGTGAAATAAATAAAAACTAAGCTAAATATAAAAGGGGGTGGCATTGTGCCAAAGATGCTGGCAGCATTTCCTCACTGTATTGAGATACTGATCTGCTGAACACGGAAGCTGCCAGCGCCTCGGGCACCTGTGGTGTGACAAGCGGGCTTAACCGGTCCTTGAGAAAAATAAAGGAGAATTATGCTTTTCAGAGTGACAAGAGGATACCCTGTCCAAATGATCCCAAGCAGTAAGTCATATTCTCTTCATCATTTTAACCTGAACATGAGCATTACTTACAGAAAACTGTAGATCTCTACAAAAAACATATGAGAGTTGAATCATGAGCTCAAACTTTATTTCTTGTAACCTTCCCCCAGTACCGTCTATGCCAGTAAGTTGATGAAGCACCTGGCCATCTGCAATGCCCGGCAGACTGAACAGCCTCCATACATACAACACAACATCAACGCCCCAGAAGCCGTGGAGTCCTGTCCACGGCGCCCCCTAAGCTCTATCCCCAAGGATGAAATTGCTGCTGTTGTTGATAAAGTCAACCGATTGTACGCAAGTAAGTTAGTCTTATCCAAAATTCAAGTAAACATTGTCTATTGACGTAAAACCTTAACAGAATAACTTTTCCATAAGTCATGGAAAAGGTGACTTCACTGAAAAATTTATAATTTATGACAACATCCATTGACAACATCCATAATTGAGTCTAATACTGGGAATTTCAAAGAATAGTGTAAATGTCTGAAATCCAGAAATAAATTATATTTGAAATGACTAGAGGCACGAAATTCGGAGCTAAAATTTAGTGGTTGCTTTATTGTTCAGTTGTAGGTATAGGTATTTTAAGTATGAGTGAAATAGCGACAAAGTTTTGTCTACTGTAGGCAAGTTAAAACCCCCGGATCGACTGCAAAACAAGGATTGAAAAAGTGCAGAAAAAGTTTGTTAGAGCGATTGAGTTTCGTATTGACAATACATATTCAGATTATGACACTGCCATGAAAAAGCATAATATTACTTCCCTGAGTCTTCGGCGTGAGCGTTCTGATGTATTAATTCTTTATAAAATTGTTAATAACATTATTAATGTACCTACTCTACTAGAATCTGTCTCGCTTAGAGTACCGAGACGTTGTGAGCGTGCTTGTCGTAAGAAACCCTTGTTTTGTATTTCCCGTAGCCGGACATCTTACGCGAGAAATAGTTTTGTTAGAAGGGCCTGCAGGTTGTATAACGACAAATTTATACATTTGGATATTCTTGGACAAAGTCTGTATAGTTTCTTCTGAAACTTCACAGTGCATCGCAGAATGCGAATAGGTTATATTATTGTATTGTACCTATTTTATTTTGTTTTGCATTGTAATTTGTACAAATAACTTTTTAACTGTGTCAATTGGGTAGATTATTCTAGTTTATAAGATTTATATTCGTTCAGGAAACTGTAAGTCTTCAAAATGAAAAGTTTACTGTATCACCTACAACCATGTAAGACTGTTTGTTTCTAATAAAATAAAAAAAAAAAAAAAAAAAAAAACCCCATTGCTATCAATCAAACTGGAAGTTACAACAATAGCACATTCCTACCTCATAGTTTTTTTTTTGGATGGGTGCACCTTTTGTGTAATAACTTATAACCATATAATTTATCATTATCAGTCTTTAGCTAGATCCATTTGTGTGAAGGCATCCAATGTTAATTCATTTAATCTGTCTTCCAGAACACGTGGAAGGCCATATAACCGAAGAGCCACCGCAGCCGATCCACCGCACCGTGTTACCCGAGTTCAGCGCGGCGGAGCGCACGGAGAGCTCGCGGCGGCACCTGCGCCAGGTGTCGGCGCTGCTGCGGAGCGTGGAGCGCGCGGGGCTGGCCCGCGACCGCACCTGCTACGTGGAGCTGGGCGCCGGCAAGGGTGTGTACCAGAAACCTTTCGCTTAAATTACGATACTCACATCAACCTCCAGTTGAATCAGTACACTTTTCCACAAGAAATTGCTAAGGGGAAAGCTGTGCAAGAGTCATAACTTGACTTTTCTTGAAACCCGTTGAGTTTCCAAGATTGCTATAAAGCAAATCGAACTTGATCCACTGGATTCTACTGAATAAGCTTTTAAAAACAGTTTCTGATGAGTTTTACGTCAGTACAGGTCAGCTGTCATACTACGCGTGCCACGCGTGGTGCACCGGCTCCAGCCGCGTGCTGGCCGTGGACCGCGCGCCGCTGCGGCACAAGCGAGACAACAAGCTGCGCTCCGCCCCGCCCGCCGGCCGACCCGCTCACGATACTACTGCTAATCCTGCCGGGAACTCAACCGATACCTCTGACCATCATACAGATCCGATAGACCCTGCTAAGAGTAATAAAGACTCTGGAATCTCTGAGTTCATGGACACTGCTGGTGACTCTGATAATCATAATAGAACTGGCACTGCAAGCGGTGATTCCTCGAATGGCACAACGTCTAAGCGGTCCATCATTGACCAACATAACTCTTTATCTGACACCAGGAACGTGATTCACTCGAGTGATTTGAACAGAATCGCCTCTCTTAACAATGAAAGAGATGCCATAGCACACGATATAAATGACAGTAGCACTGAACGTGAACTATTAGACGACAACTCCAGTGATCAAAAATCAGTGGATACCGCTAAAAACATACTCGTAGCGGAGGACGCGTGTGTCGACGAGGAGGCGGTGGCGGTGCGGCTGCGCGCGGACCTGGCGCACGTGGCGCTGGCGGCGGTGCCGGCCGTGGCCCGCAGCGCCGCCGTCGTGGGGCTCGCCAAGCATCTCTGCGGGGCCGCCACCGGTATGTTACACTATATACTATTATGTCGGGGCGGGGGCGGGGCGGCTGCGCGCGGACCTGGCGCACGTGGCGCTGGCGGCGGTGCCGGCCGTGGCCCGCAGCGCCGCCGTCGTGGGGCTCGCCAAGCATCTCTGCGGGGCCGCCACCGGTATGTTACACTATATACTATTATGTCGGGGCGGGGGCGGGGCGGCTGCGCGCGGACCTGGCGCACGTGGCGCTGGCGGCGGTGCCGGCCGTGGCCCGCAGCGCCGCCGTCGTGGGGCTCGCCAAGCATCTCTGCGGGGCCGCCACCGGTATGTTACACTATATACTATTATGTCGGGGCGGGGGCGGGGCGGCTGCGCGCGGACCTGGCGCACGTGGCGCTGGCGGCGGTGCCGGCCGTGGCCCGCAGCGCCGCCGTCGTGGGGCTCGCCAAGCATCTCTGCGGGGCCGCCACCGGTATGTTACACTATATACTATTATGTCGGGGCGGGGGCGGGGCGGCTGCGCGCGGACCTGGCGCACGTGGCGCTGGCGGCGGTGCCGGCCGTGGCCCGCAGCGCCGCCGTCGTGGGGCTCGCCAAGCATCTCTGCGGGGCCGCCACCGGTATGTTACACTATATACTATTATGTCGGGGCGGGGGCGGGGCGGCTGCGCGCGGACCTGGCGCACGTGGCGCTGGCGGCGGTGCCGGCCGTGGCCCGCAGCGCCGCCGTCGTGGGGCTCGCCAAGCATCTCTGCGGGGCCGCCACCGGTATGTTACACTATATACTATTATGTCGGGGCGGGGGCGGGGCGGCTGCGCGCGGACCTGGCGCACGTGGCGCTGGCGGCGGTGCCGGCCGTGGCCCGCAGCGCCGCCGTCGTGGGGCTCGCCAAGCATCTCTGCGGGGCCGCCACCGGTATGTTACACTATATACTATTATGTCGGGGCGGGGGCGGGGCGGCTGCGCGCGGACCTGGCGCACGTGGCGCTGGCGGCGGTGCCGGCCGTGGCCCGCAGCGCCGCCGTCGTGGGGCTCGCCAAGCATCTCTGCGGGGCCGCCACCGGTATGTTACACTATATACTATTATGTCGGGGCGGGGGCGGGGCGGCTGCGCGCGGACCTGGCGCACGTGGCGCTGGCGGCGGTGCCGGCCGTGGCCCGCAGCGCCGCCGTCGTGGGGCTCGCCAAGCATCTCTGCGGGGCCGCCACCGGTATGTTACACTATATACTATTATGTCGGGGCGGGGGCGGGGCGGCTGCGCGCGGACCTGGCGCACGTGGCGCTGGCGGCGGTGCCGGCCGTGGCCCGCAGCGCCGCCGTCGTGGGGCTCGCCAAGCATCTCTGCGGGGCCGCCACCGGTATGTTACACTATATACTATTATGTCGGGGCGGGGGCGGGGCGGCTGCGCGCGGACCTGGCGCACGTGGCGCTGGCGGCGGTGCCGGCCGTGGCCCGCAGCGCCGCCGTCGTGGGGCTCGCCAAGCATCTCTGCGGGGCCGCCACCGGTATGTTACACTATATACTATTATGTCGGGGCGGGGGCGGGGCGGCTGCGCGCGGACCTGGCGCACGTGGCGCTGGCGGCGGTGCCGGCCGTGGCCCGCAGCGCCGCCGTCGTGGGGCTCGCCAAGCATCTCTGCGGGGCCGCCACCGGTATGTTACACTATATACTATTATGTCGGGGCGGGGGCGGGGCGGCTGCGCGCGGACCTGGCGCACGTGGCGCTGGCGGCGGTGCCGGCCGTGGCCCGCAGCGCCGCCGTCGTGGGGCTCGCCAAGCATCTCTGCGGGGCCGCCACCGGTATGTTACACTATATACTATTATGTCGGGGCGGGGGCGGGGCGGCTGCGCGCGGACCTGGCGCACGTGGCGCTGGCGGCGGTGCCGGCCGTGGCCCGCAGCGCCGCCGTCGTGGGGCTCGCCAAGCATCTCTGCGGGGCCGCCACCGGTATGTTACACTATATATATACTATTATGTCGGGGCGGGGGCGGGGCGGCTGCGCGCGGACCTGGCGCACGTGGCGCTGGCGGCGGTGCCGGCCGTGGCCCGCAGCGCCGCCGTCGTGGGGCTCGCCAAGCATCTCTGCGGGGCCGCCACCGGTATGCTACACTATATACTATTATGTCGGGGCGGGGGCGGGGCGGCTGCGCGCGGACCTGGCGCACGTGGCGCTGGCGGCGGTGCCGGCCGTGGCCCGCAGCGCCGCCGTCGTGGGGCTCGCCAAGCATCTCTGCGGGGCCGCCACCGGTATGTTACACTATATACTATTATGTCGGGGCGGGGGCGGGGCGGCTGCGCGCGGACCTGGCGCACGTGGCGCTGGCGGCGGTGCCGGCCGTGGCCCGCAGCGCCGCCGTCGTGGGGCTCGCCAAGCATCTCTGCGGGGCCGCCACCGGTATGTTACACTATATATATACTATTATGTCGGGGCGGGGGCGGGGCGGCTGCGCGCGGACCTGGCGCACGTGGCGCTGGCGGCGGTGCCGGCCGTGGCCCGCAGCGCCGCCGTCGTGGGGCTCGCCAAGCATCTCTGCGGGGCCGCCACCGGTATGTTACACTATATACTATTATGTCGGGGCGGGGGCGGGGCGGCTGCGCGCGGACCTGGCGCACGTGGCGCTGGCGGCGGTGCCGGCCGTGGCCCGCAGCGCCGCCGTCGTGGGGCTCGCCAAGCATCTCTGCGGGGCCGCCACCGGTATGTTACACTATATACTATTATGTCGGGGCGGGGGCGGGGCGGCTGCGCGCGGACCTGGCGCACGTGGCGCTGGCGGCGGTGCCGGCCGTGGCCCGCAGCGCCGCCGTCGTGGGGCTCGCCAAGCATCTCTGCGGGGCCGCCACCGGTATGTTACACTATATACTATTATGTCGGGGCGGGGGCGGGGCGGCTGCGCGCGGACCTGGCGCACGTGGCGCTGGCGGCGGTGCCGGCCGTGGCCCGCAGCGCCGCCGTCGTGGGGCTCGCCAAGCATCTCTGCGGGGCCGCCACCGGTATGTTACACTATATACTATTATGTCGGGGCGGGGGCGGGGCGGCTGCGCGCGGACCTGGCGCACGTGGCGCTGGCGGCGGTGCCGGCCGTGGCCCGCAGCGCCGCCGTCGTGGGGCTCGCCAAGCATCTCTGCGGGGCCGCCACCGGTATGTTACACTATATACTATTATGTCGGGGCGGGGGCGGGGCGGCTGCGCGCGGACCTGGCGCACGTGGCGCTGGCGGCGGTGCCGGCCGTGGCCCGCAGCGCCGCCGTCGTGGGGCTCGCCAAGCATCTCTGCGGGGCCGCCACCGGTATGTTACACTATATACTATTATGTCGGGGCGGGGGCGGGGCGGCTGCGCGCGGACCTGGCGCACGTGGCGCTGGCGGCGGTGCCGGCCGTGGCCCGCAGCGCCGCCGTCGTGGGGCTCGCCAAGCATCTCTGCGGGGCCGCCACCGGTATGTTACACTATATACTATTATGTCGGGGCGGGGGCGGGGCGGCTGCGCGCGGACCTGGCGCACGTGGCGCTGGCGGCGGTGCCGGCCGTGGCCCGCAGCGCCGCCGTCGTCGGGCTCGCCAAGCATCTCTGCGGGGCCGCCACCGGTATGCATACACTATATCCTATTATGCTCTATATTCCTGGCAACCAATACCTCCAATTTGATGGAATAATCTTGGAATAGTACATTACATCAGAGGCCGGGAAAATGAGGATTTCCGGCCGAGCGAGGCCGGATAGTGATACGAGGCCGGGAATGCGTTTTCACGACGGGGCACGTAGGTATAGTGCTTTTCTCAAACATACAATGAAATAAAAAAATATACTTCAAAGAACAACATTTTATTAATTGACAAATAGGACATTTTAGTCTAACAACCAACCTTTAAAAACAAAACCTGCTTTTTGTCAAACCAGCCAGCTGTGTGAATGACCTTGTTGTTGAAACCAAAAAAAAAGTCACTTTGCAGGCCTAGGCCTGAAAAGCAGTATGAAATCCCTTTACAGTCCTCTCGAGTTGTTGCGCCCAAAAAGCGATACTTCCGAGCCTATTATAAGGAACGTAAAGACAATATTTCATTGCATGTTTGAGAAAAGATTATTAAAAGCCGGCCAATTTTGACCGCGTTGGCGTTCAACGTGTGTCTAACGAGTGTCGGTCCGACCCAGGGATACTGGCGCTACAAACAGCTTTCATATGGCAATAATTTCTATAATAATAATATAATAATAATAATAAATTTATTTCAATACAACAACGTTTTTTTACAATAGCATCTTTTACAGAGGGTCCTTAAAATTAGAGACTACTTCCTAAATAGGTGAGACCTGAGCTTTAGGTTAAGCAGTGCTCCTTGCCATATAACCGCACTGATGTTAAAAACATTTAAACCAAAATTAACTTATGATTTACACGAATTTGTAGCTTACTTATGTTATATATATATATCTGTGGAATAATAATATACTTAAAATTAGCGTTATTTATGAGAGTGAGTGAGTGTATGTATATATAAGTGAGAGCAAATAGAAAATATTATCATCAATTAGACTAATATAGAGAGAAGATTTTCCGTATCCTGGTAGTTTTTAGATAATAACCAGGTTGTGACTGTTTGCTTACAATCTCTTTTATTCATTGGATAAATATTTAATAGTTTATTAATTTGATTATAAATACGAGGACCGTTAAAAGCGAAAAAATTTTTTATGAAACTAGTGTGAAATTGCCGTTCCGGTTTTCCTACGTTATGTGCTCTACGAGAGGTGTCAATTTTATTCTTGTTATAATATAGTGTTGAGTGGAATTTAAGGATTGTGGATAAAACAAAAAGTTGCCTAACTGTTAAGACTTTAGCAGTAACGTAGAGCATTTGTGTGGGATGCACCTATGCGTCATATATTTGCATTACTAAACATCACTAGCGATTTGTCAAGTATCTGTCATTAACCAAATCCAAAACATTGTTTACCATAACGCTGCTCAATCCTTCGTTGTTCTTGCGAAATGAATAGGATTCAGTAATGAAAAAACGACTTTAATCACTGTAAATAGTTTAGGCTTTATTATGCAGAGATTACTTGAAATTTGCGGAATATTTATTTATTTATTTTATTCAAGGAGAACCAACAGCTAAATATGACATATAAAAAGAAAACTTAAATAGAATTACAGAGCCAATTACAGGAACTCACAGATAGACACCGTATATGAAACATATAAGTAACACCGCGCATTATTAATACGGCGCGCACACACAGCAGAAATACGTATACACTTACAGTTTATCCTTGAAGCCTTCCTAGGCCAACAACACAAATACTTAATACTAAACTGCACTAACACGAGATTCTATAACGCTCATTTGAAAAACGCCTCTGCTAAACTACGCCTCACAGAAGGAACTACACAATTGACAACAATTCATATTTTTAAGACTATCATTTTATTACTTTTCTGAATTCTGCTTAAAAAGATGAAGTAATCTCTGTTTTTATTTATTTTCTGAGATGATTATTTATTTTATTATTAATTTATAAAAACATACTCATTTTAAAATGTGGCAACACCAAAACCAGAACTTAATGGAACGGTTACTTTAGTCGGTTTTCTTATTAAAAAAAAACTTAATAAAACTGGGTATGCATCTGTCATCTGTCAACGTCAAATAAAAAAAAAATCTATGTTTTCGCTCTTTGGTTTAGACAACAACCCTATTCAGCCCGTATTGTCTTAGATTGCAGTTATTTGATGTATTTTCTTATATTTCCTTAAATACAGAAGAATAAATTCCAAGATTTTTTTTAAGGTACACGACATAAAGCCCTGTCGATCTCTATATTAATTTCCACCTGTTATAAATATGAAATGTTGTCAATTAAATACATCAATATCAAGCTCCCTCGTCGAGCAGTTCAGTTGCCGACTAGCGCGGTTAAGGAAACTATTTCGTCTGTAGTTGGATGATGTACGCCTCAGAGATATGGGGGGGAAATGCCTTTTGGACCGAGAAGGAGCAGTAAATGACAGTTCTTGAAGCAGTTCGGGACAGTCAACGCCGCCTATATATTTAGTCTTGTTTCGTCTTTGTTTACATCAGGCATTCGCTGACATGTAACCTTCAGTTACCAAAAATTTGCACTTGCCAGTAAAGTAATTTAGTACCTCTAAAATCCGCAATACGGCGTGGATTGAAAAAAATTAACACGTTTGTTCAGATCTGGCGCTGCGCTGCGTGGCGGCGGCGGGCGTGCGGCACAAGACGCGCGGCGCGGTTATCGCCGCCTGCTGCCACCACCGCGTCGAGCGCGCGCTCTACGTCGCCAACACTCAGCTGCAGGTAATCGTGACTCCCACCGATTTCATCGTCTCTTACCTATTGATGTTAACGAAAAGGTTTTGAAAATATAGGCAATGTATTTTTTGGCTGTGTGATTTCAGGCTTGAAGACTGTCACTTTATGTCAGTCTGCCCGGTCATACGATACGCGTATTTAGGGTGATGACCGGGTGGGTCGTGCTCGCCCCAATATGGTCCAGTGCCTACCCTAGAATGTTGGATTACCGATAGAAATACGCCAACGGCCCCGGTCACACGATCTTAAGCATATCATTTTTTTTTTAATAGCCTATTAGTGTGTCCCACTGCTGGGCAAAGGCCTCTCCCTTAGATTTCCACAGGTCCCTGTTTGATGTCTCGTCCGACCAGTTGCTAAGGAATGCGTCCAGGTCATCCCGCCATCTCCGTCTCGGCCTGCCCCGTCTGCGTCGCCTAATCAAGCATATCATGTTATTATCAATTTATGACTGAAATTGTTGTGTTCCGAAGCGTTAAACTCTAGCCAAAAAATAGCTTAATTTTGCAGAAGGTAACTAGAATGTCGATATTGTATTTTCAGGAGTTAGGTATAGACGCGGAAGACTTCAACGTGATGCTCGGCATCGTGTCGTGGGCCACGTGCGGCGACGGGCGCAGCCGCTCGCGGCGCGCGCAGGCGCAGACGCAGCAGACGCAGACGCAGCAGACGCAGACGCAGCAGACGCAGACGCAGCCGGAACAGACGCACGCGCGGCGGCGGCAGGAGGCGGCGGGGCGGAGGGCGAAGGCGCTGCTGGACTGGGGGCGCGTGCTGTGGCTGCGCGAGCGCGGGTTCGACGCGCGGCTCGCGTATTACGTGCCGAAGGAAGTGTCGCTCGAGAACACCGCCATTATTGCGTCCAAGCGGTGACCGACGAGTTGATAATGTTACTTGCAATATTTACATATGTTTTATGATTGATTCTTACGATGATTGATAACGGATCTATTGAAATATTAACCTCTGAAACAGAGATCGAAAGCTTCGAATTTTTAATTGTTGTTTTTTTGTGGATCTATCTTTCGTTTAAAATGACAATTGGACAAAGCACAAAAGTGCTCAACATTTTCATGGGCCGTTTTGTAAATATTGGATTTACATCGATATTATTTATTAATAATGTTTAATATATTGATGAAATAAATAAAACACAATTTGCAAATATAATTTTGTATATTTATATCAATAATCATTTTCTAAAAACAGAACTCTTTATTTACCATTATGATACAATCCTTAGTAACAACAAAATGCGACCGACCGGAGCCCGCGCACGCCCCGGACCCACACTACGCCGCGCGTCTCTGCGTTGACGAAATTCCGAATTAAAGTTAAATATAAAAAATGATAGTCTAACGCAAAACACTATCTTGTAAGTAATGTAGTGTGTAGTTATGTAAAAATTATGAATCATGGAAGATATGATTACTAGATTAGATTTTTAAATGAATACTCTAATAATACATAACCCAACCCAACGTCATACTTCATTGATGGGTTTAATTTAAACAGACGAAAAATTCTAATAAACAGTCTTATTAGCCAAAGATGAAGGAATTCATAAGATACTTAATGAAAACGCTAATACATTGATAAATGGTTCAATAAATAAAGCGAATATTATTCGGAGACGCGCGGCGCAGCGTACAAAACAACTAGATCGTTGCATTCTGGCTCAGTATAGACTATTATTAATAATACAAAACGTTTACAGACTGCGCCGTCTCCCAGATGGTTCGCCGCTCCCGACTGCCTTGGCGGAGCTGGGAGCCGCGGAGACTTGAACTAAATGCGGACAATATCAACCCTACGCTAACGTACAACTAGTCACGACGGTCGCACACACGCAACCATTTCTATGAATAATATCAATGAAATTTAGTAAACGAATGCGTATAAAAATGTCGCTTATATATTACTTTTTATGTCTGAGCGACGCTTGGAATTAGGCGACGTGTCCCGGTTGCGTGGAGCGACCGCCTCCTATCTCCAAATGATTGCGTTAAAATAAACATAAAGCTAACCGACTTGCCGCCCGGCTTACATTGGTCAAGTGTTTAGCAACAGTTCAAGTAGGCACAGTGGCATCGTTCGTCATCACTTATAGCCTAAGGTATTACGTGTCCACGCAACTACACTTGATCAATGTAAATCGAGCCTTATCCCCGCGGCACACCTTGACAAGCGATTTAAATGATTACTTTATTTTATTTTCAATTTTTTTTTAAAAGGCTAGTAAAGTGGCAACGGGGTGGCGGCGTCAGTGAACCACACGCTTGTGCGCTTCAGGAATGCAACAATGACCGAACAGCAACATGCCCCACACCTACCCAGGGCGGTATGTGTCGGCCGGTTCTTCCGTTCGATCGAGATGGCGAGGTGTTCACACGTGATGTGAGATCCGTAGAGTTTGTATTGATTGTATACACTCTTACGATAAAGATCTCGATCGAACCAAGAATATACACTATTAAAAAAAAGGTAACGTCCATCTCACGCAACGCAATGATTGATTTTAAATGTGCGTCGAGGATTTGTTCTCTGAGAAAATTGGCAGGAGTTTGAACAAAAAATCCGTCAGCATCATCTGAAATTTGAATTATTGCATTACGTTACGCGCCGAAGACTGACGAATTTAAAATTATTTAGTGAAAACATGAATGCGAGCGTGAAGCAGACATATTTTTGATATGTCCAAAAGTATATAAGAATCTTCGTAATATTGTATGCACCTATTGTATTTGCTATGACGAGACAATGGGATTCATATATTGCTGCACCTATTGTCAACTATGTTTACAAATAAACAACTATCCATTTGAATTGATCGAAAGATCTCTAATAACTTTTGGTCAGATCAAAATCATACTATATCTACGTGCATGATATGACCAACTTCTGCCGGAGCTCAAACTCGTGGGTTGCACTCCGGACGCCGGCAGTCCTGATACATATCTCGATATTCAAAACGTGATATATTACAATATTTACAGAGCACTCATTTTGCACAAACATTCGTTAACAATGGTGCCATAACTGACCCTTTTATTCATTAAATGGTAAGCGAAAATGTCCTAATAAAGTATTATTGTTGATGAACGATTTAACAACATGTGGACAGTTTAACGTTCGTTCGCAGCTAGCTAACGACGGAAGACCAAGTGAAGCGTTTTATAGATCATTTCATGGTTATTTTTGTTCTATAGACCATGCCATATCCAGGTCTCGAAATATGTATTTCCGTGAGCTATTAAAATGTCCTCCGGGTGTATATCTCGCTTGGTGTTATGCGGTCGAGATCTGACCTCTGATTTCACCCGAACCCGAAGGCTATGTTAAGAGCTCACAAGAGTATTGGAAACGCTATCGAAGAATGCAGGTCTGCTGTTGAACCTTTTGACCGCCCTAGTCGATTGTGATCGACAACTATGAGGCGTGCCAAAGCCGCCACGTCGGCCATAACCGGTGATAACTCTTGCCTCAACCCTCAACTTAATGCGTAACCATTTTAGGACAAACGCTTTGCGAGTGATTTGCTACTATGAAGTGTAGTGTGTTTGATTTGTTGCTCGGCGTCTGCGGCACAATTTTCTGCTAGTGGACGCTCAAAAGGTTAACATTGCCTAAGGCCTACTCAGTGTGGTAACACATTTCGTTGATTCGGGTGGGTTTACAATGTGATGCTGCTGATTTACAACAGTTAATTCAAATGCACATATACTGTCATCCCTCAAATGCAAACTCACGGCAATATACAATAATCTTAATTTACAAAATTCGTTTACTATTAACATACGAAGTTCGTATGGTATCGTCCCCTGCACCTTTAGCACAACTGTGACACGCAACTCTCTCGCGCGAGATATACTACCTATCTCTTTCTGTACAGTACTGTGAGAGAGTGACGGGTGATGGTATGGCGCCCGACATGAGACGCGAACCATAGTTGTGTTAGACGAGCTGGTAAACAATATTGAAGAGAGCGAGACGATATGATACCAACTTAGATGGAAGAGCTTCACGTTATGAAACAGGACAAAACTTACAAAGTATTTATTTATATAAAGGTTCGTTAGTAAAAACGATAGAAAAGTCTGCAAACCAATATATGTAGTATTTTGATTTTGATATTATTTGTTATTTTTACAGCTCGAACTATACGCAACTTACAGCGCTTACGCACTGCACCCGATTCCGTCACGTAGGGCAGGAGATCGGGCGCGGTGCGGAAGCGCGCTTACAGTCTATATTAACTATTTGTGGCTTGTCCGAATGTCACAAACCATACCAACTAACAATATTTGACCGGAAAAGGCGCCATGAAATACGGTTTACAAGTCCAAAGAAGTTCGTTCAATTTAAATAGTTCAAAGTCTAAATTAGTTAAAGTTGCCGAGAAACTTCTTGACCCAAAATGGCGGATCTGCGCATGCATATTTGTACGTAAATCGGCTACTGCGCAGTCAAGGTTAGGCTCAAGAAGTTTCTCGGCAACTGTACCGTTAGAGATAAAAATTCGAAACAACGCAACGATAAACAGAATGATGACCATTTTATCATTTGATAAAATTGCTGACTCAATGGAGTTGTAAGTATAGTAACAGAAAATGATTCACGTACCACCGCCGCCATCCCCACAACAACAAGCCACAGTGGCACTCGGTTTAATGAGAAGCAGTGATCGGCACGGACCGAGCAACATCGCGGTATTTGGCGTAAAAAAAATACGAACACGACTGTAACAAATATAAATTCAACATTATTATATTACACTTAAAAAAACATTGTTATCAAACAAGATCGCGGGATTATAATTGTGTTCATATTAAAATTAGTATACGAAATCCACAGCGTTACGCGATACGTGCCGATCACTGAGTCACATTTACACAAGTGTACGGTGATGAGCTCATCAATTTCCCTTACTATAATAATGCTAACGACCGGTAACGATGTCTCAGGAAAGTAGTCTAATTGAGTCAGTGTAGTTATTTTTAAACCTTAGACAAACCACGGGCGGGTGATTATTTGAGCGTTTCAACCGTCTCATTAATCTGCCCGCAATATTGGCCAACTCATAAAAGCTATCAACATCATTTTGATAGGAATTGTAGAAATCCGCGACTTCTACAAGACAACCGAAAATGGCGCCTCGGATCATACGGAGTTCGTCAATATTGCGGACAGATTAATGAGGCGGTTAAAACGCTCAAATAATCGCCCGGGCGGTAATTCGTAAAGGCCGCAGATTGTATATTCATGGCCTTCACCTTCGGGCCACAACATTAGCGATCTGGGGCTCTCCCTAACTCCCCGTCCTCGACACGTACTCTCCGCCCCCGCCCCCGGCTCAGTACCCGTACCGCTCCTGGATGGAGGACACGACGCCGTTGGCGAGCGAGGACAGCCGCCCCGCCACGCGCGTCACGCCCAGCCGCACCGACTCGCGCACCTGCCGACACACCATCGCATATTATTATCTACATGTAGTAAGGCCATGTGCAGATAGATGACAAGCGCTTAACGCGCGTTTTGCTAACGCGCGTTTTTTGCTTCATACAAAAACGCGCGTTGGCATGTGTACGGCCAAAACAAAATGTATTGTAGTTGTAAACGCACGTTAGCAAAACGCGCGTTAAGCGCTTGTCATCTGAACATGGCCTAACTGCTTTGCCCCGGGAAACTAAACTTAGAACCTTCTTCGCTCAGCGGTGAGGTGTAGGTACTGATGCGAATAGTTGAAATTGAAACAGTTGTATAGGAAGTTTTAGTTTACAGTCTAGTACCTTGTACTATGGGTACCGGACGACGATATTACATAATAATACTTGATAAAAATACATATACAAACTCCGTCCATGACCCAGGCTCGAACATTCGAGTTCATCACACAGATATTTGCCCTGGCCGGGATTCGAACCCGGGACCGCCGGGTCAGTAGGCAGGTACACTAGAAACTGCTAACCGCGTCGTGAAATGAATGAAACCTCTACATAAGAAAGCGTAACTAGCGATGGCAAGAAGAATCACAACAAGAAATACCATTTGTTACATTTCATAGAAATACCATCTGCTACATTTGTTTACAAGTATATGGGTGGATCAACTTTGTCTTGCTGTTATTCTGTCCCGTCACTCAGGGGACAATGGTGATTAAACTACTTAGAAAAGTCTTCATAATTTATAATATGGGTATTTTCAAAAAATAATCTAATTAAGAATAGACTTATAATTATAACTGCTGTAAGTACAGTCGAGTTCACTTACATCTACACACTTTCGAGAACAAAAATATCTGAACACGACCCTATTTTCAGGAGCATAAAGTAGTGTTCAGATATTTTTGTTCTCGAAAGTGTGTAGATGTAAATGAACTCGACTGTACAAAGTTTTTATTCAATATTTCTGCCGAAAATCGTAGTTTTAAAGAGTGACCTAGGGGACTTCATCATGGCAAGAGCTGATGGTGCTGCTGCCCTGTATACGAGTGGGAGGTGTGGTGTGGGGTACCTCGTCCAGTTGCGGCGCGGCGACGCTGAAGCCGGGCTGCGGCGGCCGCTCGCTGCGCCCGAAGTACTCCGCCCAGCTGATGCTGCTGCTGCCCTGTATACGAGGGGGAGGTGTGGTGTGGGGCACCTCGTCCAGTTGCGGCGCGGCGACGCTGAAGCCGGGCTGCGGCGGCCGCTCGCTGCGCCCTCGTACTCCGCCCAGCTGATGCTGCTGCTGCCCTGTATACGAGTGGGAGGTGTGGTGTGGGGTACCTCGTCCAGTTGCGGCGCGGCGACGCTGAAGCCGGGCTGCGGCGGCCGCTCGCTGCGCCCTCGTACTCCGCCCAGCTGATGCTGCTGCTGCCCTGTATACGAGTGGGAGGTGTGGTGTGGGGTACCTCGTCCAGTTGCGGCGCGGCGACGCTGAAGCCGGGCTGCGGCGGCCGCTCGCTGCGCCCTCGTACTCCGCCCAGCTGATGGTGCTGCTGCCCTGTATACGAGTGGGAGGTGTGGTGTGGGGTACCTCGTCCAGTTGCGGCGCGGCGACGCTGAAGCCGGGCTGCGGCGGCCGCTCGCTGCGCCCGAAGTACTCTGCCGAGCTGATGCTGCTGCTGCCCTGGAACCGCGACAGGTTCGCGTCGCGCTCGAATCGGTTGTCCTGCAAGACACAAGGAACACCATCACTAACCGGACAGATGTTTAACATCGTCAACAATTTGTCAAGTGGTCATAAATAACAGAAATTAAGCAGTCATAAATAGCAGATCATTTTGAACACTATCGTAATAATAAATTACGGGTAAATCGGGATGATGACCGATGTCAAATTCTAAAGCATACCGTGTAGGATGATTAAAATTTGTCAGAAACGTCACGAAATAAAGAAAGAAATATGCACAATAAGCGGACGGACCCAGTGGAGCGGAAGTTCTTCACGGTCCGAGTCCCGTTCACGTCTCCCGGGGTCGCATATTTTCCACAACGCCCGGACGTAACACGGTTTACTCGTCTCCCATCAGAGCGGCCGACTGACCTGTTCCCCGAAGAACTGCGCGGAGCTGATGGCCTTGGCGGAGCCGAACTTCTTGACGGCGGAGTCGTCCTGGACGGGCTCTTGGCGCCGGGAGCCCCTGGCGCGGGGGGGCTGCGCGGGCGGCGCGGGCGCGGCGCGCGAGGCCGGCTCGCCGGAGAACATGGTGTGCACGGGCCGCGCCGGCTCCGGCTCGATGCTCTCCCACGACGCCGACAGCGGCTTGCGCGCCTCGCTGCCCGCCGCCTCCAACCCGCGCCCGCTGCCGTACGGCTCGTTCCTGCCCCACATAATTAATTAGCATGTAAGTTACCTACTCGTTATTGTTAAGGTGGTTGCAGAGGGAACAAAACTAGACATTTCACGCTAGATGGCGCTGGGAAGCAAGATTTGTGGTTTTTGTCTATTATTTCGTATGTTACTTTAGTTTGAAATAAAATTTGTATATTGGCGAGTCCGCGTATTTGTCTTTTATTCATGCGGTATTAGTATCACGTCATAAATTCTTTTATTCTCCCATGTGGTGGCAATTTGTGAAAAATCAGCAAGTACGCACACTAATAGACAATAATCGTGAGTGGGTGAGGTGTGCGGGCGATTCATTCATTAAAGAGTCGCGTATCACCTGTCAGTTTGATAGTAAGCGCAAAATAAACAAACATGCATATTTGATTTTGATGATGAATTTGAAGATTGCCAAATGACGCGCGACTCATTCTCGCGCGAAAAATATTACCTATCTCTTTCTTTGCGGTACTGTAGGAGACTGACGGGCGATACTATGTCGCGCGACAAGAACCGTGAAGCCTAGTTGTATTAGACGGGCTGGATTGTCAAAATAAATAATACGAAGAAATTACAAATCTTTAGCAGTTCTACATATAAGTATTTTTTAAGTATGTGGTGAAATTAAATAAGTATTTTTGTTGGGTTTCTGTTCTGATATATTGTGATTCTGATTTGTGATGTTATTGAGTTTGTCCTAAGTGTTTCTGAATGATAGATTGGGGTATAGCAAAAAGGGCCCAATTTTAGGACACAATATATTTTGTTGATAAATATTTTTCTCATTTTTGTTACTTTTTTGATTACAAAGAATACATTAAAATAAGTATCTATTATAAATTACAATTGTTTGATTAACTTGTCCGTTTAAGAACTAGAGCGGTCCTAAGTTGCCATATAATTACTACGTAGCCTGGGACTACTTGTACAATCATTTATTCTGTGCTGGGACTTAGAAATTTACGATGAAAAAAATCACAAGTATAGCTCTGTTTTTTATTACTTAATGCCAAGATCGGGCCCTTTTTGCTATACTCTGACCTGATATACAAAAACCCGACATCAAGAATAGTAGTTACTGATTAGGGTTGGGATTTTCGTGGTTCTAGATCGTGGTTCCATGGAGTCTCTAATAGTAAAAATGTTCAGTCTAAAAATATATAACTACTAGAACTACTACTAACTGAGCGCAGCACGGCTAGCATAACTTTGACACGCGACTCTTTCTCGCGCGAGATATACTACCTTTATCTATCTGTACAGTACTATGAGATAGTGACGGATGATGATATCTCGCGCGACATGAGTCGCGTGTCAAAGTTATGCTAGACGTGCAGCACCATATAAAAATATATAACAATATATTGTTATTATATATGGATTTTAGAACCACCAACCACTAAATAAAATAAAACAATTTTTGTTACGTGTGGGTTTTATTATAATACTAATGTTTGTGTGAGTTGTAGACGTCGCTTTAATTCGAAATCGTGGATTATTTTTCTTTTTAACCCCCAGATCTTCGCCATTTTCAATCTTTTCATTAAAACTAGGTGTGTTACTTAGGCTTCTTTCTGTTTAGTGCTGTTTAGTGGATAGTACGGCTACCTGAAAACGAAGGTTGATAGTGTTACGCCGGTAGGTTAGATCAATAACTTCGAACGTCAATTTCAGTGCTTTAGAGGCATTTTCAGCAGGCTGAAAAGTCATTTCAGACCGTTTCAGGAGTTGCTCTATCACATATCTAAAGATCAAAATTTCACCCATGTTGCCGTCGTTTTCAGGCGCCTGAAACATGTTTTCAGTCCGTTTCAGGGCACCCTCTATCAGATGACGCCATAACCTGAAAACCCGTTTTCAGGCGTTTTCAGGACCCCTTATGGGCCTCTGAAGCACAAATCGTTATATGGCGAAATATCCGGTAGGAGTGACAGAGATAGCACTACTAGAAAGAGATAGCTATACTCGGAACATTCGAGAAGTGTGTGACAGAGATAGGACTACTAGACAGAGATAGCTATACTCGGAACATTCGAGAAGTGTGTGACAGAGATAGGACTACTAGACAGAGATAGCTATACTCGGAACATTCGAGAAGGGAGTGACAGAGAGTGCACCATTAGAAAGAGACATATATGGCCTCGAATGTTCTCGGCCCTCGCGCTGGACCCTACTAGAATATTCGCGATTAATGTAGACAACGCATCGAGAAAGCGGTTCCGCGGGATATAAAAAGGCACCGGTGGCCGGCGTGAGTTAGTTACATTTTAACTGCGATACAGTGCGAGTAAAAGGGTATTCGGAAAGAGACTCTTCAGTGATTAGTGCGCTTTGAGTACAGTTCGCGTGAATAGTGAGTGCGTAATTTGTGTAATAGTGTGTTTGTTTTAATTAGTGGATTTTAAGTACAGTTCGTGTGAATTGTAAGTGCGTAACTTTGAGCAATAAAGTGAGTGTTTTATTTAGTGGATTAATTTGTGCTTTTCTATCAAATTCGAACCCCACGCTCGTAACAATATTAACATATGTGGTTTGCAGGTATTCGTTGTAATATTATTTTAGGCAACACGCATGTTTTGTAGAAAGTTATAAGTTTCTGCAGCTTTTCTTGGATGAAGCCTTCATCTGTATGAACTTTAATTGACATTATTGTTGTTCATAAATCAATGAAGGAAATCATCTTGCAGTTATCCCTTTTGATGAAGGTCTAAGCTGGCCTTGAATCTGTAAATAAATTATTTATTACGTCACAAGAATGCCTGCAATGGAAACCGCTGTATGCAGTACCTATTATGTGATTATCTTATAGGGTGTTAGGGTAATTAGTGTTATTACAGTTAACCTTCAAGGAGGAAACTTAGTCACTGAACCGATAATTCCAAAACAATTTTGTTTCCCACATCTATTGATAAACATGGGTATATAGGTCTTGGTATCAATTCAGTCAGAGAGAAGACACTACCTTTATGAACCTACTAGAACAGCTTTGTTTTTTTTCATCACCCAAAGCGAGCGATTGCGTTCAGTTTTTGTGGTTGGTTACGGTTGTCATCACGCCATGCTTGTCTTCGCCTAAAAAGAAAATAGCACGAGACACCTCTTTCACGGCAGGACGCTTCGATTTGTAATGTTTACAAACACAGTACTTTCCCCGCAATTTCTGACCCATGATATCGCAATATCATTTAGGGATCACTATGTCCTGAGTACACATGTTTATTATATGCACGTTTCATTATTCACACTTTACATAAAGTAAAAACTCACGAAATGAAAAAAATGCAATTCATTTTTATACGAATTTCGACAATTGACAGTACCTATTGACACAATTCATTACCTATTTCATTCACAAGATTTAGTGCGTTCGAAATCTATTCCACTTTATTGTTATGAGCAAATACACAAAATAGATAGGTATCTTTAAAAACCAAATGTTTCCAATTATTTGTTACATGTTTAATGAAAGCTGTAATCATTAAAAAAAATAAACTGTTATGCATTCATAACGAAACATCAATTAAAATGTATTATCCTAAATCATAAGTTTAGTAGTATTATATTTCAGAGCGCACTGTTCATGAATAGCTTTACGTGTGCTTACGTTTCTATGTTGTGTAAAAGCAACGCACACATACATATATGGACAATATTTCAACGGGTTTTAAAGCGTTAATAACTTTGTAATTGTATGATTTATAGCAAAACTGATTTCATTGGCGAATATAAGATCGCTTAAAGTTTTTTTTAAGAATGTTTAATAAGCTAAAGCCATAACCGCCTAAGTGTGTAGTGATCAAACAATTTGTATGAAAGTGACATCTCTGCAACCACCTTAATATAAATAATAAATTTGTTTAGATAATATTATTTTTAACATAAGCACAACTTGGATGAAAGAGCGAATTCCTCCTAATACAAGTTTTTAACTTAAAAGGAGTATTCGACAACTATGTTAACTCTGTTAAAAATAAATAATTTTTGAATTTTTGAATTTTTTTTTTAATACTTACACGCTTTATATCTTCAGGGGTTATTCGTGTAATTTTTTGACTTTTAAAAACATACTGTCGATCGTGAACGAAAGGTACTTAAGAGAGAATAGTGTACGATCGAGTCAGGACTTCGAACCGAGACCGGAGATCGAGACCGCCGTCCGATAGAACGTGTCTTTTGACTGTCGTATATCGCTCCTCGCCCTGATCGGTTCCCCGTAATATACCTAATTTTTCGTAGGTATAAACGCCCGACCGTAGGAGGGACGCCGGATAGTGATACGAAGCTGACATACCCTTTTTACGGCTAAAGCATTTATAGTATTTTTCTAAAACATGCAACAAAATGAAAAATTCACTACTCAAAAAATATAATTGAACTGTTTAGCCTGTTCGTGAACACAAACCCCATGTTTTAAAAAAATACTTCCCGGCCTAGGCCTTCAATTTTGTATGAAATTCCTTTACAGTTCTCTCGAGTTGTTCTGCCCAAAATATCATACTTCGAAGCCCATTATAACGCACGCATGTATTGCATGTTTGAAAAAATCATTATTTTGGTAAAAAATTACAATGGTATCATCTTTAACTCAAGTGTTTGCAAAACTGTCCCGTAGATACATCTTCATGGTCACTGGACACTATCATAGCCGAGACGCGATGATAAGCATAAAACAGCACAACGGTACCTGATCATAGTGAAGACGGAGTTGAAGTCGTCGAGGTCGTCGAGGTCGGCGCGCGCGGCCGCCGGCGCGCCCTCCTGCTCGATGGCCGTCATGTCCGACGTGGCCGAGTGCGACACGCCGCTGCAACAAACAAACCAATGAATACATCATCGCTACACTTAACACGCTAGTCAACCGCAGTGGTGTGTCGCGCCGCACGCCAGGCGCAGGCCCGCCCCCTCCTGCTGCGCCCGCGCACACGGCCCGTGTCAGCAGGACACGCTCGGTATACTAACTGTGCGGAGCCGCGGTGCGCGGCGGCGATGCCGAGACGCTCGGAGTGCGCGCGGCCGCCCGCGCCGTACTCCAGGCGCAGGCTCGCCCCCTCCTGCTGCGCCCGCGCACACGGCCCGTGTCAGCAGGACACGCTCGGTATACTAACTGTGCGGAGCCGCGGTGCGCGGCGGCGATGCCGAGACGCTCGGAGTGCGCGCGGCCGCCCGCGCCGCACGCCAGGCGCAGGCCCGCCCCCTCCTGCTGCGCCCGCGCACACGGCCCGTGTCAGCAGGACACGCTCGGTATACTAACTGTGCGGAGCCGCGGTGCGCGGCGGCGATGCCGAGACGCTCGGAGTGCGCGCGGCCGCCCGCGCCGTACTCCAGGCGCAGGCTCGCCACCTCCTGCTCCACCTGCACACACCATCATAATCAAATTTCAGGATAAAACATGGCCATCTATTTTAAAATCTTCGTCTAAGATCCCAACGAGTCGTGATTTCAGAACAACGGCCAAAGATGACAATGAGGGCGTTCCAACACACCTACTGACATTGCTAAGTGCAAAGACACTAGATCTATGGCACCAAATGCAGTAACTCCATGAACGGGTAAGGTATTTCCAGCGCAGTTGCGATGAGATGAGACAGGTTACTAAAAAGAGCCTTTGAAATTAAATCTTTTATTATCAGTAAGTAGGCTCATGAGCACTTTTACAAAGTCAGATTGTGAATCTACTGGCATTTCCCAAGAGGAGACCGCTGTTAATTAATAAGAAAGGGCTCTTATTTTCCGGGCCTATGATAAAATCTGCCAGTCTAAACTAAACTAACCAACAAAAATAATAAGTTGGCAGTGGTCGCGTGGGAAACAGATGCTTAGTTAATTTAGCTGACAAGTATTTAATTTGTAGGTAGCTACTATTAAATATCAATAGCTGCCTGGTTAAGTAGATACCTTTGTACATGCTACGGAAGCTGATATTCCTTAGATTAATGTACGTAAGCAATACAAATAATTAAAAATATGAACTGGCTTAGGTCAAAAGTAATAGGTACCTGGTCGATGCCGGCGCCGGTGTTCCCCTGCGCCTTGGCCTCGGCCCTGAGCTTCTCGGCCAGCACGGCCTCGCGCTCCATGTCCTCGAAGTTGGCGGCCACCTTCGTGGCGCCCAGCCCGCCCTTGCGCGCGCCCAGCTGCACACAAGGCACACCACATTTTTTATGTCATAGGGGGCAAACGAGCAAACGTATCGCCTGATGGAAAGCGATTACCGTCGCCCATAAACACCAGAGGAGTCACAAGTGCTTGCCTACCCGGAGGACGAAGATAGAATGCCTCTATGCTAGTAATTTCACCGGCTATCTTATCCCCACACCGGAACACAACAATGCGAACATTGCTGTTTAGCGGTGGGTTAGCAGGCAAGACGGTAGTAACAATCCGGACGGACCCTGCACGAGGCCCTACTACTCCAAAAACACATTACATTACATTACAACCTTGTACACGACCAAATCACCGATGGAACAAATAGATACTTGAAATTGAAAACAAGTTGTCAATTTTACGAGTCTTAAAGTGAAGAGGAAACCTGACAATGCCGCGTGGTTAAATTATTCCGTGCTTTACTGATCAAACGCTAATCTTTACAATTTGTATGATCATTGATCAGTGTGTGTCAGTGACAAAAGCCAGGAACTTACGACTTCCAATATTTCTCAAACTACATGTTTCTCAAAAATGCAATGAAATTTCGTCATAGCGTGCGTTATAACAGGCTTCGAAGTATCGCGTTTCGGGCGGAACAACTCGAGAGAACTGTAAACGAATTTCATACAAAATTTAACGCCTAGGCCGGGAAGTATTTTTTTAAACATGGCGTCTGTCAGGTTTTTGAGTGGTATATTTTTTTTTTTCATTACATATATTTGTGAGAAGCACTATACATGCCTTAGCCGTGAATAGGGCATGCCGGCTTCGTATCACTATCCTCGTCTATACCTACTCATCATGGATTAGGCTTTATTATTATTATTTTTTTATGTTTGATATCATATTCACATACAATGTACATTGTGACTGAATAAATACTGATCCGGCAAGCCCTTCTATCCTGGCGTCTGGAGTAGTGTACTATTTTATATTATGCCCTTTTGGGCGCTGCAAATTCAGGTTTCTAGCTTTATCCCTTACGAAGTTCCAGGGAACGAAATCATCCGGAATGGCTTCGAGAGAAAAGAAGGTGCAGCTGTGCTTGTTTTGATCTTGCTGACGGGGAACAACCTGTTTGGAGTAGGTATCTAATTGTAAGTACTAACCGAGGTGCGCTTGGGCTGCGGCTTGCGGCCGACGGAGCCCGAGCCGGGCGCGGCGCCGCTCGGCGACTCCCACAGTCTCTGGCCGGAGCTCAGCGCTTCCAGTTTCGGCTCCACCTGACAAATACATCTCACATATATAATGATGTAAGCTGACTACACAGTCATCATCATCAAAAATTTTGATTCAAAAGGGCATCTATATAATATAATATATCTTTTATAGATTATAATGGTTTTTTTTTGACCGGGGATTGTACGAAGTAATTATAACATTCATAACCTTAACGATACAAAAAAAACTTTCATAGGAACCCTTTAGGCTATTTGTGGATCAAACCTGTTTCCTGCCAGGACCATTTGAAGAGGGAGAGAACAAGGGGCTTTGTCCATAGCTTAAAAGTGACTGACAGTTTAGACAATATGACATTAAAAGAAAACAAAATCGACGCCATAGATACGTGCCAACGTTTCACATTTCCGCATGATCTGCAAAGTGAGTCCATGTTTCTTACTTTTCTTTCTTTTCTTATGTTACTATGTATAGTAAATTAAGTTCATTGTCCACTTTACTCCACTTATTGGCTAATCTGAGGCAAACACAATGCTATGCACAACTATGACAACTTACAGTGAGTGGTTCCACAGGGAAAGCTGTGGTTTGGCAGCAAATATCGACTAAGTTTAGGGGAATCGAGGCCAGTCAGCTGTCTGTCTGTACTGTATGTTTTACTATGGTCTGTTTAATATAGATAAATAATAGGATTTAGAAAGGTTTACCTGAAAAAGGTCATAAGATTGCTAGCGCAACGTGTGCGATGTCCCATTATGTTATTTTACAAACAAGTCAGTAAATAAAAAAAAATCACAAATAAATTAATGATAGACAAATAAAATAATAAAACTTTATTGCAATGAACACGTTTTTACGCAGGCTTGCTAGAAACGATGAGTCATCGGTGATATCTACAAACCTCGCGGAAAAATGCAAATTCCACAACATTGAGTTAACACTTGAGTGATAAAACCAGTAAAACTGCTTTCTAAACATGTCAAACACAAAAGTCACATAATTAGTCAACTAAAGTATCCATTACTTTATTGATCAGCATATTGCTTCACTTAGGCATATTACCTACCTTAACTACCTTTAATATTGAAAGTTCTGTATGATAAGATGTAATTGATTTCCTCATGCTATTTAAAATTACAGAATTGAAAAAGCTGTATGAACAGTTGATTCTTTGTTGCTGTACTGTTTACTGGTAATATTTATATCATGACAATGAATGTTAAATATGTAGTATGCAACATTAAACTCATGTACTTAATTGATTTCATAAAGATACATATAATTTAAAATTCTGTATTTTAAAAGATAAATAGTTTAAAAGTTTAAATACCAACTTGCGTGTCTAAAAACTGAAGCATTAATATAATTATCTGTAATAATGAAATGATTGGCACTGCCACAAGTCAGCGCGGGCAGCAGGGTTACCTGAGTGGAGGCATGCAGGTTAGAGTTAGTGCTGAGTGAGGCGGCCGTGGTCTCTGCAAACCAATCCGACTCTACCTCCTTGGTTTCCTTCGCCTCCGCTGGTGCAGGATCTATGTGTAACTGTGGAAAACAAACAACATTATTGTGGATAGGGTTCTATAAGTGTACACAGAACCCTATTACTACGCCTCTGTATAAGTAAACACTTAATATTTTCACACAAAGTGTACTACTGTCTGTGCTATAAAAACAAATATGAAAAGTCTCATTGTATACAATGGTATGGAACCCTTCATGCACAAGCTGTCTTCCATTTGGCAAATTTTTCATTGTAAATAACACTTTATATAATTTAGACCAGAAAATAAGACAATTTACTATTTATAGGGTCAGTTATTCGAACAGAACTTTTGGTAGAAAGATTGAGAAGCTATTGCTTATAAGTCCCAGTTAGTTATAGAAAATAATCAGAGATCAGAGTCAGATATCATTAGTTACCCAGGAAACATTACAAATTATGGTCTTAATTAACTTACATCTCAAACTTACCCATCTCTAAAAAATAATATAACATAATTGATTACTTATCAACCTACAAACTATAGTTTACACAGATTGCTTCTAGCAAGCGTATTAAGATGATTTTGGACACATACCTTAGTCCCGTATGTCTTCATGGCCTGCTCAGACATGGTGCTGAGCTTGTTGCGGTACATCTCCGCTACGCGGGAGCTGTACTTCTGTCGGGCATCCTCGGTGTTCAGCCCATTTGTCCGGAAGTATTGAGTCTACAAATGTTACATGTTTCAATTTAGCATGGGAGTTACTGTGTGAATATATTTGCGATATCAGTACATAATGGCAGCAATCATTAACAAATAGATGATTAAAATGATAAATAAGTAAGATGCTTTCAAATGTGTGTATGTGTCATGTATTTCATACTAAATCCAAAACTTAACTTGGGTTGTTTAAATTCATCATTAAAAGTACCGATGGAGTTTTCAGGACAAGTAACAGTCAGATTTGTGTATGTTTACAATTGGCGAGTCATTCTGAGAGCTAGACACAAGTAAGATGATGACATACGGCGTTGGCGTTCCCGCCGAGTTGCATGTTGCGCAGCTGCTTCCATGTCCAGTTGGTGTCGAGCTGCGTGGAGCGGACGAACGTGAGGTGCACGCCGAGGCTGCGGTGCACGGCGGAGCAGTCCAGGCAGATGAACACTCCGTACGTCACCGACGACCACGTAGGGTTCTTCGCGTTGCAGTCGAAACATACCTGCGCCAAAGCAAAATCGTCAAAACAATCACTCAAAACACAACCTCACACAAATTAACCATCGATTTAAACACACCTTATTAGCTTGTATGGAACGTAATCTTTGAAAAACTGCTTCAATATCGCTTTTACTTGGCCCCGAGTCAGCCATTTTCGACGTGTTGTCACGTAAATGTCAGATGTCAAAGTTTCGTGGTAGTTTCGCATAGACAAGACTGTTTCACCACAGAAATAAATCGTTCTGTACGAGATATCATTCTTTTAATAATTTTAGCTGTTGATACATAAAGGAAGTAAAAATTACACAATTGGTAACCAATTGAATACAATAATTTTATCAGTGATTTAATTCGTAAATTGCAGTTTTCTTGTAATTTACTTCGCGTTTGATATTTATTGTTAATCCATACTTTAAGCATTAAAGTCTATCTTGTCTATTAGTTATGGTCGCGATCGCAAGTCAAATGGACGCATGTACTTTTTCAAAAAGATTTTGTTGATGATAAACTTAACAATAAAGTTCGCAGAAAGTAATTTTAAAAGAGGGATTAAAGCGTGCGTAACTAGTAATAGTCGATGAAATGATCCGATGAGGTGCAGAGCCGCGTACTCCGGAAGAGTTTCAATCGGCCACATCTCGCAATCGCATTAAGCGGTCATTGCTGCAGTCCGCGGGGCTCCGGGCGCGGGTGAAAGTGCGGCTCGGCTGGAGCCGTGGTGAAAATGCGTTTAAAGTGAAATCAGTGGTGAAGTGAATTATTTTTAATGGAAAACGTGAACTTTGAGGCGAGCGGCGAAGACATCGAGCAGGCGCTCATGGACCTGGGCCCGCTGCTCGGTGTCGCCATCAAGGAGGAGGCGCCTGACGAGCTGCCGGCGCCTGCCGCGCCGCCCGCCCCAGCCAGCGTTAGTACTGACCCTCACGCACACCACACTCCCGCGTCGAACATGATAGGACCTTGATGATTGGAAAGTCGGATGCAAGCACCATGACTTCACGTCCTTGAGTCTCTTTTCTCGACTTACAAGCGATAGAATTTATAGTTACCTACACTGGTTTATTTACGACTCATTGACAGCCAACAGCTGATTATGCTAGTGCATTTGACAGCAGGTAATTAATTCTAGTTCAATAACAGCACAAAAGTAACTGAAAGCAGAAAACAAATTGAATCATTAAAATAATTAGTGCCTAATAACCAAAGGCTACAAAGAGTGATAAAAGTAGTAAAAGCTGTCCAGTATCTTCATAATGTATTCATGCTTTATGGTCCATAATTATGGACATTAACTGTAATTATCTTTTTAACTTCCATATAACTTTCTTTGATGAATATAGGATCTATACTAAAAAAATATTTGTTAAAATTTTATTGCCCAAGACAAAAATTACAAATGGCATACTTTACCCAATACTTAATTGTTTATTGAAGTATCACAAAAGCAGGTACAGATGTAACTTAAAACTTCAGGTCATTGTGAACCCTGTTGGGCACTGCAATGTTAGGGAGAGGAGAACTTACTGAGTGTGTACAATTTATCTTCCAAACAATCATTTAGTGTGTAATAGGATTAAGTAAGTAATAATTGCTTTATTTTATTTATGTACTTTTTATCGTCTTCTTTTATAGTCCGGCAAATTATTATATATCTTAGTTGACATTATTAATGGGCCTGAGGATAGCAGTTTCAGTTTGGCGGGCAGTGAAACAAGTCTCTTCTTTACTATTTACCAGTACCAGGCACTACCATTGTCCAGTAGACTACTACTACCAATCTGGACCAATTCATGTTGATTGCACACAACAACTTCAGAATCTATTAAAAAAGTACATTACCAAATTACTGCTCTGTAAGAGCCCCAATAAAAGGTATTCTAGTTGTAGTCTTACAATGTCTAAGTCGACCTGTAGGTTTTCACTCTAAGAAAGGAATCCATTATTTGAAACATCTCTGCCTCAAAAAAAAACTATTGTATTGGCCACCATACTACTCTGAGCTGACTCTTAAGGATCTCAAGGATCTTCTCAACAGATTTTAAATAGTTTGAAGGGGGAACATTTAAATGTGATGAATCCTTGTAAAGCTGTTATATTCCAAATGTTGTTGGCCATGACATCAATCCAATATGATAGCCTACTTGCAGTACAGTGCATTGCATTGTTGGATGCTTGTACAGCCTAGATAAGCCACGCAATTTTATTGCACATTAACTTATATCTTAGAAACACTATTTGCTGCTAACTAGGCTAGGACTGCAAACTCTGGTATATATCACAAAATTATATAGTGGGTGAAAATCAGAAGTGTTTCAAGTGCTGCCTCAGTTTTGTAACAAAATTTAGACGGCTATTGTATCAAAACCTGTGAAGCGATTGACACACTTTCATATTTCCAGCGACAAATTCTAGATCTGACTAATTACATAAATATCTAGAACTTGCCCTTGTAGCTATCAGCTACTTATAAAATAATAAGCTACTCATGGGTTCACTCCTGTTACTGTAAAGTAAGTATCCTATGTTTTAATGCAGATACCTGATCTATTGGTCCACCAGTAACCATATAAATCCATTTGTATACATTATTGAATAAGATAAATTGGTATAGGTAGATACCTATATAAATATATCTTATTCAATAATTGAATAAGATAAATTGATATAGGTTGATACCTATATAAATATATTCAATAATGTATAAAATATCTAATTCAATAAAGTATATATATAGGATGTTTAGATAAACATCTTATATATTGAGGAGGAAGTCTGGCTATTGTGTTATTGTTTAAATGAATTCAGTAAGCTTTTATTTATTTTATTATTATCCTCATAGTACTCAACATAAACATATTATTTCAATAAACAATAAATCTATTTGTTGTGTAGAGAAGGAATGTAACAAATAACTAGAACCCAATCCAGTTTGCAGTTTTTGTTATTTTAAGACATTTAAAATATAATGTTACTCCTAAAAATAATATATCTCGTAGTGCCTTTTTTTCTTGGCTTGCTTTAATTTCAAACTATGACTTTTATCTGGTCCAGTGCTTGTCTCATCCATAATTTCCCTGGAAACTTCCACAAATCTCACTAATAAATTATTAGTATTTTTTGGGATAACATTAAAAGCCTTTTTCATCTTGAAAATTTCTGAAAACAGTGAATCCCTATTTTGAGACTGTGATTACATATAACCAATAACAATAACTAGTCAAGTTCCCCACACTTTTGCAGCATGTATCTGATAATTTTTAAGCATTTATAGCAGTATATTAAGGAGATAAATTATCAGCAACAGGTGGTCATGTTCCCACTTTCCCTAAATCTGCCTTTGATTCCTAATTTAAGTATTTGACCTCTAATAATTGAGCATCAATTGTAGTGAATTTGTTTCAAGGTGCCTGCAGTATTAAGGCAATCTCACAGGGTCAGTATTCAGGAAGTAAGGATTCTTCAGCTTTGGTACATTATTTTAGGGGAGTTGCTCAATTTTTTTTTAATTCAGGCTATTAAAGAAGTATCAAACTTGTAGGTATCTAATGACAGTAAAATGCTACTCCTTGATAAGTGCATATACTCTATAAACTAAAAGAAGGTTTACTAATGTTTCGCCGAAAATTATTTAGCAAATTCTTAACTCACCGAACTACGTATCCCATATTTTTATTTGGTCAAATTTTCATTTCCCAACTCAACGTATCGCACTGATATCTTTTCCCAATTAATGATTTGATAAACTATTGTTAGACCAATTATTATCTGGGATTTTTATAAGATGTCAATTATGTTTTCGTCAAATGTATTGATTGGCATACCTTGATTTAGCAACATATTGAATGGCATTATGCAAATCGCAGTATAATTTTATTGCATTAAGCGGGTAGGGTGATGCACCATGCACCTAAATTTAGAGGGTACTTTTGTTTACATACTTTGTGGCTCAAAATAGCATTTCATTCTTGAGTTATCATCGCTGATAGTTAATGTGCGTGTGTGCATAAAAAAAAATAACCCTAACCTACCTATCTCTGGGAGCAGTTTCGTCCCGAAGACTGTAATCCCGACGGCTAGAATTCCTACAGTTCACATACATACGTATCACAAGTACAACAAAAGGAGCGTTTTTTAGGGATATAAAAAAAAAAACTAACCTAACCTAACCCGGCCGAGTCGGATCTGCTCACATACATACGTATCACAAGTACAACAAAAGGAGCGCTTTTTAGGGATATAAAAAAAAACTAACCTAACCTAACCCGGCCGAGTCGGATCTGCTCACATCATCGATGCTCACATACATATGTATCACAAGTACAACAAATTGATTTTGATTAAAAAATATTTTTTCGGTTTATATTTGTGTTTCATTTTGCACTATCATCATACTGTAAGCAATGGTTGTAGGTAATTTGCCCAAATGGCTTTTGATGAATCGTTATTTGACTAAGCAAATCATTTGCTACACAATTATTTACCACATAAAATTTGACATAATAAAATTTTGGAATATAAAAATGTAGCGAAATAAAAAAATTACGAAGTAAAATTATGCCAAGGATTGGTTTGCGTAATAAAACTTCGGCGAAAAGTTGGTTGCCAAATGAAATTTGACGAAACATAATTCGGCGAAAAGGCAGTACACCCTAAAATAAATATCCATTTATTTTCTCAGAATCTAAAGAACTACAGGGTTGTCAGATGTTATGAAAAGATTAAAATGGAAGTGGAGAAGACATCTGATGAGGTAACAAGAACAAATAGACTAAACTGTGATTACAGTGGAATTAAAATAAGTCTGGTCTTTGAGTGCCACCAATGCCATGATGGCACTGCTTGATGTACAGTCGCCATCGGATATATCGCAGCATATAAGGCGTTCATAAATATGTGAACACAACCCTTATTGACTGGGCGTTACAGTACATGTTCACATATTTATGAATGCCTTATATGCTGCAATATATCTGATGGCGACTGTACTAATATTTTTGTTGACCATCATAGAAATTCGTATGATCTTGACAAGGACAAAGCATCACTTAAGTATTTTGTATTGCAGTCTTTATCTTGACATAAAATAAATTATGATTACTGGATTGTCAATTTCGAGAGATTTTATTGATTTTCTGATATTATTTGAGATACTTTTACTTCCAGTACAGTTATACGGTCTTTGAACCATTGTTGTTTATTGTTGTTGTTGTTGTTTATTAATCACATACAAGAAATTGTAACATTACAGGATAAACCTAAGTCATTACAAGTTCCTTAACTACTATATCTTATAAACTATATTACATCATCATTACATACGAGTATTAACATTAACTATATTACCACAAATTTAATTATAAATTGAGTTACCTATTACATTGTAGAACCTTAAATAATTATTAAATCATTTATGTATATTATTATTAGTGACAGATCATTGAATTAATTAGTTAATTATTAGTAAGACTTTTGCACAATTTTAAGCATTCTCTTTCAACTATCGTCCATCCATCCGCAAACAAATCGCAGGAGCATTCCACCACATTCAGCCTGTTAAGGGCGTGTAGAGCGCGGCACACGGGAGAGTTGCGGCGCGAGACCGTGCGCGCGGCGGGCACGGCAAAGAGACGCAGGCGGTCCGCACGGAACTTCGTGCGCCCGTCCGGG
The DNA here is from genome assembly GCA_947623375.1 of Apotomis capreana. NCBI lineage: Eukaryota > Metazoa > Arthropoda > Insecta > Lepidoptera > Tortricidae > Apotomis > Apotomis capreana. The sequence continues at coordinate 265,256 of OX392509.1, read as the reverse complement.
ACAAACAGGCGACACGCCTCTCCAACTAGGACAGGGCAATCGAGGCGGCCACGTAAAATGTGGAGGACGGTAATTATTTGACAAAACAGTCTACGCGTCGCGAGGGAGTTATAGCCAAGAGTGCCCTGCAGGTAGGCGGTGGGGTACAAAAATGGGTAATAGCCGCCTAATTTACTAAAAAGGAAGCGCAGGAAGCGTTTTTGAACTTTTTCCACCATTAACACATAGGTCGATTCATGTGGATTCCATACGCACGCACTAGCCTCTAGTTTTGATCGTACAAGAGCAGAGTAGAGTAATTTGATGGCTCCTATATGCGTGAAATCTTTGCAATTACGGATAACAAAACCCAAACGTTTAAACCCTTCTACTGCTAGTGCGCGCATGTGATCGTGGAACGTGAGGCTAGGATCGAACACCACCCCCAGATCCTTCATAGACTGAGTGCGGGAGAGACCCTGTTTATCAATCTCATATTGCGCAAGTATGGGTCGCCTAGATCGCGTGAAACTCATAACGTAGCATTTAGAGGCATTAAGATAGAGACGATTTTCAATACTCCATCGGTGAATTTCGTCTAGATTGCACTGCATTCCAAGGCAATCCGATGGGTTCCTGATATCCACCACTAACTTGAGATCATCTGCATACATCAAGGGTTTTCCTACTTTAAGGTAATCAGTCAAATCATTAACCATTATCGTGAATAGGAAAGGTCCAAGGAGCGATCCCTGACTTACACCAGATTTTGTGTGGTACATATCTGAGTCATAGCATCCAAGGCGAACGAACTGTCTGCGATCCCCCAAGTAACTGGCGAACAACCGTAGAAGTGATGGCGAAAAGCCTACAAGGGAGAGCTTTCGAAGTAGTATATCGTTATCGACTTGGTCAAAAGCTTTCATGAAATCTAGATACACTACATCGACCTGGTACCCGTCATCGAGTCTTTTCGCAATATGATCCACAAGTGAAAGGAGATTGGTATTTACAGAGCGGCCTCTTCTAAATCCGTGCTGCGCATCGTCTAGATAAGGCTCGACTTGTTTATAAATTTTTTCATGCAGCACACTCTCAAATACCTTTGCGAAAGAGCTTAAAACAGCTATAGGACGATGGTTTTCGGCTTTCGTTTTTTCCCCTGACTTCAAGATTGGTGTCACTCTTGAAATTTTCCAGCGATCAGGATAGGTACCGGTTGTTAAGGCAAGATTAAAAATGTGTGCCAAAGGAGACGAAAGCTCCGTTTTAAAGGCCTTAATTACGTAAGGGGGTACGTTATCGGGACCAATAGCGCTATTTGGTTTTAACTTGCCAATGCCAAGTTTAGCATCCTGATTAGTAAAGCCTGAGATGTTTATCAGGCGACTGTTGGCAACAGTATCCACCTCATCGATACTTAGCTGTGGCGTATGTGAGAGGAAAACACTACTGAAATAGTCTGCAAAAGCCCCCGCAGCCGCTCTTCCACTAAATTTTTCATCGCCGTACGTAACGTTGGGTTCGAAACCTCCCTTATTTCGCAGATTTGAAATATGATTCCAGAAAGCCTTAGGATTCGTTTCAAGGTGTTGCTGGATCCTATTAATATAGTCGCCGTACGCTGACGCGACTCTACGTTTCAGATCAGCTCTGAGTTTACTATATGAGCAGTAAACGTCGCGGTTGCCGGTGACTTTCCACTCCTTATGCAAGGCACCCTTGAGTTTCAGGTCACTTATGATGTCCGCAGAATACCATATCGGATACCTTCTTACCGAATTCCGGCTACGGTTCTTTTTAGGAATACTTGAATCAAAGCAAGCGTAAAGCAAGTCGTACAGTCGTTCGACAGCCTTATTCACACAATGTTCAGCTAGCACAGGACTCCAGTCTACATAGGAAAAGGTCATAAAGCAAAGAAAAATCAGCCTTACCAAAGTTCCAATCGGTGGCAGGAATTATATTACTAGGCTCGAGCGGCGCAACACTCTCGGGCTGGTTGAAAGTAATAGTGATGTCTAAGGGCGGGTGGTATACGTCCATGCGCTCAACTAGGCCCTCGCATGCCTTGAAAACTTTTACTGCACTCACGCATTCAGGTATTAACACAACATCGAGTTTACTGCCTTTTTCATTTGTAATATCATTGTATTCAGATAATCCACAATACGTTAAGAAATAATTATAATAATTGTTTATATTCACACTTGCACTATTTAGGTTTAAATCGCCTAATATTAAGAAGGTATTGTTTTGAATAACATCAGAATTATTTTCAACTTTACAAAACCATGTCATATAGTCAGAATCAAAAGAACTAGGTTTAAGGTACACCACGCAAACATTGTACACAAGACCGTTTTGAGTAACCGAGGCCCAAAGGTCTTCACCACAAGCAGTCTCCAAATCATGGCGCCGATTGAGAATGATGCCCGGTCTCGCCGCTAGAAGCACTCCACCTCCTCTTGACCCCCGGTCACGTCTGAGAATGCTCCACCCATGCGGAAGAACTTCAGCATCGCTAAACGATGAGTCAAGGTTTGTTTCGGTGATTGCTATGAGGAGGTCCACCTGCAATTGCGTCGCATTTTGCCGCCAGCTTTCTAGTTTTGTCCTCAAACCCCGTACGTTCTGGTAAACTACATGTAGCGTAAATAAAAAGTCTTTTTTATTGTGTTGTTTATTGTGTTGGGACGACGTCACCTTTGTGGTTCGTTCTCCGACCGGGGGCGTGGTGACGACGAGCCCGTTGTGCGCGCCCGGCGGTTCGCTGAAACCACTCACTGACTTGAGTACCAAGAGGCCAAGTTTCCGCAGACAGGAAAAGTTCGAAGTAGCTCTCTGGCACAGTAAGAATGAATGACGCATAGTTTTCGTGCCGCAACTTCAATTTTTCAACTTTGAAATTTGTCGCTTTGCTTATTTCTTCCATATAGTTCCTTAACAGTTCAGCCGTTGTTTCAGGTTTGAAAAAGCAGGCATGTATACGCCTAGTTGGTTCAATTGACTGTAGTATATGAATTTGTGCCGTTCCCCGAACCATTTGCCGTGGAGGTAGGGGAATTTGTTTAACTGTTCTATGCGGAGATACATTATACGTTGACGTTCGGATGTCGGTTGTGTCACTGCGCGGGTCGGTTTGAGAATGAGATGAAGAGGGCGCGGATGGGACGGACTCAAAAGTGGACTCCGTTTGTGTAGCGAAAGAGAGTGGTGCTGGCACACTGGTAGCTACAGGCTGATGCTCAGGGACTGGATTCCATACGTTTACCATTGTAGGTTGCAGGTTTTGAGTTTCAGCTTTATTTGTAGTTTGTCTCAATTTGTCAAAACTGGACTCGAGCGCAAGAAGTTTCTTAGTCGTTGTCTCAATATTCGAACTCATTTTCGCGGTCTGTGATTGAAGGTGGTCGAGACGGCATTTGTTGTTTTCAGCCTCTGAGCGTAATAGGTCGCGTTCTATTGTATCTAGTTATACCTACATTAGGGTGTTCCTGATTGTCCTAGAACACGTAAAAACGGCTCTGTTTTTAGGGTTCCGCACCCAAAGGGTAAAAAAGACTAAGACAGTGAAGATGGGAAGTGTTTGATCAGTTAAAACGCTCGGTGCGCGAGTTCGACTCGCACTTGGCCAGTTTTTTATGTAGTTTTAGGCGTTGCTACTGCCCATTAAAATGCAAGATAAATTGTTAATAAATCTCAGAACATATTTTTATTTCAAGAAGATTTCGTAGTTGATTGTTTTAATACCGTTCGTTCTGTGTTAAAGGATACAATGAAAAATATAATAATTGGATGTGGCGGCCCCTCTCCTCAGCCCGAATTAGACGCCCGTTAATAAACCATCCGGGGAGGTACCCCTATTTACCGCCCATAGCTTGGGCTCTGTTTAAGGATCGAGCAGTAGTTCCATGAGTAAACTAGATTAAACATCTGATTGTTGTTGGCACAGGTCGGAAGCGCGTGCGACGGCGCCGATGGCTCCAAACCTTCCCCAGACGCCAGCGAGCGCGCCGACTCGCTGGCGTCCCCGCGCGCCGGCGCCGCCCTGGCTGCCTCACGATGCGCGCTCTGCGGCACGGCGCTGGCGTTGGCTCACGGAACGCCCAAGCTCATGGAGTGCTTGCATTCCGCGTGTGAACCCTGCATCAACGCGAAGATCGAGGAGAAGCAGGCGTCCCGGGATTATTGTGGTGAGTACCAAGCCCTCCTGACCGCCTCACGGACATGCCACGACTTGGGGCGGCATGCGGTGCGGCGAGCGGTCGAGTGAGATATCCGAGCGCGACGGCCATATACGAGTGAGCGAGACACGTACCGCGCACGCTGCCGCTCTCCGCTGGCTGAAGTCGTGGCATGTCCGTCACAATGCGCACTAAGCGGTACGGAGCTGGACCCACGGGACGACCAAGCTCATGTAGTGTCTGCACGCGGCTTGTGAACCCTGCATCAACGACAAGATCGACGATAGCAAGCGTCAGGTCGAGGCATATGCGGTGAGTAACGAAAGGAATATTAGTAATGGTAATTACATACTAGAATAAGAAAGAGAGAGGAGAGGCTTCATATAGAAAATAATAATCAACAAGCCAACCACCAATCAGTAACCATCATTTTGCTGCTCACATTCATATAAAATTCATGTAAAATGGTAATTAAAATCACCCCATACTTTTTTCATAAAATTCCTGGAACAGGTCCTGAATATCATCAGTTTGATGAGTAGCGTCAGCACCAAATCGCAAACATTGCCAAGCCGCGGCAAACCGAGGACTCAATCGAAGTAGCCGAATCTCTACAGTTTTGTCATCTATAATATTTTTTGTAGCCAGTATTACCATACTGGCTACAAAAAATACTTTGACTGAAAAACTAACCGATTATCTATAGTATGATTCATTTATCAATGTGCGGCTGACAGCTGTCATCTCATGCAATATTTCTGTACTGACATGACAGCTGGAACCTACACAATACGAAATGAATCATACTATAACTACGAAAACAAACTTTGGAACAAACTGGACGTAGAATTAAATACAGAATTTCAATGTATATACATAATAATTAGATATACCGGCACGTCACACGGCACATTTTCCTACAAACTTTATACTAATTTCGACATTTCAATTTACCAAAGACACTTCAAAAAAGTTCATTTATTATTTTATAAACACCATGTATGCTTTCGGATAATAAGGCCAGATACCAAATTGTGTTTTGGCCCATATGCGTAGGATTAGTATAAAACTTACGATAAGTTTTCTTTTGTGCAATAAAGATATGACACAACACATAATCCGTTTCTCTCTAGACTAGTGGATATAACTAGATTATACGTCCGAAATCTTTCACTCATCTGTTTAAATCATCCGCATTCACTCGTTCACTTCAGGCCTCTTTTCCGTATCATATTTGTCAGGATATTGAGACAATGATGATGATGATGGTAACGTTGATGATCACTATAACGATAATGTGTTGATGATGACATGATCGTAATGATGCGACGTTGATGATGATGACGTCGGTAGACGGCGGCTAACGACCTACAACATTCGGCGTCCGGCGGCTAGCTACAACATTTGTTACAATATACGATAATCGGCATATTAGTAAAACTTAAACCGTACGTGCTTGAACAATCAGAATATTTTTAGTTACCTAGGTATACTTAGGTACTTGAAGAAAAGCTACCTAAACAAAATCGCCTCTGACTGCTATACATATACATATGTATATCTATTGTGCGGACGCTATTCATATTTAAGGGTGCGTCTCCACTGTAGCGGACCAGAGACGTGCGGAATCGACCAATCACAAAAGTGAAGCGGACCTGAGATACACATTTCAACTCAGGCGATTGTTCTATTCCGCACGTGTCCACTGCGCCTCGCTTCAATGGAGACGGACCTAAAGGGTTCATCCACATTTATTCGCACCGCACGGAATCTGCTTCAGTCGCTCTCGAAATCTTTATGTTAAGGCAATAAGAGGTAGGTAATGCGGCTCAATTCGCATCGAAACGCGGCACAAAGGCGGCCAACGTTTGTTTAGCCCTTAGTTTTGCCCTTATATTTGTTTCTCTGACCGGCTAAAGCCGATTCCAAGCGGATAAATGTGGGTGAACCCCTAAAGGTAATTGAATTTATTTTTACCGTCGCTATTTTCATAGCTTAAGGTTTTTTACAAACAGCATTTCACTATTTACTTCGTTTTCGACTTTGTCAAGGCAGCAGTAATAGGGAGATTAGTTTCGGGTTTTACTCGATCGGTCTGTCGAGCAGGAACTCGTCCGCGTCGGCATGTAATGCTAAGCAATTTAAAGAATAATGAACAATTTATTTGTTCGTGTTGAAAGGCTACAGGCACAGCACACCGGTTCCATCTGCATTAGGTAACGTGCACAACGACGCGCGCGTTGTAATTGAAATGAAATTGAAATCATTTAGCCACAAAGGCACATGTACAAGTCAGATTGTGAATCTAGAGATGTTAAGATTCCATAACAGATGTAGATTTGTGTGACGTAGGCGTGTAACCGCAAGGTCTCGGGTTACAGGAGCCCCGTCGTGTTGGGCCCTCGCCCCTTCGTCGTGGGGGCCTCCCGACATCAGTCTAGTGCTTGCTACACTATACTGGGCGTAAGCTCTTTTTCTTCTTGACCACTTTACGCGCACGTCACGCACACGTAACCGGTGTGGTCACGGCCTAAGGCTGCCTGTCCAGAGAAGCGGAGCTGTGTAAAATGAACCAATCACATGTCTCAGATTTAAGTTGTTTTGGCCTTCACAAAGACGCAGCCTGAGCCTGATTGGTTAATTTTCTCCGCCCCGCTTCTGTGGACAGGCAGCCTAATTTAATTATCGTATCTGTTCGCAAGGAGCATTAGGACAACCTGCGGTCACTTTTATAATCTATCGGTGAAGGACACGACACGATTTAATCATCACGAGTATGGAATTAATGGTATGTATGGAATTGTAAGCAGCCGTATTTATCTTTCCTCTTATGATAATGCCTTTGTCGTATCCTATCGTATTGGGCACATTGAGAGCACGCGCGGCGATGCGGCGCGGGCGCAGCAGCTCGCTTCCGTTTCCGCGACACTTTCGCTCCCGCCGTGCGCCGCCGCCGTCGCACAGAATGGTATATCACTGATCTGGGCGGCCAAAAGTCAATTTTTAAAAACTGACTGTGGGTAGAATAATGAGGTAGGTTCAGAAAGTCTACTTATTCACGCACTATAATCTGTCAATGTATTTGACCTTATCGCTAAACTATGCTTGTATAGCAGGTTGCAATATTAAGTATTTGAAGTGCACTTATTTTCTCAAACGGCACATCAAATCGGGGTGACTTTTAATAGTGAATTTGTATGTTTTTGCCGTAGAATATATAATAAGTTACCTTAAATGTTATGATGGCAGGTAAGAATGTTTCGTTTGTATATGTTTTTAATAGGATTGATTATGTTATGACGTTATGGTAGTCATTCAAAAGTTCACCCTTTTGACGTTCTCGTTTTGCTTGTATTTTGACTTATCGGAAACATTTAGTTGTAGTTCCCGAGGTGTCCCGGCAGAAATAGGACATGTAGCACATACCTCATTTATTCTAGTTTACGATTCAGCTTTAATTTTCCACGGAAACACTCCGGAAAATGGAAAATTAGGCATCCAAACGTTATATGGTCAAAATGTATGATTTTATGAATACGTTATTTTTTGGTAATTTTGACTTTTTATTGTTTCTAGGGCCATCTTATGTTAAATTAATAACTCGATCTAGTTATTTATAAGTTATTCGAGTTGATGCAGCAAACGAAATGCCAAATTTTAAAAGTAAACTGGACTTTATCGAAAATGATTTGCTTGGTAGGGAAAACTTTAATGATGAACAAATAAGGAAAATCAAGCATATTTTTAGTCGGTTCAAGTCTGAAATGAGATCTAGATGGGCTGCAGCACACAATAAAGAAGATGATTTCTTAAAAAAAAATGCCCAGCATGGAGCCTCATACAGATGAAATGGTGTCTGATGAAATATTGACAGAGCCGTCTTCGTCTGATCAAAGTGACACGATTTCTGACGGATTTTTGTTACTTTTGTATATACTTTGCATATATATTATTATACCTACTTTGAGCTAATGTTGCAAAATCCTTATTTTTTTTAAATTTCACCATAATTTTCTTACCGTATAGATAAAAAATTCAATATTAGCTTAATATTACTGTAACTACCAATATAACATCAAAAATAATATTGGCCGCCCAGATCAGTAAAATACCACACTGTGCGTCGCCGCCGCGCATGCGTACGCTACGATATGAAACCGGTCCGACACGAGACCCAGCGAGGCCTATTATTACTACTTTATGGTTCCTAAGTATTCAAGTACCTTGACATTACACTCAGCATCACACGAACCAACGCTCAAAATACGCTTAATGCGAGTATTTTCAAGAGGCTCGTATAGGCTCGTGTTTGTATTTTATTGCTGACTATACAATACACAGGGAATACTTATAGTTGGTAGGTTTTACTTGTGTACGATCCCTTAAAGCACGCAATGCCATTCTGTCTATTGTATTGGTGTTGTAGCTCACAAAGGCACTTTTTAAAAGTATACGCGTTTCATAAGAGAAGACCACCGTTGATATGAAACGAGGAAAGAAACACTTTAGTGATTCTTTGTGATATCACGCTAACTATACCTTATGTATTTATTCAAAGTAGACTATAATATAGGTACCTACCACCTAACCTATACGTATATTAGTTTTTTTTATTATTATTATTAGCCCGTTAGCGTGTCCCACTGCTGGGGAAAGGCCTCTCGATTAGATCTCCACAACTCCCTGTTAGCCGTATTTTAGTTAATTAAAAAAAGTTTTGCTTCTGTAAACATTTAATTTACGCTAGCAGATTGATCAGTTTGGAAGTAGCAAATTGTTAGTATCGATTACTCAACATATTTGAGACGATAGTGCCGCACAAAAAGAGATAATCTTTATGATGAAGTCATGTAGAAACGACGCAACTGGTTGTAAAAATCGATGCTTTGGTTAGTGGCTCTGCTAGCATAATCAGTAATGTACATACCCGTCTGGCCCGGAAAGCCGTGGGGACGTGGGTTCAAATCCCGCTCAAAGCATAACATTTTTCGTTTATATAAATAAACATTCGTATTATAGTTCGTAGTTCTAACTAATCTTATGTCAAATAATGTCAATAAACTAACAAAGCAAGAAAATCATAATAAATCATGTCTAGTACTAGTAGTTACAATTTATTTCATGTACCAAGGCTCGGTTTCACTTGAGAAAGTCATTCGACGGCAACAATGGAACAAATGATGCGGTAATAACAATAACGACACGTGCCAATTTGAGTAGCTGACATCGTAAATCAATTAGTCACCAAAAGATAAACATTATGTTTCTCATTGTATATCTTGAATGGTATCGGCCCTTGATATATATGAAATGAACTATAGAATAGAATGAGGTAACGAAATATTTGCAAATCTATGCTACAGACGGTGACGAAGTATTAGTATCAATTTCGTCGCAATAAAATACAGATATGTAATTGATACACCTCATCGCATGTCTTACCGACCGAAACCGAAAACATTGCCTGGCTGCATTGGCCTCACAAAAAGCCTTGCTGCTCGCTCACAGCCAGTCTCGCATTTTATAGCGAGGTTTGCGAGGCTCGCGTCTGTGACCCAGTTTTTGCAATCCCTTTTAGCGAAACAAGCCCATAAGACCGAAAGCGTAACATAAAAGTAACACACCCTCTTCTTTGTATTTCCGTTCTATGCTTGAAACTTAAGATGAGAGAGAATGCGTGATAAATAAAGGCATATATTAAACCGGGCTTCTAATCAATTCTACAGAAATAATAACTTGACAGCTACATTGATAAGTTGGCATCTATTCTCAGGACAACTATGCCAAGCTGTTATTTCAACTGCCAAGTTAATTATTTCAGATGCCAAGTTATTATTTTAGCAGCCTGGAAATTATAACCCGTAAATGTTAAAGCACCTGGCACTCTTGTACCTACTCACATGCTTGTTAGTGATATGTGTTTTGTCATTTATCCGTTGCGTGACACTTGCTATCATTAAGCGCACTAGTCACAAAATATCGACACATGTCTCCCACTTTACAGCGTTATACTGGCACGTTAGCGAATGGTCCTGATTATTATTAGTGTTTTTATGCGGTGATTACGTCTCTTCTCCTTTTTACCCGATTACGTATTTTGCAAGTGACGAGCGAATTTCGTATGAAGGCGATCAAGAAGTTAGTCCGCCGCGACGCTAATTTATAGAAAACTCGCTCGCAAATCGCAAGTGTGATAAAGGCCTTAGGTCCGTACAACTGAGTTTCGAACTAGTTTCTAACTCAAGTGCTCGTTGTGGCCGTTGCTATTTGTTCTATTAAGGCCATTCTTTCTGCATTCCATCAGTTTGTGCTTTCGCGTTTTTCATTTTGCATTTTAGGTACCAGTTCGTGCAAATCGTGCGCTGCGGTCATTCAACATTAGTATTTGAGATGTGCCGTTCTCGAGATCGTTTCCCAATTTGTACAGAAAAAGTACTCTCTCGAGAACATTTCTCATACAAAATGAAGAAAGTTTCGGGAAATTCTCGAAAACGGCACATCACTATTCCCAATCCCCGATTCCACTACTGGACACTACACAATGAGAATTGAGAACCATAATGTTTATCTTTTGTTGACTAATTTAATTGCCATATGATCTCAGCTTTTCAATTTAGCACCTGTTGTTATTACCACACAATATTCTTTTCCTTATCTTAATTTTTAACCGACTTCAAAAAAAGGAGGAGGTTCTCTATTCGAACTAATTTTTTTGTTCTATTATTATCGCCTAATGACGTTCTTCGAACGAATCGTGCCTCCGTATAAGAAATGAACTATAACTAACTGTTTTAATTCGAGACGTTTATGATGGTTGGCATCCTGTTATCCCTCACCAGGGGCATAGAGCTCTTAGAAGGATTTTCTACTGTTGTCGATCCTGCGCTGCCTCCTCGAGTATCTTCTAGTCGGGGCCAGTAGACCTTAGACCATTTAAACCTTCACCGTATATTTCCATTTCCAAACCAAAATCTGGTAAAACCTGAGGGGTGCGGGGTAACACCACGCACATAAATATAAACAAACTGCACACATAATCAATTACGGCCCTTTCGAGTCTGCGCTCATATCCTAAAACATGCACCGACGGCATGGCGAATAATATAGGTAAATGAAAATAATAAAACAACAATCTTCAAGCACTGTAATAGTGTTTCTTTCTTAAAATACTGGTATTAGTCTATACGATATGGTTTGAAATTATGATGATTATGCCGCGAATTTCTCAATAGCTACCGATATCTTATCGGAAAATTTGTTTATTGTGAAGGTAGGTTATAATGTAGGCCTTAGTCATTAAAAAAAAAAGTGTGTGTGTCAGCTCCGACGCACGACTGGAGTTTACTCTTCAGGCCAGGCGCGCACCACGATTTTTTTAGTCGCGCGATAATTTTGTCGCAGAAATAAGCGTACTTATGGGTTTATGAAAATCGTGGTGCGCGCACTCTCATATAAATAAACCGATATCTTGCATTTCTGCGACAAAATTATCGCGTGACTAAAATCGTGGTGCGCACCTGGCCTTAAGAACGATTATAAAATATAAATAGGTACTCAATACGTTTATTGCACATAATGGTTATACAGGTGGAAGTAAATAGTTTAAGTATCACATTATGTACCCTGTTGGGCACTGCAAACAAGAACGAGAAGGTAGACACTTAGGTACATAATATTAATATACGAGTATAATATACAGCAAAACTTATAATAATGTTACATGTTTTTTTTACCCATAGGCCTATCTTCTAAATATTCGTTCAAGGAGTAGTACGTTTTCGAAAGTAATGACTGTTTAAGTTTGTGAACGAAAACTGCATCTTTTTTTCTTTTTACTTCGAACTTCGTATCGTGCCGTCCCTTTCACTCTCCTGTTATACACCGTATGACTGAAAGGGACGGCACGCGGTGGCGGTCAGTTGTAATGTATGACTATCCTAACATTCCCTCAGACACACGCGGCCTGAATTGTCATAGTGACAGCAGGTCGCCACCGCGTACTGGCTGTAAGCCATAAAGTCTATTCTATTCTATTCTATTTTTTTTTTAAATGGCAACCGGTCACAGTTAAGCGACCATTACTGCCAATGTCTCGTTGCCAATCGCACTAGGCGACTAGATAGAGGATTGATACCACGTTGTACGGTGAGTTGTAAAATCGTGCTTTTTGTAAAGTGATAGCGATTTACAAAAAACCACGCGGACTATCGGGCCTTGACCCAGGAAGGGCTATGAACGCTTCAAGTTGAATTCTTCATTAGCTATTCACTTATACGTTAGATCACTGCACAATACGCTATCAATACTACACATTGAACAACTAAAATGAATAAAATAATGAACGACTAAACCTAAACGCATGCGGCCATCTTGAGACAAGAACCGGAAGTCCAGCCATAAAGTCTCGACAAAAAAACTGATGGCTGTCAACCTGTTATTTTAATTTACGTCAACAAACGGCCAATTTCAAATTTTTTCGCGATTTATTTCAAAATTATCATAGTTAATGTCTTCAAATGCATAAAGAAAATGTGCTTAACGCGGCACAACTGCTGCTGAAGACGATTCAGTTTATTTTCCTAGAGCGGGAATAATAATTTTACGGTAAGAATATTTTATTTCAGGTCTCTTATATATGTCTCGGAATTTTGTTGCATATTTTAATACACATGAAAAAAGAACTACCAGCTTTAGACGTTTGTTTTAGACGTGTTTCAGGTACATTTAGTTAGGTTATCTTGCCTAGAAATACGGTTATTGTATGTTATTAAATCACAGGTTCTGTTTGTTTGTTTTAAATATCTTTAACCTCTCATCACACAAAAACGGCTGCACGGATTTTAATCCCAGATAGCATCCAAACATGGTGATAGGATACTTCTTACTTTTTACCCAACAACTGTAGACAAAATGTTTTTTAATACAAGTATTTATAGATATTATTCATAAGGTATTATTTTAACACTGCTAGAGATATTTAGGCCTGCATTGACCAAACTTGTTCTGAGCTTAGTGCATAGTATTTTAACATTATATTTCTGTTCATGTCTATTGTCCATTTTGTTCAAGCAGGTCTCAATTAATGTGGATATGTAGACTTGATAAAATGTAATTTCCTATTTCAGAGCTACATTTTGGGCACGACTGGTCTTCACAAGAATACTTGACTTCTCTGTATACCCCATAATTTTCATACCCCGGGCTTATATATGAAAATCGATTCTTAAGGAGTAAACTCCAATAAACTCCAAAAATGTTGAGTTCAGTTGCATTGTAAAGTTTTATGAGTCACGTCGCTCGCGGTGTGCGGGTTTCCGATGCAATTCATTAGTCGCAGCGATAACGTCCGTGGTTTTGTTTTGTGGTGCTATAGTGCGCGCGCGCACCTCTGTCTGTGAAACCTTTTTTAGCATAGTCGGGTAAATAGTAGGTATCCTATAACCATCCCTGGATGTCTAGAACTGTCACTGTACAAAAATTGGTTAAAAACCGTCCAGCCGTATCAGAACATGATGATGAGCGGGCAAATCAATTTTATCTCGCGCGAGATAAATTACTTGTCCCTGTCTATGCAGTACTGTGAGAGAGTGACGGGTGCCGCGACAAGAGTCGCGTAGCATAGTTGTGTTAGATGGGCAGGCAAATAACACGTCTTAAGCGTGAAAGAATACTGAATAGTAAGCGGCAAGAGACACTATTTCATCGTAGGGACCGACGACAAAAAATGGTCTATGACGCGGGAAATCATATTAAGTAGGTTCTAATTTTATTCGCAAAATCACAATCATAACTACTTCCTAACATAAATTACTTCCTCAAAGTTGTTCAATCTTTATGTGAACGAGCTGATTGAGAGGCTGAGTGGGATGCATGCTGGATGTTATATAGGCGGTACTTGTGTCAATACCATCAGCTATGCCGATGACATGGTCCTGCTCGGTCCCTCAGTTAGTGCGATTGAGCAACTCCTGGCGACTTGCGAATCATACGCTCTGTCTCATGGCCTTCAATACAACACTAAAAAGAGCGAGATCATGGTGTTTAAAGCGGGTCAAATTAAGCCCTACCATGTACCTCCCATTTTATTAAATAATGTTGCCCTGAATGTTGTGAATAAGGTGAAGTATCTTGGTCATATCTTGACAGATTCTCTAGATGATAACCAGGATATAGAAAGAGAACGAAGGGCGTTGGCGGTTCGCAGTAATATGCTGGCCCGCAGGTTTGCTCGATGCTCTACTGATGTGAAGGTTACGCTGTTTAAGGCGTATAGCCAATCCTTCTACTCGAGCGGCCTGTGGGTTAGATATACGAAACGAGCCTATAACGCCCTTCGTGTTCAATATAATAATGCATTTAGGATGCTGTTGGGACTACCGACGTGGTGTAGTGCATCAGGTATGTTTGCTGAAGCCCGTGTTGACAGTTTTCAAGCGATAATGAGAAAAAAAATTGTCTCACTGTTGGCACGGGTTAGGCAGAGCTCCAACAGCATCCTAAGTGACATTGCGGCTAGGTTTGACTGCCACATCCAGAAATTTTGGATAACGCAGGTCAAAGGTGTCGCGGAATTTGTGTTATAGTGTTTAATCTTTGTGTTGTGTAAGTGTTTGTATTACTAATGTATTTATAAGTATTTTAAGTTTTCGTTGTTACTAACACTATGGATACCTAGATATCTGAAATAAAGAATTTATTATTATTATAACATTGTAAAGAAAATGTGTAAAAATCAAGAGGCCCTTATTTTCTTTAGAGCAGTGTAGTAGATATATAAAGTAATATCAACAGCACTGATATCTAAATACAGCCGCCGTTTCCCCTCGTGATCGACTGATGCTGTTATACCTTCCTAAACCAGCTAAATGTCGGCACTCAAATGAATTAATAAACGCCGGTCGCGAAATAGTACATTATTGTCAAAGCGAGGGAAGTGGGCAATTGCTGACTGAGTATAGGTACATTTTAAACAGACGACCTGAACCGACCGAAGCCAGCAATTGCCCTTCCGCCTGAGATCAATATAGTGCTTTTCTCAAAAATGCTGCAAAGAAAAGAAATCAAAATAAGTATCTACAATTAAGTTTTATTAGCCATTATATTACGTCATGACTGAATTCTTCAATTGCCAGCATTTTATTTTATTTTTAATACAAAAGTAAAAGTTTAATATCCGTTGTCGTAATATCCCACGGCTGGGCAAAGGCCTCCCTCTTTTCTTCCAGTGATCTCGACATAAAGACAATTTCTCGCCAATCCTTCAAGAAGACTTTCCGATTCGAGTTTTAGAAGCAAAATACACCTTATTAAAAATTCCAATTATCGAAAAATTATCGAAGGCTAACCTAACCTATCCTGCATACATGATATCTTAGAAGTAACTTAGCAGCTAAGTTAATAACTGAATAATAAGTTGCCAAGTTATTATTTTAGATCCAGTGTAAAATCTGCCAGTTCATCACATTAGCTGTCCGGAAAATAATAACCCAATATTAACACCAAAACCTTTTCGAAGCGTGTGTGACAATGTTATTTATACGAAAAACGTAAACGCGATCGGGAAGTTTTGTTCCGTTGGAAACTTACGTTCGAGGCTCTGAACACGACTTTAGTCAGGACGCCGCACAGCGAGCCTGTCTGTCACGATCGCGTTTATCACGCAATAAATAAATGACAAAGCATCCGTCACTCGCCCTCTCACACTTGTCAAAACGTGACGGATGGCTTATCGTTTGTCTATCGCGTGACAAACGCAACCTTCATGGGCCCGCAGGAAACAAACGTCTGTCGTAGATGTCGTAGAAATGGGTTCTTATTGGGTTTTGTAGTCGTGTATAGTAGGAATATATTTTTGAGTCCGAATCCACTTAGCTTTGTGCTAACAAATAAAGGGATCCAATGGGTATTGTGTGCATTATAAACTGCGGCTACAAACTGCTACTTTTCAATCTATTTATTTATACGACACACGACACAAACTTAAGTCAAGGAAACTACAGCATACGTTTCCAAGACGACGTAAATTACGTCGTGTATGTAAATTTTACACATCATCATGATCATTTTAAGGGCTAGGTTCTGTGCTCTTGTCGGTGTAGTAATTTCCAGCTTATTCTACATTCCGATTTTTCTTTAACTTCTTTGTGTGATGAAGCATTTATTATTTATTTTATTTGCTCCATATTTGTCCTTCTTGGTCTTCCCCTTATCCTTTCTATTTTAAATTTGAATGTAGTTGTCGTTACGTGATGCAGAATTTCTCTCCTTTTTAGTGTTCCGTAGTGAACTAGGAACCCTTATAGTTTCGCCATGTCCGTCTGTCCGTCCGCGGCTTAGCTCCGTGATCATTACTACTAGAAAGCTGAATTTTGGTATGAGTATGTATCACGCCGACAAAACGGTAAAATAAAAACTAAAAAAAGTTTTTTTTTGGTTACCTCTCGTACACCTAAAGTGGGGGTGTTTTTTTTTTTCGTTCCAATATTAGTGTGTGCGGTGTCGTTAAATAGGTCTTTTAAAAATAATAGGGCTCTCCAAACATAATTTTTGATAAAGTCAGCAGTTTTGTAAATATTTGCTCCGAAAATCCAAAAAATTGCCCCCCACCCCCTAACTTTTCAACCACGGGTATCAAAACCTCTGGGGTACTTCCCGATGACCTAGAAAGCTGAAATTTGGTACGTAAGCTAGTAGTAGTACACAAACAACAAAATAATTCTAATAATTCTTTTATCTGCCATAAGGACCATTTAGGCACGGATGGCCACAAATGCTAAACTGGTCTAAACCTGCTTGTCCACTGGAGTGCAGCGGAGCTGTGTAAAATGGACCAATCACATTCCTCACATTGAAACGCATTTCTTTTGGGCGTCGCAATAATACGCAGCCTGATTGGTTCATTTTCTCCGCTCCGCTTCCTGTGGACAGGCAGCCTTAATGTCGCATACCTAGACGGGCCGTAAAATAACAGATGCTTCATCATTTATCAAATGAAACGATAAACGCGACTGTTATACGGTCGCAGGATTACGAAAGAGTAGAGTTAGAGTTGTATTCGCGCACAATTCCGCGGTTTAGCAACTCTACTATTACATTGCGTATAACTTGTGATAAGCAGAGCCTCACAATTTCTCAGTTGGTTACGCTTTCGATCTACCTTACTCTACATCCAGTAAAAGTGACCTGTTTGTGACGTTTCCGCACCGCATCGTAAACGAGTGAACGGCATATATCCACGCGCGACGCGTGTGTGGTCACAAACATTTCAACCTTCTTTATCGGCTCTGTTCTGCCTTATCATTACGTTCCATACAGCTTCTTTTTTTCCATTTAATGATTGCGAAATGGCTGGTCACGATATTGTGTTAGCCAATTGTATAGCTTGATTTAATTAATTTTAGTGTTACCCTGCTCAACTAGCATAACTATGCTTCGAGTCTTGTCGCGCGACATAGCGTCACCCGTCACTCTCTCACAGTACTGCACAGAAAGAGATAGATAAATATCTCATGCGAGGAAGAGTCGAGTACCTATCACAGTGTGCTAGTTGGTGCTGCTTGACATGGCTGTTTCACAATTTTTATGTCATGAACACCTACCCTGATTAACACAAAATACGCTGACGCTGCGTTTACGCAGTATTGTGTTATACGTTACGTTTGTACCGCATATTGTTCACTCGTCAGCGTATTTTGGGGCGGGGCCAGTGTTGTCGCCCCTTAACAAAGTAGATATTAGAGAACATGATGAATGTGCTTGTAAAAGGGTCGATTGCATTTTGTGGGACACTTCTTATATTATTCAAATCATTTAATTTTATTATGTTCACCTTATTCGCTGCGTCGTAAATTGCGCGAATGTCTAACCACCAAGAGACATACCTAATCGAATCCAATAGCAATTCATTAATATCCCGAATTCGTAATCGCCTCCTTTCGAAAACAATGTTCTCATTATTCGTTTCCCTACGAATGGTATGGTCTATTCATCTCCATTAACATGTCCACTCTGTTGGGACGGGAGACTCGATATGTATTGGTCAGGTTTTGCATGTAGGTATAGTGAGAGATGTAAACGAAGTGGTATATGTTGTAATGTTGCAGGCGGCGACCGCATCACAGTGCAGTGTCCGGTGTGCCGGCTGCAGTGCCAGCCCGCCAACATGATCGACCAGCGGTTCGTGCTGGAGAAGCTCTGCTCCGACTCTCCGCCCGCAGGTACCAAGAGGAAGAATAATCACATGTCGTAATGTATCCTTGTCCAATTGTCAAGCCACCGTCAATAATCTAGTGGAGTCATAACATTTAGCTTTCGACCGTCCCTGACGCCACGCTGACAGTAGATAGTATGACATTGTATAGCGGTATTGTATGCCGTCTTTGGCGCTCATCAGCAGACAGCACTCGCTGGCACTCGCTATTACTTGTAAAGTGTGAGGAACAGGTTCCGCTTAATTTTTGTGACTACATTAGCCCGTGTCCATGAAGACAGGTTTCGAAGATGGTATGCTAAGCAATTCCCCCTGAAGCTCATACCGTACATGGTCTTATTGATTTAACAAAACGGGACGGGCCTTGATCGCGTTCAAAAACGTGAGTCCCTTCGACGTATCATCACGTCCGAAACATCGACGTATGAACAACGTGTGAACATCATGTAAGTTTAAATCAATATGTTCGTAAGGCTTGGATTGTATTCTCATTGAAACCAATGTATATTGTCAGGCCCGGAGCGCGACCAGCACTGCAGCAGTTGCGAGGAAACAGAACCGGCCACAAGTTACTGCACCGACTGCGCAGAATTCATCTGCGACAACTGCGTGCAGGCGCACCAGAGGTGAACATTACTTGTGATGAATTATATGTATCTGAGCCACATCCTTGAATTGCCCCATTCCATAAGCATCTTGACCATCTTATTAACTGATTCAAAGTGCAGGGTTTCCTACGTGTTCATCACTCACAGCTATTATCATAGAGTATTGTTTGCATTCGGCAGATTAAAAATCACAAAGGACCACACGATCAAGAGCAAAGAGGAGGCGATGACGGAGCTGCAGGCCGCGCAGCCCGCCGCCGCGCACGACATGTTTTGCGCCGAGCATCCGCAGGTTAGTGCACACTCCACTCTAGACCAGTAGTTCCCAACCAACATCGTTAGAGATCTATTCAAATTCCCAGGCGAAATAACGCCGGTGCCCACCCCAGGATCCATTTACATTTGGTCAATTTGATTACATTTGGTCCCCGCAAAAAACGAAGAAATAAAAGAAAAGTTCTTCAAGAGAGGGCTGGAAAGCACTGCTGTAGAGTCTAGACCATCGGTTCTCAATACTTTATTGCACACCAATAAAAGTTTACAAAAGGAAACAAGACAAATATAAATTATAAATACACTAAATACAATTTATTTATATTTTGACGACGCGTTTGGCTCGGTTGGTAGACACCTGCCTACTGAGTCGGCGGTCCCGGGTTCGAATCCCGGCCGGGGCAAATATTTGTGCAAAATATTTGTTCTTGGGTCATGGATGTTATCTATATATGTATTTATATATTATGTATATCGTCGTCTAGTACCCATAGTACAAGCTTTGCTTAGTTTGGGACTAGGTCGATTTGTGTATGATTGTCCCTTAATATTTATTTATTTATTATTTCTCAGTGGGGCGCGCACCACAAGATGGGCGTGGACGAAAAAATTATATTGCTAAACTAAAGTCATTTGATATTTCTAATATTTTCTGTATCAACATGGATCACGAGAACAAATATTTTTTTCACGTAATCCCTTACGTAATAGTAGTAAGTTTAGGAACCCTTGCTCTAGAGACTAATCGAACTTAAAGCCAGCATTTGGTTCCCAGCAAGTCTATTTCATGTGTAAGTGTGTATGGAACACGAAGGAATTGCATCCGCCGCGGCGTCGTAAGGTGAAGTCAGTAAGCGACTATGATCTTCTCGATCTCGTGACACGGGCTGGGTGAGTTAAGTAGGAGTCGCCCGTGATAGCATGACCATGATCCCCCTTCCTCATCTTCTCATTTTGGCACATGAACTCCTCTGCAATGTTTGCACGTTGTAACGTTGTGTGTTGTGCGCAGGAGCGGCTGAGCCTGTTCTGCGAGACGTGCGACCGGCTGACGTGCCGCGACTGCCAGCTGCAGCACCACCGCGACCACAAGTACCAGTTCAGCACGGAAATGGCACAGCAGGTGCGTCAGTATCATCGCCACCAGCCTCTGAAACACGTCGACGACCAGTTCACGGGCACTTTTCAACTACATCCCGTTTCGTTCCGCATCCACGAAAGGACAACTTTTTATCGAAATGGCCCTAGAATTTGACGTGTTTTAGACTATTTCCTAGAATTTCAAGGTATACCTACGCCAAATATTTTGGAATGCCATAAAAATAATCAGACATTTAGACAAATTTCTACGAAAGTGAGTCGGATGAAATACTCGAATAATGATAATTAGACCAGTGACGTTTACAAATACAGATGTTAAATAACTAAATATAGTAATTTACTACACAAATGTTAAAATATATTGATTTGCGCTAACTTGAAACATAACTAAAAAATATTCTAGTGTAATGAATTCATTCATAAAGGGGCCATTCATTTCTGCAGCTCATTGTACGTGTGATAAAAAAAACTGTGAAAGTAACCGTTTTAGATTAAAAATGCGAATGGAAAGTTAGATAGGCTACGCAGAATTTGTTTCCACAATCTAACCTGTAATGAAATGTTGGTTTATCTACGCACATATCATTAGTGCTCTAAAATGCGTTCAGAAACCGTAGGAAATGACCAGCATTACTACAACCAATTTTACTATGAGAAGTTTCTTATCTGTGGCAGTAGGTAAAATCTGTACTGTAATGTTATAACACTATCAATTTTTGTAAGGTTATGAGTTTAAATTTGGAACAGCTGTCAAAACTAAAGTAGGTCTCTATTCTAGTATCCATAGATATTAATATTGTTATCGATACGAAACGTCAATTCAGTATGTTTTTTTATAAAAACCGCACGACATTTGATCTCGAGTGACATGAGAATATGGATACATTCGTTTGTATATGATTTAGCAAAAAAAAAACATTCGTTTTGACGGAGGTTCAAATTGCCGCCATTATTGTTGTTATTTGTTTGTTGGTTCTTTGCTGTTACGAAAGTATAATTGTGATAATATTGTTTCAATGTAAATGTAAATTACAACTATTACAATAAATAATCTGTTTATGTATTTGTTCAGATTTATTTCTTACTGCATTAGTATATGTCGTTTTTAGATATTTTACAGGTAGCACTAGTGGTGCCAGTCATTTCCTTATGGCTTCTGAACCCATCTTAGAGTACTTATGATATGTGTGTAGATAAAGTAGTGTATACAACTGTACATAATTAGGCCTTAAAACACTCGTGTGATCCTATTATGAAACTCGCTGACGCTCGTTTCATAAAACCACACTCGTGTTTTAAGGCCCCTCATTATGTATCAGTTGCATAAACTACTATTAGCCTTCCTCTTCTCCTATCACATTGATAGTTAACCCAGTTGGCTAGCGCTAATAAGCTCATGATCATAATGTATGTGTATGTGTGTGTGTGTGCAGGCGCGCGCGCACATCGCGGCGCTGCTGTCGGAGGTGTCGTACAAGCGCGTGCTGCTGGGCTCCGCCATGAAGGTGATCCGCGAGCGCCAGCTGCTCATCGCCGACAAGAAGAAGGCGCTCGTGCACGAGATCACGCAGACCGTCGTCAAGTGAGTCCATCTGGCAGAGTGATCTCCTTTGATTTAGTTTAGGTGATGATGAGTTGCGTTGCTCACGGGGAGGCTTGCTCCTGCTTGACGACGACGCTGCCGTTCGCTTGACCTAGGCAACATCTTCATACACTGTGGACCGCGGCGTGAGGCCTTACTGTTTCCGTGTGTATTGCAGACTAACGAACGCGATCAACACGCGCGGCAAACAGCTGGTGTTGCGGCTGAACGAGGTCTGCGACGGCAAACAGCGCACTCTAAGCGAGAAGAAGGACGCTCTCGAACAGCTCGCCGCCATCACCGACCACTGCGTCGAGTTCGTCAGCGGCGCGCTGCAGCAGGTACCTACCAAACCACCATTGGATTTACGGGGTAAACCTACACAAACAGGTTTCTTCACAAAGCACCTAGAAGCGTGTGCGCCGCATTAATGCAGCACCACCTCTGTGCCACCCCCTTGATATGCGGGACTGTACGCGGTTGTGAAAACCTATCCACGATTTCGACCAGACAGAAAATCCCTCGTATCGAGGGAGGAAGGCCGGGTTCGTTGATAGTTAGAGCACTAACAGCACACAATTAAATATACCATAGATGTAGCAAATATCACGATTTGTATTGAAACCAAGCGTGCCGACTTTTTACAACCTACTGTGACGTCACAGTCACAGCCGCAATTTAGTGAAATAATGAAATATAATATAATAATGAAATGAAATAATGAACTTAATTCTGCAAGTAAGCCACAAGGGCACTTTTACATGTCTGAGTCTACCGGCATTCCTTTCGTTAAATAGTGATGAGAAATCCTAACCGATTTAAAGACACCGATGCCCCTCTACCCCGCTACGATTCAACCTTCTTGCTCATACTCATAGATTTTATATCTGCGGTCCCGCCCGCTCACTTCCCGTTCCCCCGCGAACCACGCCAAAAATCTAATAGTACGCCGAGTAGTTTCAATGTGAGAGTACGCGCTTTTGAGCGGATTCATTCCGTCGACGCGTAATCTCAAGTAAGTTTGTTAAAATATTAAATATATTCGTTGATATTTTATTGAAACAGGAGAGATTAGTATAGAAGTGCAAGGTAAGAAACATACTTTTGGATAACCTAAAAATCACAAATCGATTAACGTGAATGTCATCGATTTTCTGACAGACGAATGATATTCAATGGAATCATTAGATTCCTAAATAATATTTGAATTGAATTTTAAAAATAAAACTATTATTATTCTAAAATAATATTGTGTTTATACTTTTTTTTATGTACATGTATAGGTATAAAATTTATACACTTTTAGTTATTTTTTGTACTAAATAATATCATTCGTCTATTCGAAATCGAGTAATCGATTAGAATCGATTATTGATATCGTAGAACGAACAATACTAGTCGCTAAATTTGAGAGACGAATGATAAATGCTGCCTACCTGTACCTGTTAATGCCTGATAATCAGAGCTCGGCGTGGGTGAGCTGTTTTCAGCTGTTTGCATATCATATCATGGACATACCTTGTCATGCCCTTGTCCCACGTGCCCCATAAACGAATGAAATTATTTTATTTAGGCTGCAATTCTGCTTTGAGCTTTACGTCGCTATAAAAAAAAATTAGAACCTACGGAACGTGATTAATCTATTTTGTACAGCTTTCCGCTTAAGTGGGAAAACAGTTTTAACGAGTATTAAAGCAGACTTCCTTCGATAATATATTATCCATATGATACTATGAAGGTTAATCAAGTGAATGTCAAACCTCTTTAGATAGGCAATAAATCTGTTATAAACTGGTCTTCACCTGCTTCTGTCAGTCAGAATTTAGAAGACGTCATCTCTAGAAACCCAGACTTAGTTTTTTTAGAGAGTATGTCAAAAAACTTTCGGAAGCTACAGACGTGGACAGCATTCTAATGTACAATTTATCTCCACTCACTTCATTCAGTGGATGTAGAAAGATCTTTTTCTATTTATAAATGAATTTTAAACCCAATGCGAAACTCGTAATACATTTAAAATATAGAAAAACTAATGGTCATTTATTACAATAGCACAGAAAATTTACAATAAATAAAAAGCTTAATATTCGTTTTGTAATGTATTTTCATTTTAGTTTAATCATTTCAGTGTTGTCTTTTTTATTTTATTTTTATGGGTACACCTTATCCATATTAATATGTATGTACACAACTGTATGACATTAATGACGTAAAAAAGCTCACCCACGCCGAGCTCTGCTGATAATGCCTGTACCACGAAGTCGAAGCAATGCGCGACAGTATCGCTGCTCCGATATTCATCGACTCTTTAACACACAACGTCAGATCAAACGCTCAAGGCAAACGCGCAATGTAATTTCAATATAGTTTTGTAACGTTAATCTATAGTTACTTAGGTATATTATTGGAAACACAACTTGGAATACTTAAAAAATTGTTTTAAAATGAATTTACGCATAATATAATTTTAAAATTACCGACCTGTGATAGGAAATATGTCCTTGCACTTGGGTGCTTGCAATTTTTGGGCTGTTGCAGATCACACAACGAGGCATTTTTTACGGACTACCGGCTGCAACAACTGACGCGCGTGGACTGTCAGTAGCGACGGTCAACGACGCTTGGTCGGGGTTCGGACACGCGAAGTAGATGCATTTGCGACGTCTATGGTATATTTAAGTCTGTGCTGTTAGTGCTCTAACTATCAACGATCCCGGCCTTCCTCCCTCGAAACGAGGGATTTTCTGTCTGGTCGAAATCGTGGATAGGTTTTCACAACCGCGTACTAACAGTGTAGTATGGTATGTGACTGTGATCGTTGTGTGTGGCAGGGCAGCGACACGGCGGTGCTGTACAGCAAGCGCGCGGTGTGCGCGCACCTGCAGCGCATCAAGAGCCGGCGCGCCGACATCCCCAACCCCGAGATCCCCGTGCGCATCGCGCTGGCCCTGGACAAGCTGCCTGATCTCGTTAAAGGTAATCTATATATATAAAACTCAAAGGTGACTGACTGACTGACATAGTAATCTATCAACGCACAGCCCAAACCACTGGATGGATCGGGCTGAAATTTGGCATGCAGGTAGATGTTATGACGTAGGCATCCGCTAAGAAAGGATTTTTCAAAACTCACCCCCTAAAGGGGTGAAATGGGGTTCCAAAGTTTGTATGGGGAAACAAGATTAGTTAGACTATTTTATTCGAAACTTCACAGGAGTATTTCTAACGATAAATGAGTAAACACGTGTTTCAGGTTTTTTGAAAATTCAACCCCTAAAAGGGAGAAATGTGGTGACAAAGTCTGAAAATCAGCATGGGTATTGTTTTTATGGTTTATCGAGTCGCTGATTACGAAAACCGCAACGATTTTAAAATCCAACGTGGCGGACGTGAGTTACCATCTCCCCTGTTGGGGTGAAATGGGGTTGAAATGTCTAAATACTAAACTGCTGGTTCTAGAGAGTTCAAATTTGGCACGTAGGTTCCTTATAAGGTGTGCACTAAGAAAGGATTTTTCAAAACTTACCCCCTAAAGGGGTGAAATAGGGGTTCAAAGTTTGTATGGGGAAACACGATTAGTTAGACTATTTTATTCAAAACTTCACATAAGTATTCCTAACAATAAATGAGTAAATACGTGTTTCAGGTTTTTTTTTAAATTCAACCCCTAAAAGGGAGAAATGTGGTGACAAAGTCTGAAAATCAACAAGGGTAATGTTTCTATGGTTTATCGGGTCGCTGATTGCCAAAACAACAACGATTAAAAAAAAACAAACGTGGTGGACGTGAAATACCGTCTCGCCTGTTGGGGTGCGATGGGGTTGAAATGACTAAATATGAGTATGGGTGTAATTTTTATGGTTTGTTGGGAAGTTAATTACGAAAATGCAACCGATTTTGAAATTTTATTTGTGGTCATGAAAATTCTTGAAATCATTTGCGCCAAATTGCAATTTAATCGGTCCAGTAGTTTTGCAGCAAATCGGTTGTAACAGACGGGCTGACAGACAGCTACACGTGATCCTATAAGGGGGTTCTGTTTTTGCTTTTGAGGTATGGATAGAGACCCGCGTTATCCTAGATATATAGATTAAAAAAATTGTATTTGGTGGCATCTCGATCGTCGTCAATCGGTGTACCTATAGGCGGGCGGCGCGTTGGGACGGGAGGAGTAATGATCGGGAAACTTCCTGCATCCGTAATAAATACATTCAAGCTTTTCAATAATTATGTTAAGTCATTTCAGAATTCTGAATTACGTTTATCTGGCTCAGAATAATACATTTTTCATTCATCAACGAAGAGAACCTCAATATCTTACAATAGAACATGACGTAACTTAGAACATGGCTTAGAATCATTAAACCAATCTCGAATATCCCAAGTCGATAAGCGGAGGCTCGGGACATTATAAAAGCTTTATACAAATATAAAATGCACACATATCCCGGTGTCTTAGCTTCACTTCGAGTTATGAATTTTGAAGTGAACTTTATTTGGTACAGTAAAAGCTGAGATCGCTTGATTTGTGAGTGCTTGAGTTTTCGGTTTGATTTGATAAAGTGGAGTTATGATAAAATAAAAAGTATTTCCCGGTAATATTAGAAAAGCGAAAGTCTGTGTATGTTTTGTTACTTCTTCACGCTAAATCGGCTGGACGGATATGCATGAGGGAAATGCAGATTGCAGATTATACGCTAACTTAACAAATAGCCTACTTTTAATCCTGAAAAAAAAAAGCATTGTTCCCGTAGGATGATGTATATTATATAGGCACGCGAGCGAAGCCGCGGGTTAATGCTAGTACTCGTACATACTCACGCACATGTCGCTCTACTCGCTAGTCACACGGCGGTACTGTACAGCAAGCGCGCGGAGGTGTGCATTAGAGAATATTCTATCCTATTCTATTGTCGTTTTTCTCTTGAATAAATCCTATTCCACGTTCTCAGTGTTATCATCGATCGGCGCGATCGTGGTGGACGGCAAGGTGGACGGCGGTGGCGGTGGCGGCGCACAGGGCCCTTACCACCCGCCACAACAACAGCAGCAGCAACAACAACAACAACAACAACAGCAGCCGCAGCAGGCCGTGAGTGCCGCGCTGCACCACGCCGCCGCTATGCAGCAGGTATGTCTCACACATAGATCACCTAGTTATCCTTATGAACACCTATACGTAACAAACACAACCTATTCTAAAGATAGTCTTTTACATATTGGGGCCGTTACAGACGGATTACATTTCAGCTGCAATCTGCCTAAAAAAGTTTAGATGCACATGACATAATTCCGTCGAATCTAAAAACCAACGACGCAGTCCACTCGCTTTTGAAAATTTTCCTTTTCCACTCTATGTAAACATCCTTTCACATATTTACACTTCTAATATGTATGCCATTACTAGTGACTCACTCCTTGAAAAATAAAGTAACTTTTATCTGTAACCTCGCGAAATATTTACATGTTCGTTATGTACTAATGTATCATATTATACCTTCATATACATATCGTTACTAAATTCTTTTATTTTCACCCCATTGAATAATAATGAACAGCAATGCAAATGTTTCATGTCTCAGACATTGGCTCGCTATCAGGTCAGTCGCGGGTGTTTCCGCACAACTCTACTCGATACTGGAGGGATCTTCTGCGGAAACTCCCGCTAGGTGTCTCGATGTTAGCTAGAGTAGGTTGTAATTGTTGCATGTTAGTACATTTACATTACATACCAAGGGAAGTAACATACAATAAACCGCTTATCGTAAGTATTTGTCATTAGTTCATTGAAGCATGAAATAATGTCAATGCCATGCAATTAGAGGCATTCATTACTGTCCGTGAGTGTAATTTTCTGGCCAGGATTTTTCTAAACGGTAACAAGAACTGAAGAAAGTTTCCCTGGGAAACATACAAATCTTAGCTGAGGTGTTACAAAATTTATATTTTTTCTCAAGATTTAGATTTTTTCATATTTACTAGAAAGTAATAAGGTGTTATAATTTAAATTTATCTATAATATTTTTTCATTTATTCGTTTTTTAATTAAGTGGTAGTCTGTTAGATGTGGCTTGGCATGAATTACATAATATGTTTTTCGTTATTTTAATAGGTAACTATGTTTATTTTTTACCAGTGATCTGATAATAAATCGTAGCGTTGATTTTATTTATATTGATTAACGTCGTTATGATATTTGACACATTTTATTCTGAAAAGAGACTCATAATGTAATCTAAATCCGTGTCGTTTACGTATAAGATGTGTCAAATATTCTGCAGAGACCATAGGTGCCGTCACGGAGAGCTCCATGCACGAGCGCTGATCGCATTTAGGATGCGTTACCCTGACTTGACATAACACTATGGAAATAACCGAAATATACCGTTTTTGACATCTCAACGTGTGTCAGCCGCCTGATTCGCCTAACTGCATAGGCCGCGGAGCTAAGCTGACCTGAAAGAGTGGCAGGAATACTGTTTTTTCTTCAAATTACAATACTTCGCCTTTCCGTGTTACCTTGGCACAATTAACTTGTTTCACATTTTGTAATGTAAATTTAATGCAGCTTAGTTTTCTTGGCATTGAAAATTAAGTTATTTGCAGTAAAACAATCTACAGTTTTTATACACTAGAAAGAGAAAGGGTCCCAGAATTGCACCCTGAGGTACCACCATAGCAACAGTTGACCTATTCGATTGAGTCCCATTGATATCTACCCGTTGCTTTGCGCCTGAAAGATATGACGAAACAAGATCAAGGGCACTTTTTTTGATTCGGTAGTGTTTTAGCTTACGTATTAAATTCTCATGACCAACGTAATCAAATGCTTTCGATAGATCACAAAACACTCCAGTAACGTCTTGAGCCTTCTCCCAAGTATCAATGATATGTTTGACTAATACCAGGCCAGCGTCAGTAGTAGCGACCTTTAGTGAACCCGAATTGATCGCTGTGGAGTAGGTTATTCCGATTGAAATGAGAAATAGCTGATTTAGAATAATTTTCTCAAGAACTTTGCTTAATGTACCAGCATTAATTGTGTACGTATTGACATTGGTCTAAAATTTGTGTGGTCTGATTTTGTTCCTGATTTGACTAAGGGAATAATTTTGCTATGCTGTATCAAATCAGAGTTACTCCAGTATCAAAACATTTATATGAAGACATGTGCTCAATATGGTGCAATGGATTCAGCCATTGAATGTAACACTTTCACAAGTAGGCCCCACAGATCCGCAGTCTTCTTTAAATTTAGCAATGGAAAAGCTTTAATTAGTGTTAGGGGTTACATAAATGAATTGTGGGGTTATCTAGTGATTCAGCGACATCAGGCGATGAATTTAAAAACTTTGTTATCTCTAGAGGTATATTGCAGAAGAATCGCTTAAAGTGTTAGGCAATTTTAACGTCGGTACTTATTACAGTATCGTCGACTCAGAAGACTGTAATGGCGATCTTTTAGTTTCGTTTCCCAGTTCCATCATAGATTACCTATGACGGTATAAACCTATCTCAAACACTAAAAACCATTGACCGAAAACTATTCGATTTTTTATCGTTTGTCCGATAACAGGTTTCGTACATTTTTCTTTTATACCATTTCACACTTAGTAGAAGTATCGTTTGTCCGAAAAACTTTTCCCGTCACTTTCACTTGCCTTTTCATTTACCCAATGATACTTTTGCACTGCATACATTTAAACGAATTTTCAGTTTACCTTTTAACTTTTCGCGCCCCATCCACTTGCCCTCTGAATTGAGACGTCTTTTGTTTAATACCCTTTTTTCATTTACCCAATGATATTTTTGGCATTACATAAGAACTGCGACCACAACAGCGCGCGAGCCGAGTGAGTGAACCTAGCGTGCCACGGCAGCAGCCGGCAAAGCGCCAAAACCGACCTGGCTGGGTTAGATTAAATTAGGTTAGAACTGCGACCACAACAACGCGCGAGCCGAGCGGGTGAAACTAGCGAGCCGCGGCAGCAGCAGGCGAAGCGCCAAAACCGCCCTGGCTGGGTTAGGTTAGGTTTGAAATGCGACCATAACAACGCGCGAGCCGAGCGAGCGAAGCTAGCGTGCCGCGGGAGCAGCCGGCGAAGCGCCAAATTCGACCTGGCTGGGTTAGGTTAGGTTAGAACTGCGACCACAACAGCGCGCGAGCCGAGCGAACAAAGTGAGCATGCCGCGGCAGCGGCCGGCGGAGCGCCAGCGGAACTGTCGGATTTGGTTAGGTTAGGTTCTTACAAAAATGATAAAGTCCATTTGAGAAAAGCCGAGTAGTTAAAAACCGAATTGTTACATCGAACTAATGAAATCAAAGTCATACAAAAAAAGTCGAATAATTAATTAACCGAAACGTTACATCGGATAACTGATATTACGGACAAATGAGATGTAGGAAACGTGTCATTAGTCGAGTGAATAAAAAACCTAAACAATTCATACCTAATCCTAAAATATCGAATTGAATTTTCGGAAAAATACAAAAAAGTTAAAATGATATTTGTGGAAATGAAAATCGGGTTAACGTTTTTAGTATTTCAGATAGGTAACCCCTTCTAGACAGTTTTAATCTTATCACAGGAATTTGTGATTTTTTTTAGACAAGTCATCAGCTGTATTATAAGCTATTTTGTATGACGAATATTGTATAGAGCGCGCTTTGGTCGTCGCGTTGACTATATCTGCACTCGTTCCAGCAGTCGTGCTACGGCGCGGGAGTGGGGGGCGTGGGCGGCGTGGCGGGGGTGGCGGGCGGCTACATGTCGGCGCTGGCGTCGCTGCGCGCGCGCCCGCACACGCCGCTGCGCCACGCGCACGTCACGTCCACCACGCATCCGCACCACTTGCACGGTCAGCATCTCCTATCGAAACTTCGGAAACGACTGGGACATATCGAGTCTTGGCCTTCATTATAAAAACGATTAATCATATTAATTATTTCATACTCAAAATCGTCGATATTCTCAGTCTTCACTTCCGAAACCGAATGAAATTAAAATAAGTAAATAGCATCTCAAAAATTGCTGATATTATTGTATTAAGCGGTTAACATTCACGTGAAATTGTCAGGAACGGCCCGACATGTTTCGAACTCGTATGGAGCTCTTCATTAAGGACGGGTGCCCGTACACCGCCGCGGCAAATTCGTCACTGATTATTTGATCGACGCTCCGCTCTAAGCGCGGGGGCGGGGGGTGCTTGCAAGCTCGCACCGTGTCCGTCCGGCACTCCAACGTCACTTTTGTCATCCATAGACATTACGCACACTTGACTAATGGTGTCGAAGAGATTGTCCAAACGCACAATATGTTTCGTCGCCGGAAGCACAGGCTTCCATGCTGGAGGTAAAGCCCAACCGCCGCTGGTGACTGCAACAAAGTAAGGCAGTTGTTGCAGTCACCTAAAGATAAAGATGGCGGTGTACGGGCAACCGTCCCTTATGAAGAGCTCCATACGAGTTCGAAACATGTCGGGCCGTTCCTGACAATTTCACGTGAGTGTAAACCGCTTAATACAATAATTAAATATGTCTCACGAAAGTTTTAACAAGATTAATTGCTAATATATATTAATAAAATGCCATTGATTGTTGTCATTACTTAAGTTTAAAATATGCAATTTATTTTAATTTACATGTGCTTACAGGCATGAGCGAGCTGAATCTACGCGGGCTGCTCAACCAGGGCTCGGGGCGCGGCGCCGTGCGCTCGCCGCTGCAGCCCGCGCACCCCTCCATGCACCACGCCTACCAGCAGAGTGAGTTACATGTACACTCCTTCTGTTCTTTACTCTACAGTAGTTGTTGTCATGATAACTAATATCGCATTTTTTTTCATGGGCGTCGTGGCAGATTTTCATAATGCTTACGATGTAATTTTATTTTATTTTTATTTTATTTATTTAGGAGAACCAACAGCTTTAACAATTTTGAGCAAACTTAAATATAATAGAAAGCAGGGAAGCCAATTACAGGATCTCACGGATAGAAACAATTTAACTAATCTTAAATTAAAGTGCGACACTCATCACTTCACATCATCTCACCTTGTATAGAAAAAGTATATAAAAAAAAGAAGAAAATGGTAAACAATACACTACACTACACGAGCTCTAAAAATGGCAACGTATATTTTAAGCCCAGGCGGGTGAACGACTATGTAACACGTCTAGTTAAAGCACCTTGTCACCAAACTTTGTCTCACAGAAGGAATTTTACAGTTAAATATGTCAGTTAATTTAATGGTTAAATGCCGTGATATTAAAACAAAAGTAGCTCGTATTCTCGGCGAGGCGCTTGAAATGTTGGTTGAAATTCCATGCGCTTCTCCCATGTCCTCAAGGATCACAATGATAATATTTTAATTACTTATTTGAGTTTTATTGCTAACAACAAAAAAGTATTTCGTGTTATAGTTTGTTCAAATCAAAAACAAAATAAACCAAAGCCGTGGTTTGTACTTTACAACGAGGCGCATATTAATTTGGGTTCCGTGTCGTGTCGCAGTGATGGGCGCGTACGCGAACAGCGCATACGCAGCGGCAGCGGCGGCGGCGGCGGCGAGCGGGCGCCGGTCGGGCGGGCCGCGCACCCCCTCCCCCGCCCCGCCCGCGCTGCCGGCGCTGCCCGCGCCGCACGCCGCGCGCACGCCGCCCCCGCCCGCCAAGTGGCACATCCCGCAGCAGGGGCTGCACAATGGTGAGACACTGCGCCCGCGCACCCCCTCCTCCCCCGCCCGCGCCGCACGCCGCGCACACGCCGCCCCCGCCCGCCAAGTGGCACATCCCGCAGCAGGGGCTGCACAATGGTGAGACACTGCGCCCGCGCACCCCCTCCTCCCCCGCCCGCGCCGCACGCCGCGCACACGCCGCCCCCGCCCGCCAAGTGGCACATCCCGCAGCAGGGGCTGCACAATGGTGAGACACTGCGCCCGCGCACCCCCTCCTCCCCCGCCCGCGCCGCACGCCGCGCACACGCCGCCCCCGCCCGCCAAGTGGCACATCCCGCAGCAGGGGCTGCACAATGGTGAGACACTGCGCCCGCGCACCCCCTCCTCCCCCGCCCGCGCCGCACGCCGCGCACACGCCGCCCCCGCCCGCCAAGTGGCACATCCCGCAGCAGGGGCTGCACAATGGTGAGACACTGCGCCCGCGCACCCCCTCCTCCCCCGCCCGCGCCGCACGCCGCGCACACGCCGCCCCCGCCCGCCAAGTGGCACATCCCGCAGCAGGGGCTGCACAATGGTGAGACACTGCGCCCGCGCACCCCCTCCTCCCCCGCCCGCGCCGCACGCCGCGCACACGCCGCCCCCGCCCGCCAAGTGGCACATCCCGCAGCAGGGGCTGCACAATGGTGAGACACTGCGCCCGCGCACCCCCTCCTCCCCCGCCCGCGCCGCACGCCGCGCACACGCCGCCCCCGCCCGCCAAGTGGCACATCCCGCAGCAGGGGCTGCACAATGGTGAGACACTGCGCCCGCGCACCCCCTCCTCCCCCGCCCGCGCCGCACGCCGCGCACACGCCGCCCCCGCCCGCCAAGTGGCACATCCCGCAGCAGGGGCTGCACAATGGTGAGACACTGCGCCCGCGCACCCCCTCCTCCCCCGCCCGCGCCGCACGCCGCGCACACGCCGCCCCCGCCCGCCAAGTGGCACATCCCGCAGCAGGGGCTGCACAATGGTGAGACACTGCGCCCGCGCACCCCCTCCCCCGCGTCCACTTCGACAAACCCAATACCCAGAAAGTGACATTAAATGAATCAAAGTGTAACGTGTGTGTTGTACTCAGGTGGATTCGACATGTCGTCGCTGCCGGGCGGAGCTAGCGGGGCGAGCGGCGGCAACGACTTTAAGATCACCCTCGGGCGAAGGCCCGTCGCCCCCGTACCCGCCCCCGCCCCCGCCGTAACCTCCACCAATCCCAAGACTCCCAGCCCCAGTCTCAACGTAAGTAAACTGTATCACATTCATTCATTTCATTTATAAATTCTTATATGTAATCTACCCGCCGATCGAAACGTCCAGGAACGGGACAAGCTAGCTAGAATTACTTCTGAAAATTATCTTATTTATCCTCTTGTACTGTGATGGTGATAAACCGACAGCTCATAACCTGTACGTGTTGGCGTGACAGGGTGGCGCAGGCGTGGAGCTGGACAAGGTGTGCGCGGAGTCGGTGCAGGACCTCATGGCCACCATCGCCAAGCTGGACTCCAACGGCGTGCAGGTGCTGCCCGAGCAGCCGCGCGCCGACGCCGCCGTCCACTCCTCCACCGACGGTCAGTCAGTCAGTCGCGCGCGCCGCAGCCGGCTGGCTGACCCGAGGCTAACCTACCGTCTGTGCAGGAGCCGCGCCCGCCCCCGCCTCCGCCCCCGCCGCCGCCGCCGCCCCCGCCGGGGACCCCAACGAGGACTGGTGCGCCGTGTGCATGGACGGCGGCGAGCTCATGTGCTGCGACAAGTGTCCCAAGGTGTTCCACCAGTACTGCCACATCCCCACCATCGAGAAGCTGCCCGAGTGAGTACCGCTCCCCCCTACACTGACGAGGACCGGTGCGCCGTGTGCATGGACGGCGGCGAGCTCATGTGCTGCGACAAGTGTCCCAAGGTGTTCCACCAGTACTGCCACATCCCCACCATCGAGAAGCTGCCCGAGTGAGTACCGCTCCCCCCTACACTGACGAGGACCGGTGCGCCGTGTGCATGGACGGCGGCGAGCTCATGTGCTGCGACAAGTGTCCCAAGGTGTTCCACCAGTACTGCCACATCCCCACCATCGAGAAGCTGCCCGAGTGAGTACCGCTCCCCCCTACACTGACGAGGACCGGTGCGCCGTGTGCATGGACGGCGGCGAGCTCATGTGCTGCGACAAGTGTCCCAAGGTGTTCCACCAGTACTGCCACATCCCCACCATCGAGAAGCTGCCCGAGTGAGTACCGCTCCCCCCTACACTGACGAGGACCGGTGCGCCGTGTGCATGGACGGCGGCGAGCTCATGTGCTGCGACAAGTGTCCCAAGGTGTTCCACCAGTACTGCCACATCCCCACCATCGAGAAGCTGCCCGAGTGAGTACCGCTCCCCCCTACACTGACGAGGACCGGTGCGCCGTGTGCATGGACGGCGGCGAGCTCATGTGCTGCGACAAGTGTCCCAAGGTGTTCCACCAGTACTGCCACATCCCCACCATCGAGAAGCTGCCCGAGTGAGTACCGCTCCCCCCTACACTGACGAGGACCGGTGCGCCGTGTGCATGGACGGCGGCGAGCTCATGTGCTGCGACAAGTGTCCCAAGGTGTTCCACCAGTACTGCCACATCCCCACCATCGAGAAGCTGCCCGAGTGAGTACCGCTCCCCCCTACACTGACGAGGACCGGTGCGCCGTGTGCATGGACGGCGGCGAGCTCATGTGCTGCGACAAGTGTCCCAAGGTGTTCCACCAGTACTGCCACATCCCCACCATCGAGAAGCTGCCCGAGTGAGTACCGCTCCCCCCTACACTGACGAGGACCGGTGCGCCGTGTGCATGGACGGCGGCGAGCTCATGTGCTGCGACAAGTGTCCCAAGGTGTTCCACCAGTACTGCCACATCCCCACCATCGAGAAGCTGCCCGAGTGAGTACCGCTCCCCCCTACACTGACGAGGACCGGTGCGCCGTGTGCATGGACGGCGGCGAGCTCATGTGCTGCGACAAGTGTCCCAAGGTGTTCCACCAGTACTGCCACATCCCCACCATCGAGAAGCTGCCCGAGTGAGTACCGCTCCCCCCTACACTGACGAGGACCGGTGCGCCGTGTGCATGGACGGCGGCGAGCTCATGTGCTGCGACAAGTGTCCCAAGGTGTTCCACCAGTACTGCCACATCCCCACCATCGAGAAGCTGCCCGAGTGAGTACCGCTCCCCCCTACACTGACGAGGACCGGTGCGCCGTGTGCATGGACGGCGGCGAGCTCATGTGCTGCGACAAGTGTCCCAAGGTGTTCCACCAGTACTGCCACATCCCCACCATCGAGAAGCTGCCCGAGTGAGTACCGCTCCCCCCTACACTGACGAGGACCGGTGCGCCGTGTGCATGGACGGCGGCGAGCTCATGTGCTGCGACAAGTGTCCCAAGGTGTTCCACCAGTACTGCCACATCCCCACCATCGAGAAGCTGCCCGAGTGAGTACCGCTCCCCCCTACACTGACGAGGACCGGTGCGCCGTGTGCATGGACGGCGGCGAGCTCATGTGCTGCGACAAGTGTCCCAAGGTGTTCCACCAGTACTGCCACATCCCCACCATCGAGAAGCTGCCCGAGTGAGTACCGCTCCCCCCTACACTGACGAGGACCGGTGCGCCGTGTGCATGGACGGCGGCGAGCTCATGTGCTGCGACAAGTGTCCCAAGGTGTTCCACCAGTACTGCCACATCCCCACCATCGAGAAGCTGCCCGAGTGAGTACCGCTCCCCCCTACACTGACGAGGACCGGTGCGCCGTGTGCATGGACGGCGGCGAGCTCATGTGCTGCGACAAGTGTCCCAAGGTGTTCCACCAGTACTGCCACATCCCCACCATCGAGAAGCTGCCCGAGTGAGTACCGCTCCCCCCTACACTGACGAGGACCGGTGCGCCGTGTGCATGGACGGCGGCGAGCTCATGTGCTGCGACAAGTGTCCCAAGGTGTTCCACCAGTACTGCCACATCCCCACCATCGAGAAGCTGCCCGAGTGAGTACCGCTCCCCCCTACACTGACGAGGACCGGTGCGCCGTGTGCATGGACGGCGGCGAGCTCATGTGCTGCGACAAGTGTCCCAAGGTGTTCCACCAGTACTGCCACATCCCCACCATCGAGAAGCTGCCCGAGTGAGTACCGCTCCCCCCTACACTGACGAGGACCGGTGCGCCGTGTGCATGGACGGCGGCGAGCTCATGTGCTGCGACAAGTGTCCCAAGGTGTTCCACCAGTACTGCCACATCCCCACCATCGAGAAGCTGCCCGAGTGAGTACCGCTCCCCCCTACACTGACGAGGACCGGTGCGCCGTGTGCATGGACGGCGGCGAGCTCATGTGCTGCGACAAGTGTCCCAAGGTGTTCCACCAGTACTGCCACATCCCCACCATCGAGAAGCTGCCCGAGTGAGTACCGCTCCCCCCTACACTGACGAGGACCGGTGCGCCGTGTGCATGGACGGCGGCGAGCTCATGTGCTGCGACAAGTGTCCCAAGGTGTTCCACCAGTACTGCCACATCCCCACCATCGAGAAGCTGCCCGAGTGAGTACCGCTCCCCCCTACACTGACGAGGACCGGTGCGCCGTGTGCATGGACGGCGGCGAGCTCATGTGCTGCGACAAGTGTCCCAAGGTGTTCCACCAGTACTGCCACATCCCCACCATCGAGAAGCTGCCCGAGTGAGTACCGCTCCCCCCTACACTGACGAGGACCGGTGCGCCGTGTGCATGGACGGCGGCGAGCTCATGTGCTGCGACAAGTGTCCCAAGGTGTTCCACCAGTACTGCCACATCCCCACCATCGAGAAGCTGCCCGAGTGAGTACCGCTCCCCCCTACACTGACGAGGACCGGTGCGCCGTGTGCATGGACGGCGGCGAGCTCATGTGCTGCGACAAGTGTCCCAAGGTGTTCCACCAGTACTGCCACATCCCCACCATCGAGAAGCTGCCCGAGTGAGTACCGCTCCCCCCTACACTGACGAGGACCGGTGCGCCGTGTGCATGGACGGCGGCGAGCTCATGTGCTGCGACAAGTGTCCCAAGGTGTTCCACCAGTACTGCCACATCCCCACCATCGAGAAGCTGCCCGAGTGAGTACCGCTCCCCCCTACACTGACGAGGACCGGTGCGCCGTGTGCATGGACGGCGGCGAGCTCATGTGCTGCGACAAGTGTCCCAAGGTGTTCCACCAGTACTGCCACATCCCCACCATCGAGAAGCTGCCCGAGTGAGTACCGCTCCCCCCTACACTGACGAGGACCGGTGCGCCGTGTGCATGGACGGCGGCGAGCTCATGTGCTGCGACAAGTGTCCCAAGGTGTTCCACCAGTACTGCCACATCCCCACCATCGAGAAGCTGCCCGAGTGAGGACTGCTCCACCCTACATTAACATTGTGGCATTTGGATTTTTTTCATCTTACTGTTTTTTTTATGGGTAACCCTGAGAGGGATGGTGATGGTAATATCTGTGATATTTCTAGTCATTAAAAACAATCAATGTTTTCTTATGTGCCGTATTTTGAATTAATTGTACAGCTACACCTGCCAACTTTCTGACTTGATAAAAGTAAAATAGTAGAAAGTGCATGAACGATGGTGTGTGTCGGCAGCGAGACGGA
The DNA here is from genome assembly GCA_947623375.1 of Apotomis capreana. Classification (NCBI taxonomy): domain Eukaryota; kingdom Metazoa; phylum Arthropoda; class Insecta; order Lepidoptera; family Tortricidae; genus Apotomis; species Apotomis capreana. The sequence goes on along the minus strand of OX392509.1, from coordinate 226,977 downwards.
GACGTGGCAGTGCCTGCTGTGCGTGAACTTCGCGGAGCTGGGCGAGGCGGGGCGCGCGGCCGGCGAGGGCGTGTCGCCGCGCGAGCAGAAGCTCATGGAGCGCGTCACGCTGGAGCTGTACTGCCAGTACGAGCCCAGCCTGCCCTTCCGCGAGCCCGTCAGCGCGCTCAACCTCGACTACCACTCCAAGGTACCCGCCCCTTCTCTGCTTCCGCCGAGCTCGCTGTCCTTATAACGCACGATCTCCCATCATTACTTTCTCGCTTTACCTGCAGGCGTGAGGCCTGGAGGTAACGAGGGTATCACCTCACGTATTGTGGTTTTATGGTTTTTGTGAACCCGCAGATCTCTCGGCCGATGTGCCTGGACATGATCCGCATGAAGCTGCAGCCGCGCTCGCCGGCGCGCTACGCGCACGCGGCGCACTTCGTGGCCGACTGCCGCCTCATGTTCCGCAACGCGCGCCTCTACAACCCGGTCAGTACTCTACTGTCTATACATCGCTCTGAACTTCCTAGTATTTACTCGAGTGTAAGCCGACGTGCAAGCGAGATTTCGCGGCGGTATTTACGAATTTGAATCAAAACCTCCGTTTTTAAACACAGCCCGTAACTATATCGTATAATTCCAGCCGGACTCGTCGATCTACGCGGACGCGGTCCGCCTGGAGCAGTTCTTCGACGCGTCCCTGCTCAAGTGGCTGCCGGAGTACGCGTACTGGAGCGGCGAGGGGGAGCCGCCCGCCAAGCGCGCGCGCGTGGACTGACCCGCGCCCGCCGCCGGCACCGTCACGCGCGCCTCGCGCTCCAGCCCCGCGCTCCCCTCCTGCCGCTAGCGCTGTGCCGGAGCCCGCGTACTGGAGGGCGAGGGGGAGCCGCCCGCCAAGCGCGCGCGCGTGGACTGACCCGCGCCCGCCGCCGGCACCGTCACGCGCGCCTCGCGCTCCAGCCCCGCGCTCCCCTCCTGCCGCTAGCGCTGTGCCGGAGCCCGCGTACTGGAGGGCGAGGGGGAGCCGCCCGCCAAGCGCGCGCGCGTGGACTGACCCGCGCCCGCCGCCGGCACCGTCACGCGCGCCTCGCGCTCCAGCCCCGCGCTCCCCTCCTGCCGCTAGCGCTGTGCCGGAGCCCGCGTACTGGAGGGCGAGGGGAGCCCTACAGTCGTCACCGCGCACGCGGAGAGCCGCGGCACGATGACGCTCGGTGATGGCGGAACTTGAACATGAGCATGATGGGGCTATCTACGTCGAGACGGATGATGAAAGTATTAAATATTGCGAATTGACCGCGAGAATATTGTATAAAGCCGAAAATATATAAAATATTCAACGTTATTTGCGCAAACAATAAATAAACGATCTAAAGTGGATCGAATTTGATGATCACGATTCAACATAATACAAAAAGTTACTAGTTTATATTGAATTTGTCCGTCGAAACCGCAGTTAACCCTAAAAATGTATACAATTTATTCAAATATAAATATGTTATCTTCGGCCTGGATATCATAACAAGCTATATTATTATTAGGTATAGCTACACTACGTACAAATGTTGTTAAACCGTATCGACGCGATAACAAATTCAAGCTATAATACGATATTAAATTTTACAATTAAGTAATAAAAAATTGAAAAATTAATGATGCAATAAGAACAAAACCTGGGACGGATCCTTCTATAGTATGACATCTCATGTATGGATACGCCCCATGTGGAATTGCGAAGAAACAATTTTTGCACTATCAGGAACATTAAACGAGACCGACTTAATGAATCTTAATATTCGAGTAAGCTATTGAGAAGAGTGTACCTATCTAGACAAATAAAGTAGCGTAAGAGAGGCACAAACTTCGAAGTAGACAGTGCGCGTCCAAGGGAGTTCAATAATAAATGTTTTTGAGACTCCATACTATTCAGGTCGTAATATCACTTAGCACGTTTAAATTAGTAAATAAAGGTAATTGAAAAGGTATCCAAACAGTAACGGTATCCAAATAATTCAATTTAATAGGTACTTTTTTAAAACGGTACCGTTTCAAGTTAAGGTACCTGGCCGAAAAAGGAACTGTACAATAATTGTAGCGTAATTATTACGCTGACCGATTAAACGGATACCTCGATAATTTCGGTTCGAGTATTGGGTACCCATAAACGTGGCAACGTCGCATGCGTTAGTTGTTCCTATTTATGAAAAAAAGCTGCACTTTGTGATGGAAGCAAGTTGTTTCGCATAACTAATTCACCGAGCGAGCGAAGCGAAAAGTAAAAAGAGGAAAGTGAAGAGTGAAAGGACTGAAAAGGGTGAAAGGAGTGAACAGGGTGAAAAGGGTGAAAATAGTTAAAGAAAGTGAAAGGAGTATAAGGAGTTAAGACGTGAAGAACTGATGGTGAACCTTACACGCGAGAGTCGCGAGCATTCTTTTATTTAAAGGTACCGTTTGGACGGTACCTTGTTGAGATATCTAAAGTATTGATATCGGTCGAATACTTTTAAAAAGAAACTGTCAAACCGTTTTAGGTACTTTTATTTAAAGGTATCGTTTGGACGGAAGCTTGTTTGGGTACCTAAAATATTGATACCGGTATCGTAATGCTATTTTAACGGTCGGATACCTTAAAAAAAGATCCAGTCAAAACCGTGTTTGTAAGCCATTGAGGTATTGTAAGCTATGCCAAGCTCGGTACTACATCATTATAATCGTTAGTTGTCTACTATTAGACAAAGACTAAGGTTTATGATGTGTCACTGTACATTGTCTACTCCGGCGTTTAGATATGTATGTTAATGTTAGCTGACTCGGTTGACTTTTGCAGTCGTTTATAGGTAAAAAACTTAGACCATCCCTTTTGCAAAGTTTAACAGAATAGATATTAAACTTGCGACTTTTTTATACTTACTATAAACAAGAAGTTTCTCAAGTGTTTTACCTATACCAAAATCTACTTATATATTTTTTTATGGGAAGAAAAGTATTGTTTATATTCTGATATTCTATTTCAGAAATCAGATTACGTTATTGTCTGATACACCATTATTTAATTAAAGTACTTATTTATTACTCAATACATTTTGAAACTCAGCGTTTGATAATAATCGGACATAACGTTTATTTATGAAGATTGTTTTCAACGTAGTGGAAAATGGAAAAAAGCACTCGGCGCGCCGTGGCCCGCGCGGCGGCCGTTCTGTACATAGCGGTAGCGATAGTTCGATCTTTATATATTTTTAATAAATACTTAATTACTGTTCTCGTGTTATTGTAAGATGAATGGACGATTTATGTGTATTATGGTGTTGTATGCGGTTGTTAGTGTTCGTGCTGCGCGCGCGTCGATGGCCGACGACTTCCACATACTTGTTACGTTGCGTTGTTACTTGAGTGTACGTTTCATGTACACCAACTATTTGTGAGTTCCTGTAATTGACTCTATACTTCTATTTAAGTTTCTATATTTGGTGTATTAGCTGTTGGTTCCCCTAAATAAATACAATTAGTAATTTCTGATTCACAACTTAAAAATGGAGGCTGAATGAAACTAACACAGTTGTATTAAACACAACAACATCAGATAGGAAAATGTAAACCCTATTCGGGATTTTAAAACTATCGGAGAAACGGTGTGGTAAATGTTTACGGAATATCACAGTCCGGTGGCGATCAACTCACGCGCAGACAGACGACACGAACAGCCGCGTCCTGTGTTGGTTAAGTTTTGACGTCGTCGAGCGGCGATCTGCGCTCTGTTCGTTAAAGGTTATTATAAAGCTTTAATGCAATTGTGTGTTGAAAGTAACTAGATAATAAAATACCATCGGCGTTACACGCCTTATATTATAACATAACCTTTGATGAAGAGAGCACTGATGTGAAACAGAATATGTTTTTAAATGTTTTTAATGTGGCTAAATAAACACATTATCTTTTTATTGTCATGTACTAAGATCAAGACAAGAAGAAAAATTATATTGTGCTCATCCGCAGTCCAGGCCAGAAATAGAATCCATTGGCCCAGTCATTCGACCAGCAAAGCACCTGATTTATTTCTACACTTTCCCTTACGCTTAACCTGTTCCTATTTTGCTTCTTTGATGTTCTGCTGGTGGAATAGCTGAGTCGCTGGACGAATGAGGTAGCGAGGTTGTGCTATGTGTTAATTATTAATGTTTAATTGTGACTTGGTCTCTTTATGTACATACAATAAAAAGAGCTTCTTGATGTTGGGAGTGTTGAGCGCCGCACACTAAGTGTGGCGGGTGGCCAGTCGACGATTATTTTGAATATTATGATCATCTGTTACATGTATATTTTGAGTGATTCCTACTAGCTGCCGATGCGTTGACGATCATAAAGTAAAAGTTACGCTTAGCTATTTTATTTCGACTTATTTTAGTATTATCTAAAATCAAAAGATACTTCGATGTATTTATTTCTTAGAGTTAATTTCTGTTCTTTCGGTTAAGTTACGTATACGAGACAAGATATTTTATTACAATGCTAGGATACCTAATGGTTTTGTGAACATCACAAAGATATGTTTTATTTTTATAATAATCAATTGATGTGTTTCGCTCTCTGTGTCTGAGATCTAGGTGGAATAACGCAGTAGAAACTGCAGAAGGCCCATGTGTTTGTCAGCGGAGTGGCGCGAGCCCTCGCCCTCGCAGGCTATGCCGTGGTTTATACAGAAGTGGCGAGGAGATGTTGCCTTTTTTGTCTACAAAATACCTGTTTGCGGTCGGTCAAAAGTCACACTCGCATAAGAACGATCAATACACACCTTTTTCCCGGTGTTAGGGGACTCAGACCGAGCCATTTTGGTTTATGGTTTGTATAGGTACAAGATCACGCCACTTTTATATAAACCATGTCGAAGTTGGAAGAATGGTTGGAAGTTAGGAGTGGATGACATCGTAGAGAGCGTGAGGTCTCTCCGCATTTGGAATAATCTCTTACGGCGTATAAATTTATTGAATTAGAAATAAATACCATTTATTGGAGACTGCGTATTATTTGCTGGCCTTGTCCGCTTTCCGAAGAAATAAATATATGTATATATTCCATTCAAGTTAGCCCACAAAGGACTTATTGATAATTTATATTTATTGACAGATATCAAAGGTAAGGTATCAACATTACTTGGCAGCGACCAAAATCAGAGATGTAACACCATAATGGTGACCTCGTGTGTTTCTCTGCTCCGCGGACTGACTGGCAGGACTGAGTGTTTCATATTTTCATAAAAGAAAATCTATGATAATGCTTATGAATAGGTATGTGTGTAGATAAAGTAGTGCATGCGACTGTACATAATTAGGTCTTAAAACACTTGTGGGATCCTATTATGAAACGAGCCTACTTTGACCACGCAGTTGCATTATAAACTATTATTGTTGTGCAGCATAAACTACTATTGTTGTACAAAAATATTATCAAAGAAAAGTATTGTACATGTGCAGGTATGTGGAACATGGAACAAATAAATGGGGTCAGTAAGGCCAAGTACTAGGTCCTCGAATCTTTCGTTTTAAATTAGGAGACCTAAATATTTTCCTGGTATCCTAAACCTACCTTATGATGATTGAAAGCAATATTATGACATCGATTGCTAAAAAAAAACATTTTTTTTTTCTGGAACTGTTGGTAAAGGCTCTATAGCTATATGTAATGTAGTTAGTTAGCTGATATTATTGACTCATTTAAAAAAACGGCCAAGTGCGCAGATGGCGCCGGATACAAATGAGGTACAAAGTTAACGCAACCGATCACGTTTCTTGGATGGGAGCCCCACTTAAATATTGATTTTATTCTGAGACAGACAGTCAGGCGGACAGTGGAGTCTAAGTAATAGAGTCCCGATTTTTACCCTTTGGGCACGGAACCCTAAAATAACTAAATGACGAATAGAGTTGCATGTTGCAACACTAATCCGTCCATATTACGTGCAATCATTCGCCATTCTATTGCTATAACGTGACAGTTGCATACCGTTATAGCTCTTATACATCAGTGTGACGTTGCCAATTCCGATAGCCATACTCCATCGATACTCTTTATCGATTGCGCCGCCACTGACAGTAGGTGACAGTTGACTTGCTTGAGCTTGACATCTTGACAACGTTATCAGTGCCACTGTGTGACGCCCGCTGACGAGTCGAGCTATTTGTTGTTGTTTAAAGTTTTTATAATACAAGGAATCAATTTACAGTAAAGTGAAGCGAAGCTATCAGTCAGCTAAGCAATTGACGCAGCGGTTTGGTTAGTAGTGGAGACCCGGCTCGCCGCAGCGGACGTGAGGTGAGTGACCTCGTTTGCAGGTTATTGACCTGCCAAAAATATTTCGCCCAAACTTGTCAAACTCAAAGTTGTCAAAACATTATGCGACAAGTGTAAACATTTTGTGAAGTTCATGAGCAGATCGTGAGGGTTATTCCATGGACACGTATTGTTGACAGGTAGACGTATTGGTTAAATTAAATTACATATTTCTTATTGGAATCTGCTGAAGGTTGTGTTCTCGATACCGGTTATGGGTATTAAACGTATTGATTGATGAAACATTTTATAAATAAATGAGTATGAGTATGATTTACCTGTTATAGCCAATTTTTTTTTGTCTGAAATTCGACTTGAGTAACTTAGTTATGAATGTAGTTTCAGTGTCCATATATTTAGGACATTCCTACTTCTCTGATGTCGGAATATTACGCCAATTTAAATAAGTAAATAAAAAAATAATTAACGATAATGTTCGAACAAGTAGGTAGGTACGTGTGTCAGGGTGAATGTCCCGACTGCCAACTTCGTTAGCAGATTTTAGGGGGCGGCATGACACTGAAACTTTACATTTTAATGATTGTTCTCGTTAGATCACGCATTTACAGCCAGTACCATATATCCCTATTTATGTTATTACCTACTAGCATACAATAAGAGTTAAAACACTACTAAAGTACCTAAATACCTATCTGCCTACTAATAGGTAAATGTCGCCTTACATCTTTTGCTGAACGGCGACAAAATACTGAAATAAATTGGTATTTTTAACCGACTTCAAAAAAAGGAGGGGGTTCTCAGTTCGGTTGTGTTTTTTTTTTATGTTTGTTACCTCAGAACTCCGTCATTTATGAGTCGATTAGGAAAATTGTTTTTAGGTCCACGAATAGACATCTCAAGGTTGGTCCCATAAAATTTTGGTGAAGATCGGATGACGAGATCCATGAGGAATCGAAGGAATTCCTGAAATTTTATAGGCACTTATAATATTTTTCATATATTTTCTAAAACTATTTAAGTATGTATTTGCATATGGTAGTCATCATCTTCCAATGCTGAGCTGATGATAGAAGGTACAACTCCTTACGCGGTTAGGAGCATAGCTGGGCACCGTTAATCAAATAGTTAACTTCGTTAATCGTTAATCCGCTACAATAAAAGTTAGCTTCGTTAAACGTTAATGCGTTACATTACGGAAGAATTAACGCAAGTTAACGTTAATCGTTAATCCGTTAATATGTGTAAAATTGCATTTTTATATCTTTGCGTTAGTGAAACGTTAGTTTGCCCTAGCCGGGATTCGAACCCGGGACCGCCGGCTCAGTAGACAAGCGCTTACAAACTGAGCCAACCGCGTCGTCAAATGCTTACAGCAAAAAGTATTTGCTGGCCCGATCTGGATACAAATTCCACATACTCAGTCAACTGTGGGGTGTCCCCTTGTTTTAAAGACAGAAATCTCACAGAATTTCGTTTCGCAGAAAATGTTTCAATGAATATGTGGTTCATGTATTTTCAGTTAGAATATTATTGTTTTAAAGACTATTTACTTGAAAGAAACATATTTCACAGAAACACAAATCAATGAATTTTACTGTCTTTTTTTTTTATTAACAGACTCATCAACTAATAGACATATTTTTATGTATTCTTGATTCGCTGATAGATTTTTTACAGAATATTGTTTCACGGAAACTGTTTCATATAATGTTTAGTCCCAGTATTTTCTTTCGAATATTATTGTTTCAGCACCGCTTTACTACAATAGCACTTATTTCGAGGAAACGTAATTCAAATAAAAAGGAGGCGTTAGTAGGTTAGGTTAAAGACCGTAAAGCGAGAGGAGCGTCAGAATGCTTAAACATTGTTTATACCTAAATACAAAATTCTAATATTAAAATGTCTATAAAGTAAGTTTTCTGTTAATTGACTATTCTATGAAACGATAATGAGATTTTTAAATTATTAGAAACACAATTCTATAAATAAGTAGTCTAGGTAATAAGTTTTACATGAACTGAATATTATAAGGATTAATAATATATGATGTGAAATTCTATGACACGAATATTGAAAAAAAAAACTTTGCAATAAAAATTTACGATTTAATTTTCTAAAGTGTGAGTAATCTGCGGTTTGACCATTCTATGAAATGATAACATGAGAAACATTTTATTTGAAACAAAATTCTATAAAACTGTAGTATATGAAACAACGTACAACCCAAATGTGGCCATGGATTCTCATCAGGACCGCCGGAATCCGATTCCATGTCTTCCATGATATGGTTTTAATTACCACACTGCACAGTACACTTTTTCTCATCATCCTCCTAGCCTTTGTCCCATTTTTGAGAATGAATTCTCAATCGGGGTCGGCTACCTAAATCCCAAGATGTGGCGTAGGCACTAGTTTTTACGAACTAACTAAATTACACTGCACTATTCTTTATCAACACGCAAATGATCACTGACAGTCATTTATAATAACAAGAAACAAAACACTCGTCACTTTAAGCACCGGCGCTAAGTAATGAAATGATCAAACGAAACAAATCTCTTCACAGTTTTCTCACTCGCACGCGCCGGCAAAATATATCTAGTTTTGTTTTTGTTTCACTCGCTGCCACGCGCCGCCCGGCACTTGTCTGAACCTGTTTTTCGCGCCGCGCCCCGGTGCCGTGCGGTAAATAGTAGGCATTGGATTAACGATTAACGGACTTCTGCATATTAACGGAAGTTAACGTGTCCGTTAACATTTTTAAAATTTAACTTAAAAGTTAATCCGTTAATCAAAATGTTAACTTCGTTAATTAACGATTAACGGATTAACGAGTTAATGCCCAGCTATGGTTAGGAGTTAGGAGATAATTCAAACGCGATGCATGCCTTCAAGACCTCCCTGATCACCCCGCCATAAGTATTTTATATGAATCACTAAAAAGAAAAAAAAAAAAAATTACAAAAAATAAGAACCGACTTCAGTAAAACTAAAAAGTCTGAACTTTTACTGAAGTCGGTTCTTTTTTTTGTTAATTTTTTTTTAATACCTACTGACTGATTTGATAGAGGCCACGACCGGTGACCACACCGCAGATACGCTGTCGCAATGCACCCGCTTTATCACTTGATGACCGTTGTTTTTATTGCTCCGATTTGGGGCATTGACTGCTTATCTTTGTTTATTGACTACTTCATAATTGCTCAAGATGTGGACGCGTCGCCTGTAGAGATCGAAGACTTATGTACAACACTAAGAATAGAAATGGCCGTGCCTTCTTTACGTTGCGAAGACTTTCCAGTAACGTTAGACATTTCCGGCCCTGGTCATTCCATAATTAGGGGAATCAAAAAACGTCATCTAGCTTTTTTCGGGAGTTATTGGGACCCCACACGTGAGATTGTGGGCTCTCGTGAGAAAGGCGCCCAGTGGGAAAGAGGAGTCTGCGTATTACTTGTCAAAAACAGTTATATTGCTAACAGTAGGTAATAATACACTATAGGCCTCCTTAACCTAAATCACGCCAGCCCTGAGCTCATCCAAGGTGACAGTCTCAAGCACTTATTATTACTTACAGTTGTAATATCCAGCAAAGCAGAAACACAAACCCAAAGATGCGTCTGATAATCCTGGAGGACGCGAGCGTGGTGGCGGACTGGGCGGCGCGCTTCGTGCTGCAGCGCATCTCCGACTTCAAGCCGGGCCCGGGGCGCCACTTCGTGCTGGGGCTGCCCACGGGCGGGACGCCGCTGGGCATGTACCGCCGCCTCATCGACTTCTACAAGGAGGGGAGGCTGTCCTTCAAATACGTCACAACGTTCAACATGGATGAATATGTCGGTCAGTTCAGTATTATTTATAGAATCTTTAAAGATATAACCTATTACGTAGTTGACACGAGTAACATGGCTTCTGTGGTGTAATGTGTTGTATTGCAGGGCTGCCGCGCGACCACCCCGAGTCGTACCACTACTACATGTGGAACGAGTTCTTCAAGCACGTGGACATCGAGCCGGGCAACGCGCACGTGCTGGACGGGAACGCGGCCGACCTCGTCGCCGAGTGCAGGCGCTTCGAGGAGCTCATCGCGCAGGCCGGCGGCGTGCACCTGTTCGTCGGAGGTCACTATCTATACCTATCTGCTATCCAGTAGACATGCTACACATCTATTTAAAACAGGAGGGAATATAACCCGACATTATTTAACTTTATATCTTCCATCACATTTTTAATCTTAAACTTCCTCATTGTATTTGTATAGAATCTTTTTATCGATTCATATTTTTTTTATGTGGTAATACCACATTTTTATTTTTATAAAAATGTGGTATTACCACACGCGGCTTCCTCATTGTGTTAAAGAAACACTTTTAAACATTTTCAAAATGTACCTTTAGCTTACAGGCATGATAGCGGAATTCTAGTTATTGTGCTTGATTTCTAGGCCCGTAATGTTTCTAATTTTAATGAGGTAGCGATATTCTATATCTTCATAAATGCCGCATTTGTTTATGGACATCGGGTGTAGGTACGTCAACAGGTCCCGACGATCCTCTGATAAAATCGGCCCGATATTTATATAGGTATGTATGTGTGACAGGCATCGGGCCGGACGGGCACATCGCGTTCAACGAGCCCGGCTCGTCGCTGGTGTCGCGCACGCGCGTGAAGACGCTGGCCTACGACACGCTGGAGGCCAACAAGCGGTTCTTCGGCAACGACATCAGCAAGGTGCCGCGGCAGGCGCTCACCGTCGGCGTCGGCACCGTCATGGACGCCAAGGAGGTGCGCTACAATACAACGAGCCTACTGCCGTGCGACTCAGTCGCGCGACATATGCTACCTGTCTCTTTCCTTCCAATACGGTGCGAGCATGATAGGTGATGCCGCATCGCGCAAGATATATGCTTGCCCTACCGGTTCGTCGCTAGTGTCGCGCACGCGCGTGAAAACGATCGTGATAAACATTCAGTATTTTTGATTTCACGTCTGTTTCCTATTCGTGGCGTCTATTACCTGTGTATTTATAAGTGGGCGCGGATGGCATTTCTATTTGCGAGTTTACGCTCCCCCATTAAATTAGGATTACTGGCAACTAATCCCACTGATCTGCCAATTCAAAGTTTAAAAAAATGCGTCTATCGTAAGATTGAACATACAGGAGTTGGGAAACTTTTCCACTACAGTTAATAACCTATAATGAAATCATCATTGAACAATGAACATATGTTAAACGGGGTGGCTGCAGGTGATGATCCTGATCACGGGCGTGCACAAGGCGCTGGCGCTGTCCCGCGCCGTGGAGGAGGGCGTCAACCACATGTGGACCGTCTCCGCCTTCCAGCAGCACGCGCAGGCGCTGCTCGTGGCCGACGAGGACGCCACGCTCGAGCTGCGCGTCAAGACCGTCAAGTACTTCAAGGTGAGTACCACATCCACATCTACACGCAGGGCACCGGCCACCGGCCACCGGCCTCCGGGACACGAGGACAGAGAGGGAGTACCCACTTATGTTCGATGGTTTATACCTACTGAAAGCATGCAGTTGATTCACTAACCTTATGAACCAAGAGGAGCTGAGCATGTTCTTAGATAACTCTCTACGTTAAAAGCATGGTATAGTATGACTTTTACTTAGTAGTAGTCGGCGGGACAGTTCAAGCATGTACGGGGCACACTCAGACTTGTCTTCCATTGTCACCATTGCCGGTTTTCGGGTCAAAGTAACTTAATACTATTTAATTACTAGTTATGTAACTTTTGTATTAGCTATGTATACAGATATCAGATTGTACGTGTGATACAAATTAGTCTAGGCTGTTACCTTGGGAATCCATTGGATGGTGTTGTAGGAGACGATACATTGAGAGCTCTGCGGTAAAAACTTACGCACGCTGCAGACTAATCGCTAATCAACTATTTTTAGCAAACCGTCCTTATTATCCCTCACCAATGGAACAAAGAGAGAGAGACGTGATTTGTATCGCACACACGATCCTCTATCTGTTGGTGTCTGAGTGTGCCGTGTGTGTGTGTAGGCGCTGAGCGAGGAGCACCAGAAGCTGATCGCGCAGCTGCCGGTCGAGCAGCAGCACGTGCTGCACTAGCGGCGCGGCGCCCGTCCCGCGGGTTCCTGCCACACGTGCTGCACTAGCGGCGCGGCGCCCGTCCCGCGGGTTCCTGCCACACGTGCTGCACTAGCGGCGCGGCGCCCGTCCCGCGGGTTCCTGCCACACGTGCTGCACTAGCGGCGCGGCGCCCGCCCCGCGGGTTCCTGCCACACGTGCTGCACTAGCGGCGCGGCGCCCGCCCCGCGGGTTCCTGCCGCACGAGCTGCACTAGCGGCGCGGCGCCCGCCCCGCGGGTTCCTGCCACACGTGCTGCACTAGCGGCGCGGCGCCCGCCCCGCGGGTTCCTGCCACACGTGCTGCACTAGCGGCGCGGCGCCCGCCCCGCGGGTTCCTGCCACACGTGCTGCACTAGCGGCGCGGCGCCCGTCCCGCGGGTTCCTGCCACACGTGCTGCACTAGCGGCGCGGCGCCCGTCCCGCGGGTTCCTGCCACACGTGCTGCACTAGCGGCGCGGCGCCCGCCCCGCGGGTTCCTGCCACACGTGCTGCACTAGCGGCGCGGCGCCCGCCCCGCGGGTTCCTGCCGCACGAGCTGCACTAGCGGCGCGGCGCCCGCCCCGCGGGTTCCTGCCACACGTGCTGCACTAGCGGCGCGGCGCCCGCCCCGCGGGTTCCTGCCACACGTGCTGCACTAGCGGCGCGGCGCCCGCCCCGCGGGTTCCTGCCACACGTGCTGCACTAGCGGCGCGGCGCCCGCCCCGCGGGTTCCTGCCACACGTGCTGCACTAGCGGCGCGGCGCCCGCCCCGCGGGTTCCTGCCACACGTGCTGCACTAGCGGCGCGGCGCCCGTCCCGCGGGTTCCTGCCACACGTGCTGCACTAGCGGCGCGGCGCCCGCCCCGCGGGTTCCTGCCACACGTGCTGCACTAGCGGCGCGGCGCCCGCCCCGCGGGTTCCTGCCGCACGAGCTGCACTAGCGGCGCGGCGCCCGCCCCGCGGGTTCCTGCCACACGTGCTGCACTAGCGGCGCGGCGCCCGCCCCGCGGGTTCCTGCCACACGTGCTGCACTAGCGGCGCGGCGCCCGCCCCGCGGGTTCCTGCCACACGTGCTGCACTAGCGGCGCGGCGCCCGCCCCGCGGGTTCCTGCCGCACGAGCTGCACTAGCGGCGCGGCGCCCGCCCCGCGGGTTCCTGCCGCACGAGCTGCACTAGCGGCGCGGCGCCCGCCCCGCGGGTTCCTGCCACACGTGCTGCACTAGCGGCGCGGCGCCCGCCCCGCGGGTTCCTGCCACACGTGCTGCACTAGCGGCGCGGCGCCCGCCCCGCGGGTTCCTGCCACACGTGCTGCACTAGCGGCGCGGCGCCCGCCCCGCGGGTTCCTGCCACACGTGCTGCACTAGCGGCGCGGCGCCCGCCACGCGGGTCCCTGCCACACGTGCTGCACTAGCGGCGCGGCGCCCGCCCCGCGGGTTCCTGCCACACGTGCTGCACTAGCGGCGCGGCGCCCGCCCCGCGGGACCCTGCCGCACAGCGTCCCTAGCCGATGGTGGGACGTCGGCATACCACGGAGAAACGCACAAACTATACATACTACTTTATTTATAAGTACTCAATCTACGAAATTAAGTAGAATAAAAATTCCAGATGAAACTATTTTTTCTATGAATTTATAAGACTGTTGGTACTATACCGAAATTAAAATGAATCTACATTCCGGAATCTAGTTAATAAGTTGAACCTATAATATTGTGTTACACAATTTGTGTAGTCTATTAACATGTTATTATTTTAAATACTAGAGCAGGCACCGCATTTAATAAAAGATTTTGTTGTAAAAAATATAGGCAATGTGAGTTGGGTGTAATAGACACCGCCACAATGGCTCCAGCTGATGAATTGCGGTTTCAGATAACTCGTATTAACAAACCGTCGACGCGTGACCGCCGGATTGAAGGCGCTAGAAATGTTTACTTTATATTAGCAGGTACTAGAGACTAGAGAGTATGGAGTTAAGAGTGAGACGGTGTAAGATCCCTAGCTTAGGAAAATGTCAATAGACCGATACGATACTAACACCATCTCTATTGATACAGTTTTTCCTATAGACATAAGTATGTTGTAGCAGCAATATATTAGTATTTATATGTACTAGTGTGGAGCTCACTGATACCTGTAATATGTAATAACATGTCTTATGGTAAATAAACTATTTTGATTTTTTTTTTTTTTTTTTTTTTTGATATGTCGGAGATAATAATCTAAGTCTTCATATGCTCCATACTCACTCTTATTACTTTTAACTTCTAGAATCCTCTGTCAAAAGTACAATTTCCAATTTAATTAACATTTCCAATTCTATTTTCTTCGGTTTCCGCGACTGTCACACATTTAAATAAAACAATTTAAACGGATTATATCGCGTATATTAATTATTTGAGCCTCCCTGACGTTTGACGGTATCTGTAAAGGTACTGAAACGTCAGGGAGGCTCAAATAATTAATATACGCGGTATAATCCGTTTAAATTGTTTTATTTAAATTTCCAATTCTGTTTTAATTTTGTTGGCTCCCTTAGGAGCTAACGGGGAGAAGGTGTTTGAATGTTAGTGTTCGGATGTTTGTGTGTTAGTCACAAAGAGTGCGGTTTCAGAGTCTCATGGACGTCCACAACAAGCTGATCGAAGGCACGCGGTGAGCGCGCGCCGGCGCCGGACCGGACCGGACGATGGATGCATTCTGCTAGGGATATATTTTATACAACAACTGTTATCGTAGGATCTACGCGAATTCTGTATTAGAGTAAGCTATGTATATAAGAATAAATATCATGTATATTTCGATATATTGTTTTATTTTATTTACAAATGATAACGCCATCCTCCTGGTGGAAAAACATAGAAAGAGACCTCAAAAAAGCCCTATTGCCTGAAGAGACAACCCAAGATCGCATGATCTGGCGCAGACAAGTGAGGAGACCCGACCCCAAATAATGGGATAAGGAGAAGATGATGAATAAGAAGAAGATAACTCTGTAGTAGGAAGTTTACATACTTATAAAACACGATTGCATATGGTTTATCTATTTTAAAGCATTAATTTTTATCTAAAACATATTAAGTGCTTTAACACTGTAATTTAGAGAAATGTGGTATACAACACTAACAAGTTAGTTGGAATGTTTTTAGTAATAATATGAAGTATTATATCTCATTAAACTAAATATAATTTGGATCTCTTCAAGTTGAGAGTCAATAGGCATTTTCTAGGCAGGCAGCCAGGCATGTACCATTTTAGGCCTTATTGTCACTTAACATCAGGTGCGATTGAGGTAAAATGCTTGGCTCTATGGAATAAAAAATCCTTTGTATACAAATCCTTCATATTATATTTGTTCTTCATTTAAGATTATTCTTACAAATAGTTTCAACATGATCCATGTCACACTTGGATTAACTTTAATTGCCTCACTGTTAATACACATAGTCAATATTACAAAATTTCACTTCGCTGCAGCTCAGCTCATAAGTCCAGTTTCTAGATGAAACTTTAGCAGATATTAATAGATTGCTTTCAAGCGAAATATCATCCCAGACACACAGTGCACATAACATAATAAACTGCCTAGAACACTATCGGGCTTACAGCTCTACCGGCACATCATCACTATATATCGACAGCTATCGTGCAATTCCGCTATTTGCACAACAGATACCGACAATTCTTTAACAAACACTGTAGAGTAAAGGCACTGATAGCACAAGTATCCCCTGTCGACATCGACGCACCAGCCCCAGCTCCAGCGCATCACCAGTCGCTGGCGCCTGTGCCCGCCACGCGGCACAGGCGCGCCAGCAGCCCCGCCAGCTGCAGCGGGCCGTGAGCCCGTCGGCGACGCGCCTGTATAGGCCCCAGCTCCAGCGCATCACCAGTCGCTGGCGCCGCCGCCCGCCACGCGGCACAGGCGCGCCAGCAGCCCCGCCAGCTGCAGCGGGCCGTGAGCCCGTCGGCGACGCGCCTGTATAGGCCCCAGCTCCAGCGCATCACCAGTCGCTGGCGCCGCCGCCCGCCACGCGGCACAGGCGCGCCAGCAGCCCCGCCAGCTGCAGCGGGCCGTGAGCCCGTCGGCGACGCGCCTGTATAGGCCCCAGCTCCAGCGCATCACCAGTCGCTGGCGCCGCCGCCCGCCACGCGGCACAGGCGCGCCAGCAGCCCCGCCAGCTGCAGCGGGCCGTGAGCCCGTCGGCGACGCGCCTGTATAGGCCCCAGCTCCAGCGCATCACCAGTCGCTGGCGCCTGTGCCCGCCACGCGGCACAGGCGCGCCAGCAGCCCCGCCAGCTGCAGCGGGCCGTGAGCCCGTCGGCGACGCGCCTGTATAGGCCCCAGCTCCAGCGCATCACCAGTCGCTGGCGCCGCCGCCCGCCACGCGGCACAGGCGCGCCAGCAGCCCCGCCAGCTGCAGCGGGCCGTGAGCCCGTCGGCGACGCGCCTGTATAGGCCCCAGCTCCAGCGCATCACCAGTCGCTGGCGCCGCCGCCCGCCACGCGGCACAGGCGCGCCAGCAGCCCCGCCAGCTGCAGCGGGCCGTGAGCCCGTCGGCGACGCGCCTGTATAGGCCCCAGCTCCAGCGCATCACCAGTCGCTGGCGCCTGTGCCCGCCACGCGGCACAGGCGCGCCAGCAGCCCCGCCAGCTGCAGCGGGCCGTGAGCCCGTCGGCGACGCGCCTGTATAGGCCCCAGCTCCAGCGCATCACCAGTCGCTGGCGCCGCCGCCCGCCACGCGGCACAGGCGCGCCAGCAGCCCCGCCAGCTGCAGCGGGCCGTGAGCCCGTCGGCGACGCGCCTGTATAGGCCCCAGCTCCAGCGCATCACCAGTCGCTGGCGCCTGTGCCCGCCACGCGGCACAGGCGCGCCAGCAGCCCCGCCAGCTGCAGCGGGCCGTGAGCCCGTCGGCGACGCGCCTGTATAGGCCCCAGCTCCAGCGCATCACCAGTCGCTGGCGCCTGTGCCCGCCACGCGGCACAGGCGCGCCAGCAGCCCCGCCAGCTGCAGCGGGCCGTGAGCCCGTCGGCGACGCGCCTGTATAGGCCCCAGCTCCAGCGCATCACCAGTCGCTGGCGCCTGTGCCCGCCACGCGGCACAGGCGCGCCAGCAGCCCCGCCAGCTGCAGCGGGCCGTGAGCCCGTCGGCAACGCGCCTGTATAGGCCCCAGCTCCAGCGCATCACCAGTCGCTGGCGCCTGTGCCCGCCACGCGGCACAGGCGCGCCAGCAGCCCCGCCAGCTGCAGCGGGCCGTGAGCCCGTCGGCGACGCGCCTGTATAGGCCCCAGCTCCAGCGCATCACCAGTCGCTGGCGCCGCCGCCCGCCACGCGGCACAGGCGCGCCAGCAGCCCCGCCAGCTGCAGCGGGCCGTGAGCCCGTCGGCGACGCGCCTGTATAGGCCCCAGCTCCAGCGCATCACCAGTCGCTGGCGCCGCCGCCCGCCACGCGGCACAGGCGCGCCAGCAGCCCCGCCAGCTGCAGCGGGCCGTGAGCCCGTCGGCGACGCGCCTGTATAGGCCCCAGCTCCAGCGCATCACCAGTCGCTGGCGCCGCCGCCCGCCACGCGGCACAGGCGCGCCAGCAGCCCCGCCAGCTGCAGCGGGCCGTGAGCCCGTCGGCGACGCGCCTGTATAGGCCCCAGCTCCAGCGCATCACCAGTCGCTGGCGCCTGTGCCCGCCACGCGGCACAGGCGCGCCAGCAGCCCCGCCAGCTGCAGCGGGCCGTGAGCCCGTCGGCGACGCGCCTGTATAGGCCCCAGCTCCAGCGCATCACCAGTCGCTGGCGCCGCCGCCCGCCACGCGGCACAGGCGCGCCAGCAGCCCCGCCAGCTGCAGCGGGCCGTGAGCCCGTCGGCGACGCGCCTGTATAGGCCCCAGCTCCAGCGCATCACCAGTCGCTGGCGCCGCCGCCCGCCACGCGGCACAGGCGCGCCAGCAGCCCCGCCAGCTGCAGCGGGCCGTGAGCCCGTCGGCGACGCGCCTGTATAGGCCCCAGCTCCAGCGCATCACCAGTCGCTGGCGCCGCCGCCCGCCACGCGGCACAGGCGCGCCAGCAGCCCCGCCAGCTGCAGCGGGCCGTGAGCCCGTCGGCGACGCGCCTGTATAGGCCCCAGCTCCAGCGCATCACCAGTCGCTGGCGCCGCCGCCCGCCACGCGGCACAGGCGCGCCAGCAGCCCCGCCAGCTGCAGCGGGCCGTGAGCCCGTCGGCGACGCGCCTGTATAGGCCCCAGCTCCAGCGCATCACCAGTCGCTGGCGCCGCCGCCCGCCACGCGGCACAGGCGCGCCAGCAGCCCCGCCAGCTGCAGCGGGCCGTGAGCCCGTCGGCGACGCGCCTGTATAGGCCCCAGCTCCAGCGCATCACCAGTCGCTGGCGCCGCCGCCCGCCACGCGGCACAGGCGCGCCAGCAGCCCCGCCAGCTGCAGCGGGCCGTGAGCCCGTCGGCGACGCGCCTGTATAGGCCCCAGCTCCAGCGCATCACCAGTCGCTGGCGCCGCCGCCCGCCACGCGGCACAGGCGCGCCAGCAGCCCCGCCAGCTGCAGCGGCGCCGTCAGCCCGTCGGCGACGCGCCTGTATAGGCCCCAGCTCCAGCGCATCACCAGTCGCTGGCGCCGCCGCCCGCCACGCGGCACAGGCGCGCCAGCAGCCCCGCCAGCTGCAGCGGCGCCGTCAGCCCGTCGGCGACGCGCATGTGCGTGAGCCCGATCTCGCGGATGAAGGCGAGCCGCAGCTCCTCGCCCGCCTCCAGCGTCTTGCTCACGCGGAAGATGTTCGACACGATGTCCTCGGCCGCGTAGCCCAGCTTGCACAGCTTCGCGATCACCTGATACAAACATACATAGCTGATATTGTGGGGAACATAAGTATCATGTACATACTCCTTCTCCACAACTCTGACATTAAAGCATATTAATACTCTTGGCGTTACGTTTGACATTATTTCAGCTTTAATTGTAACCTGGTCACCAGCGAGGTGTATACTTATAAAGTTGATTATTGAATAAGAACTTTTGTCTCTTTTCTTGATTGAATTGTAAAATAGAAACATGTGAGCAAAAGGCTTAATAGAACTTTTTTTTATTATTATTATTATTAGCCTTTATTTAACAATCTTATAAAATATAGTTTGTGTAATTTACATTTATATGTATGTATGCATTGCATGTTATTAACATTCCTTATATATTCTATATTTATGAGCCGGTTTGACGATTGTCTTGCGATATCGCAAAGGCCTCCCCTAAAGCCCTCCATAGTCCTCTATCCTGTGTCTTTCTTATCCAGGTAGCACCAGCCACGTTTTTAATTTCATCTTCCCATCTTAGACGTTGCCTCCCTTTCCTTCTTTTATTTTGTCTTGGACACCATTGGGTAACGTCCTTCACCCATTTGTCTTTATTGGTTCTCATAATGTGACCTGCCCACCTCCATTTTAGTTTTCTTACGGTGTACTTTACATCAGTGATTTTTGTTTGGTTTCGTAATGTTTTTAGTTTTACTCGGTCTTTTAGTTTCACATTGAGCATACTTCGCTCCATGCTGTGTTGACACGTCTCGAGTTTGGTCATATTTAGTTTTGTTAGGCTCCATGTTTGACATCCATAAGTCATTACGGGCAGAATACATGAATCAAATATCTTTTTCTTTGCTTTGGGTGGTACTTGAGGATTTTTGACAACGTCTTTGAGAGACCAATATCTTTTTCACCTCACTAGCTCGGAAAGGCCAGTTTGTTTGTTTGATATCTATTGAGAAAATCGCTTTTTATCCACATGTGGAGAAAGAGTTTTGACGTTTCAACGCAGCTAAAGTAAAATTTGACATGAGCTTATTTTCTGAAAAAATCCCGTTTAAAATACCTACATGAAAGCTAATTAGACCTTAGTTTTAATAAATGGCGAATTGGTTGATTATTGCAGATATTTTTCAAAGATATAGTACAAACCCTTATTCTTTTTTCCTCACTGTAGTGAGGTGAAAAGTTTTGTGTTATACACGGGCGAAAAGTTATTTTACGTCTCGTGTATTGAAACACTCGCTACGCTCAGGATTCTATTTTGAACCACTCGCTTCGCTCGTGGTCAATCATAGGATCCTTTCGCTAGCTCGTGTTTCAAATAAACACTCGCGGGTAAAATACAACTTTCCCCCCTTGTATAACAAATAACTATTCCATGCTAGCTGTATTCTGTTGTTTATTTCTTTTATTGTGAGGTCTATGGGTGCTATTGTTTGTCCAAGGTATGTGTATTCTTCGACATATTCTATTTCGGCGCCGTTTACTATGATGGTTGATTTGGTATAATTCGTCATTACTTTGGTTTTTGTTGCGTTCATTGAGTCCAACTTGATCACTTTCTAGTACTAGATGTTTGAGCATTTCTTCTAGGTTTCTTGGGTCTGTGGAAATCAGAATTAAGTCATCTGCGAATCTCAAGTGGTTTAGACGAACTCCGTTAATGTTTAGTCCATAGTTGTCCCATTCAAGATTTCTGAATATGTGTTCCAACACTGCCGAAGAGAGTTTCGGTGACAGCGGGTCCCCTTTTCTGACTCCTCTCTTGATAGGGAAGTGTTCGCAGACTCTTTCTGTTCTTATCCTCGCCGTCATTGTTTTGTATGTGTTGATCACTCTTATGTATTTATTTTCGACACCTTGAGCTGCAAGTGCTTCCCAAATTTTTGTGTGCCTTAAAGAATCGAATGCTTTGTTGTAGTCAACAAAGGCTAGGTAATAGGTTAAGCCATATTCGTTGCATTTCTGAATTACTTGCTTTATTGTGTGGATGTGGTCAATCGTTGCAAAGTCACTGCGGAAGCCAGCTTGTTCTCTTGGATGGTTTTCATCGAGAGTCTTCGTTAAGCGGTTTAGTATTACTTTAGAGAACACTTTATAGACATTAGACATCAGACTGATAGGTCTGTAATTGGCAATATTGTCCCTACTTCCTTTTTTGTGGAGCAATATAATGGTTGATGTGGTCCATTGTTTAGGTATGTATTCTGTGTCTAAGATATCGTTAAACAGGTCTGTCATAGTGTCTAATGCAACATCAGATATTCCTATTAGAAGTTCATTTGATATACAGTCTTCTCCCGTTGATTTCCCTTTTTTTTTGCGATTTTATTGCCTTTTCTACTTCTTGTTTTAGTATTTTTGGGACTTCTTCCCTCTTATTTAAACGTTTTTCAGTTGGTTGTGTTTCGTCTAGTATCCTATTGTCGTTATAAAGTTCACGGTAATATTCTGTGGCTACTTCCAGTATTTCGATTCTCTTGGTCTTGGTTTTCTTATTTCTATGGTGTGTCATATTGTCTATCCAATTTGTAGTTTCTCGTAGAAAGATCCATGCCTTCTTAATTCCTCCAGATTTTTCTATGTAGTAATTGATTATGCTATCCCGCTTTTTCTGTCTGTACCTTCTGATTTGTAAATTTATTTCCTTACTTAAATTTGTTATGATTTGTTTGTTGTTTTTCCTGTTCTTGTAAAAGGTTTTCCTCTGTTTCATCAGATCTCTTGCCTCTGGGCCTATGTTATCTTGAATCTTGTTATTTATTTTCATTTCGTTTTCTATTTTTTTCAGCTGTCTTTCAAATGTATTATAACTTTCTTGGACATCTTTGTGGTTCTTTTTCATTTTAAATGTGTTTTCTAAAGATTCCAGGATATTCCTTGGTATTGGTAAAGGTATGGGTTTTCTACTACTTTGGATATTTTTCCTTGATATTTTTGGTTCTGATGATTGCACCTGTCCTCGAAGCATTCTGTGGTCTGTGTTATAGTTGAGTTGGTTTACAATATCAACATTCAGAAATATTCTAGGTTTGTTTGTGAGAATATAATCAATTTCATTTTTTGTTTTGCCATCAGGTGACATCCATGTCCATTTTCTGCTATATTTCCTTTTGTAGTAGCTATTCATTATGTGCAGGTTATGTTCTACAGCAAAATTTACCAATCTTTGTCCATTGTCGTTTCGTTTTCCAGTAGGATATGGTCCGAGTATGTTATCTTCATTTTTGTTTCTCTTTCCAATTTGGCTGTTAAAGTCTCCCATTATAATAACTGTTTTGTACAAGTCTGACATTGTTTGGTTAAGTTTTTTGTAGAATTCTTCTTTAACATTGGTATCGCTTACTTCTGTTGGAGCATATATTTGAACGATTGAAGTTGGTTGTTTATAGCCAGGAAGTTTTATGTTCAAAATAGCAATCCTGTCCGATATTCGTCTAAATTCTATTATTTAATTTTTCAAGTTTTTTTTTACCATGAACCCTACTCCGTAAATCCCGGCTTTTTCGTTAAAGTGATGTAGTATGTAGTTCTCATATTGTTCCGTTTTCTCGTCTGTTCTTCTTACATAACTCAATCCTATAATGTCCCAATTGATTGTTTCCAATGCGTGTTCCAGTTCTAGTAACTTTTCTCGCGACTTTAATGATCTTGTATTTAGTGTAGCTATGTTGACTTTATTCCTGGATGTTTGAGTATAATCGGTTTTTCCATTGTGTAGGTGTAGTGTTGCTATCCTTATCTCGTGCGCATACGTCAGACCAACGGAGTGGGGTTAGTCGGTACTTGACCCTTGCCTAGACTGGTGGTGCGTTGTCGAGCTAAGTTCTAGCCTAGTGACCTATATAAACAGCTGTACTGTGCCTGGCATAGGGTTAGGTATACTACAAGTGGCGACGAGGACAAAAGTGAGTAGAAATCTAATTATGCCTTCAAAAAAAAAAGAATAGGCGGGAACACGACAAATGCAGTCTAACGTGTACTTGCACAGTAAATGTATAATAAATACAGGGCAAGCTCGATAGTGATATGATACATTGTCATTGAAGTTAATTTATCCAAGTTATAGTTTCACTAATAACTGTGGAACAAAAGACATCTACCTAGTGGGTAGCGGTGCACTGCTCAACTATCCCAGTACAGGGATCGACTCGTAAACAAGTTTTAGTTCGTAATAATTTGGGTCATTCGTTTAAAAAATAACGGTTATTGCACATTTGCAAATAACTCCTGGCGAATCATGCAGTTTTACTAACTTATAGATATTATTTTTGTCCGATATTTACTAACGGTATTAATGTCTAATATTTTTACCGGAAATGCGTCGATACCGCGACTCGTATATAATAAAAGATGTGTAAACCATAATAATTATGTATCTATCTAGGCACAATAAGGAGGTATTGTTTAATAAGCGCAACGTATCTAAGTACCTATCTACTCGCGCCTACAACGTAAAATTAATGCAATGGTACAGTTAAAAAACCATTGGACAACATATAATAAATAAGAATAATAATAATAAAGTGTGATAAAATGTTATATTAGTTATGAAATAACGATCTGACTTAGAAGTGCAAGTTTATAGTCATTTATAATAACGGCTTGTAGGTAGATATATTTGAAAGTATGCGATAGCAAAATTACTCAAGTATACTAGCTTTAGTAAACAGTTCAGTTGTCAGAAACGTTATTATTAATTATAAATAGACTTCGGTTGCTTCTAACGGTATTTGAGGCAGATTAGATCGGGTGCAGTATAAATAAATTGTTTACGGGGTTGATAAATAGGTAACTAATTAACTACATTGTAATAATACCTTGCGCTGCGGGGTCAATATGTATGAAAGTAAACATTGAAGTGTTTAATGTTTATTCCACTTAGTTATTTACGGGAACGTAATATGTATGATGAAATATCCGTGTAGGTATATGTGTTTATGAGTGGTTAAACTGTATGATTGGTGTTGTAAATAAACTTGTAAGCAGAGTATATTGTACCTGGCCATTTAATTGGCAAGAGTAAAATGTTTACTAGTCATTATGGTATACTGATCATTCAATTGATGAATTACAAACCGACAAAGGCCGTGTACACCTAGCAACTGAAATCAAATATGTTGTGTCATTTAATTGACATATTGTTTTAACACTTCTAACATTGACCAAGGTCATGATATAGCAGTAGTTAAGCGGTCGTTAAAACGACTAATGGCTAAAGGGCCAGTACGAACATTAAATTGTTTAGCAAGCGGTTAGATGAATGCTCCGCTTGAATCATTTGATTGATTGGTTCCGGGACGCCCCAAAAGTACCCATGGCAGCCATAACTTTGGAAAAAATCCATTGCAAAGGCGAGACCTCTTCGATCGGTCTGAGATGGGAGCGTTCAAAACGAACACTCCATGTCTATTTGGAGGTGTCAGCTATCACAGATAGCCAAAAGAAGAGAGCAAGCCTCTTGCATTTCGGAGGAATTGAGCTCTAAGAAATATATTACAATATCCCTGGAGCGGACGCGGAGCCAGGTGTCGGCATAGATGTACATATTTGCGATAGCCTTAGCAAAATTCGATGATTACTTTGCTACTGCAAACAAAGTACGGTCTATGAACGCCACGTATTCCGTTTGATGAAACAGGAACAGGACGAAAAGTTCGAGAACTTCCTTGTACGGCGGCGACAAGCCGATAAATGCAATTATAAAGATGAATATGAACACATCATTGATCAGATCACGGAAAAATGCCTAACAACAGTTACGTAAAAATAAAAATAAAAATCTATTAAAACACAAGTTTTCGGTTGCTAAATGTAAGATAATTTTATTTTGGGTAGTGTATATTAGTCACGGGGTTCGTGCTGAGGCCTACCCATGACATGAGGCTGAGGCCTACCCACAATGCACCACTGGGTGGAAAGTTGCTTAAATAAATAAGAAAACGGGCAAAGTGTATTATTTTGAATATTAATTAGTAGTTGTGCACTCGAGGAATATGAATATTTAGTAGTTTAGCGTTATTCTCGAATGGGTCGTGTTACTAATCTTCGACTGCGCAGTGGATGACGGATCACAATATAATAATTATGAACAAATTGGGAAAACGATTCGACTGCCTAGGCATCTATATAATTTGCACGACTTTTCATTTGTGCGTGCGTAATTGAATACGCTACTTAATACTTTCCTATGGAGTGGGCTTGATTGTCCTGAATTCCAAAATATATTGACGGGTTAAATATTATAGTGTGATAAGCTTAATTTGTCTTTATGTTGAAAATGTATTTTTTTGGAATAATTATCTAGAGTATCTTGTATATGTAGTTGATAAACAGTATGAACATCCAGCTTAAGGGTTGTACATTAATAGGTACATATGACACGTATAGGTGCATATGTCACATGTAGTCAATTGGGTATAACAAAATCAATAATTAAATAACATACGTCTTGAAAGTTGAAAGGTATAGTTTAATATAGGTATAGTATTTGATAGGCCAAACGGGTTTAAAAGTGATAGGAAAGACTCATAAGTGCAAAGTCATTAGTCAATATGATAAGCTCTGACTGTATTGTTACTGGAAACTAATAGCTTTATGTCAGGGGTCAATTGGATTTATTTATTTATTTCAAATAATTACACAGCTTTATAGTTAGTACTAATGCACTGTGAATTACAAGAATAATTTAACATAACATGTTACATATTAGGTAGATTCAATTACTGAAAAATTACATCCATCCATCGCCTTACAGTACCTTAAACATTCACGACACACAATTATCCAGCTACTTCCAAAAAACGTCCAAATCCGATGCTGATGCGAGAAGCGCATTAAGTTCTCGTAAGGCTCGAACTAGAAGAGAGTTTTCCGCGCTATGGTTCGCGCCTCAGGAGCAGCCAACAGTAGCCGGCAGCGTGGACGAAAATTGAACCTCGATTTAGAAGGGACGAACAATCGGATAACCTGACTGACCAGCTCTGGACAGTCAGAACATCCTCGCAAGATTTTACAAGCACTAGTCAGCACATAATTTCGTCTAACCTCGAGGGAATAGATTGATAGACCACGCTGAATTGCCAATATGATAGTCTAAGGCGTTATGAGGTCAATTTGATAGACCATGCTGGATTGCCAATATGATAGGCTAAGACTTTATGAGAGGTCAATTTGATAGATCACGCTTGATTGCCAATATGATAGGCTAAGCGGATTGTTAAAGTAAGCGAAAGGCATTATGAAACGTCTATTTAGTAGACTGCGGGAACCAAACTATTCGTAAGAAAGATAGTAAGGCTTAACGGCTAAGCAAATACAATTGCATGGAAGGTCAATTTGATAGACCATAGATATATTATAAGCGGTATGTAAAGTGCCGCGTTCGTGCTGGAAGGTCAATTTGAAAGACCATATGTATTAAACCTTCCTTTAAATTTATATTAAATAACTCAAAGCGTTCATAAACTGGAGTATGTGCTTTTGAGACTCCCATTAAAACTTGAATATCGATGGCTTCGACGCGTCGATTAAATTGAAATATACTGTGCTTTAAAGCTTTCATTCAATTGGAAAAGGCTGTTGTTTTAGGACTTCCATTAAATTGGAATATCTCAGGTATCAGAGGGCCGGTAACATGGGAATATGACGTGTTCTTGACTCCCATTCAATTGGGATACTCGAGGTCTCAAAGCCTCCAGTGAATTGGAATTGATTGACAACCTTAATTGAATTGACAATAATAGTTTGGTACTTCAAATGAATGCCTGGATAAAACTGTAATAGTTTGACATCATTTTTAAATTGACAAAAGTGGCATTTAAAATGAATGCCTATATTAGGTGGGATTGTTTAACAACCTCCATTATATTGACAAAAGTTTAGTATTTCGAATAAGAGCTTCCTTAAGAGCTTAATTAAGTTCGAATCGTTTGAAGACATTAAGTAAATTGACAATAGTCCGGTATTTCAAACGAATGCCTCCATTAGATAGGAATTGTTTATCAACTTTCAATTGAGAATGGTCTGGTATTACAACTAAATGCCGGAATTAAATTGGAATTGGTATATCACTGTGATTTAAAACCTTGATCCAATTAGAAATGTGGCGGTTTAAAAACCTCAATTCAATTGGATTTGCAATTTAGTTTAGTATTTCAAATAAGTGCCTTCATTAAATAGGAATCGTTTCACAACATTAATTAAATTGCCAATGATGGTCCTGTATTTCAAATGAATGGCTCCATTAAACTGGAATTATGTATCAACCTTATATTGAGAATGATCTGGTATTCTAAATTAATGCCGCAATTAAATTGGAATTTGTTTATCGGTGATTTAAAATCTAGATCGAATAGGAAAAGACGCGGTTTCAAAATCTCAATTCAATTGGACTTTAGTTGCAATTTCGAAAATTTATTGGGATTCTCATATATATTTATTGGGATTATGAAGGGTATATATCGTAATTTCAGATGACAAATTATAATGATGACTTTAGTGAGAATATTGAACGTGAGTAAATGATGACGTGTAAAGCAAGTTAGCTACTTAGAATAGAATAGAATAATTTTTATTTTACCAAAAGAAACATTTCTACATTTAACATAATTTAACAGTGACATCCACACTAGGCACAGCCTGTATCGTGGAAATCGTATCATACACATCAGGTTCGTTAAGAATGCGGCTATAGACATGTCTTAAACAAGAAATTAAAATTAACAAATGAACAGTACTATGATAAATACATATATACTTCAGTTTCAGCTTCATTAAAAAAAAAATTTTTTTTTTTAAGATGGTAAAAGGGGGAAAAGAGCAAGCAAAGAACAAGCAAAGAGCTACATGTCACAACTCTTAAAAAATCTAGAATGAAGTGTATAACCCTTGTTTTGTATAATTCATTTATTTTTCAAATAAGTTACACAATATTACAATTACAGTAATATAACCTACATGCTTTGGAACTACAGAACTACATGCAGACCAAACTTAAGACTAGTTAGATTTAATTCAATAAGCGCCTTAATGGCTTAAGCGACATAATGGCGTGGCTCCTTTGCTTTGTTTGACCTCTGGCATAGCTGTCATGTGCGACTGTTTCTCGCGCGAGATATTTGCCTATCTCTTGCAGCTGTGCAGTGGTGTGAGGGAATGACGGCTAGCGCTGTCGCGCGACGGGAACCGCGAGGCGTGGTTATGCTAGACAGGTTGGCGTAGGATTAGGCAGATCGTAGCAGCCTGTAGCGGCTGGGACACGCGTAGCTCAAACGAGCTGAATTGCACGTAGAGACAGGTCTGAAGTGGTACACTTTCATGT
This sequence comes from Apotomis capreana, assembly GCA_947623375.1. Lineage (NCBI taxonomy): Eukaryota > Metazoa > Arthropoda > Insecta > Lepidoptera > Tortricidae > Apotomis > Apotomis capreana. The sequence goes on along the minus strand of OX392509.1, from coordinate 198,474 downwards.
CCTGGTTGAACACGGTGTCGCAATCCCAAGAACTGAATTAACCGGCTCGCCTGTGCCACTTAGTCTTGCGGGGCACCAAGTGCGCCTTGCTCTTCCTTTCCACCAGTGCGACTACTCCCTCCCTATCCACATTGGTGTGGGAGAACTTTTCCTTATCGCGAACCCGTACGGGGCTGGTTAGCTGCGACAGACTAACCGGCGACTACAGCATATTGCACGCTGAAGCGACTTCGTATCGGTATCCTTTGTGTATCCTCGATGTATCCTCTATATTGTTGTGTCAACAAGGTTCGCGGCAAGTTTATATTGCAAAGCTAGTTCTAAATCAAATGGGATCAAAAATTAAACTATTAACCGGTCTAGATAACATAAAACAAGACTGATTAAATACTTTATGGGTTTTGAGTGAAAACACCTTTTTATTTAAATAGATAAAGATTCACATATTATTATTTATACGATCACCAATTAATCTAATTTTAATTAAAATAAAAAAGGGATGTAGTGTTGCTATCCTTATCTCGTGCGCATACGTCAGACCAACGGAGTGGGGTTAGTCGGTACTTGACCCTTGCCTAGACTGGTGGTGCGTTGTCGAGCTAAGTTCTAGCCTAGTGACCTATATAAACAGCTGTACTGTGCCTGGCATAGGGTTAGGTATACTACAGTAGGTTTTCGGAGTTTGTGTCTTTGATCTTCTGTCTATCATGCTTTTGGGGGTAGTGGTCTAGCTCCCACGGGGACCGGCCGTGTTGGGAGATTATATTCTAAAAGTTGTACTTGGTTTTGATATAGTTGTGGCAATTCTTTAATTTCGGTCCTGGCGTTTATAAGTTTTTTGGAATCTCTGATAATGACGCAGACCGCTCTCGCTCGACATAGTTAAATGAGCTTGGTTTGATGAGTTCTTTTGATGCTGTCCTGTCCTGTGTAATAGATGTGCCGGTGTATCGGGTTTATGAAATTTTGACGGTCCCTGTTGGTTTGACGGTGATGAGTTGTCATACTCTTTTGGGGAGTGTGAGAGGGCTCTCTTCTTATTTTCATTATTTTCTTTTACTATCAGTTTGTTGTTAACTCCGCCATTGCCGGTCCCAAGCCCGGATGTGAAAGGAGGAGGGTTCGTGAGAAGTGAACCTCTCACTGGTAAAAATACAGCGGTTTAGGCTACCAGAAGCCTGGGGTCTCCCTTAAAGACTGGCCCTGTGAGCACGGTCGCAATGATGGCAGCCCCGTCACCGTGATCGGGATGCTGTGGGCTAATCACCTGCACATTCTTAAATTAAGAGATTATGAAACCTTCGAAGAGAAATAAAGACCGATCCCCCTTACCGACGACCTTTGGCGCGAAATTACGGACACGGATTGGATGCTGGAATGTCAGAACCATGACTCGACCTGAAAGGCTTCCTCAGATAGCCAAAGTCATGCAGGACTACAGCATTCATATTCTAGGAATAAGCGAAACGAGATGGAACGGATTTGGTGAAATAACATCTGATTTTGGCTCGACCCTTCTGTACAGTGGAAAAGAGGATGAAAATGCTAATCGGGAGTACGGCGTGGGGCTGCTCCTAAGCCATAGTGCGAAGAACAGTCTCTTGCATTGGAAACCTATATCTGACAGAATCATCACAGCTCGGTTCTCCTCAAGAGTCAGAAAAATCACTGTGATCCAATGCTACGCCCCAACTAACTCGGCACTGCCGGATGTAAAGGAGCGCTTTTACGAGCAACTGGAGTCGACCTTGAAGAACGTAAAGAAGCAGGACATCGTTATACTAATGGGAGACCTGAATGCCAAGATGGGTTCAGACAATGAGGACCGTGAACACTACATGGGACGCGAAGGGGCCACCGGGGAAATAAACGAAAACGGAGAACTCTTCGGCGATTTGTGCTCTGCGCATAATCTGGCGATCGGAGGAACTCTGTTCAAGCACAAGGAGTGCCACAAAATCACCTGGATTTCTCCTGATGGTGTGACCCGAAACCAGATTGACCACATTGCGATAAGCAGAGCCTGGAGAACATCGTTACTGGATGTTAGGAACCGCCGTGGCGCTGACGTGGATAGTGATCATCACCTTGTTGTAGCCGATGTACGTCTCAAAATGGCCGCAAATCGTCGTAAAGCTGATAAGGTATCCAAAAAGTTCAATCTGCAGAACCTTAGGAGTGACGAGGGAAGAAAAGAGTTCAGTGCCTGCCTCCGTAACCAATTTGAACTCCTGGAAGAACTTGAAGACGAGGACATGGATGAAACTTGGAATCGGGTACGCACTGCTTTCACTAATGCCGGTGAAAAAGTTCTGGGCTATAAACGCTCCAAGCAAGAGTCCTGGATGTCCCAAGAGCTGTGGTCCGTGATAGAGAGAAGGCAGAGCGTAAAGTTAGAGTCGTTGGCAGCTGGTAACACTGTCGCTAAAGACGCCCTTGATGAGGAGTATACCGCCTTACGTCTCCAAATTCGAAAACTGGCTAGACGCGACAGAAGACGTGCCGCCGACGAGCTAGCGGACCGGGCCAACGCAGCAGCCAAGACAGCGAACATGAGGGAGTTGTACGACGTCACCAAACGCTTGTGTAACAAATCACTTTCCTCCAAAAAGCCGCTGAAGGACGCCACGGGGCAGCTGCTGTGTACTACAGAGGAGCAACTGAAACGATGGACAGAGCACTTCTCCAACCTGTTGACTCAATGCCAAACCCAACCGACAACTGCTACGGATAACCCCGGACCACTCCTGGATCTGCCGACGACTCCGCCAACATACGCAGAAGTAGTCGCCGCCATTAAGCAGTTGAAGACAGGAAAGGCACCAGGGGTAGATAATATCAATGTGGAGCTTTTAAGAGCGGATCCAGCTAGGTCAGCCGAAATACTCTATCCCCTGTTGCAGCGTGTTTGGGAGACAGAGCGTGTCCCCTGCGAGTGGAAACAAGGCTTGCTCGTGAAGGTACCGAAGAAGGGCTACTTGTCAGTCTGCGATAACTGGAGAGGCATAACGCTCTTACCAACTGCAGCTAAAGTACTGGCAAAACTACTTCTCAACCGTATGTCCCCAGAGATTGCAAAGACACTTCGGGAGGAGCAGGCCGGGTTTCGAGCTGGACGTTCATGCACTGACCACACGAACATCTTGCGCATCCTCATTGAGTCGTGTGTGGAGTGGCGTGCCGAACTTTTCTTGGCATTCGTCGACTTCGAGAAAGCCTTCGACTCCGTGAAGTGGAGTGCACTGTGGTCCAGTCTCAGGCGAAGAGGAATACCCAGCAAGTACATAGGTATCATCCAGTCCCTATATAATGGCAGTATCTCCAAAGTAGTACGCGACCAAGTTCTAGGGGAGCCAATTCCAATGAGTGCAGGAGTCAAACAGGGTTGCCTCCTGTCGCCGCTGCTCTTCATAGTTCTGCTCGACGACGTCATGCGGAAAGTAACAGAAACACCGAGGGGCATAACATGGAATAAAAACTCACACCTGGAGGACCTCGACTACGCAGACGACATAGTGTTGGTTTCGTCTTCACTGCCCGATCTTCAAATGAAGCTTGACTCGTTACGAGAGGAAGCTCAAGATAAGGGACTACGAATTAACGCTAGGAAGACCGTCGAAATGCGAGTTCAGTCGTGCGAAAACCGACCCATAAGACTCAATGGGACACCGCTGGAATCTGTCGCAAAATTCACGTATCTCGGCAGCACCGTGACCAACAGCGGTGGTTCTGATGACGACGTCGACGCGAGGATTAAGAAAGCTAAAGGCGCCTTTGCCCAGCTAAAACAGGTCTGGGATTCGAACGTGCTCACCCGGCGGATCAAGATTTCCCTCTTCGATTCCATAGTGAAGTCTGTTTTGCTCTTCGGCTGCGAGACTTGGAAAGAGACAAAGGGTCTGACGAGCAAGTTACAAGTGTTTGTCAACAAATGCCTAAGATCCATCCTGCGCATATTCTGGCCGAACACTATCAGCAACGAGGATCTATGGAATCGATGCCACCAAATCCCGATCAAGCGAGAAATTGCTCAACGGAAGTGGAAGTGGATAGGGCACACCCTCCGAAGACCAGACGACAACACCGGCAAGGTTGCGTTCACGTGGAGGGGGCGCGGGAGCAGACGACAGGGCCGACCGGCGCACACGTGGCAGCGCACCGTCGACGCCGAGCTGCGGGCGGCCGGGCTGAGTTGGAGTGACGCGGAGCGCGAGGCACAGGAGCGGATGGCGGCGTCTCACGAAGGCCCTCTGTACCACTGGGGTACCATAGGACGCCAACATCAGTTTGTTGTATTTAATGTAAGCGATATTTCCTTTATTCTTTTCTTCTATTACACGTTCCTTTAATTTCCTTCTTTCTTCTAAAACTTCTTTTGGAAAGTCTTCCGTTACATATATTCCTGAATTTTTTTCTTTCAATATTTTCTTGTTTTTTAAAATTGTGTTCCGTTTCCATTGAGAGGAAACGTGCACCAATATAGGACTATTATTAGACTTGCCTAATCTCCTACTAAACTGTATTTCCGATTTATGAATGTTGATGCCCATATCTTTATTGACTATATCTATTACTTTTTCCTCTTTTTCCCACTGCTCAGCTATTATTCCATGGAATATAACATTCCGCTGTCTCTCTCTCTGTTTTCCATGTATGAAATTTTATTTACCAATATCTTGATTTTTTCTTCGCTCTCTTCCTGTTTTTTCTGCATTTCTGATAACTCGATATTTAATGAATCCATAAGCCGTTGATATATATTTTCTGTTTGTTGCTCCATCTCATATCTCATTCTCAAGAAAATTTTATTCAAAGATGCTTCTGATAAATCCATTTAAATAGTTTCTGGGCGGACTTTGTTAGTGGCAAATAACTGACTTCAAACTGTTGAAGTATATTTTTTGTTTATGGCAACACTGGTCTGGTTGTCAAAATCCGTTGCTTGATAAATTGGGGGTAGCGAATATTTTGTTCTGAGCACTAATGTCAAACCCACTGTATTTTACTTTGATTTAGTTATAATAACTTAGTCCTTTTTGTAGATAACGTTTCCACAGCGTTTTGATCACGGTCTTTACACTTTGGCACTGTTTTTAAACGTGAATTCACAGTTGTACGGCTAAACACGGTTATTTTATGCGAGCGCGGTTTGGACGTGACAAGTAACTTTGACAGAACTTTACCCTCATATTAATAACTACACAACCATAACGAAACACTAACCTTGTAAGCCTCGTGTATGTCCTGCCTCGTGCAGGCCTCCAGCATACCGCGCACCAGCATAGGATGCGGCTCGTCGCACACCTTCAAAAAGGAAAACAGATTTTTTCCTGATACAAAGAATAACACAAAATATAAAATAATAATTCTGAGTGAATGATGTTGAAAATGCTAAAATCTAAATATCTAGTTTTGATACAGCACGAGTTTGGTGATAGCGGAGCCGCGCGCCCCGAGCACAGCTAGCCAGAAATGCAAATAAAGTAGTCGTGTTACCTTGAAGACGTGATCCGGCGACACGTGGCGGAAGCCCTGCGCGGTGGCCTGCAGGTTGTTGAGCGCCGCGCGCAGGTCTCCCTGCGCCGTGAACACGACCGCGCTCACGCCCTCCTCCGTGTACGACAGCTGCTCCTTCTCGCACACCTCCACCACCTGCATACACAACACACACTATCTTATAAGCTCTGAGAATTACAAATAATTAGGTACCTAAAACCTCAGTATTGCAACAATCACTACAGAGCGTAAAAACACAATTCCAACATTGCTGAACTGAAAATGAGTCAGTGTCTGAAGAAATTGCATTGGCCGCACACAGTAGAGGAGTATCGTGTTAGTGGGGTGTACCTTGGCGAGAATCTGCGCATCTGACAGCTTGGAGTAGCGCAGCACGGCACAGCGGGACTGGATGGGCTCTATGATCTTCTCGGAGGTGTTGGCAGCCAGCGCAAATCGCGTTGTGGCAGAGTACAGCTCCATGGTGCGCCGGAGCGCCTGCTGCGCGCCCTCCGTCATGCTGTCTGCTTCATCCAGGATTACGATCTTGTGGCGACCTGGAGGCAATGTGACCTGAGGACAAACCATCTTGCTAAATAAAGTTCCTCTTTTATCTTTATCTTACCTTTCAGCACTATAAGAGAATCTATATCTGTTGGATGACAGCAGCTTACAATGGGCCATTCTATGAGATGCAATGGTTGCGCACATTGGCTGTGAGCATGCGCCAATTTCAGCTAAACAAAAGTGGATGGTGGAGCTGGTGTGTAGACTGTTGGTGCAGTGTGTAGAGGAATTACTACTCTTGGAATTACTTAGGCTGAATATCCAGCCATTAGCTAAAAAACTATTTGTTGCCTTTCAAGTTGTTATGGAGATTTTACTAGGAGTAGGAGATACTCCCTGTCTGGCAGTAGATGACTTTCAGCTGATATGAAAATGAAATCTGTAAAATCGTAATTATCAATTTGTTCCAACATCCTTAAAGACTTCTCTACTCAAAAAGCATATTATACTGACGATATGAATGACAAAAATGCCTGTCCTAGTTAAGTTTAACTATGGAAGGGTGTGACATCTGTGATAAATATAAATACTAGCTGTGATATGTTTTATTGGTACCATTTTTTTTTATTTTATCTATTTAAATTTACATTTCTTTTAGATGCATATGGTGCACTAGCATTAACCCGCGGCTTCGCCCGCGTTCCTATACAATATACATTATCCTACGGGAACGATGCTCTTTTTTTCAGGTTAAAAATTAGGCTATTTGTTGAAGTTAGGGTATTATCTGCTTATCCCTCATGCATATCCGTCTAGCCGTTTTATTGTTGAAAAGCTTGAATGCATTTATTACGGCTGCAGGAAGTTTCCCGATGACTACTCCTCCAGTCCCGCCGCGCCGCCCGCACTGGCCTTGACGACAATCCAGATGGCACCAAATACAAATTTAAACGTCTATTAGGTTTAAGTTTAGGTCGTAACTCTCATATTCTTGCTCTTCTTTATAGTATACTTTTTCATTCTGCAACTCCCCGCTATCTCAAAGAGCGTTTCACTTATCTCACTTCTGCTCGATTTGCCCAAAATTTGCTCCTTGCCGTACCTTCTTCCGTCTCAAAATTTTATAATAATTCGTTTACTTTTAAAGCTGTCTGTTTATGGAACTCCTTGCCTGTTAGCTTAAGGCGCGCTAAATCTCTTGTTTCTTTCAAAGCTCAACTGATAGAACACTATCTATCCCTTTCATAATTCGTATTTTATTCAAATGGTCCTATTATCTGTTGGCTGACTATATGTATGTATTTATGTATTTATTTTTTATTATATGTGTTTTTATGTATATGTATATATTATTATTATTAATATCCGATTTTTGCACCGCCTAATAACAAAATCTTATTTTTTCAAGTTCTCCACTACCCAAAGGTTGACTGGAAGAGATCGCTCTTTAGCGATAAGACCGGCTGTTGTTTACCTCTAATTGTAATGTCTTGCATTGTATTTCTCCTGTATATTTTATGAGGTGTGCAATAAAGAGTACTTGTAGGTTTACTCATTTATTGTTAGAAGAAATACTCCTGTGAAGTTTCGAATATAAATAGTCTAATCTTGTTTTGCCATACAAACTTTGGATCTCTCTATTTCACCCCCTTTAGAAAAATCGTTTATTAGTGCGCCCCTAGACCTTAAAAGGAACCTACGTTCCAAATTTGGACTCTTTAAAATCAGCGGTTTTGGGCTGTGCGTTTAAAAACGACACCCATGTTTTTAGACATTATTTAGACATTTCTACCCCATCGCGCCCTAACATGAGACATGGTATTACACGTCCGCCACGTTGAATTTTAAAATCATTCTTTTTTTAGTAATCAGCGACCCGATAAACCAACTATTCCCTTTTCCCTCTTCCCTCTTCATTCCGGGATACAGCGACCCGATAAACCATAATAACAATACCCATGTTGATTTTCAGACTTTGTTACCACATTTCTCCCTTATAGGTGAATTCTCAAAAAACCGAAAACACGTGTTATTGTAAGAAATACTCTAACTAATCTTGTTTCCCCATACAAACTTTGTACCCACATTTCTCCCCTTTAAGGGGTGAATTTTGAAAAATTCTTTCTTAGTGCACCCCTACACCTTATAAGGAACCTACGTGCCAAATTTGGACTCTCTAGAACCAGCGGTTTAGTATTTAGACATTTCAACCCCATTTCACCCCAATAGGGGAGATGGTAATTCACGTCCGCCACGTTGGATTTTAAAATCGTTGCGGTTTTCGTAATCAGCGACCCGATAAACCATAAAAACAATACCCATGTTGATTTTCAGACTTTGTCACCACATTTCTCCCTTTTAGGGGTTGAATTTTCAAAAAACCTGAAACACGTGTTTACTCATTTATCCTTAGAAATACTCCTGTGAAGTTTCGAATAAAATAGTCTAAGTAATCTTGTTTCCCCATACAAACTTTGGACCCCCATTTCACCCCTTTAGGGGGTGAATTTTGAAAAATCCTTTCTTAGTGCACCCCTAAACGGCACTAAATCGTCAGGAGTGGCGAAATCTCTTATCGGAGGCCAAGACTCACTTTGGGTCACTGAGCCATCGGAGTAAGTAAGAAAGTAGTGCACCCCTACACCTTATAAGGAACCTACGTGCCAAATTTGGACTCTCTAGAACCAGCGGTTTGGGCTGTGCGTTGATATGTCAGTCAGTCAGTCAGTTTCTTCTTTTATATATTTAGATATTCATTATTATAATATGATTGAACGTTTTTAGCCGATTTAGTTATAATGTTGAAAAATTGTAGAAGTAATTATCTTAATAGTGTAGATATGAAAAAGCACAGGTGATTCATGAGGTGATTAAATTATTTCTTATCTTATCCATCCATAAGGAACGTTTGTATGTACTTAATAATAAGATCTGTTATGTGAAACTGTATTCATGAAAATAAACAATTTTGAATTTGAATTTGAATCCATAGCTAGCTTGTAAAAATTTACAATTAAATGTATTTCTAGGGAAAGACCTGATAATTTTTGTAACAGATGTAGGAGCCTCAGACTGCTATAAAGTAGTTCAAGAATCACATACACAAGTTTTTAGGGTAGCCTTCTATTGAATGTATAGTGTATATTTAGGTGTCCTGCCGTTTGACCAAAAGTCATTTCGCAAAATTACACTTGACAAACAATGTTTTACAAAAAAATGTTTCGCCAATTGATTATTTTACAACACGTCATTTTACAAATGACTCACTTCTCCAAATGATCAGTAGTTAAATTTACATTTTATAAATAATCATTTGACAAAATGATCATTTAGCAACTGAGTTGTCAGACAAAACTACTCTTGGTCCAAAAACGTTTGGTACAATGTATTATTTGACAAGTGTTTCATTTGTTAATAAATCTAATAATAGATATGGTATGGGTCAAATTGATACCCACACATTATTTGGAAAATAATTATTTATTATTAGGTTAGGTTCGGGTTTCGGTTTAAAGAAACTCTATTGTCTAAAGAAATTACAGAAATTTCACTTACAAGACAACTTATAAATAGTTAACATAACTAAAATCAATTCAATTTTACGCAGTAAGGGTTTGAACTACATCCCCCAACAAAAATGAATTGCTGGCAGAAAAATTAGGTTGTTAGGTTAGGTTAGGGTTTAAACTGCATCCCCCAACAAAAACGAACTGTTGGCAGAAAAATTAGGTTGTTAGGTTAGGTTAGGGTTCAAACTGCATCCCCCAACAAAAATGAACAATTAGATAGTAGCGGAATAAATTACCCAACTACAGATTACAGACTAAATCATAATGTTTGAAAAAGAACTACTTTTTAGGAAATAACATTTTGTTAAATGACATTTTGACTAATTGTCAATTTGCGAAACATATTATTTGGTGAAATGGAAAAAGGTCAATTGACTTTTTATTATTTAACACATTTACCAAGTGTAGTGTTTGCAAATTTAATCATTTGCTAAGTGAGTTTTTGTAAGATGATACTTTTGTCAAATGTCTCATTTGCCTAATGAATATTTGTTGAAACGTTGTTTGTCAAATGACCATTTGTCAATAATTTTTGGTCAAACATTAGTGAACCCTATATTTATCCTAATAAATAGGAATAAATATAAAATATTGCAGAACTAATTAGTTGTGACTATTAGATATGATACAATTTTGAATATATACCACTAAATAACTTTTGGGTAGTGGTACTCAGGAGCCTGATGCCACAATGAATCTGTCTGGCTGAGCATACTGGCAGCAATGAAACCTAACGGGTGTATCGGGTGTGCGCTAACCTTCTGTTGCGCAAACATCTTGATCTTGTTGCGCACGACGTCGATGCCACGGTCGTTGGAGGCGTTGAGCTCGAGCACGGCGTCGCGGAACGACGCGCCCAGCAGCGCGCGCGCCAGGCACAGGATGGTCGTGGTCTTGCCCACGCCTGGTGGCCCCGCGATTATGATGTTGGGCGCGTTGCCCGTGCGAGCGAACACCGCCAGGCGCGCCACCGTGTCCTCGTTACCCACGATGTCCGTAAACGTCTGCGGCCGGTACTTCTCGATCCACGGCAGGTGTCCCGTCGACTTACTCGTCGTTGCTGACGCCTTCGGACCGGGCTCGTCCACTTCCATTATAGTCACGTCGTCGTCACTCATGTTTTAAACGATTTACGAAAAATATTTCTAATTAATTACGAAAATACCAGTAAATGACATGAGCGGAAAACGAACGTAAATACGCGCGCAAAGTAATAGTTGTCAAATGTCAATGTCAAAACATAATTTTTTTTTTTTTTTCCTTGTGGCTTTCACTTCTTGCTCTCAGCAAGAGGTATTTCGCCAAATTGTCAAATCAAATTTGGCATTGACAGTTGACCACAGAGAAAACTTTCTTTTTCTTTCAATATCCTGCGCTGTTTGAGCTCAAGTTTTAAAAGACGTATTATTTACAAGGGCCTGGCAGGCATTGTTATAAATTTGATTATGGGTTTTTTTAATTAAGGTTGAAAATTAGTTTTACTTAAATCGCTAAAGTAAACTTAAACATATTTCATGACTATTAAGAAATTGGCCTCATCAGTAATTTAACTTCTATAGCTGGAATGGTTTTACCTGACAAAAGAAGTCAGTATGACAGATATTGACATTATCGAATTGACAGAAGTTTGGACCAAAGAAAAGAAATCCCATTTTGGGTAAATAATTTCGTTTAAATACCGAAACCCGAGCAACATTCATATAATTACCCCACTAACTTTATACCTTTTCAAGTCCTATCGTAGTTCTGACTAGATCAAGCTCGGGAGTGCGTTGAATGCGGATTAACAAGTGGTGAATCATCACATCACATCATCTGTTGTATTTATTCATAGACAGGTAAATTTCTTGCCGAATTTATCTAAGGGGTCAAATTTCGTCGTTATATGCTGTGTATTCATTAATGTACGATGCTAAAACGAACTACATATCCTAAGATCATTGTCAAGGATGGAGTTAGCTAGAGAGCACTACTAGAGAAACTGTCACGTAAAATTGAGCTCGCCTGTGCAGGTGGTGGGTAGTGGATCAAGATGGAGTGGCTGTTCGGGCACCGGATGACGCCGGAGGAGATGCTGCGCAAGAACCAGCGCGCCCTCAACAAGGCGATGCGCGACCTCGACCGCGAGCGGCAGAAGATGGAGCAGCAGGAGAAGAAGGTCATCAACGATATCAAGAAGCTCGCCAAGGAGGGACAGATGGTACTACAAAGTTTACTATTTTCTCACTTACACACATTTGTAATGTGTTCAGAATAAGGTTTAATGTGATGTCACCAGACCATTGAAATGTTGAATAGGCTTCATTGGCGTCAGTGGCATAATTTTCCGTCAACATATTTTGCCATCTTTGGCACTCAATAAACTATTGATATTTGGCTAGTGTTGGTTCAAATGTCTCTGCAGTTCCTACTAGGTGTTAAGGCTGATTTAGACGATGCCAATTTTGAGACGCCTAAATTACGGCGCCTCGAAAAGGCACCGTATAAACACTTTCCGCGCCATTTTTTCGCCGCATGCCAGCGCTGGCGCGGAATAGAACACGAGCCTATTTTTTGGCGCCAGTGACCCCCCCTCCGCGTCTCTCGCTGCCACTATGACTGGTACTGAAAAAAAGCACTGTGTAAACACGACTGGCGGCGAGATTTAGGCGGCTGAACATAGTCATTGTCTAAACGGTCGGAGGTGTGCTGTGCGGTAATCACTGGCGCCGTAATTTAGGTGTCTCAAAATTGGCATCGTCTAAATCAGCCTTTATGTTGTCTAGTGATATTGGATATAGAATCAAATTTTTAAGTTATCTTTATTGTTTTTATATCTGTTTAGTTCTATCAAAGCAAGAAACAATGCCAAAGTGCTACAATATTCAGTATGAAAAGAAAACTGATTAAAATTTCGCTATCTCCAAGAGATTGTCGTTCAAGACTGCTTGTCTTGGAAAAAAAGACTGGCAACACCGTGCCACTGTCAACATCGTCCCGCGTATTATAAAGAAAATAAAATACAATTACTACGTAAAAGTGTTCAAAAAAGTGTTTAAAGTGATTAATAAACTATAAGTATATAAGACAAGTGTGGACAAACGAATCTCTTGCCGATATCAGTGAAAAAAAAACCCTAGTGCCAAAACCGTTAACTCACTGGATCAATTGTCGTGTTTTCAAAAATAAACATTACTAAATACTTATAAAGTGTTAAAAAGTGTAACACCTGTATATAAATAACGTAAATACAGTGAGTCAAACAACCGAAATAATATCCAGTATTACAAGTAACCTTAAAATTGATTGCAACTGCCGCAAAACATTCAAAATTCGTACGCTGCGCGCGTCGTGTCATTGAACTCTTTAAATTGCGACGAAGCGCCACGTAGCACCCACCGTACAGCGCCATCTATGTTTGGCAATCTAAACCACAGGAACGTACCGAATTACCGATACCGAGTCAACGCATTGAATAAATAGTTACAAATTTTGCCAGAAGATGTCGAACTGTGCCGGTTGCCGAATTATCTTATCGGATAGACATCACATGACGTGTTCTAAATGTACAGAAAAGTATGACCTGGAATGCTCTGGTGTATCCGAACAGCGATTTTACAACACCATGACCAAGGAACATAGAGATGATTGGATTTGCCCAGCTTGTTACTGCAAAATGAGAAAGCAGGATAATTCGAATAAAATTGCTAGGACGGCCTTAGCGGAAGCCGAAGCAACCGTAGCGTCAAAAGGGCAAGAGCCTGCTTTAAATATGACACTGCGACCGCGTATTACTCGTAAGCGCTATAAAAATATTGTTAGCAAAAGCAATGACTCTTCCGACGAGGACGAGCGGTTCCTAAACGACCAAAGCTTAATGGGAAATACAATGAATAGTGCCACATCACCAACCAACGACCTTAACAGGTCTGCAAATACATTATGCCTAGAAGACTTTGGAACGATGTTGCAAGAAAAATTGGAGATTAACAAAGAGATAATAATAAAAGAAATGAAAAGCATTATACAAATTGAAATAAGCGCGGCAATGAATAAATTTAAGACTGACATCCTACAACGAACAAACACCATAATTACGGAGCAGACAGTAATAAAAAAAGATATATTAGATATAACGAAAAAAATTCAAACTCTGGAAATGGAAAACAATAAACTTCAAGAAGACCTTAAATACTTACAAAGAACTTTGAAAAACCACGAAATTACACCAAACACTTCAATGAGCTGTACCGCCGGCACCGGTAGGACAATCGTACTGCACGGCCTCGAAGAGTTACACGGAGAAACAGAAGATGACCTCTACGAGAGAGTGCTGCACGCGTTCAGAGAAATTACTAACGTGAACCTACACGGGCACATTGAAGACCTGCGCCGGATAGGAAGACGAGGGAACAAACGCCCGTTAGCGATAGAGATTCTTAGTAAAAATATGACTAAGTACTTATTGCACAATAAAGAATACTTTAAGTACTCAGGATTAACTATAACAGAATACCTGGATGAACAATCTCTGAAAATAAGACGAAATTTAACGGAAGCACTGCGCGAGGCCAGGAGTGAAGGGAAGCACGCAATAATAAATTAATAATAAATGGAAAAGAACATATCTATAACAGCGCAACATCAAACTATCAAACCAATGAACAAAATGAACCGACTAAAGAAAGCACAAATATTCAACGCAACCAGAACGAACAGATTACATCAAGCCGTACATTTCGAAACTAAGTTTAATATTCTAGTACAAAACACACAGAGCCTGAAAAATAAAACCCATATAATCGAAAGTCTCCAGCAAAACAAAAAGTATCAAGCATTATGTTTACTAGAAACTTGGATAACGGAAGAACAAACTGATTGTATAAAAATAAGAAACCACACCATCGCAGCCAGCTTCAACCGCAGCGAGCACCGCGGCGGCGGCGCCGCCATCCTGCTGCGAGACGACGTGCCGTACAGCGCGTGGCCGGACATCGCGGACCTATCCGTGGAATGTGTGATAGAATGCTGCGCTGTAGAAATAAAGCCAGACGTAATTTTAATTGCGATATATAGACCAGACCGAGAAATTGAAACCTTTTTTGTAACATTAATTAAGATATTAGAAAAAGTCAAGGCAAAGAGTCAGAAACATGTTATAATTGCAGGCGATTTTAATATAAACAAATTAGAAAATTGTACAAACTACCTTAAATTAATGAATACTATGCTAGAATATAACCTCCATCAAATAGTAAACCAGGCGACTAGAGAAACTAATTCAAGCTCGACATGTATTGATTTAATTTTTACTAACAACAAGTATTTTAATATTGCAATAGAAGACTTGGGTATTTCTGATCACAAAAGTTTATTGTACACTTTTAAGCTAATACCGCCTCCTCTTAAGTTACCACAAAAACAAAAGAGACACTTTACTTCATATAATATAAAAGCGTATCAATCTGCTTTAACTAAAGTAAACTGGGATGACATCCTTGTAGAATCCAATAGCTTAAATGATAATTATAACTTATTTGACAACATATTATCCCAGTTATTAAACATACACATACCACTTAAAAATACAAAACAAAAAAATAGAGCTCCTAAAAACTGGCTTACAACTGGTTTGAAAATTGCTTGCAAACGTAAAAGACAATTAAAAATTCTCGCCAATCAAACAAATAATACCGCTCTAAAAAAACATTGCGCTAATTATACAAAAATCCTGAAAAAATGTGTAAACAAATCAAAAAAACTTACCTTCACTCAAGAATTGTCAATATCTAAAAATAAAAATAAAACTATGTGGAACATTGTAAAACAAATAACAAGAAAAAATTGTCAACAAATTCATAAAAACATAACATTAAAAATAGACGACAAAACTGTAAGTTGCCCCGAAAAAATTACAAACTTATTCAATGATTATTACGCTTCAGTTGGTAAATTAGGCGGCAGAAACGAGACCGCGCCTCCGGGCGGTCGGCCCACCATACAAACCTCAGTCAACACCATCTTTTTGCATTCTGTAACTGAAAATGAAGTTCGTGCCATGATACGATCCCTGCCCAATAAGTATAGTTGTGGTATAGATGAGATTCCCTCCATTCTATTAAAAACCTGCATAGATGAATTTACACACCCTATTACTAAATTAATAAACCAATCTTTTAGCTGGGTTGATAATGCACGCTGTTGTATGGGAACCTTGCACTTTGTGACTATGCGCTGAAACTTGGCACAGTTGATCCTTAGGTGGCCTTGAGTGAATTCAGACCGGTAGACGTCGAGAACCACCGCGCGTTTAGTGGGGGGGAGGGGGGGAAGTACGACGCTGCCGCGCTTTAATTAATGCAACATTTCTCTAAAACTATACATAATATGGCATGTGATATATCATTTTCGGATAAATTAAGGATGAGGAATCTATTTTTTGGACAAAAATAATGCACTTTCTAACTAAAAAAAATTGAAAAAGTAGAAAAACTGAAAAACGTTTTATGTGTTTTTTTATATAATTGCCAATTATTTTAAAAGTGTAACAGTAATCTCAAAACAAAAAATATAGTCGTAAAGTTAAACTTATGTAGTTTTAAAAAATATATAGTTTATTATATACGAGTATATCTGTTGATCCATGGGAGATAATAAATAATATCAAGCGTAAGTCAGGGCGATCTCAATGCATGATCGTCCGTGAAGTAGGGTTTAGGTACTGTGTTAAGCAACATTTCTCTAATACTATACATAATAGGGCGTGTGATTTATAATTTTCGGTTAAATGAAGGATGAGGAATCTATTTTTTTAACAAAAATAATGCACTTTTTAACAAAACATATATTAAAAAGTGGGCTAAACTGAAAAATGATATTTGTGTTTTTTACACACTTTCCAATCATTTTAAAAGTATAACAGAAATCTCAAAACAAATAATATAAACATAAAGTTAAACTTATTTAGTTTCTAAAAATATATAGTTTATTATATACATCTGTTGATACATGGGAGATAATAAATAATATTGAGCGTAGGTCAGGGTGATCTCAATGCATGATCGTCCGTGACGTAGGGTTTAGTTAATGTTTTAGACACACAAAAAGTGCATATATTGTGTTGTTTATGTCTCTAAGTATTTTAAATGAAACTACGCCATTGAAATTAATTTATTGCAAGTCTGTCCATGTAGGCTCCCAGTTGTTGTTGACCTTCGTCCAACCCCAAGTAGTTACCCCAAGTGCGTGATAACTGACACCCAAACGCCCACCTCTTGATAAATGCTGATACAAAGTGGCTTTGGTTGGTGGGAGGTGTTCTATCTGCTGGTCTATCTTGGTAAATATATATATATATGGGGCTCATTCACTGAAGTACATGAAGCTGATCTGAAATAATAAGTATGATATACAATATTCTTTTTTAAGTTTTGAGATCCTATTATTCTATTATATCAGTTTCAAAAGCAGAAAAACTGGCCTATCATATGATGTTAAGACCTATTTTTCGATGGAATCCATTACCTCCTCAATGCATCGCTTGATCAATAACTCGAAACCTACAGTAGGTCAGGAAAGGCTTCCATGCTTGAAAAGCACTTCTCTTTCCTTTACCATTGAACCAAGATACCGTATCACATCCTGTGAATGCGTGAAACAGGGTATCTTAATACTCTTGCTCTCTGTGGCCATGTAAATAAACAAATATGTATATAACACCCGTATTTTCTTAAATTACTATGATCGAGGCCTCACGACTCATGATACTGTGGATACTGATGTGTTGGTACTGACAGTTACAAGCAATGCAAGCTTTACCTCAGCTTGAGGAACTTTGGGTGCATATAGGAACAAGATAACATCACCAATATCTGTACTATCATGATATCGCCACCACGATAGGTAAAAATGGTATATCTGGTCATAGTAAATTAAGAAAATACAGGTGTTTTATACAGATTTGTTAATTTACAGGGCCACGGAGAGCAAGAGTATTAAGATACCCTCTTTCACGCATCCACGGGATGTGATACGGTATCTTGGTTCAATGGTAAAGGAAAGAGAAGTGCTTTTGAAGCTTGGGAAACCTTTCCTCCATGACCTCTTTCCTCTTCGTTGGTTTCACTTTCGGCAGAGTGGTCGTGGTCATCATTTCAGATATTGGTGATAGGCTTCACAACACGCCGCCATTCTTACCTGATAGCCGCCTTCTTCGTGCATTCGTGTAGTAACGATGATGCATTTATTGCAGCTTTTATTTAGTTTGTCCATAACATAGGTGATCTTCTTCGTGGCCTGGTACCCTCAACCTTTCCGTGGACCAGAAGCGCTCAATAGCCTCCGCCCCCCGGCGGCATACGTGGCCAAAGAAGGTGGTACGATACTGTACTAAAGACGATAAACGCTGCTTGATGCCAAGTTTTCGAAGTATAGAATCATTGGTACGGAATTCAGTCCATAATACTCCAAGCATTCTCGTCCAACACCACATCTCTAGGGCGTCTATCTTCTTCTCCTCAACTTCCTGCAGGGTCGACGTTTCTGCGGCGTACAGGAATATGGGGAATACAAGTGCCCGAACGAGCTGGTTTTTTGTGGCTTCGTGTTGGTTGCGATTCCTTCATATAGTATAAATATGTAATTTGTTTATTGTTAATTGTGCAATAAAAAAAAATCTTATCTATCTTATACATACATTATATTCCAGACCTAACTGTAGGTTTCGAGTCAGCAATCGAGGGCCGTATTGCGGAGGTAATAGCTGTTATCACAAAATATGTCGTAAAATTATATGATAGGTCAGTTTTTCTGCTTTTGAAAATAATAAATATAATAGGATCTCAAAACTTAAACCAGAATATTGTATATCAGAGATTTTATAATGTACTTTTACAATATACTTATAATATTTATTTAAAGCAAAGTAACAGAGAAAACTTAAACTAAATAGCAACGCATAAGAAATAAGTATGTATAAAACCTTACTCTAAATAACCTAAGTATAATACAATTATATAAAAAGAAGGGGTCATAAAAAGAATACCCCATCTAAAAATGTATATCATAATTATTATTTCAGATCAGCTTCGCGTACGTCAGTGAATGAGTGCCGAATAGCCCACTTTTAATATCTTTTATGTTAAAAAAAGTGCATTATTTTTGTTAAAAAAAATAGATTCATCATCCTTCATTTAACCGAATATTATAAATCACATCCCTATTATGTATAGTTTTAGAGAAAAGTACCTAAACCCTACTTCACGGACGATCATGCATTGAGATCGCCCTGACTTACGCTTGATATTATTTATTATCTCCCATGTATCAACAGATATATATAGAAAACTATATATTTTTAGAAACTACATAAGTTTAGCTTTATGTTTACATTTTTTATTTTGAGATTTCTGTTATACTTTTAAAATGATTGGAAAGTATGTAAAAAACACAAATGTCATTTTTCAGTTTAGCCCACTTTTTAGTACCTTTTTTGTTAAAAAAGTGCATTATTTTTGTTAAAAAAATAGATTTCTCATCCTTCATTTAACCGAAAATTATAAATCACATCCCTATTATGTATAGTTTTAGAGAAAAGTACCTAAACCCTACTTCACGGACGATCATGCATTGAGATCGCCCTGACTTACGCTTGATATTATTTATTATCTCCCATGGATCAACAGATATATATAATAAACTATATATTTTTTAAAACTACATAAGTTTAACTTTACGACTATATTTTTTGTTTTGAGATTACTGTTACACTTTTAAAATAATTGGCAATTATATAAAAAAACACATATAACGTTTTTCAGTTTTTCTACTTTTTCAATTTTTTTTAGTTAGAAAGTGCATTATTTTTGTCCAAAAAATAGATTCCTCATCCTTAATTTATCCGAAAATGATATATCACATGCCATATTATGTATAGTTTTAGAGAAATGTTGCTTAACACAGTACCTAAACCCTACTTCACGGACGATCATGCATTGAGATCGCCCTGACTTACGCTTGATAATATTTATTATCTCCCTTGTATGAACAGATATATATAATAAACTATATATTTTTAAAAACTACATAAGTTTAACTTTACGACTATATTTTTTGTTTTAAGATTACTGTTATACTTTTAAAATAATTGGTAATTATATAAAAAAACACATATAACGTTTTTCAGTTTTTCTACTTTTTCAATTTTTTTTAGTTAGAAAGTGCATTATTTTTGTCCAAAAAATAGATTCCTCATCCTTAATTTATCCGAAAATGATATATCACATGCCATATTATGTACAGTTTTAGAGAAATGTTGCATTAATTAAAGCGCGGCAGCGTCGAACTTCCCCCCCTCCCCCCCACTAAACGCGCGGTGTCTATCGACGTCTACCGGTCTGAATTCACTCAAGGCCACCTAAGGATCAACTGTGTTAAGTTTCAGCGCATAGTCACAAAGTGCAAGGTGTCGTGCACTAACACCCCAGCTATTTTGATGAATGTAGTTTCCCTGATAAGTTAAAAATAGCAAAGATAAAACCTATTTTAAAGAAAGGCGGCAAAGCTAACAATCCCTCTCAATATAGACCGATAGCACTCCTTCCAGTAATATCTAAGATATTTGAAAAATGTATGTCAAATCGCCTCTACAGTTTTCTTGAGAAGTATAGTTTGTTAGATGAAAACCAGTACGCATTCCGAAAAAAACATTCCACAAGCCTTGCCGTTTATAATTATGTCCAAACTATAGTTGAGTATTTACGAGATAGAAAATACGCAGTGGGTTTATTATTAGATATGTCTAAAGCATATGACAGAGTTTCACATAATATTTTACTAAACAAATTAAATGAAATTGGCATACGCGGTAAGGCCTTAAACTGGTTGAAATCATATTTGACATCGCGACAACAATACGTAGAAATAGAACACATTAGTAACCATACCGGAATATTACAGTCCTTTAAATCAAAAATCAAATATACTGATAGCTCAATCCCTCAATAAAAAATCACCAGCCATAAAGTAGTAATGTTCGCTGATGATATATCTCTATTATTTCAATGTTCAACTTTCAATAGCAATACATACATAGAAGAAACATTCGATTCCGTGACCCGTTGGCTACAGGATCACAACCTTATAACAAATACCGACAAATCAAAACTTATTCAATTCAGACCGAGACAAAAACATCCACTTAACCTAGACACTGTAGCAAAAAACTTAAACATTGAAGAAGTCACCGATTGTACTCTACTGGGCCTCAAATTAGATAGTAATTTAAACTGGAAAATACATGTTGAAACAATAAAAAATAAACTATCCCGATTCGTATACGCACTGAGCATATTGAAGAGCAACACTAGCATGGAGTGCGCGCTGACCGCGTATCACACGCAGGCGGTCGCGTGGCTACGTTACGGGCTCCTGTTGTGGGGCCACAGCACAGATGCGCACCAGCTCTTCATTATGCAAAAGAAGTGTATACGAATTCTGGCCAATATCCACCAACCAAATAGCTGTAAACCTGTATTCAAAAATCTAAAACTATTAACTCTCCCCTCCCTGTATATCCTAGAAGTAGCCACGTTTGTAAGAAAAAATATACATCTCTTCAAATTCAATCACAACACTCGTCGCCACCAAAATCTCGAACTCCCGGAACCTAAACTAGAAATCTACAAAAATGGACCATACTACAGAGCAATTAAAATATACAATAAAATTCCTATTAATATAAAAAACACCCTAAAAGACTCATCCTTTATAAGCAATCTGAAACGAATACTCATAGACAAATGCTACTACTCAATTGCGGAATTTATGGACGAGAAAAATATTTAAATTATAATGTACAAATCGATTGCACAGCACAATGTATATGACACATGCTATGATATCATGCTCATAAAAGTATGATGCTTGTTTTAGTTATTAAATTTCAAAACAATTTTTATTTAAATTAAGAGAAACACCAAGTTGTTATTACTTAGTATAAGTTATTAGTAAGTTTGGTAAACCAGACTACAAAAAATGTTAACTTTTTGCTACACCCTGACAGGGTCCTTGTACCTAGTTATTAAGTACTTGGTTGCAATAAATATTATTATTATTATTCCCTTTATTCATTTTTGTACTTAGGCTAGGTTTTTTTTACAATAAATTTATATAAAAAGTAAAATATAAAAAATACATTACAAATATAAACACATTCTAAAAAAAACCTAACCTAGGGTGCCGCCGGCAGCGGGGCGGGGCCCAAGCTACCGGTGGTTAGGGCTACAGAGAGAGGAACCTCCTGACGATGCGCGCCGTGTCCAGGAGTACCGCCTTCTGAATCTGACCCTTGATCCAGCCATCTAGCGAGAGTCTCTTAAGATGTTTGTCGAGACTCTTCGCTATAAGACTGTTCGCCGAAACGACTATCGGGACAATGATCGTCGAGTCAACATCCCACATGGCGGTCACCTCGTGAGCCAAGTCAAGGTACTTGCTGAGTTTGTCCTTCTCGGCCTTCACGAGGTTCTCGTCATGGGGGATGGTGATGTCGACGAGCACTGCCTGGCGCTTGGATCGATCTACCAAAACGATGTCAGGCTTATTGGCTACAATAGTCCTGTCCGTGATGATAGATCGATCCCAATAGAGCGTGGCACGACCATTCTCAAGAACTGGCATCGGTGCGTACTTATAGTACGGCACCTCAGACCCCACAAGACCGTATTGAAGAGCAAGTTGCTGGTGAATGATCCTGGCTACTTGGTTATGTCTGTGCAAGTACTCACCGTTAGCAAGATGAGAACAACCGGAGATTATATGCCTGAGTGACTCACCGGGACGGCGGCATGCCCGACAAATGTCGACCGTACCGTCCTTCAGGATATATCTCCGGTAATTGTTCGTCATCATTACTTCGTCCGCAATTGCACAGACAAAACCTTCAGTTTCCCCGAAGAGATCCCCGAAGCGTAGCCAGTTCACCGACGCGAGCAGATCTACATCGGGCCCCGTAAGGGCCTTGTAGAACCGCCCGTGTAGCTCCTTGCTCTTCCATACAGCCCTGCAGTCATCGGTGCTAAGCACCTTTGGTCTGCGCCAGTTCTCGTTTGCTAAGGAGAGAGAGGTGAGGCCTTTGTCAACTGCTACTACATCGCGATGAATCCCACACTCGTTGTTTAGGAAATACTCCCTAAGACTGCACACCTCGCGGTTATGGAGGTCCTTGGCGTTTAAAAAGCCACGGCCCCCACACTTACGCGGGATGTACATTCTCATAACTGACGAGCGTGGGTGCCTCATGCGATTTGTAGTAAGCAGCTGACGGACCCTCGTATCCAGGGCGTCCAGCTCAGTCTGAGTCCACCTTAGTATGCCAAAGGAGTAAGTGAGCAGAGGCATCACCCAAGCGTTGAAGGCGCGCGCCTTATTGCCACCGGACAAAAGACTGTTAAGTACTTTTGACAAACGCCAAAAGAAACGCTCCTTCAACGCCTGTCTAATGTCTCCGTCCGCAATACCCAATGACTGTGACATACCAAGGTACTTGTAGGTTTCGACTTCGGAGATAGACCTGAGGGACATTGTCTCAGAAAGTTGTAAGTACGCGGAATTTACGACTTCCCCCCGCTGTACATGCATGACCGCACACTTGTCTACATCAAACTCCATTTTGATGGCGCTACTGAAGGTTTCTGTTACTTCCAGTAGTTCCACCAAATCCTGGCGTTTTGGTGCATACAGCTTAAGATCATCCATGTATAGCAGATGAGAAATGACCTCACCTCCTCTTCGAAGTCGGCAACCTAGTCCTGAATCCTTCAGCAAAGTGCTGAGCGGATTCAGGGCTAGGCAGAACCACAGAGGACTCAAACTGTCACCCTGGAAAATACCTCTCTCAATCCTTATCAAGTCCTGTGGGCCAGGGGGGCCATCTCCGCCACCTGGTTGACGAAGGACTGTGGTCCACTGCCTCATACATGCGCCTAAGAGGGATCTTAGAGCTGTATCGATTTTATACAGCTCTAAAATCCTCTCCAGCCATGAATGAGGCACCGAATCATAGGCCTTCTTATAGTCAATCCAGGCGGCCGAGAGAGACCCCCTGTTCCGCCGAACTTGTTGGCAAATGGTCGTGTCAATGAGGAGGAGCTCCTTAGTACCACGGGACCCAACCCTACATCCATTCTGAGAAAAGGCCAAAACGTTATTCGCAACAATGTGCGTGTTAATTTTTGTTCTTAGAATGGACGTAAGGAGCTTGTATAAAGTGGGCAAGCACGTGATGGGTCTATAGTTTTTCGCTTCCGTGGTACTACCGGACTTATAGAGCAGGAAGGTAGCACCAGTAGTCATGAAAGATGGCAGGGAACCAAGCTCGAGGGCGTCTTGAAATTGTGTTGCCAGGCGTTCATGTGAGGATCGAAACCACTTGATCCAAAAGTTGTGCAATCCGTCCGGCCCAAGACTTTTCCAGTTCTGGGTCGTACGGACAGCACAACCCACATCATCGGGGCTGATGGTCACAGCCCCCATGGCTTCGATCGGCTCACACTCACGCCTGACAACATTCATCCATTCGCCCTCGTTGTGCTCGACTGGAACCGACCAGATACTACGCCAGAAATCAATCATGGCAGTAGGATCCGGCAGTTGCCCGTCGGTCACACAATGATCGGTTCCCTCCCACCTTCGGTATACCTTCCTTTGGTCATTTTGGAAGAGGCGATTTTGCTGGTATCGATCTACACGCTCTCTGTGGCGACGAATACGGCTTGCCCATGCATAAACTTTCTGCTTTAGGTAGTCGATGCGCTCTGTGACACATGCCATGTAATCGCGGGGCCTGGTGCCAGTCCCCGCGAAGGCTTGTGTTACATAGCGCATCACACGGGGGCGATTGTTGCCCCCCCTAAAACAGATTAGCTTGGCAATGAGAGTCCTAAACGAGCTGATACGCCGCTCGATCCGTACTTGCCAGGCAGGAACACCCCCGGCGGTCCGCGGTGCTCGGTCAGTGTCCGGGAATCTGACACGAGCAACGCGGCACGCCGCGATGGCCCCACAGTACAACCAATCAGGCGAGTTCTGTCTACAACCCAATCTGATGAATGAGATTGGTCCATTTTACTCAGCTACAGGAGAAGTACCCTAGCTAAGGATTGCCGGTTTTTATAAAATTTTACAGCCCTGTATACCTACCTTACTTTTGTATTCAGTTTTGGGAGATAGATTGCCTACCTCTAGGTATTTTTTTAACATACTAGTCTTTTTATTAATAGCACTAGCTCTATGAGACAAAAACAAGACTTTTAAACCATCTAAACATAAACTAAAATTACTGATTTGGTGCTAACTTCCTCTGGGCCGATGAAGCTGTTAAAACTTAAATATTTATTTTAAACTAGAAGGCGCCTGCAAACTTTGCAGAAGGAAAGGAACTTAAGAACAGAATTTCATAATTTAAGATAGTATATTGTAAAATTAAGCCTTGAAACTATTGACATAAATAGGAAGGTACATTTATTATGGGTCAAAAATAAAATATACAAATAACAAATTTATGGAATTAAAACTAAAAATTAAACTAAGATTAAAATATATTTATAAAACTAACACCTTTCGGTAGGGTGCCCATGACGCAGGCAGCATTCCCATGACGCAGGCAGCATTCCCACGCTGTATGGCTATGGAAAGCCTTTGCGCGAGAAAACTGCCCGCGCGTGGGTCCCCTGTTGCCTCCCTCAGGCGCTTGCTGAGCTCCCTGTGGAGTCCACGCGCACCCTGGCCCCACGGACCAAGTGTCTCGACGCCAAAAGCGATGAAGTCGTATTGGGCGCCGAGACAGCTGTACTTACTGACTTTGATCCGCTCCCGCGCGTCCGCCGCCGCGCCCGCCCGCCTACTCGTGGCCGGGAGGTAGGATGCCGCTAGTGTGTCTGCGCACGTCGCGTCCCACACCAGCGCGCGCCCCATCCTCCACGGTATTAAGGACATCCCATCAGGGCGCTTGCCGTCATCCCGTACAATCTGAGGCTCGAGGGCAGCTGGGACGTTGATGCTGACGAGCGCCCTTCTAAGGATG
This sequence comes from Apotomis capreana, assembly GCA_947623375.1. Lineage (NCBI taxonomy): Eukaryota > Metazoa > Arthropoda > Insecta > Lepidoptera > Tortricidae > Apotomis > Apotomis capreana. The sequence continues at coordinate 172,842 of OX392509.1, read as the reverse complement.
TCATTGAGAGCGGCATGGCGAGAGTGGCGGCCGGCGCCCGAAGAGCAGACGAGACCGTGGTGACCGAGGCGATTCGCGTTGGCTCCACAGGCGGTGCAGGCATGTTCCTCGCACACGTCTGCACCAAGTCGGAGACCTGCCGCTATGCGTAGGGTATTGGGGTCAATATACGTACCAGCGTTTGGACAAGGGTAGGCGTGTAACCAGTGTCCAGATTCTGGCCGGGACACTGCCAGTAGCCTCGCCCTGTCTCTGCCAGAGGAATTGAGAATTAGTGATTCGAGAATTGCGTCAGAAGCTAGAGTATCCCAGGCCCTTTGTTTTTTGGGTGCATCCGGTAAAATTGGGTTCGGTCCAGCCAGCCACGCGTTCTTAGCTTCAGCCAAGCATGCGATCTCGCAGTTTGCAGCCATATCGGCTTTAAGGATTTTACCTGCGAGATCGGAAGTGCTATAGATTGAAGATAAGAACGCCGGCAGAGCAATAGAACATATTGTACGGGTACCCAACCCACCCTTCCTTATTGGTAAAGAAGCTTGGGTCCACGCCTGCTCGCTAAGACTGATATTAAAGCTTGACTTTCATGGCTAGCGGCCGATGCGACAGTCGCGCGCGTGAGCCGCGCGCGTCAGCCGCACGCGACTGACGCGCGCGGCTGACGCGTCCGGTTCAACTTTCGTGGGTCGCGGCCGATGCGACAGTCGCGCGCGGCCACTGGCACGCCGCGCCATATTGATGTGTCCGTCCAGTGCAGTTGTGTGTGATCTGTATGGCTTCTAAAAATATATTTTGCTAGCAATGCTAGAAGAAGAAGAGGATGACGATTTGCTATTGCTATATATATATTACAAGCAAAGAAGTTCAATATTTCTCCCCACGCTGTCCCTCTTATAAGAATTTCTATAGTCCGGCAAACTAAGATCATATAAAAAAGGGCGCTGCGCAACCAAATTAATAAGAATTTCTTCTTCTATGCTAGAAAATGTTACAATATTCGCCATTTTTAAGCTTGACTTTCATGGCTAGCGGCCGATGCGACTGTCGCGCGCGGCTGACGCTCAGCGACAGTCGCCTGGCCTCGCGTCAGTAATAGTTACTATGAAACTATATGGGGCCACTTTCGAGGCTAGCGGCTCGAGCCGCGCGCGGCTCGCGTCAGTAGCGACAGTCGCGAGCCGCGCGCGGCCGTGTTCGGTTGGTCTTCTACTGACGCGTGACGCGCGGTAAAAATGGCGAATATTGTAACATTTTCTAGCATAAAAGAAGAAATTCTTATTAATTTTGTTGCGCAGCGCCCTTTTTTATATGATCGTAGTTTACCGGACTATAGAAATTCTTATAAGAGGGACAAAGTGTTGGAAGAATTTGCTTGTAATAATATAGCAATAGCAAATCGTCATCCTCTTCTTCTTCTAGCATTGCTAGCAAAATATATTTTTTAGAAGCCATAGAGATCACACACAACTGCACTGGACGGACACATCAATATGGCGCGCTGTGCCAGCGGCCGCGCGCGACTGTCGCATCGGCCGCGACCCACGAAAGTTGAACCGGACGCGTCAGCCGCGCGCGTCAGTCGCGCGCGGCTGACGCGCGCGGCTCACGCGCGCGACTGTCGCATCGGCCGCTAGCCATGAAAGTCAAGCTTTACTGCGCGTCACGCGTCAGTAGAAGACCAACCGAACACGGCCGCGCGCGGCTCGCGACTGTCGCTACTGACGCGAGCCGCGCGCGGCTCGAGCCGCTAGCCTCGAAAGTGGCCCCATATAGTTTCATAGTAACTATTACTGACGCGAGGCCAGGCGACTGTCGCTGAGCGTCAGCCGCGCGCGACTGTCGCATCGGCCGCTAGCCATGAAAGTCAAGCTTAAGGATTGATTCAATTTGGAATTTTAAAGTTAGGTCAATGGATCGAACTAGGATGGGAAATTTCCATATAGGGCAACAGCGAAGCAGGTACGTAAATTTTGGAACGAGTAAGCAGAATTTCAAGATAAATAGGGCCGAATGGCTAGAAATTTTGGCTAGGTGGTCCGAGTGGTTATTAAATTTTGAAAATGAATTAGATAGCAGAGGAGGGATAGCCTCATCGAAGATAGGTGAGCCGAGGAGGTACAGACTGTTCTTAGATAAAATTTTGATATTAGGTGCCAGAATATTAAAGTTTTGATGAATTTGAAAAGCCAAGGATGTGTTTACTTTTTGTGAAATATATAGCTCACATTTATCAAAATTAAGATCCAAACCAATCGAATTGAATTTAATTTTTAGTTCGCTTAGATCTTTAAGGACAGTCTGCCAGTCTCCGCCAAGGGTGCCGTCGTCGAGGTACCACACGTTCAATTTCGAATTTAAATTATGAATTATCGAATTTATAGCCAAACTGAATATGGCTGGACCGAGAGGGTCACCCTGCTGACAGCCCACAGCCGAAAGGATCTCATCATTTTTATGCATTAATTTAGAAGGGCAAAGGTAACATTGGAGTAAAAAGTTGTATATTTCTGGGACATGTACTTTAATTTCATTCAGCAGGGCTTCCCGGTTGACCGAATTGAATGCGTTTTTAACATCTATTTTAAGGAAAACTTCACACTGGTTGTCTTCTACGAAGGTGCGTGTTGCATGGACCGCCGCCTCGCAACCTCCGCGGGTACCAAATCCGACCTGTACAGGTTCAAATATATTTTGCAATTTATTGCGCGTGAGCCGAACGCAAACTTTGGCAGCCAAGCGCCGAAACGTTGAGCCCACGGCGATGGGACAAATTCCTCCATCCTTCTTTTTGAGCGCGATTAAGTTAGCTCCGTAAAGAACCGGCGTGACGTCCTGGCAAACATCTCCCACGATCATAAAATTCACATAATCATACATAATACTATTTTATACATTTCAGGATGCAGTGAAAATAATGGCAAAAGACCTGGTGCGCACGCGTCGCTACGTGCGCAAGTTCATGCTGATGAAGGCCAACATCCAGGCCGTGTCGCTCAAGATCCAGACCCTCAAGTCGCAGAGCACCATGGCCACCGCAATGAAAGGTGTCACACGGGCCATGGCCACCATGAACCGCCAGCTCAACATGCCGCAAATACAGAAGATCCTCCAGGTGAGTACGTACTCGCGGGGCTCCTAGCTCTGGACCTCACACCTGCACCTAGACCTACACAGAGCTACTTTACTTCACCTCTTCTGGTTAACCTAGTGGCCAGACGTCCCTTGCCCACAGCTAATTTCCTGTGATTTGATAAAAAAAAATAACACACTGGCCTTTTAATAAAAAAATAGTTGTTGTTTTACAGGAGTTTGAGAAGCAGTCAGAGATCATGGATATGAAGGAGGAGATGATGAACGACTCCATCGACGAGGCCATGGAGGGGGACGACGACGAGGAGGAGAGGTATGCGCTGCCTTATTGTTGCTTTCTTTGTGTTGTGGCCTAATTCGACAAGATAGACGAGATAGTGTGGAAATATGATGAACATTAGTTTTCCTATGAAAGAAGTTTTTATGCAGGTTGCTTTTATAACATGACAGATGATTTGTCTTTTGTGACCGTCTATAGTAGATACCACTACCATTAAGCAGTAGTCGAAGTATGTCGTTATCTGTTTAAAACCCTTGTTCTCGTGTGTTCAGCGACGCGGTGGTGGGGCAGATCCTGGACGAGCTGGGGCTGCAGCTGAACGACACGCTGTCCGGCCTGCCGCAGGCCACCGGCTCGCTCTCCATCTCCGGTAAGAAACACATCCTATACCTTTACGTGAACTGTCAGTAGCAAGTATGTTAAGATGAATATTAATAACTAGCTTTTGCCCGCGGCAAAACTTTCGCTCTTGTTAAAACATGTACGTTCACTCTATGGACCCCAGGTTATTTTTATGACAGAAAGTAGGTTTACACTTGTCTTATAGAAAAAAAATTTTTCCTCTGACACCGCAGCGGGATTGTAACATTTATTATTAAAAAAATATATAAATTGGAGTGTGACGAGAAAAACTTTGGAACAAATATTAAACATCGACTTAAATAACTACACTCGAAAACTCATTAATTCTGAGGCCCCTGTCGTATATCAGTATCAGTAGTAGTGTCGTGTGGTTGCAGCGAAGACGCCGGCGGCGCCGCAGGCGGTGGCGGGCGGCTCCGGCTCCGGCGGCGGCTCCGGCTCCGGCGGCGGCTCCGGCTCCGGCGGCGGCGGCGCGCCGGACGCGGACGCCGAGCTGCAGGCGCGCCTCGACAACCTGCGCCGCGAGTAGCGCCGGCGCCGACCCGAGCCACCCGAGCCACCCGAGCCACCCGAGCCACCCGAGCCACCCGAGCCACCCGAGCCACCCGAGCCACCCGAGGCCGCAACTCCCGCCCCTCTCTCGTACGACACGTCTTCGTATACATTTACCTCCGTGCAGTGTCACCGCCCGAAGTCTGCAGTTAAATAGTCTAGCGACGTGCGGTGAGAGACTGTTAAGGGGGCGTTTCCGTTGAAGCGGTGCGGAGCGGACACGTGCGGAATAGACCGACCACCCGAGTTGGACTCTGTCTCCGCTTCACTTTTGTGATCGGTCAATTCCGCACGTCTCCGCTCCGCACCGCTGCGATGAAAACGCGCTCTAAAAAACTAACGAAATGGCTCATCGGAAGATGGTCCATTTTACCCTTAAAAGGAATTTGATTATACCGGTTAAAATAATAGTAATAAGCCGCTTGGCTAGTACTCGGTCAGGTAGGTATTCTGTACAGACTTCGTGGCTGAATTCTGTTAGCGTAGCACGTTCAATGTCGACAATAAATTCCTCAATGAATAGGCACAATCTAGCTCAACTACGCTTCGCGACTCTTGTCGCACGACATAGCATCGTCCTTCACTCTCTCAGAATACAGCGAAGAAAGAGATAGGTAACGTTACTCACGCCAGAAAGAGTCGCGCGTCACAGTTGTGCTAGAAGTGCAGAGTTCGAACTGGTCCTCGCATAAAGCCTTCAATTTTGCCTTGTTTCTGAGAGACGATACGCTCGGTACAGTCGCCATCAGATATATCGCAGCATATAAGGCAGTTAATGAGAGTCGTGTTCCGATATTTATGAACGCCTTATATGCTGCGATATATCTGATGGCGACTGTACGAAGGAGACGAGGGGCAGTTGGCATCCGTCTCAGAATTTAAGCACGAGTGATGTAGCCTGTACATACTTAGATATATTTATAGAATGTGCTTAATTTCGCGCGCGGCATATATAGGTATTCAATAACAAAACACATGGTTAAATGCTTTTATGAAAGAAAAATGTGATAAAATATTTAACCTCTTAACAGCCATAGCCATAGGTTTTACAACGCAGCATACTCTCAGTACGGAAAAACTAAAACTAAGCTACAAAATATACGTTAAGTGACTTGAGTCTGCAAAATTCCCAACACACTGAATGTGTGTAATTCATGAGCACACACTGAATTTGAATGCATCACTTCAAACGCTGTCATTACTCGTGAACTCGTAACTGTGGTCGTTAAGAAGTTAATTAAGTATAAGTGTTCATGCTGTACGGGTACCGATCGAAATGAGTGAAAAAATCCACACTTGTATCAAAAAATCACAATAAAATCTGATCTTTAATTGTATACAATTTATAATCATAGTTTTATACAAATAACTCAAATAGATAATTATGTAGTCTTAATTTCGATTCTACTGTGTGGATCTTGACAAAAGCCTTATAATGCAATAACATTATAGATGTGACCATACGCCTATCTATTTTTACATTACCGACTCTGGACTTTAACCTCTTGAGCGCCCAGTGACGGAAATTGGACGGAAAGCGTTTGTCCTAGGTGTTAAATAGAAAAATTGACGCAGAAGCGTTCGTCAGCTATGGCCCACAATAGTACGACTTTAAATTGTAGATTGTCGGCCACAGCCAACTGTGGCGTTCAAAGGGTCAAGCGAATAGCTAAATCGAAACAGTTCAACAAGTCCGAGTAGAAACATGAAGCTAGTGATAAGTGGATGGCGTGTACTGTACAGCCCGCGCGTCGTGTGTAAGGAATGCAATGTTGTTATTATTGTAATAATTAAGTTTATCTACATTTTAATAAATATTTTTATAGCAAGAATTTTATTTATTTGGCAAAAGAAAAATAAAGAAAAACTCCACTTCAAAGTAAATTCGTTACTAAATTCCATACGATGTTTCTTATCAGTGCAGGGTGTCATACCCTCAGGGACCGTTCATTAATTACGTAAGAACAATTTTCATTCAATTTACACCAGGGTGTCATTTTAATTATACGAACACTCGACCGAAAAAAAACTAATCACATGGGAGCAACTACACGAAACTTGGCAAATACGGGAGTATTTCGTCTATATTCGTGTTATCTCGTGTATATTTGCCTTCTATCCATTCCGTGTCGGTCATTCATCATTTGACGACGCGGTTGGCTCGGTTTGTAGAGACCTGCCTACTGAGCCGGCGATCCCGGGTCGAATCCCGGCCAGGGCAAATATTTGAGTGATGAACTCGAATATTTGTGCTTGGGTCATGGTTGTTCTATGTATTTAAGTGTATATTTATCTATATAAGTATGTATATCGTCGTCTAGTACCCATAACACAAGCCTGCTTTAGCTTAATTTGGGACTAGATCGATTTGTGTGAGGTTGTCTGATAAGTATTTTATTTACATCAAAGGGTTCTCTGGTAGTTTCGTCAAGTTATGTGTTTATTCGAAGTATTTCTCCAGATTCCCGCTGTCGCCGTAGTGAACGCACGTAAATTAAATACCTAAAAGCTTATAAAAATGGTAAATTGGACACACCTCGACTTTGAGTTATTGTTTTTATAATTTTATCAATTTATTATTTTATCGGTACGGGTCGGTACGGTCGGCCACCTACCCTTTTTCCGGCGTCTTTCAATCACTGTTCTTTCATGGATCACCAAATAGTTATAATATTCTGCAGCAAATGCTACAACAGCGGCAGATATTCTTATGACGGCCCTCGTAGCGTCTATTTTCAACTGAACCAACCAGGAACATAGAGCCGCTCTCGTGTGCTCTCGCCAACGCTCGTTGTTCGTCAAAACTCCGGGAATGTAGAGCGCGTTTTACACACGCGTTCATAATCATAAAAAATCTTTATTTGTCCAACATAGGTATACAGGTTGTTACATTATGCTATAGATTCACTATGCGGCGCCTTTCGGCATACAAATTGTAAGGGCATGCATGTCACCTTATTTATACTAAGTACCTACTTAAATTAGGTCTTTTAAAACTCGTTAACTTCGTTCATTTTTTAATCTCTTTTTTTTTTCGTTAGGGTTTAATATTAATACAATACACTACGACAAACGAAAACGTATTGATAAGCCAAACCGTGTTATTGTTTTCCTCGTAACACTGATAGTGTAGTTACTAAGTTATTTATCAAGTGGCTTCTATTACGAGTCCGTGATTTGAGTGGAGGCAGAATGAAACACAGCGTAACCCTTTCCGTTTATTATATTCTTACATATCACGTTACAGATATAACATTATAATAAAATATGATTTGCTTAAAACAATGTTCTAAAAATTGCACATCCCCTAACTCTACCTACACATACGCTACATAAGGAATTACTTGAGTTACCTATCTGTTACAATACAGTGACATACAAACAGAGGTCAGTAGGTAAGTATCGTGCGATTCGCGATTTTTTTTTAGGATTTAGGTAAAGGCCACTATTAGCGGCCCTTGAAAAATAATTATAAAAACGGCTTAAAGTCACACAAAAATAGTCAGGAACGGCCCGACTTGTTTCGAACTCACGAACTCATGGAGCTCTTCACTGATGAAGACAGCTGCAGTCCAGCGACAGTCCCTGAGGACAGCTGTCCGCGACTAACGATCCACTGGTTTTCGCTCGCCTCGGTTTAAAACATATTACTGGCGGTCACAACAGTTGTCGCAAATTGCACAATATAACCTACGTACCTACTTACAATGTAATTACCGATTTTCCATAATTATAAAGACTACAGCGGCCGAGGCTCGCGACCGCACAGACCTTTGTGAAATATTGAACTATTTCAGTGAGTGATCAGTGAACAATACTAGTAATAAATTGATGTTAGGCACTTTTCAAAATGACCAATGATTTATTCATTTGGTAATGTAGCCATAAGACGTCGTTTCATGGAATCATCAGTTTCACAAAGTTGATTTCTTCACCAAATTATAAGTAGTTTGTAAAAGTGACCAATGCCTCCGAAATGGTCAACAATACCAGTCGCCCGCCATCGCCAGCCGCGGCGCCAGCTCGCGAGACAAGGGCAGCCTACTCGCCGCTACTCGATTGAAAACGTGCTTATTCTGAAAACTCCTACCTACTCCACTACTGTGAATAGAAAAATACTTTGGAGATATGTCTGTCAGTTATGATTTCCTGTGATATTCGGCTTCGCAGATCCTCGAGTGAGATTAAGTAGATTACAACAACAGTCTAATTCGATAAATAGTACATAAAAGGTTACGCTTAAGTCTACAGTCTAGGCGGTGGCTTCTAGATTTGGCTCCGCGCCGCGAGAGGAAGAGGCTCGCGGCGCACACCCGTCTCATTCTCTCACACCTCGTATCACAACTTCTCTTAAGTTTGCAGCTGCGTGGAGTGTCACAGACGAGCCGCTGCAAACTTGGAGTACCTAGATAACCAGCTTACACAATGTTAAGAATACTTAGGGTGTCGACATGGCCCGCAATCGCCGTATAGCTAAGATTTAGATGTTAGTACTGAGTGGATTTCAATTATTTTTTGTACACATTCAAAGTAGTTGAGCACACTGGCTGCTGCGCCGGCGCCGGCCCGCCCCCGCCACAGCCATCACACCGACGAGCGGCCGCGGCGGGGCGAGCGCTCGCTCGTCGTGCTACTCTCTCCTTGGAAGTCTTCTACAATTGAGAACTTGGTGTATAAGTCCAACAGTAACATATCCACAGTGACCAGATACACACTCATAACCCACACGGTTACTATTATTGCAGATCCATTATTGGAAACAAACGCGCCACAACAATTTTCTTTTCCTAACCTGTGAAACCCCGCTACGGTAATGATACCATTGACACGTATTTATAGATAACGAACGAGTACATCCCCGCGCGCAACATCTACCGGGTACCTATAATAATAAAAAAAAACAAATCATCCAACTGCCTAGGATTGTAAAACATCCAATAAGAGCCGAACACATATCACAGACCGGTCGAACGTTACCACACCTTAGCCTACGGATATACGGAAGATTCTAGTCGCTTACAAATTACTGGAGAGCCGGCCGCGGAGGAGACGGCAGGAGCGCGCTAAGGGCGAGGCCCAGCTGTCCCAGATAATACGTGGACATCACCAGCGCCTGTTTGTAAGGGACCGGGCCGCCGAACAAGCTGTATCCGAGAATGGCATCGGACAGAAGGAAGAGCAGCGCGCCGGCCGGCGCCGCGTGGGCGCGCGCGGAGCGGGGCGGGGCGGCCGGCAGCGTGGCGAGCGCGCGCCACGCCATGCTCGCCAGCAGCGCCGCGTACAGCGGCACCGCCAGCCGCAGCGCCGGCGGCAGCGCCAGCGCGCGCAGGTACAGCGCCGCGCCGCCGAACAGCAGCAGCGCCGCCGCCGCCCGCGGCGCGCACGCGCGAGCGCGGAACCCGCTCATGTAGAACACGTGCGCCAGCGCGAAGGCCGCCATGCCCGCCACGAAGTGCTGCGGCCACACGAGCAGCGCGTCGCCGAGCGCCGACGCCGCCAGGCCCAGCGCGATGCGGCGCGCGTACCGCCGGCTGGAACGAGACAACCCGAACGTTCTCATGTCTCGTTTCAAATGATAGTACCGAGCGGCTCTACGCTGGCATCGACGAAACGATCTGCACCAGCAGGCGCGTGGAATGGACTGATCTCAATGTAGATAACGTGGCACAGCGCGACGCTTTCCTATAAGTACCTATCTAATCCTGCGGTGTCCTGTGCGTTCCACTGGAAGCCCCCGGATGAGTGAGATGAGTCTGTTGTCAAAGCCCAACAAGCACTAACAATAGTATTCCAAAAAAATCAAGTCCGGCCAGTTTTCGTATTGAAGACTATAGTTACAGGTTATACAGGTATCTACTCTAAATTATTGGACTGAACTAACTGCCTAACATTCCTGCCCGCGCTACTCATAATAAAATGGTCACATCATTACATTGTGTTTAAAATTAATAGGCTAGGTACAGTTTTGGAAGACAATTAAATTACATTCTTTTACGATAGTCCTTGCTATAAGGCCTGAATTTTTCCTAACTACAGTATAGATTAGTAGGATGCACAAATGAACTATTTAAAACAGAACAATCCGGCGGCATTCGAGTGGCGGTCCAGCGGGAATGATGGTCATCTCATGAGAAATGATGATGATTTTGCAAACAGTGTAGTATTGTTCCACAGCATTGTTTCAGTTTCAGTACCGTGTAGATAAAGCCGTTACATGAAGGACACGACCTCTCTTTAAGCTCTAAATCCTATTAGCGCGAACGAAATTCCGCGAGGCAGTAAATAACGGGTTAAACATATCTCATACCGGTTACTAAATTCTCATAAATACCTAACGAATACGTCAAACCAAGCTAGCAGCCACAACGACTACACGACTACACGGTCGAATAGAAATCTCGCTTTGTTTCGTTGCGAGCCTCTTCAACCAGTTCATTTAAGTGAGTCATGCCTCAGCTCTATATACAAACAATCTGTATCGATAAGCCAAAGCCAATGAGTTTAATAACCCTTTAATTTAATCTCTATCTCCGATTTATCGTAAGATAAGAATGTTGATCTTGACTTTACCCAAGGACGGGGACGCCGTAACAAAGACGGGTTACTGACATCGATGCCCTTCGAGGGGAAGAAATACTAGGAACGTTAACTAGCAAACAAATACGGATAACATAACAAAACAAAACGTTGTTTGTCGATACGTTGACTAATCCTAAGATAAGGATCGACTGCGCAATATAGCTATAGCGACTTAAGTAGTGCATGTCACGAACGCTAATCCCCCGGTACATTTAAAACCCTTTACGTGTGCCCACTTACGTAAGGTAGAGTAGGGACAGTGGGGGCACATTGGAACAAGGGGTACAATGGAACAAGGCCGATATCTATTCGAATTTCGAACAATTTCGCGCTCTTACGGTTCGGCCAATAAGAGCTCTTCATACGTCACATGTTGACGCAGTGAAGTATGGCCGGCCGGCAACAGCAGAGGTTTGCGGTGAAAAAAATTGTTTTGAGAAGTAAAAAGCTAGAATTTTCTACAGAAGAACTTTCTTTTTTACAACTAAAGGAGTGCTAGCATGTATGTGTTATTTTTTTTCATAAATCTTAATCAGTTTAGCTATTAAATGCGATTATGTGTGAAAAGAAAAACGTTACTTACTTGGATTTTTTAAGTACTTGTTTGAAATTTACTACACCCCATGGGGCACAGTGGAATGGGGTTCTATGGAACAGTGTTTTTTCTTGGTGAAATTTCCCCAGAAACAAATAAAATATTTTGTTGGTGAAATATTAACAGATATTGACGAGAACAACGAATATGAGATTAATTAGCTGCGCGAAAATTGATCACAGCTACTATTTTCCACTGGAACCAGATATGGAAATGGTGTCAATTCAGAATATGGAACTGGTGCTGCCAAGTCCAAGCTTGGCAGGTACAACAGTGTCAGGGTAATATGTATTATTTTCCTGAAAAGTTATTAAGCAAGTATAAGCTTGGGGAATTACATAATTTTCGTACATTTCTCGAATTACTATTCTTGTTTCAATGTACCCCAGATGCCGTTTCATTGTACCCCAGACCTGGGGTACAATGGAACAAAAGAGGTGCAGTGCAAAAAAAAAAATCGTAGCTTTAAGGCAAATTTTCGATCTCGATTTTGTTGTTAATCGATAGTTTAAGAACTGTTGTTGGTTGTTCGAAACGAAAATAATCCAAAAATAGACCGTTGATTTTTTTTAAAATGTAAATATTTTTTTCGTTCCATTGTACCCCAACTGTCCCTAAGGCTTTTACCTAACTAGCCGAAGAACATTTAACTAGCAAATAATGCCGATCAAGATAAGGGTAAACGAGGCAGCGGGCGCCGGCGCCGGGACGCAGAGGTCGGCTGATCCCAAACTGATTAGCGGCTTGATTGACGTGAGCTGAGCTGGATATCAATATTAAATACGCTCTTGCATGCTCGACCTGGATTTCAGAATTCGTATTTCGCTCGTTTCATAAGAGCACCAGACCTGGACTTTAGTTGGACGTTTATATCGTCGTCGTTATGCTGGCTAGCACGGAAATAAGTAAACACATTAAAACATTTTTGGTAACTTTTGGGGGAAGATGATTATGTTTATTGAAATTATAATTTTTGAGTGTTTAGCCAGCGCACACTAACATTAACTTTACTCCAGGCTGAATAAACGTTGCATGTTTGTCAGTTTATGCCATTGTTGCTTTAAATAAACGTTTAAAGGTATGGATTGTTTATAAAAAATAAAAATAAAATAAAATAAATTTGTAGACCAGCTACTAGACATCGCTTGTTCAAATAGCCAAAAGTATGACGTACTTACATACCTCTCTTGGTAGAGATCGGGGTCGTACTCGGAAAAGAAACGAGTGTATCCAGGTCACACTTTTACACCCCTCCCTCGCTCCATAAAACATAGATCATGTCTAAGGACCGCTATAAGACGGAATGCTATAAGACGTGATTGAGTGAGTGAGTGAGTACCTCTCCTGGTCCTGGTCGGGCTGGGCCGGCAGCAGCAGCACGACCGCCAGCAGGCACAGCACGGGCGCGCACTTGGAGGCGGCGACGGCGGCGCTGGGCCCCGCGCCGGCCGCGCCCAGGAAGTACACGCACACGCACTTGAAGAACGGCACCAGCCCGCCGCCCACGCCGACGCGCTTTATCTGCAACAGACACTCTTCAAACTATCTACCTAACTAAACTACGTACCAATTATCAGAAGCGGCGCACTCCGCGATTACCATCGTAATTTCAACAACAACCTACTCGCATTCCTAATGTTGTCACACATCGTGCGTAATTCACGAATTACACGTAATTAACGTGCTGTACGGAATTCACTTCTGTACGATAAAATATGATTGTAATAAATAAAGATTTAACATTATTATAATTAACGTCAATAAAAAATATTTCACTTAAGATCGCGGGGTTATAATTATGTGCATATTAAAATTCCTATACGACTCCCGCGGTGTTACACGGGCCGTCACAGAGAGAACAGAGATCGTTGTTGGTACGCCAAGCGTAATAACGCATGGAGTGTATAACCCATTAATAACAGTGATAAATATTAGACTGCGATCGTACTACGCATGGCATGTGCCGCTAATATGATGGCACACGAGGTGCGTACCAAGCCACATCGGAGGCGCTCACGCAGTCCTCGGCATCCAGATTAAACTCTACGTTAATAAATAGAGGCGTAACTTCCCAATCGAAATATCTACATATATAGATATTTCCTTTTCACCTGTTTCTGCCGACACACTGGTGTATAATTAAACCTGTCAAGTGGTATAATTAGATGAGTAGCCGTTTACAGTCTAGGCATCGATTATTTTACAATATCGTTAATTTGCGAGTCTCTCTAACTCTGTCAGCAATAGTAACTAGTAATTTTTTGTGTAGTATGTTATGTGTAAGCAAATAACACAAAACATGAATTTTATTAATGGTAATACGTAAACTAAGTAGTGTGGAACAATGAGCATATCAATTGATTGAGTGGGAGTGGATTTATGATGCAATTGAGGCGTCTGCTGTTTCAAGACTTCAGTCATGTGATTGTGACAGACGAGTGACGAGTAGCAAGTATTGACGATGCAATTCTCAAAATTATGAAAAAACCCATTGATTTTTGGACGTACATTTTTTTCTGTTGATTCCCAATAAATCCGAATCGCTACGCAGGGAGAAAATCTTACTTCCTGGCCAAAAGAGGACGTAAAACTTTAGACAAACCACAGGTAGTAATTTGTAAAGCCCCTGATCACATATTTATGCACACCTACAAACACCTGCCATCTGGGATTCACTAATTCACCTCCCTAGGTATGTAATGTACACAAGGTATGTCATGTATTACAAGAGTCTTAAGACTATGGTACTGGAATGGAGAGGTAAATTGCAGGAAAGTAATACCACTAGATGGGCATCTTTAGAGGAGGACTTTACCCAAATTCGGGTTCTGGAAGAAGAAAAAGATAATTGAATAAATTAATATTATAATAAATAAATACAAATATCAGACAGCCTCACATAATACAAATCAACCTAGTCCCAAATTAACCTCAAGAAGGTTTGTGTTATGTTATTAGTACAAGGCAACAGTACACATAGGTAGATAAATAAATAAATACTCAAATTATTGCTATTGTTATTATTGTTTTTTGTATAGCTGTTTTACTTTACTGTTGTTTTGCAATAGGATCTAGATAGACCCAAAGACATGCACTCAATTTCAACTTAATATGACTGCTAAAAGTGGATATTTTTTTTATTTTTTTTAGGTGAATCTAAACAATAGTAATTAGTAAATTCATATTGAGCATAGCTTTTAAAATAACAGAGCCTGGAACAGTATCCAATATTATGGCAGTAAAAGTCAGCTATTAGCCTATTACTAAATTATACCTACATAAAGTAAGAGTGATCCAGTAGTCAATAAATACATAAGCATGTAAAAACCTACTTCATTTGTAAGCAACAAGATTGAAGGGATTATATTTATAAGAAACGTCAATTTACGTTCATAATAAGATTTATTTTTATGTAATTAGTTAAAAGCACGGTGAGTAGTAGAGTAGTGTAGTGTTTTGGTGGGACGCGCAGTGGTCGAGGTCGGGCGCGATCGACAGAAGCTAAACATCGCCGTGCGAGCACCGAACCCACAGTGGGTACCTGGGTACCTACTTATATCAGTTTACACAACATGTTTTTTTCTGTAGGCTAAAGGCAAAATTTGAAGAACTGCAGGATCAATAGTGCTGTTTATGGAAAGTCGCAACTCACCAAGTCGGAAGGGGAAAACATGGCTTGTGGTGTGACTCTATCGCTTGAACAGTAGGGGAACTGCGCACTGCCGGCGTCGCAACGTGCCGCCCGCTGGTTAGCGAATAGCGCCTCCCCGCGAAGCGCCGACACTAAAAATAACAATGTTTGTTTTGATTGATTCTTCCGTTGACAGTACTTCGCCAAGGTGCGAGACCGTAAGACAACAAGGATTGTCGTACCGAATTGAAAATGTCCTTTACTTTATGACTTGCGTTTGTTAGTGAAGCCTTTTGAAATTAGTAGCAAATCATGAACACGTTTTGAAATCAAAGTGAAATGAAATCTGCGTACTTATTATTAAAAACATATTTTTATCGAGATTTTTTATAGACACAAATAGTATCCTAAATGTGTACAATTTATTTTAAAACTAATCACAATTAGTTAAATAAAGTATTACAAAAGAAGCAAGAAAAATACTATATTTTCGTTAGAAATTATGATCGGGTTTAGATTACATTTTGAACGTGAGTTCGGTTTTTGGGGTAACGTTTCTGTTAACGCTTGATTTACAGCGCCTATACAAATCACACTATAATAGTATTTTATGCAACCGTTGTACTAGGTCGATGCAGAGTCAGCCACCGGCTAAGCTTGCACCATAGATTGGAGCGGAGTTTTTTTTTTTTTTTGAAATTTTCTCTTCGTCACGACCTAGCGAAATTTAATTTTTGCATTTTAAAACAAAAATTTCTAAAATCGGTTGAGAACTCGCTGAGATCTGCGCATTGTTACAAAGTCCATTCGAGTCGATCCATGGGAGCTTCGCTCCAACTAGGTCGATGCAGAGCCAGCCACCGGCTAAGCTTGCACCATAGATTGGAGCGGAGTTTTTTTTTTTGTTTTCGAAATTTTCTCTTCGTCACGACCTAGCGAAATTTAATTTGTGCATTTTAAAACAAAAATTTCTAAAATCGGTTGAGAACTCGCTGAGATCTGCGCATTGTTACAAAGTCCATTCGAGTCGATCCATGGGAGCTTTTTGTTTTTTTATCAGAACTTTTTAATTAAGAACAATTTCGAAATTTTCTCTTCGTCACGACCTAGCGAAATTTGATTTGTGCATTTTAAAACAAAAAATTCCAAAATCGGTTGAGACCTCGCTGAGATCTGCGCATTGTTACAAAGTCCATTCGAGTCGATCCATGGGAGCTTCGCTCGCTTCGCTCCCTCCGCTCCAATAAGAGGGGCCAAAAAACGCGAGTGGCATGGGTTACGATGTGAGCGTAGCGAACATCGTAAGAAAGATGCCACGAGCGTTTTTTGACCTACTTATACAACGTTGCATACAATACTTTTTCTACGACTCGACATTTCATAAATAAAATGCAAATAAACAACAAAGAAAATAATTACATGCTCCCGCTCGGAATCAACAAAATTAAAAAGAAAAATTGTCTCTGATAAACTTTTTTTTATTGACATCCATCTGTCAAAAAAATATTAACTTATACATAAAGGTATACGATCACCATACTAAACATCTGTCAAAAAAATTAAACTTATACATAAAGGTTACGTTCACTATACTAAACATCCATGCACTGAAGATAAAACTTTTTTTTTGAAGTTGGCAGCAATGCCTTAGTACAATAAGTTTTTTTTTTATTTGAAAATTGTGTGAATGCAGCTGTTCATCTTGTAATCTGTGGTACTAAGTGATGCTTTTTTGGCGACATTATACCATCGGTTAGCAGTGTGTTTTTGGGCAGTAGAGTATAGACTTTTACAGACTTTCATAATTTATGTCTTTATATTAGAGTTAGTAACTATATAAATGACAGAAAAAAGTACTGGAGTAGAAAAAGTTATTATTACATTTATTTATACCTAAGTTAAACTGTAGTTGAGTTAAAAATTTAACCAAAATATACCCGCCCCCGTTCTTTTCTAAAACACGTTTCATTTTACGAGTTTAGGAGGTAGTCATCTGTTTGGTTGTCAAAATCAAAGCTGTCAGTGTCACTGTCAAAAGGACAAGTAACAGCCGCCGTCGTTCACGGCCGACACCTCATTAATTTTATACTGTACGGTACCCCTTGTGGTACCACAGAAAGAACTTAGCAATGCCGAAAAAGAAGAAGACTGGCCAGCGTAAGAAGGCGGAGAAGCAGAAGCAGCGACAGAAGGAGATCCGCAATGCGCGCGGCCATGTCGACTTGGCGCAGCACCCGTGCAACGTACCCATGGAGTGCGACAAGTGCCAGAAGTAAGCATGGAGCTCTCTTTCTTCGTTCCTTTTATGTGGGATAAATCAACTATCGCTTTCTACCGACGATTGGATCGTTTTAGGTTACGGAAACTATCACTTTTTCTGTACTTCCTGTCCTAGTACCATTAGTACCTATAATGTTTAGATGTGTCTGTCATGGAATTTCGATACTTGACCTTAATTACTTTGTTGTCACTCTTCGCATTAATATAAACTTACACGATTTTCTGACATCACAACCACATGATTTGACTAAAGAGTGTTCTGGTGGTTGCAGGAAGCAGAAGAGCCGCGCGTTCTGCTACTTCTGCGCGGCGGTGCAGCGGCTGCCGGTGTGCGCGCACTGCGGCAAGGGCAAGTGCATGGCCAAGGCGGGGGACTGTGTAGTGCGCCACCCTGGCGTGCATGTCACCGGCCTTGCCATGGTGGTTGGTACATTAACAGATTTATCCACATCCATGTTTGCTTCATTCAAGCAGCTACAGCTCTAGCGTTCAGTCAAATATTAAAATAGGAAATAAAAAAAGCTATTGTCTTAGTCATGCCATATTTGCTGGCAGAAATGGCAATAGCTGCAACTAAAATACTACTGAGCCGGCGGTCCCAGTTCCGGGTTCGAATCCCGGCAAGGGCAAATATTTGTGTGATGAACTTGAATATTTGTGCTTGGGTCATGGTTGTTCTATGTATTTAAGTATATATTTATCCTATATAAGTAACATAACACAAGCCTTCTTGAGCTTAATTTGGGACTAGATCGATTTGTGTGAGGTTGTCTGATAAAAAAAATGTTTATTACATTTGGTGGATGTTCTCAGGGCGCAATCTGCGACTTCTGTGAGGCATGGGTGTGCCACGGGCGAAAGTGCCTCACGGCTCACGCCTGCACTTGCCCACTCACCGATGCTGTCTGCCTCGAGTGTGAAAGAGGTAATTCAACAACTATACAATATCTAACATGGACAATTTATGTATCAATTAATTTACTTTGGCTTTCTGGAAATTTCAAAAGACTGAATATGTTTTAATAACTTAGTTTTTATGAACCCAATGGGATTGTGTTGGACTTGAATCACTTCTAATAGAAAGTGAGGACAAAGTCACAAAAGAAGTCCATTCCCTCCACTCTTAAACTGTTGTTTGTAGTGACTTTGACTTTGTCTTTTCTTTACCCTTCTGCATGTTTTTATAATTGTGCTGAATAAAAAACATTTATATATTTTGAGGATGATTCCTGGAGAAAAAAGCGAGTTAGGAGAACAATTGGACACAATGAAGGGATCCCCTGTAAATATTTATGTCAATGTTCCAGACTATGAACAATGTCGCTCGAATGACGCACCGACTATTGTATGCCTCTATGTCATCATTCTCTTGCCCATACCCTATTTAAATGGGGTTGGCACAGCATGCTTTTTTCTCCCATTCTTCCCTATCTTATCTTTCATCATCTCATCTCGTCGTTTAATTCCGTCTTCTCCATATGATCCGCCACACAATTTCATACTCGGGGTGTTCAGTGCACGAATGTTCCAACACCGGTCCGACAGAGGGCGTCAAATCATCCTTGTTGTAACATAGTAAGTGTTGATGTGTTATAGGCGTATGGGAGCACGGCGGGCGCGTGTTCCGCTGCTGCTTTTGCGAGGGCTTCCTGTGCGAGGATGACCAGTTCGAGCACCAGGCCTCGTGCCAGGTGCTGGAGGCCGAGACCTACAAGTGTAAGTACATTACATATATAAACTCCCATGCCGGTTTCGGCTACGGTGACTGCTAGGTACCACGCCGGTGTTTAGAGGCTCTGGTGTAATCACCATTATCGTGTGCCCTCATATGACTACAGTAGCCAATCTTGTGCGTGAACGTGCGCGAGCATTGGCGGCACGTAAGGACACCGTCAACATTGTATTGATGGCCGTCGGTGGTTTAGCCTTGAGAGCACCACGCTTATAATCTAGATCAGCTTTTCTTTGCTCTTCAAAGTGATCTACTTTTCCATGCACCAAACACCTCCACTCGGGACGACGAGTTGCAACTTCTTCCCATTGTAAGGGATCAATATCACATTGCTTCATATGTCTTTTCTGAACATCCTTGAACCGATGGAACTGGCCGCCCTGTTTCCGCTTACCATCTTGGAGCTCAGAAAAGAAGATGCGTTTTGCTACTCGTTTGTCGACCATTCTCGAGACATGGCCACAGCCACACCAAACATATATGTATCTAAAAAATAAGCTGGAATTTGGCACTTCTTGTTTATAGTATTCCCGTGATACAATACATTGATTTAAACTTACACGTTTTTTACACATTATTGTAACAACACGGAACTTAATCGCATACTTCACTGACGCTCTCCAAGCTGCACGGTCTTGGGCTTGATGCATGCTAGCCTGTAAAGTACACACGCACGTCACGGCTGATCCGATAATGGAGGCGGAATATGGGTATAATTTCCTCAGTCTACTTAACATAGAGTTTGGATTTGTGAGATCGGTCTAAACAAGCAGTTGAAGTTAGCACAAGGAAAAGAAACTGTGAGCAATAAAAGTTTTATTCCAAAATATAATTCTTGCCTAATTTGTTTTTAGACAAACCATATGTTACTTTTGTTTTGATTTAGCTACTATTTGTTGAGAATTCTTTCTTTTATTGTTTCTTATAGGTCAATCGTGCAATCGTCTGGGGCAGTACTCGTGCCTGCGCTGCAAGACTTGCTTCTGCGAGGAGCACGTGCGGAAGCGCGGCGCGGCCCCGCGTCGCGGGGCTCCGCCCTGCCCCAAGTGCGCGTATCCCACGCAGCTCACCTCCGACCTCAGCATGTCCAGTGAGTACTGTCCCCGCGTCGCGGGGCTCCTGCCTGTGCCAGTCTTCGTCCGCGCAGGCATTCGGTGTAATCACCACCGGCTGGAGCGGTGACTGTTTTCCATTTTTGTTTTTTTATTTTTTTATAATATAAGTAATTTTAATAAATAAAATAGGCAAGTCAGTTTTGGTAGCATGAACGCAATATCGCCACTGCTGACCCTTTAAATGTTTTCACGGTGAGCCATACGATGAATAAAACCTCATGTAATAACATAGACATGGCTCCCTAAGAGGTGCAACGACGATCCTGTTACGCTGCAGGCAGCGATTCACAATCAAAGTGAGGAGGTTTCGCCCAGCAATAGATGTGATGCTCGGATGATAGTGACGTGTGTGTTGTGTTGTGGTTGCAGCGCGCTCGCACCGCTACGGGCGGCAGGGCACGGCGGCGGCGGACGACGACGACGACACCGGCTACTCCGGCTACTCGGGCTACGGCTACGGCCAGTCGGCAGGTACGTTTGCGATACACTTTGAAATTACATATCTGATATCACCTTGAAGCATCTGTTTAAAATATGAGCTAGTGGGGACGTGCGATTTCAAAATTTTGATATCATTAGAAACTTTATGTAAGAACACCATCACCATTGTCTCCCGCCCTAAGGCAGACGACTGTGGCTGTCGAACGAATGATTGGGTTGCTGTTTTTATTATAATTATAATTTTATTTGTGTTGAATATTATGTATATGTATTTATATAGATATTATGTAATATGTATTATATTGACAGTTACCTATCACTCTCTCTGTTGGTTTTTGCATTTTCAGGTATATTATTGTATAGTTATAGTTACTCCTTTATATTGTACATGTTGCTTGGTTTGTCTACCATTTACATTTGTTTAGCACTCATTTGCTCAAAGGTTAACTGGAAGAGATCCCTTAAAGGGATAAGTTCGCCTTTGTACATGCTTCTTCCTTTGTAATGTGTTTTTCTTGTTTTTATGTACAATAAAGTGTTTACATACATACATACATACCATTGGGTTGGGTTCGTAAGGACTGGATTGCATAACCTCTATTGGTTTAAGAAAAAAAATTAAAACGAAAATGGCGACTGTGTATGAGGTGCAGTATTTACAGTAAAGCTATGAATTAATTATTACTCATTGTGGCATTGATTAATCTTTTTATTTTTTCCATTTCCATGTAAATTGGGATTTATAAGTAACGATTCTATTTGAATTCCTAGGAGATTATGGTGGCGGCGAGGGCGACGACTACGATGACTCAGAGTCGGGCTCGGACGAGGACGACGACGACGAGGACGAGTCCGAGGAGGACTCGGAGGAGGAGGCGCCCACCGCCGCCAATAAGTGATCGGGCCCCGGCAATTGCTAAACAAATATACATATTTTATGGAATATTTTGCAGATTTTTCATTATTTGTTTTAAAATATTAATCCCGCCTCAAGTTTAATGAAATTATACTCGTACAAGAAGACGTACTTGATATATCGTTTTTCTGTGATTGAATCCCTGTCTTCTCTGTCTTCATAATAGCAGAAGAGGGCTTAATTGCCTAGGCAAACTCTACGGAGAAGGTTGCAATGTAAAAGGGCATCCTAATTTTATTAACGCACAAAAGAAACGGTCATTGCTTGAAATGGAACGTTTTGTGGCTGACTTTTGTGTTACCACGTGCATTATTTAATTTTATACCATGTTGATACGCTGTGGCTATATAGTGTATCGTAAATAGGGAGATCATCCAACTAAAACAAAAAATATTAAGTGACTTAATATAAGCGTGAATAAATTATTGCAGCAGAAAAATAAATGATAAGAATATTACATATGAAAAATGGTAGATTTTAGAGTTTTATTTAATCTAGTGACTGTGGTAGTATCCGATCGGTTCGGTTCGTATGGCAACACCGTCAAAGTCCATTTGACAGATACGCAACTATTTATCGAAAAATATTGTTCCTCAATTTATATCAATTTTGATATCGTATATTGTAGTGTTTGTGTAAGTTTCGTCGTCATATCGAAGTGATTCCGTCCTAGAGTGTTTACGCAGAAGCGCGATGTCGGGCAGCATCGGCGCGCGGTGAAAGTGTAGTGGTCGTGCGACGGGACGCCAGGAGTGTTGTGTGTGTCGTAGGGCGGCATCGGCGGCAGCATGGGCGTCGGGCTGGTGCCGCTGGAGTTCACGGAGTGCCTGACGGACAGCCCGCACTTCCGCGAGAACCTGCTGCGCCATGAGAAGGAGCTGGAGCGGACCTCGCAGCAGGTCAAGAGGCTCGTGAAGGAGGTCAAGGACGTCGTGCATGCTGCCAAGCGTGAGTACCGCCACGGAGTTGACTAGTACTGGCTCTGTTTGTTGAGTAGTTTGGTTGCGCGGCGGGGGCCACGCACTTGCATCCCACTGAGAAAAACATCTGATGCATGGTGAGCCATACCAGGCTATAATGATTGAACACTGCTAATCTAGTCTTGATTGGTCTGGACGAAATGCTTTATAAACTTCACCCCTAAGCTCTAGGGGATTGATCAAGGTATTTTGGGCTGTTGTATGCCTTTACTGATTACAAGCACAAACAGGAAATCTTCTAGTGAATAATAAATTCACAACTTGAAACTATTGTAATTGGCCATAGCCTATAGCAATTTCTATAGGGAAAATAAAATAACTATAGAAAAACTAAAAACAAATCAATTGAATCATATTTATAACTGCAATGACATAATCCCCTAAAACCCTGTAGTGTGTAAACCTCATAACAAAAATGTTTATCCTCAGTATGCATAAGACAAGAACTCCAGCTATGTGTCTAGGCATGTCCCACTTGCTTATCACAAGTCAACTATCATTCTTTAGTAAATAAACAGAACATTCAGTGTTAGTACTGAGGAAATAGTGTTATTGTCTGGCAATAATGGTCTGAAATGACAAATGAGCAACAGCTATCACAGATGGTTATTGTATTGATAGCACTGAATGCTTCACCGAGCATGTGCTGTGTCAGTGTCCTTGTCGGCTGCCCTTGCCTCTGCTCTGCTGGCTGTGTGCCGTGCCATTCTACTGAAATGAGCAATGTATGTAATTTCTATTGTTTGGCCATTTTCATACTGATTTTAGTCGAATTCTCTATTACATCTGGAAAATATTAAATGTTTATAATTTCCTTGTTCTTCTTCTTCTCGTGTCGATGGTTTCATAATATCATACAGTGCGGGACCAGAAAGTGGCGACGTTCAGGGACAGTGACATTTCCTTGTTGTAATTGCAGGTAATTGTTGTAATTGTTTTTATTTAGGTAAATTCCTAACTGATGAGTTTTTATGTATGTATGTATGTTCATTGTACACAAAAACAGTTCAAAATACATTTATAACAAATAAACCTGTGTTATTTTTTTATAAATTAATTTTGAAATGTTTTATACAAATGTGAATTTATCCCTATTAGGAATCTTTTCCAGTTAACCTTTGAGCAATTGAGTGAATTTGGAAAAAAGATAGACAAACAAACACCAATGTACGGTATTATAAATACTATAACTATAAGTACAAATCTTTGGTAAGAAGACACATAAATAGAAAATTTGGAAAGCCATAACTTCTTCTAATTTGTCTTGAGGAATACTTCCTAAATTCAGCAATTTATTCCACAGTTTTACCGCACTTCACTTACACTGACAGATTTACTGTACGATGAGTTCCTTTGTGGTTCTTCTTGCTAAGTATACAATGTTATCAGTGCTGTTAGAATCAAACCTATAAATGTGGTGCTGTCCGTGAGGCCTACTTATAGAATAATAAGCGCCCAGCTTGTTGCGCAACTTGAAAGAAAAGATATACCAAAAATGACAAACAAAAATCCAAATGAATGGACTAGCCAATACTGTAAACCTATGCCATCATGGAAAGATGCCATTTAACAGTAAAGTTCTGCACCTATAAACACAGTTTCCAGGATTCCACAAGTTAACATAGTGCAAAACACGTAACTGCGGGCTCACAAGCTATTTAAGATGTGCCAGTTATCTCCTAATGACAATGTGAGGCATGTGTGACGGGCACTTTCCTAATGAGAGCATGCGCCGTCGCCGCGGTAAACACGGCCCCCGAGACGGTGGACAAAAGCTGCTATTAAAGAAAACTGCTGCCTTGCACAAACAGCTTTCTGCCCAAGAATGTTTGCCAACATTTTCCGCTTATTTATCTATCTCCAACACTCAATTACAGCGCCACCTACCTGCATAGATAATTGCATAATTGAAGTTGATAATACAATATTTATCAATTCTGTAGTACTGTAATCTTTGCTATCTGGCTTTATCTGCTTTATGGTTTCATGTATCAGTTATACAGGTTTTCTGTGTAATTGATTATGTTTATTGATAAGTGTGTTGAATCTATGTGAAGTACGCACAACGTCGGTTTGATTTGTTTACATTTGGTGGAATGGTTTCAGCTTATTATTCTCTCTGGGATCTATTAGTTTAAGAAAAAATTCATTTATCATAATTCAAATTCATAAACAATATTATTTATTTATGTAACGTAAAACAAGTAAAAAATAACGGAAATCAACTTAACCTAAATAAAAGTAACTAATTAAAACTGATGTCCCCCAGATCATGGCACTGCGGCAGGGTACCCATGATGCCGGCTACATTCCCCCACTGAATAGCCAAGCTAATCCTTTGGCGAGGAATGAGCCGGCTCTGTGGTCCGAAGAACATTCTGACAGTTTATTTTTTATTTTTGTGTGAAGTCTGTGGGCGTCCGGACTCCAAGGTCCGAGTGTCTCCCCTGTGCGAGCGCCGCAAATATGAAGTTATTAGAGACCTACATATTTGCGGCGCTTTGCCGCCTCAGCGCAAACCGCCGCCGCCAGCTCTCTGCGACGTACTGGACAAATGGGACGGAGCCAGGGTGTCTACGCAAGAAGCGTCAAAGATGAGAGGCTGTCCCATTTGCCATGGAATGAGGGCCATTCCGTCGGGTCTCTTGCAATCGTCACGTGCGAGGCCAGGTGGTTCTAGTACAGCTGGCACGTTTACGCTGGCAAGGGCCCGACGGATTATGTCGTTGAGACAAGCGCGGCGGGATAAGCGGCAACAATTTTGGGGCCTAAACGGAGACCGACGGCCAGCCTCAGCGAATTGTTGTCCAATAAAGTTGCGCAATGAACGGAAGGATACGCATGAAGCCAGTAGCCTGATTCCCTTTGAGAGGAGGCTAAAAGCCGGGCCTTTTCGGAGTTGCATGTGGCTGAGCTCAGGAGCCAATCGTGGGCCTGGCAGCAGATTGGTTCGTCTTTTCCGGGGCAAGCTGATATAATTCTGATTCAGTGTTGATAGAATGAATTAGATATATTATTTTTGTTCTATGATATTATACGCAATACCTTTATATTTATATAATAATATAGATAAAATTAAGTAAAAAGCCCAAATGTAATATGGAGGCGTTACGTATTTTCAAAGTAAACAGTTAAACACACAACCTTTAGGTAGAGTTGACACAGAACTTTTATAGGTATCTTTACCCTTGACTGTTGAATTCCTCGACTAGTTTGCGACGAACACAATGGAGGAACACTCATTGTACGATCGGATGCAGGCGATGAGTAATGGCCGTCCATTTGCTGGTTTTTGTGTTATCTGTGTAGACCCGCGCCGCGTGGGCCGCGGCCCGCGAGGCGTCGCGTTACTTGACTGACTCAGCGTCTTATCAGCGCCGCGACCCCACCTGCCCAACATTAAGGGCGACGAAGCTCATAAACATAAACACTAGTTGGTCTAGCTGGGTAATTACTTACAGTTCACGAAATGATGCGACACATGTTTCTCCATGTTACTACTCTACTATTGTTACGGGAGGTAACAAAAGAAATATATGAACTCACCTCACTAAATGTGACAATAAAAAGATTTGATTTCTTGTACCTATAAATATATATTTTTTTAATATTAACGTGTATAGTTTAAGTAGGTAGGTATTACGTAGAGAAGAGGTTTCAAGGCACTTTGCTTGTAGTTCCTTGCAACAACTTCAAGATACAAGTTATCAAAGGCTATGATATGACTTCCCCCGCCTCATTATCATTGTAGAAGACCCTTTTTATTAAGTTTCCATTTTTCAAGTAAGTTAAGTTAAAACATTATGTAAGTCCCCTCAGCCCTTTTATATGTGGATGGTCCCTACAACGAACGGTAGTATAGTATATTCGTCGTGTACTAGTCTGGCAGTTTTCCTCGCCGCCGATGATCGCCGGCGCATTTCCGATGAGTAGGCAATTAGCGCACGTTGTGTTAATTGCGATTTCGCGAATTGAGACGTGGTTACTGCGGCGCGACTGGGGTTCCGCCGCCGTTTTTATAACATTAATTAAATATTTGCTTAGGACGTACCTACGGTCTTTCCTAGTCATTGCGTGTCAAACCAATCATCCTGACATTGTACCTAATAGTAATACTTATTGCATTGTTCCTGTTGTGTTACAAACAAGTCTGATTCTGCCGTCAACAGATTCCCGCCACCGGCAACGTAAACATCACCCTCCGCGCTCCGTGCTTAGCCCGGCGCGGCGCTCGCGGTAGTTGCATACCTAATCATTTGATTTCTGTCAACGAGTTATTATCGAAGCGATGCGACAGTGAGTGACATTCTTTGTTGTCCGCGAATGTCATCTATGAATCCTTGTACGGCTTGTTAGTATAACATTGTGTTATACCTAACATGTTTCGATTCGGTGCGTGGTCGATTACTTGTCGCTACTGTATGAATATTAATCATATATAAAGCAGACTTGTGCCCATTTCAGCGCTTTTTATATTACTCCTCCATGATGTGGGGCTAAATAATACTTTTCTTTCTGTGTACCGCATGAAGGTGTCATCAAACGAGTTTTTCTTCGGAAACAGTAGAATACTGGTAATTACTGGGCGATAATGTCAAGTATTTTAATAGCTTTTATTTAACTTGCAATGTACCTATGTATGTAGTTATGTTTGTTCGGGTGGAATCTTGCAACTCAATTTTTAACCGATTGAGCGTTTGAATTAAATTTTGCATAGGTATCTACTTTGGTGAATATGGTACCATGGACCCGGTCTCACTATGGAGCCGGAAGGTGGCCCTAGAATCTTATCAGTGAGCAATTGATGGATATTCAAAGAAAAGTGCAGTTGGCTATAAAATCTTATCAAAGTTGTATGGACGTCACGCCGTGTTTTTTTTATTTTTACGTTTGTCTTGTACAGTCGCCATCATATCATATATCGCAGCATATAAGACGTTCATAAATATCTGAACATGTACTGTAACGCCCAGTCAATAAGGAGTCGTGTTCACATATTTATGAACGCCTTATATGCTACGATATATCTGATGGCGACTGTACTAGGTACTATATCGTCTTTATTTGTGCGTATGCTTCATAACACCATCCTTAAATACAGGAACCGCGTAGTAGCAGTTGTCGAGTACCGACCGAGGCGTACTCACTTCACAAAAACCATTGTTTTTATAACCAGTATTCTTTCCGATGAAATCAAATGTAAATAAATAATAATAAATAAATAAATATATAATCGATTCCCAAATTAAGCTCAAGAAGGCTTGTGTTATGGATACTAGACGACGACATACGTACTTATATAGATTATATACTTAAATACATAGAACAACCATGACCCAAGCACAAATATTAGAGTTCATCACACAAACATTTGCCCCGGCCGGGATTTGAACCCGGGACCGCCGGCTTAGTAATAGGCAGGTGTCTACAAACCGAGCCAAACGCGTCGTTAAATTGATTATAAAAGTTTATACTGCTGGTTTTCTTCTGTGATGTGGCGGGGCAGTTACAATGCCGACATGTAATATAACGTCATTACTGGTACGGAACCCGTCTGCGTGAGCGCACACCGCGCGGCTCTTTATCGAGTGGCGACGAGTTGACTCACCGATTACCATACTTAATGCTCTCGTCAAACAAAT
The DNA here is from genome assembly GCA_947623375.1 of Apotomis capreana. Classification (NCBI taxonomy): domain Eukaryota; kingdom Metazoa; phylum Arthropoda; class Insecta; order Lepidoptera; family Tortricidae; genus Apotomis; species Apotomis capreana. The sequence goes on along the minus strand of OX392509.1, from coordinate 144,649 downwards.
CGGCCGCAGCCTGCACTTGTGGCGTGAAGAGTGGGACGACGTGACGTCATACACTAACCACCTAGCTATCTGCAATGGAAAATAAATACACACGTAACACTTACATAAGCACTTTTTAATTGCTGCTGATGCATATTCAAAAGTTGCATCTTATTAATGGTTCCTGTTTAAGCCTCGTTAGCACCTCGCTTTGTATGCAATGCAGTCTCATAGAAACTAAACTATTTTGGTTTAATTATAAGGTATCTGTCACTTTCCATCCCGAATTCGACCCCGAGAATGACGGAAGATGTTTTATTATTTACTTAGCGACCCGCTCCGACTTCGCACGGGTGCAATGCTGATACTAAATTGTACACCTTTTTAAGGTGGACAAAACTGTAGTACATTATTTTGATCTATCTCGTTGGGTTCAGCCAGCGTTTCCAATATAAGCGAAAAAAAAACTGTTTATTTACGACATTATATTAGAAATTAGAAACCTCTAAAATTATCAGTGTTTCTCTACTAGATTATGCATGTATTATACATATAAACCATCCTCTTGAATCACTTTATCTAATTAAAAATTCAAATACATCAAATCCGTTGCGTAGTTTTAAAGATCTAAGCATACAGACAGACAGCAGGAAGCGACTTTGTTTTAAACTATGTAGTGATGTAGTGGTCTATAGCATGATAAACTCGGCCACCCGCTGGTGTGAAATTAGGTGACGTGAACATGAGTTCTAACTTGGCTGTTCTCGGTGAAATCACCGCGACAATTTGAGTGCGAATAGAAACGGCTCATTAGCTGAATAAGGAGCGCTCCTCGTCTCCCGTGGGCGGGGTCAGTGACCGCGTCAGCCTCGTTCCAGCCCAGACGAATACACAGCCAGCCTTCCTAAATAGCACTACCGAATTTACTGCTAGCTTGCACATAAATCGAGTTGAACGTCAGACGAGAAATAAGGGTGTTATAAGATTAAAGTAGGTCCCCCTTCGTCATCGTAGTCCCCAAGGATGATTCGTTTTTGATCTAGTTATTTTGTGTGAAAGTTTACTTTACCGATAGTATTCTTAAGTATGAATGAAGAAGATAGGTTCACCTGTTTGAATACCATTTTGTACGGGCCTTGTTCATAATTTCAGCATCAACATTGTCGATGCGTATGAAAATGCAGCGGTAGTGTTTATACAACGTAACGTCACAGGTGTTACAGGACAGGTGACACTCCATGTTGATGCATGATAGTATTTCCACGGTAGTACAAAAACTGTTCGTGCCAAATACATTATCTTCAGTGATTTGAAGCATAGCGTGTGTGTCAATTTTAACAGACATTTACTGTGTTTTTTTACATTAGGAATCCTTTACTATAACATAGATGATCTCATAAAAGCGTATAGTTAAGGCAGTATTTCTAAAAAGCACAATTCGTGACCCGTTTGCTCCGCGTGTCCCGATGTCCCCCGACCACCTGCGCGTGCGCTCACCTTGGCCGGAGAATGTGTCGCACAGACGCTGCCGGCTCGGCCTTTGAAAACTGCATGCCTTTCAAAGGAGAGTACGTTATTGTCTTCTTGGTATTGATCTCGGCGCCTTCCGAAACAACTGTTCAGATTACTTAAAAAATACCTAAATCATGGTAAGTGTGCCTATAAACCTATAATACCTGAAGACTTCCCTCGAGTTCTCCAGGATCCCATCATCTAACTTCATGATCATGACAATGGGACTATTAAGAAGAATAAACAAAAAAATATTTTTTCTAATCGCCCAGTCGTCTTCGCTTCGAGTAATCGGGGAACATACAAAAAAAACCGGCCAAGTGCGAGTCGGACACGGCACGAAGGGTTCCGTACCATCAAATAAAATAACTGGCCGGGTTAAGTTAAGTTTGCACCCGGTATATATATATATGGGGTCGGATACAAATGAGGTGCAAGTTAACGCCGGTCGGTCGGTTGCGACAGCAACAAAAATACATCATCTCTGAACATTTTAACTGTTCATGAGATACAGTCTGGTGATAGACAGATGGACTAACGGACAGTGGAGTCTTAGTAATAGGGTCCCATTTTTACCGTTTGGGTACGGAACCATAAAAAACAACATACCGACGAATCGAGAACCTGTTCTGTGTTCCATGTTTTGACAACATGTTAATAAATAGGCTCACTCACTTGTATAACAACTGTTCCTCGACAGGTGCTAGTAAAATATGCGCCTCTGGAGAAGCACTAAAAAATATGTCATCGTCATTAGACATTATTCTTCAAAATCTCACATCTTGGCACTAAATTCAAACTCAGATACGACTTTTGTTATTAACAGATTCTTAATGTAATCGGGTTGTTTCGAAAGGCAGAAGTGAGCGGAAATCGAAATCTCTGTCTCCTATGTAGTGTAGTGTATTGGCGGACAGGCCGGATTGTATACGCCTTCAACATCACTGAAAGCAATACAAATACGATTCTACAGCGGTAGAAATGTTACTAACTACTTACTGTTAATCTCACTGCGGCGCGGCAGCACGCGACAATCATTAATACAACAATCATATTTATATTTTTCTCGACGTATCCGTCAACTATTTTTAAATTTTGCATTGAGCAATTAGCTTAAAACTTACTTACTTATTACATTATTAGAGTTATGTTATATGTTATTGTTATTTCAATAACCCCAGGTTTTGGGCCGCCGCCGCCGACGTAAGAAATCGTGCGACAGTTCGTTATTATCGGTCGGTTTCAAGTCCGGGTGTGGGTGTGAGTCCTTTAGCCCTCCCCTGTTCAAGTCTTATTCAAAAAAGTCGCGGAGTATATTTGAATTAGATACTTTAGGAGCTTGTGCCCACGGAAGATCAGCGTCGTGGTGCCCACGAGTGCTCCCATGAGCGTATGTGCTGAGATTCTGGATTCTATTTTTGCAACCTAGACACCATTTCTGCTCTCCTAGTGATAAATGCATTAACACTAGTGCTTTCACGATCAAATATAAAGCACTGCACCTCATTCCAACGCAAAAAGCATTTAACTTAATTACTGCAGTAACTGCTAATACTGCACTTATCTAGGAGGGCAGATTTAGCTCGTAGTTAAGTCACTAATTCAATGTTTTTTTTTGTTTATTTCAATGTAAAATATAATTTGTATTGCAATAGTAAATCTAACTTCTTCTTGTACCCCATAACCCTCAACCCTAGATCCGCCTCAAGAGAGCCCTAGAATTGGGCTTTCGATATTGTACACAATATAATTGTCAAGTTTAGAAAAAAATACTCATACAAAACACACATTAAATTAGCGTATTTTTACAATGATAAAAAATTGGGCAAGTGCGAGTCCGACTCGCGCATGAAGGGTTCCGTACCTATATATATGTATATATAGGTATAACAAGTTTGTTGTATGGGAGCCCCCCTTAAATATTTATTTTATTTCATTTTTAGTATTTGTTGTTATAGCGGCAATAGAAATACATCATCTGTGAAAATTTCAAGTGTCTAGCTATCACCGTTCTTGAGATACAGCCTGGTGACAGACGGACGGACGGACGGACGGACGGACAGATGGACGGACGGACGGACGGACGGACAGCGAAGTCTCAGTAATAGGGTCCCGTTTTTACCCTTTGGGTACGGAACCCTAAAAATAGAGGTCATAATGATAGCACACCCGTTGAAATTTAACTGTCGGGATCGGGATCACGTCGGGACCCCCTTTGGTACACTCCAACCCCCAATTGAAGTCTTCCTCAAAATAAAAAAATTGTGTGATTAACGAGGTGTATTGTTTGCAGGGCTAGGCGCCGCGCAGCTGGCGCTGGCCGGCAGCATGGAGCAGTTCGAGTTCGCGTGCATCGGCGCCTCCATGACGGAGGACGAGCGCGTCATCTCCCACAGCCTGCACCACTTCGCCAAGCTGATGCGGACCATCGAGGACGAGCGGGAGCGCATGGTCAGTACCGCACTAGTCATCTTCCAGGGTCGGGAGCTGGACCAAGTAAACTCGGATTCGGCTTGCCTAAAAGATACCTTTGAAACCTATAGTGCCATTGATTGCTAAAGCCTCAAAAGCTTTATGCCAGTTTCGGGTGCAAAGCAGTAATCCATGAGAAAATACTGCTTGTATCCGAGAAGTATACCTATGTGGAGCTTCGGTCTAATGCACATTCTCGTGTTCAACATCAGTGCCAGTGGAATAAATATGATACAAGTTCCGGGATGTAGAAACAATGTGAAGTGTTTGTAAAATTTACAGAATAAGGTGACTTGTAAATGTCTCAACTCAACCAAATTTTTAGAGGAAAGTTCAGTTAACTCCGCAAATGGCGTTTCATCATCGCGTCGAGTAATGTTCTATGTAGTCGGGCCGCTTCAGTAGGTCACCCTTTTCCCTTTCTCGTCGGCGACGGCGGCGTGTCGCTCGTAACGAATGTGTAAACAGCGGAAACTGCCGTCTGCCTAATGCACGGTTAGGTTCTTATTGTTACTGATGGTAAAACGTGCCAAACTGGAGCTAAGTCTGACATTATAATATTGAACAGACATGTATTTATTTATTGATTTTTATTTATTTAATCTTTATTGCACAAAAGAAAACTTATCGTGCAAAAGGCGGACTTAATGCCATGAGGCATTCTCTATCAGTCAACCTTTGGGCAAAGCAGATAAATAGTATTGATAATTTGTATCACAAATATACGAGAAAAAAAAAATTGTTCTGTTGTGCAACACAGCTGAGATTTTCCTTTTTCAAAGTCGGTTAAAAATAAGTTCCTAAACCGTGGTTTCGTAAAGTCCATGAAACCCCAAGGTTTCCATGATGCGGTTGTCAGGGTAAACAGTTCCTACAGATGATTCATGTACTGAGTAAGAGTCTGAATATGTTAACGTAGAGTATCATATTTCGTGCACTAAATTCAATTGTCAAACATCCTATACGCTAGGTCGCTGAGTAAGCGTTTTGTGTGAGCGGAGTGTCCTAGCCCACGAAGTAAGAATGCATTGTGCGTCCTCGTGTCAAGGTCGCGGCGCGGGCGCAGCCGCTGCAGGCAGCGCTGCGGTGACGTTTCATGTTGTGTACAATAACGTGCTTTGTCTCTTAAGATAGGTTCAACACCTTTTCAACAGACTTCCAAAACGAGGAGCTTTTCAAATCCATTGTACTTTTTATGTTTGTTACCTCAGAACTCCGTCATTCATAAACTGATTTGGAAAATGTCTTTTTCGAGAGGAGGCATCTCCAAGTTAGTCCCATAAAAATTGGTGAAGATTTGATGACTAGATCCATGAGGAAGAAGGAACTCCTCAAATATAGGCTCACACATCGTTGGCGATACTTTACTTAGTTACTTGTTCAGTTGTTCTCGAAAACGATTTGTTCTCGGTGAAGTCGGTTTTTAGGGTTCCGTACCCAAAGGGTAAAAACGGGACCCTATTACTGAGACTTCGCTGTCCGTCCGTCCGTCCGTCCGTCTGTCACCAGGCTGTATCTCAAGAACGGTTATAGCTAGACAGTTGAAATTTTCACAGATGATGTATTTCTATTGCCGCTATAACAACAAATACTCAAAATAAAATAAAATAAATATTTAAGGGGGGCTCCCATACAATAAACGGGATTGGTTGCGTTAACTTTGCACCTCATTTGTATGGAGCGCTATATCTAACGGTGCAAACTTAACTTAACCACTTAAGGATGGAAAATGTTTGTACGGAACCCTCGGTGCGCGAGTCCGACTCGCACTTGACCGGTTTTTAATTGTTTCTATGTTATTTTTAAATATTGACGACAAAGAGCCACATGGCGTAGTTGTGTGATAGGCTATTACAATGTACGACAGAGTGTTTACAAACACAACACCCGTAACTCGTCCATAACGCCGGACCGGACACGTAAGCGTCCACCTGTGAAGAGATAAGGCCTACAAATTGCCACTTATAATGCAGCTTCGTTTGTACGACTACGTACAACTTGTTACGCATAGGTGTTATTGTTACTGAGAATGATCCCGTGATCAATTGGACCAATGACGACGACATTTGCAACTTTAAATCGGCTCCTTTTATCTGAACGGAAGAAAAGAAAAAGGTTTGTTTCTTTAGATACTTAACTAAATCGCAGAAACCACGAGACAAGTCTTTCAGCCGATCGAAATCATTAATGTATCAGGATCAGGACGTCCACAGAAACTGATTCCTTCCGTCTTTCAGAAAATGTTGCCTCTTGTTTCTGGAGAAAGGTAATTATCTCCGTCTTGCCCAGATAAATTATTTCACGCTATGCCACTGTTATGTATTTGAATTTGAATATGTAGGTATTGGCTGAATATCTTCTTGTGTAAGTTTTTTTAATTTTTTAATCTCCTACTAACACCGCTTAGTTTCTATTTATTTGCTATGATTTCATAAGAACTTCTAGATTGTTTGTTGTTATAAATACGTCATTATTATGAAGGTATTGGTGCTATTACGTCGTCGCATTAACACTCATACAGGGGGGGTGTTAACGTGGGCTCCATTCCTGTATTCCTTAATAATATCAATATCTTGAATGAAATAGAAAATAATCTTTAAGTACCAACTATGAGTTGCCATAAAAATAAGATCGTTGACCGGGACAAAATGTCCCGAGAAGTACTGAAATAGCGGAAAGGCCACCGGGACACCACTCTTCAAACCGCGGGAACATGTCCTAGCGTACCAGGACCAGGACGGATAGCAATTGGCAACCCGAACATAGAGATGTGTCTATTGATAATAGAGTCTGCAAATGTTCAGATAATAAACGGTTAGATTTTGTCCCCTTCGCAGCTTCAGTTGCGGGTGTCTTCTAACAGAGTAATAACATTAAAACCCGAAAGTATATCTTGGTTCTTATGTATTTTCATATGTATATGAGGGGTTTTCTTAATGGCGACGCGGAATGAATAACCTCGCATCATTAGGTATTGATGTGCTGTTATCGACCGGTACGTAATCGCGTCCACCGGCCCCGGCCACTCTCACTTTCGTCCGGGTGCGCGAGCGCCTGCGACCGGTCACCGACTCGGCGTGGCCACAACGTGTTCCTGGCCGCTATGTACGGTCAGACTCAAAAGCGCACCGTTTTTAAGTCAACTCCGTCCATGTTTATTGTTTTGTTAGTAATCCAACTTCGTTTAATATCCCGTGTCGTCTATGTCTTATAATATTCCAAATCGTTCACTTCTGATCTTGTCAACGTTCATATTCTCGACCTATCGACCCACATCCAGAAAAATATGAAACTTTAAAAGATCTCATACTTCCTTTGGCATTTATGTGTTAACTTTATTTTAGGTTAGCTGTCAACAGAAGCGGAGCATAAAAAATTAACCAATCAGGCAGCGTCTTTGTGAAGCAAGAAAAAAATAAAATAAATATCGGACAGCCTCACACAAATCGATCTAGTCCCAAATTAAGCTCAAGAAGGCTTGTGTTATGGGTACTAGACGACAATATACGTACTTACATAGATAAATATATACTTAAATACATAGAACAACCATGACCCAAGCACAAATATTCGAGTTCATCACACAAATATTTGCCCTGGCGGGGATTCGAACCCGGGAATAAGTATATTTAAATTCGAGGAATGTGATTGATCCATTTTAATTATTTAATTTTTCATTTAAATTATTTTAACAAGCCGTCAATCGTATTGATCACTAGGCAGGCATATCAAGTTGACAAGTTAGCGAGTCGCGTGTCCTTGCAGTTGTCATTCATAGCACGGCGCAGGCGCATCCATCCGTATGTTTGTATGTACACACGCCGCGTGTCCCGCGGAAGTGGCTCTCAATGGGCAGTTCGGTTATAAGGATGTCGTCGCTCCGGATTAGCTCACGTCGTGTTGTCTTGACCGCTAACTGTTCATTGCGTAATGATAACAAAAGCGGTCGTCCGCTTTGGACGCAATTACGACATTATCCTGTTTGGTGTGGTTTTAAGCCTTAAGGTAATTACCATCTTATGTACATATGTGTGAAGTATATAGTAAATTTGCAGCTAGATCAGAAAATATAAGAGAGACACACAACTAAGTTCGATGTGTGAGTAAAGCGACGTCAATAACTTGGCGATATTGTCTTTGGAATTTTTTGATAGAATATATGTATCTATGGAAAGTGCCTGGTGGGGTTTTAATTTAACCAGTCTTGTTTAATGGTTCTTTACGATAAGAAGAACAGTGAGCTGTTTGCGTTTGTGTGAGTGATGGCATTGAAGATTAATCAAATCTTGCCTATAATTTTTTTTTTGTCATAACTGTCATAATGTAACTCAAACACGTGTAAATGCCTGGACGTATTACGTAAAATTTGTCAATAGTAAATAGTTGTAGTGTGTCGAAGAATATCTGCCTGGTTGTTGCTGGTATCTACCACCACCAGGCGATGGTAGATAGCAGGGTATCATAACATAATGTTCGCTGACGCACCGCTCCGCCCACCGCGGCCATGTGCCGCCTGCGCCTGACGTACCCAACATTACCGTGTTGGGTGACATATATCTACAGTTCTCCCACGACTGTTGCAGTCTACACTACTGACCAACCAAGGTCTAACAAACTTACAATTTAGGCTGAATTTCACCGCGCTATGTAGGTATATAAGCATAGTAGCTAATAATGGTTGATTAACTATTAAGAGCACGATATAGTTGGGCAACGTAAAATTATTACTATTATTATTCTTCGTACTAAGTTACAAACGATGTGTGACAATAATATCCAAACCGTTTAAAAGGACTTGAACAGTAAATGTAACCTATGCTGGTAGGTAGGTAATTATTAACTATAACATGATCTCGATTTTGTAACTGTTGTAATTCGGACAACTGTTTCGCCAGCACATCGAGTAAACTTATCTATTTAGCGCGTATGGTTAATATTGGCCGCTGGTTTGTTTACGCGGCCGACGTGTTTACGGACGCGCTGAAAGCTCGCTGCTCGCCACTACGAGAACGACGCACGTGTGAGAACACAAAACGGGCATTTACGGTCTATTGAATGGATAGGGCTGTCCGTTGAGAACTAGATTATCTTTGATAAACAGTCTAGTCGGTCCGCTAAATACCTCGTTCATGAGCCCGCCATAAACAACGTGCCCGCTGTATACACTCGCCTTGTTAGCGCGAGGCAAGCGTCTTGCTCTTCGTATCAGTCGTGTGGTGTCAAACTTAACAATGACTTACTAACTTAAAGTCATATGTCCACACTTCCACAGCAGGGCTAGCATATCTTGCCGCGCCTTTGCTTATCGCGCGCCCCAGCGTCACCTGTCTTGCTCGCACGGTGTTGAAAGGAAAGTGACGGGAGCATTTGTCGCGCGACAAAGACGTGTGTCATAATAGTTCTGCTAGACGTGCTAGTGGGGCATAGTTGCTTTTTCGCCTAGGGCGGCAAGGGGTAAAGTGTTCGAATCACAAGCCACTGTGTATCGGCTTGTATGAACGCCGGACGCCTCTACGCTGCAATCTTTATAAGTAAGTAAATAATAGATGTGAGTGTGTAAAACCGGCATGGTTCTGCCGTGCCCTCGCTAGCATTTGTTTACGTTCACTTTCAAGGCAGGTATTCTTTACCCACTTTAGCGCCATAGAAAATTTAAATCGGTTCTCGCGCGCACGCTCACTCGCTGTTAATGAAATGACAATGAAGGTTATGGGCCGTTTGCTCAGGTGCGCGGAGCCCTGGTTAGATAACATTGTGGTGCGCAGAGACAATGTGCGCTGTCGCGAATCCATTAATATTAAAAATCGGGGCAGGTGGCTTGGGAACAGTTCAACAGACGCAAACATCTGTAGCTCGACGCTTTCACGGCGTTAATGAATGAGTCCTACACATACACACGCTGATAACAGTGATAAAAGTTGAGACATGGCCATGCATATTAAATGACATACATGCCATGGGTCTTATACCTAAGTTCTCGTAGCGGTACGCGGTATTGTCAAGTGCTCCATTTCTCTTCTTCTTCATCTCAAGAAAACATTACTACTTTGAACTTGGAATTTTTACGTTTATATATTAAGTTACCTTGTCGCCCTAAATTCCGAATACGTTACCTGTGTCTTATTTTATGTCACCTTGCGATTGGTATATCGTTATTCATAGCGTAAATGGTAATAATCGTACAAATGTCTCGAGGCTACGTATCCTTTAGCTTGGGCCTCTAATGTTTGAGTTTATGTTATGTAGAAACAGTGGCGCCCTCCACGTCTCCACAGGCGCATCGCTGAAAGGTCTTAGACCTAATCAGGAAACTATTGGGTGAGGGTCATACGATCGGTCGTTGTGGGGATCCCAGGGGTTCCACTGGATTTCTTGCGGCTGTTATTGATGTGAAGTGTAATAAATGTTTGTTTGTTTGTCGACAGCTGGGGCGCGCGCACGAGCAGATCATCGCGCCGCTCGAGAAGTTCCGCAAGGAGCACATCGGAGCCGTCAAGGTGAGCAGCACGCGACACACCACACAACCCTCGTCACGTGTCACTAACTGCGGAGATGTAGGAGTAATGATCCGAGTGCTGTCCACTCTGACTGTCCCCCCCGCTGGCTCAGAATACCCGTCATGTGCGCTGGCTGCCAGTCTATGACAATAACATAATTAAGTATGTTCACTCCCGTGACATGATGAAATCCACTTATGCTATCAACTACTGTCCACTGTTGAGCTCAAGCTGCCTGTCGCGATATTTTCCATTATATGTTTGAAAAGTACCTTTACTAGGTACCTACCTAAATCGTAATCGTTTAGCTAGATGGGTAAATCTATTTTACATAGGAAAGTACCGTGAGTCTCAGATATTTTAAAATACATAAACGGGTTTCCTCACGCCGTAGAAGTCGAATAACGCTCGACATGTTTCGAATCGGTACGCGATTCATCACAGGAGAGCCGATCAGTCGCGGCGGCGGCCAACCGAACTGTTCGTGATCGGTCGTGTTGTTAATATGGCTACTATGTATAAGCTGCATAAAACTCATAAATCTATGTATAAGATGCATAAAATACGAATGCATTTTCTACGACCTCACTAGGCTCGCAGACACGCTAGCTATTACCTAATGGCACCAGTAAGTCCCATAATACGGTGTTTATAATGCTGGCAGTAAAGCCCCTGCTTAGCTGGACTGTGTTCTATGACGTGCCAATCAGGCATTATGGTAAGCTCATATACATATATGTATGCCATGCCGTGGTAGGTATGTAATCCCTTTTCAAATAATTAGATTTATAAAACTTTTTAATATCGTAAATGGGCCATTTCTCAATTCACGCTTTTCTCCGATACCGAAGATCTGCTTGTTGAACCTTAGTAGGTAGGTTAGGTTTGTTTTATAAAAGTACAATTTCAAAAGGTTAATTTGAGAGACCCTTCAGAGTACACTCTTTTTCGAAATCCAAAAATATCCGTTAAGGGGCTCCCTACAGAAATCAGCCAATTTGATGATTATTACATCGTATCTAGTTTGTGGATTATAGAGTTATAATGTCCTATTTAATATATATTGTAGTATGGTCTATGCTTAACACTTTATAGTGACCCGAATTTTGATTTAACGACTGTGTATTTTATAAAAAAATATTCGGTGATGGACCAAAAATACACTAATCTCGTTTCTACTTTTATCCCCGGTGTATATGTAGAAAATATCTTACATTTTATTGTTCTAAACCATATTCCACAAAATTTGTTGTGAAGCTTTTTCTATTTTTCTCAATACTAAATTTTCGAGAAAAACGCAAAAAACCGTTTCCACAACTTTTTCCCCGAAAAAATCGTAAACTTTGACGGCCTGTATCTCAACGTCAGTGACATGTGAAAGGTACTTGATACGGTATTTTGTTGTGGAAAAACTATATTATTATGATTAGCTATTTATAATATGGGAAAATCTATCGCAACAGATCGAAGGTCATTGAGAGCGGGGAGCCCCTTAATATCCTCCCTAGCATGCCCGTACATGTATATTTGAGATGGCCTAACGGGGCCTACGTTAAAGATAGCCGCTAATATGCGAGTAAGTCACAATAATTTTATTGATAGTGTTAATATAATGACTAGCCAGTGAATCAGTGTCTTGTGCCACTGCGCACACAAAGCGCATCTGCGTCCGCCAGCCGCGTGCGCGCATCTTCGTCACTTAGAACACTCGGTCGCTATACAGTTCACACGTGAGCGCCGGAAGCGAGCGTCACAGTATAGATGACACTGTCCCATTTAATGCGGCTTTTTATTCGCTGCAGACAGACGTCTGTTTTAATCCTTAGCCATAAAGACGAATGAAGTTGTTTATGGATTTCCTGGTTTATGGGTTTGCTTATCCCCGGCGCAACAAATACAAATAATTTATTTCGGGCTTTGAATCCACTGTATTAGTGGTTGCGAGCTATGGTTAACAACGGAGTTGCTGAACGACGTGATTTCTTGCATATATAATAGAACCTGAATTGGAAATTACTTTTTGTTCCTTAATAAGACAAGTCTCCCACAGGTTAAGGAAAATAATAAGTAGTTGCGCTATTATTAGCTCGTACAATGCCACAGGTGGACTTACAGATACATTACGTTAACACTCCTTCATCGTCGGGGCTAATAAAAAACAAAAATATCTTCTCGACAGACATGGCTATTAGATTAAAAAACGCATTTAAATCGGACTATCCGTTTGGGAGCTACGATGCCACAGACAGACACAGATACACATGTTAAAATTATAACAGCCTTCTTCATCGGGGGTTTATAACGTGAACGAGGAGACGTATAACCTTTGATAAAAAGTCCTCGAAACTATACCTACTTAAACTACAAGGTAATATGCCTAATCACATGGGACGTGCGCTCCGTAGTGTCAACTGTTAACTTACGCTCTTCATGGGTCCGCTGTGATTGTTAAGCTACGTACAGTCAACCAATTTGATTTGTGGGCCACAATGATATGAGATTTCAAGCGGCTTTCATATTGACGTTCACTGTGACAAGGTACGAAATGGCCTAGGAATCAAATTGGTTGACTGTACCTATGTAAAAATGATACGGTACCGTGTAGTGTTCAACATGTTCTTTGTATCAAGTTGCTTGTTTATGTCAGGTTTTTGTATATTTAATTGATTTTTACAAATCTAACGTCAATCGTTAAAACCCATTACCTCCTGTTCTAGATGCTGTGCAAATGATTATCTTGCTCTACCCTTTGTCCTTTCCTGACACGAGAATTGTCAATCCCTTCTGAACATGCATCTTCAAGCGTGCAGATAAATAGCTCCCGCTTTGCATGAATTTTCTTCTTGATGTCTTTTGGATGCGACAAATCCCTATCAGCTATCCCAAGCTAGTTCGAATCGGTTAAGCAAATTGAACCCATGATTGTGAAGTCGGGACCAGCCTGCGAGGCGAAGCGATACGCCGGCGCGCTCACGAACATTAATTAAAAGTAAAAGAAAAACTTTATTATTTCAAGTTAGAGTTTTTACGAGGCACGCATAGCGTGTCGCATAGTAAGCTATTCGATAGCAGTCTCGCAGGCACGCGTCGGTACTGTATGTTACTGTCGTTTCAGGGTCGGTAAGGCTTTAATTTTCTATTATTTCGGGAAAAAAATAACATAACTTAAAAAGAGATGAAGCAAAAACTTCATAATGGAAATAGAACTATTAAATACAAGCTACTACCCTTGTAGTAAAAACTGTTGAATTCCGTCCTGTCGTTTTGTTGTGGTAAGGTAAGGACACAAAGTGATCCCGATATTCATTGGTCCGAGAGATGGCACCTGTTGTCCATACTATTTAATAACCCACCCATGCACCCCGTTGTTAAAAGTATAATGAATATACTTTGAGATCAGGATACCCCAGGATCCTTACGGAAACGGATTCTACAAGGTTACAATACTTGAGATTGCTGCAGCTACTCGCACGAAAGTGGCGAGGCATAAAAGTCAGAGTATTTACTTCAACTGCAGTACAATAATCTCAAATGATATAAATTGGCAACTGGTTGCGTATGAAGAATAAATATTCTTCTATCACAACTGGTTGCCATGAAAGACTAAAAGATCTTCGTAGACAACTGGTTGTGAAACACAGTTGCGATGGCGGCCGAAAGGTAAAAATACTGCACACTCGTAAATCAGGTTCTTGGGATATCTAAAGGCAAGGTATTCTGTAAAGGGCCTCTGCGAAACGTGCAGGGTTGGCTTATTAACGTCATTAGCGCCCGCGAGGTGCCGTCGCCGTGCGGGTACAAGGTTGCCGTGCTGTAGATACATCGGCGATAACTCTCAACGATCTACGAAATAATGTTGCGATGAAAACAAAATATACAACGGCCATCTTCTATTTGATGCCTTCCTTACTGCTGAAGATCGTGACTCTTAATCTTGTCCGCCAGCTGTCGCCATCGGTTTGCGCTCCGCTCAGTTGCTGGCGACGCTGCGCTGACTGCGCTAGCTCTTTGAATGTCTGGTTTGACCTCAGCCTCGAGGTCGTTTCGGATTCCAGCCTCTCTATTGCCATAAAAGTCACTAACATAATATGATCCGTCAATGTGTCAGCAGTCAGCACTTAATTTAAAAGCTTGCGCCTATATGTAGTTATGTTTTAAGTACCTTTTCTCTGGAAATCCAAGATATGCTGCTGCGGTGCGAGGACATAGTTGTCGTGGGTACTACGTCGCTTCATAGTTAGTTAACTGCTTGACAACGTATTGAGTGTAAGCCGGCCTTCCGTCCACGGTAGCCTGCCCGCGTGTCGTGATTGATACCGGAGCACGCGGCGCTGAATTTTTTGCGTTCGTAACCCGATCGGTATCGGTTACGATCTGGCCGAGATCAAGGCTCTATGTACGGCTGGTTCGCACTTCCACGGCTATAATGTGGTTACGAAACGTTTAGTTTCAACAAATTTATCTGTCACAATATCAACTTGCCTAACTTCAAATTACGCTGTCAAACTAACTGCCTAAAAGTTCTAATGACAAGGCTTCTGATCCAGCGTTTAATCGAGACAATTGTATTGAAATCTATATTGTGATATGATCCACGCATAAATTGACTTTGTTCCAAAATGTAATTGCAATGCAACATATACAGAAACGTTACCTACAAATCTATAAGATTTTTTATAGCTAGGATGTGGATGCCAGTTTACTAAAATGCGTAATTTTACGAGTACGACAGTACGAGTACATACTTGTTATCATTCTTTATAGTGGTGTGTAGTGTAGTACATTAGACGAACAATCTTCTCAAACAGGTATGATCTGTGTTCCAGGAGGGCAAGAAGAAGTTCGACAAGAAGACTGCCAAGTTCTGCCAGAGCCAGGAGCGCACGCTCTCGCTCTCCACCAAGAAACAGGAAAACGTCTTCCAGGAGGTCAGTTCCTCGACTGAGGGCTTATGAGTCTCCGCTCACTGTTTTCATTCTCCAATCATCAACAATGATAAGATAAATGACTTCTTCTTATCGTCATATTAAATCAAGACTAGGGCAAGCGATTTGTCAATACATTATCCAAGAGTTATATTCTCTCCATGTCCAACCATAATGAATTATAGAGGTGACATCATGGCAAAGTATAATAAACTTATAGATATTTGATACCTATCAGGATGCCAACTTATCTGATTAAACGGCGAATAAAATCTCGTTTACTATTTGTCCTGTTTTTAATTAGTTCGAGTTAGTAGTCCTACTAAACCTGTCTTATCGTAGACGGAAGTTATCGCGATTAGGCGCATAGTACGTGTGCAGTCATTTGGGCATCTAATAATAACCGATTTTGTGTTTATTCTATTTTTCGCCTTCAAGCGGGCGCATTACCGAAAGGATCAATAAACAATCACGGACGATAATAGGAACGGTGATGCATTTGTGGGCTTTCACTCGGCGGAGCTGCTATCAGTTGCTCATATTAATAGTAACAATAACTTTCGTCGTCGCTTGTCGATAGCGCAATGCATTACTAATACAACACATTATGTTAGATATACTTTATAAATTTTATAATTGATGTAAGGTTGTGCAACTAGGCGCCATGCCGTGTAGTCGCCCGGCGCCAGCGGCATTACTGATGAGGTTGGGAAACACATTGTCCCACTGATTTATCTACAATTACCGTCCTTAGGTATCAGTAGGCCAGAATATAAGGATTACAAATTTCAAAATACACGCAATACACGTTACAACTTACTAAGTTAAAGTAAAACTGCATTTGATCTAAATCACATTACCTTAAATATACATTTTATGGACTTCTTTCCATAAAAAATTGGCTAAACTTTTTTTTAAATACATAAAATCGATACCTCCTACGTATACTGATGTAACTGACATTTTTACGATTTTCGTTTTTTTGCATATTTAGGATCAAAATACTTATATCTACATGCTATAAAATTTTCATGACAAAATTACTGCTAGTTTTCGAAATAAAGTGACGTATACTGATACAACTAACACCGTTTTTTAATTTAGAACATCGTATACTGAGCTAAGTCACTTGTACCACTGTACGCAGTACACCTATCAAGTACAAGTGGCAGTTATCTCAGTATGCTTGTTCGTGATCGTTGCGGACGTAAGATGTCCCACTATGCGCGACGGAGAGTCGATGCGGCCTACGTCTTTTCTACCTACTACGTATCAAATTAGGCTTACTTTTGGTTATGATACAGTTTTCTCCAATCAGTACCGATGGTTGTTTGGAGTACAATAATAGCCATTTATGTCGCCATTACCTACAGTAAACCAGAGTCACCACTAGGGCTGCCATCCGACCGGGTTACCCCGGATTTGTCCTAGTGTGAAGCCGTCCGGGGGCCGTCCGGGGGTCGTCCGGGGTTTAATGTCAATAAAAAATAAAGCAATTTTTTTTTTTATTTTATTAATGGGGGAAATGCAAGTTACGCCAAATGTTCGGGTTTTTAAGTCTTTGTCCGTATTCGGCGAATTTAGAGATGGCAGCTGCTTAGTTGGCACGACAGGCAATTGTAAAGTAAAATAGCAAAAAAGATGTCGGTAACTTACGTGTAATTTAAAAAATATTTGAATCAACGAACAAAGAAAGTAAAAATCTAATCATGAGTTTAAATAAAAAAATAAATACGGGAAAAACAAGCCAAGAAAACAAATAATAAATATAAAAGACAAAAATTACGTTAAATTTTAGTGTCTGAACGGTTTATTTTAAATAATAAATAAATTTTAAAGGGACCATCTTACACAAATCGACCCGTGTCCCAAGCAAAATAAAGCTTGTACTATGGGTACAAGACGACGATAATATATATACATACTTTATAAAGTACATGTAGAGATAACATCCATGACCAGGAATAAATATTCAAGTTCATCACACACATTTTTGCTGGCGGCTGTTTGAATTTGATTGAAATGTATAATTTGTACAAGGAGTCGTTTAATTCTACCAAATACGAAGCGCAAGCTTAGTCTGTTCGACAATACCGTGATATTTTCAGTCAAAATATTAAGTTGACGCTTGTCACATTTACGAGAATTTGAAAACACCTACTGAAAAACAAACATCCAAACACATTGGCACATGGAGGAAATTGACTTGAAATAAATAGGAAAAAACTCAAACTTAACAAAAAAATGCGACTGCTGTATTCGACCTTCAAAAACCTTGTCATCTCCTCACGGTAATATAAGCAAGTTTTATTACAATAAAAACTTAAACTGTATAATTCACAGCATTTGGTTTGGGAATGCTACTTGTTAGGTACTGTTGACATGACTAAATGACAAATTATTTGACTTAATTAAATTAATGCTTCAAGATGATGTAGATGAATTCAGGTTTTGGTCTGACAATTGTGATGGACAAAATAGGAACCGGAATCTACTATATATAAATGTTAAAACAGTAATAATGTTGATAATACCGCTGTAACAAAGACAAAAACACCATTCCCTAAATGCGGGCTGTGATTTTAATTACCTTTTAAATAAACGTAATTTTAGTGTAAATTTGCTTTATTTATTATCTTTCAAACGTAATTTGCTTAAATATCCTAAATACCAACCTGTGAACTTACTATATTGGACATAACATACAAAATAATCTTAACAGTATACTGGTACCTAACGGAATGATTCAGGCGTATACTGGTACAAGTGACAAATCAGATGAAACTAACCGATCAGATCCATCCAAACACGAGCTTTGAGTTTGTTTATATATCCAATAAATGATACATGTCCATAATAGGCATAATAATAATATAATTAATTAATTATCCATATTCATCTAATCATACTTTACGCCGTATACTGGATCAAGTGGTAGTTGTATCAGTATACCAAAAACTTAGAACTAGTAAATTTCACGTATACTGGTATAACTACCTTTTTTACTAAAAGTACAATTAATTTTGAAATAGTAAATATGTAGATTTAAGGAAAATATATTCATTAAAAGTATTTGAAATTTTCATTACATTATTTCAACGTATGAGTTAGTTATGGCACTTCATACCTTTAAACAGCCCTCCTGTAAAATCGTGATTTTGCACTTGTATCAGTATACGTAGGAGGTATGTCTTTTTCACAAGTTGAGCCCTTCGATATGAAGTGAGCGAAAGCCAAGCGTGCTTTACGTATATATTGTAGGTATAGTGTGCGTGTATGTTTGTTTGCAGGCGGACGCGGCAATGGACATGGCGGAGCGTGACTTCTGCCAGGCCTCGCTGGAGTACGTGTTCCAGCTGCAGGCGGTGCGCGAGCGCGAGAAGTTCGAGCTGGTCGAGACGCTGCTGGGCTTCGTGTTCTCCTGGTGGACCTTCCACCACACCGCGCACGACGTGCACCACGACGCCGAGCCGCTGGTGCGGGACCTGCAGCTGCGGATCCAGCGGGTGAGTGCGGCCGCGGACTGCGTGTCCCAGTACACCTTCCACCACACCTGCAGCTGCGGATCCAGCGGGTGAGTGCGGCCGCGGGCTGCGTGTCCCAGTACACCTTCCACCACACCTGCAGCTGCGGATCCAGCGGGTGAGTGCGGCCGCGGGCTGCGTGTCCCAGTACACCTTCCACCACACCTGCAGCTGCGGATCCAGCGGGTGAGTGCGGCCGCGGAGTGCGTGTCCCAGTACACCTTCCACCACACCTGCAGCTGCGGATCCAGCGGGTGAGTGCGGCCGCGGGCTGCGTGTCCCAGTACACCTTCCACCACACCTGCAGCTGCGGATCCAGCGGGTGAGTGCGGCCGCGGAGTGCGTGTCCCAGTACACCTTCCACCACACCTGCAGCTGCGGATCCAGCGGGTGAGTGCGGCCGCGGGCTGCGTGTCCCAGTACACCTTCCACCACACCTGCAGCTGCGGATCCAGCGGGTGAGTGCGGCCGCGGGCTGCGTGTCCCAGTACACCTTCCACCACACCTGCAGCTGCGGATCCAGCGGGTGAGTGCGGCCGCGGGCTGCGTGTCCCAGTACACCTTCCACCACACCTGCAGCTGCGGATCCAGCGGGTGAGTGCGGCCGCGGAGTGCGTGTCCCAGTACACCTTCCACCACACCTGCAGCTGCGGATCCAGCGGGTGAGTGCGGCCGCGGGCTGCGTGTCCCAGTACACCTTCCACCACACCTGCAGCTGCGGATCCAGCGGGTGAGTGCGGCCGCGGAGTGCGTGTCCCAGTACACCTTCCACCACACCTGCAGCTGCGGATCCAGCGGGTGAGTGCGGCCGCGGACTGCGTGTCCCAGTACACCTTCCACCACACCTGCAGCTGCGGATCCAGCGGGTGAGTGCGGCCGCGGAGTGCGTGTCCCAGTACACCTTCCACCACACCTGCAGCTGCGGATCCAGCGGGTGAGTGCGGCCGCGGGCTGCGTGTCCCAGTACACCTTCCACCACACCTGCAGCTGCGGATCCAGCGGGTGAGTGCGGCCGCGGGCTGCGTGTCCCAGTACACATTCCACCACACCTGCAGCTGCGGATCCAGCGGGTGAGTGCGGCCGCGGAGTGCGTGTCCCAGTACACCTTCCACCACACCTGCAGCTGCGGATCCAGCGGGTGAGTGCGGCCGCGGAGTGCGTGTCCCAGTACACCTTCCACCACACCTGCAGCTGCGGATCCAGCGGGTGAGTGCGGCCGCGGGCTGCGTGTCCCAGTACACCTTCCGCCGATACCGAGTTTCCGCTGGCACCTGTCGGCTCTTCAGGCCCCGAACAGTGCACGGGACTACTTACTAATGAGATGGTTTGGTTCCGTCCATGGAAAGTACAAGTACATGAAGCAAGTCCAGCAAGATAAATATATCCGGATAATATTTTGAAAACCTATAAATATTATGTTGAATGCGCTCAAACGCCATAAGTTCATTCCCCCTTCTTTATCTCTTTTATCAGATTTTTAAAGCTATGCACGGAACACTACGCATTCATATTTATGATGCAAACAGTCATAAACTGAATATCCAAACAATCTGGACTATTGTAAAATCAGAGTGCATAGATAGTCCATCAATTCCATTTTCAATTCCAATCATTTCAAATCCATCATCCTCGGAGGCAAGGGGATTCTACTTGTTATACAGGGTGTTTGGTACATCGTTTGCCAAATTAAAATAGGGGATAGAAAGGGCCATACCTACTACGGCACGGCCCCTAAAAAAAATCTTACGCCTGCGGATTTTTTGTGACATTTATTTTATTTTATTTTTTTAATCCTAGAGAACGACTTGTTTAAACTTAAATTACAAAAAAGTTTCAGTGTCGACCTGAAATTTTTATTTTATTGCAAAGTGTAATGTTGTACAGTTCTATCAAAATCAAAATTACCAACAAGTCGGGTCTAGTTGTTTTTTTAAATACCCAGAAACGCTTTTCAAGACGTAAAAATTCAATGAAACTCAAACTTTGATTACCATAAAAAAACTACAAAAAGCCATGCTCTTGATATTGTCCCTTCATCCACGTTCATAACCAAGATTTCATAACCAGTTATGAATATGGATTTTTTTTCACTGTTTCATAACCAGTTATCAATCAAAACTTTTTTTTCCATTTTTACAACCAGAACCTCCTATACATGTCTGGTCTCCTGGTACTTTTCTGAATAATAAGAGTTTACTCAAACATGCAATTGGGTATGAGATTCAGTTAAACTGATAAGGTGAAATTAAGTCTTAAAATACAAATTTAATAGTAAAAAAACACTTATATGAACACGTAAAACTTAATCTTGTCAACTTGAACCCTTCGGCCGCGTACGAAACCGCAGGTTCGTAACCAATTGCGGCAGAAGAAATAATCTACTTTGCACGACACTAGTTACAACGAAAGTCTTTTTTTTACTCAAACGAAGCCTAGTAATTCATTCGTAACTGGATTCGAGCGACAACTTTTATGTTTTTTTCCGACACTAGATTCTTACGAGGGTAGGAGGAATAGTCAGAAACAAACTCTTAATGAATATAATAGAAACTTAAATCTTCAATATTCTATGGTGTATGTGAATTTTACTTCATTGTTTTCTTTTGAAATAAATAAAATACTGCTAAATGCTCGTAACTGTTATGTATTTGCCTTCACATATTATTAATTAACAATTTGTTACAATGTACTGTTAGGTTCTTACATAACAAGCTAAGAATAAAAAAGAAAAGATGAGGCAATACCATTAATTTTCAGCAACGCTTGTCTCATAAGGTTTACTATGTCTTTACTATTTTCGTGTTCATAGTTATAAGTGTTTTTAACTATTAAATTTGTATTTTAAGACTTAACTGAATCTCATACCCAATTGCATGTTTGAGTAAACACTTATTATTCAGAAAAGTACCAGGAGACCAGACATGTATAGGAGGTTCTGGTTGTAAAAATGGAAAAAAAAGTTTTGTTTGATAACTGGTTATGAAACAGTGAAAAAAAATCCATATTCATAACTGGTTATGAAATCTTGGTTATGAACGTGGATGAAGGGGGTTTAAAAAACATCTCGTGTCTGTCCTCTTTCTAATGATGTACAATAATGCCATGCAAACCTTACACAACTTCATCAATTTGTCAATTTTGTGTTTTTTAGGGTCCGTAGGAGGTAGCAAATGACCCCTTCTATCCCCCATTTTAATTTGGCACACGTTGTACCAAACACCATGTATAGTAAACCCGGTTCTATATACTGCGAATGTGAATTACGAGCCATATTTTTTCGTTTACCAGACGAGCTGATGCTACGTTTTACGCACAGAAGAATGAGGAATGTATAAGTGTTTGTGCCACGTAGGTGCTCGGGGCCGCCGGCGCCGCGGACGCCGCGCAGCTCCCGCCGGCGCGTAGGTCTGCCGTGTGCCGTGTGGCGTGTGCCGCTCCACAGCTTACCGATAACGCATCCCGGTGTTTCATTCCCATAACACTACTCCACAATAAAGAAATCATATCTACCTGTATACCTGTTTTGACAGATCAGATACAAAATCGATCTTACTAGCGGATTACAAGTATATCGGTTGTTTAAGACTTCTGCTTCGGAGAGCTAAAACCAATAACAGAAGTCACCCAGCCGGCGCCTGAGTGTGTTTGACGGGTCTTAACTCCTGAATAATGCCATCATCGAACTCATCACCAGCGATTCACCCGGCTTCATAACTCTTCAACACCGTTTTGTTTGGTCGCTTTTCACTGATAAAACTTGCAAAGAATATGACATAATATCCCAAACCAACGTAATAACTAGTTGAGTTTTTGTATAGTCGAGCACTTTCATTTAGGACCCACTGTGACTCTGGTAACATTGACACAAGGTTTAAATGAGTCCTAAATTCAAGTGCTTGACAGTAAAGTTCATTAAAAACCCTCTCGACGGGCGTCTTGTCACTGTCCGACATCATGAAATTGTGCTTTGGCTATTTCGGACCTTGATAACCATTTTGGACATGTTAAGTTTTATCAATGGAAAGGCTTGTGTGGTTGGCACTGACGGCATGCGTGTGTGCGTGCATGCGAGCTCGTAGATACACGTTGCGTGATCGTGTGTGTGTGTGTTGCAGACGCGGACCAACTTCGAGGAGACCAGCAAGCAGACCGAGTCGCTCATGAAAAAGATGATGGAGGTCCGACAGATGGTGAGTACATTCTTATTTCTTTAACCCATCGAACGCGATATCAAAAAAATGCTAATAAAATTAACTCAATAACTAACTCATATTTCAACTCAACGTTCAAATGATCCGGACGGCTCCGTACCTAAGCGTGCCAGGGGTTAAGGTAATAGATTGGGTACTCTATATGACTTGGAATCCAAAAGTTTAACTCATAATATGTACTATCTGCCAGCAAAAATGGCCTCTTGAAGACTTATGAAAATTCGAAATTCGAAATTATAAAGGGGATAAACGAAATTTCTTAATTTTTGGTTATTTCCATGGTATAATAATATACTCCGCCAGGTATTCCATTCCGAGACTCGCGAACCACGTGACTGACACAAGCCTACGTCATCATGCTGTTCACAGATTCTCAAACTTTAAAATGTGGGAGAATTTTAACCAACGGTGAAAAATGTTTAAACGGCATTAATTTTAAGTTATTCATGTGGAAACATAGGTAAGTAGTACAATAAAACAAATCTAATATATTAACTCAAATTTTATTTATCTATACAAGAGAAACTTTTGAAAAACAAATCCACATCTAATCAATAAACGGTATTCGACGCTTTAAGCTATTTTCGTTTCAATTTCTTCTGGAGTTGATTACTATCGATTTTTTTATTTAATTCTTTTAGTCTTATGTAACTATGTCCTCGTTGTGACTAAGCAAAGCAAAGTATTTTCTAATAAGCATTTCTATTTGAGGGTATTGTTTTTGACGTGCTTGTGTACAATATGCCGACGCGGTTGGCTGACTTTTTAAGCACTTGCCTACTGAGCCGGCGGTCCTGGGTTCGAATCCCGGCCAGGCCAAGTATTTGTGTGATGAACTCGAATATTTGTGCTTGGGTCATGGATGTTATCTATATATGTATTTATATATTATGTCTATCGTGCGTCGTCTAGTACCCATAGTACAAGCTTTGCTTAGTTTGGTACTAGGTCGATTTGTGTAAGATTGTCCCTTAATAT
This sequence comes from Apotomis capreana, assembly GCA_947623375.1. Lineage (NCBI taxonomy): Eukaryota > Metazoa > Arthropoda > Insecta > Lepidoptera > Tortricidae > Apotomis > Apotomis capreana. The sequence continues at coordinate 120,551 of OX392509.1, read as the reverse complement.
TTATTTTTTATTATTATTATCAGCTAGGCTTTTAAAGATAAATTTAACGATTTTCGTTCAACTTTACTTAGGTAGTTTTATCTCATCAAACCCTACAAAAATAATGACGAACCTTAGCACTAACGCTGCTTTGTTATATACACACAACGCACAAGCATATTTATTTTTGCATAGTGTCCGGCCATAGTATTTCTCGAACTCATTTTCCATTATGAGCTCTTCACATGGATAAATCAATTTTCCCCTCGATATAAAGTTAATCCACTCACAGGAACCACTTCCAGGTTCTAAGTCAGGTTCCGAGTTAGGTTCCCAAGATGTGGGTACTTTCCCATAAATCTTGAAGCGACATAGCCGGCAATGTATATTAGTCAACAAGCAAACATAGAACTTAAAATTTTACTATTAATAGTAATTATTGTCGATAAGTACGAGTATGTATACATACCATTTTTACATGTTTTCAGCCCACAATAGCGAAGCCATTCATTGGCTACGGATTCTTTTCTCTTATAAAATCTTATTATGCCCATTTCACTCCTACTCTTACAGACCCTAATAGAACAGCCAACCATTTTCGTAACAAACTTTAATTACCAAGCTTACGACGTGAACAGTTTGGAAAACGCTGCGATTGCTGAATGTAAGCGAGAAGGAAATAACAATTAACACGCGTTAGACAAGGATGACGGTCAGGGACAAAGTGACGGATTGTTAAATGTGACAGCACTATCCTGTGATGCCAGTAGTGTCATTAGAATTACCCGATCGCCTGAAGTTTATTTCGTGCATCGGAAGATATTGCTAACGAATAATTAAAAATGACGTGTTGTTGTAAAATTTAAGATGAAATACATATAAATGAAAATTATAAAATTATAAATAAATATTTTAACTAATTAACCATAGTTATAATGTACCCATGTAACATGTTATGTTGAAATAAAGTGGCAATGTTTTTGTGACGTAGGCTTGTGTCACTCTGGGAATGGAAGACCTTGTTTTATTAGACCATGGTTATTTCGGGTCAGATTTTATTTATTTAATCTTTATTGCACAAAAGCAAACTTTTCGTACAAAAGGCGGATTTAATGCCATGAGCCATTCTCTACCAGTCAACCTTAGGGCAAAGCGGAAAAATTGTAGGCGGTGCAACTAACTTAGGTACACATAATGACGATGTCGATGACGAAAGATGATGGGTATTCGTGCTCAAACAGTGAATATCACGTTAATTTTTGCAGTATTCTCGCGCAAAGACATGTCGTGATTACTCGTACTTCGTCAAATCCGGCGATGCGTGAAGTGAAGCTCGAGTAGGGTTCACCAAACTATGACTCATGGACCAAATTCGGTCCGAGAGCTCCTTTAATGCAATTACGGAGTCTGCGTTATCTGCACGCATTGTCGAAGACAACAGTACAACATAAAGAGTTGTTTCCTTAACACGCATTGCACCAGCTCTACGTCTGAAAACTAACGAAAGTATTTCTAAATTCGTTCAGAGTCCACTCAGTTATCGCGGGATACAATACAACTTGCAACAATCGATACCCGCGCTTAAAGTTCTATAGACCGCAGTTATTGCACTTCATCGTAAGCACGGCTAAGAAAGGATTGTAAAGCACAATGCTTGTATTTGTGTTCGCAGAACAAGGAAGTGGAGGCCGAGGAGGCGAGCGAGGCGAGCGACGCCGCGGGCGGCGGCGTGTCGCGCGCCGGTTATCTTTACCTTATGGAGAAGAGTGAGTATCACTTATTTATGAGTTTGCCCATCGGACGCAATCAGTGGGACGCTGGAACCTTTGTTCAGAAAATATAAGGGTGGCCAATAGATGATCAACTTCTGATAAATCTGCATTCTACCATTCTATACGTCTATTAATTGCATATCCGGTGTCGTCATGCTGGATTGCCGTTGCGTCACAAAAGAGCGGCAAACTATTTATATGCGCCTTTATATATTTTTTAAGTTTAATATTTTATTATTCTGCCATCAAACCTAAATTACAAATTTAACTTTGTAGTTAGGTACCGACTAATGGTACACAAAACAAGATCTCTACAGACGTGGCAATTGTAAATAATTTAGAGACCTAATATTGCTTTTGCGAAAAAAGTAGACCAAATCTACTCTGTGTGTTACCACGCGACACCTCCGCGACCCTCGATTGTATGGTACCGACAGTGCAGTAACTAGCGTGGTGTGCTTGTCGCAGAGGCGTTCGGCTCGGCGTGGAGCAAGCACTACTGCACGTACGAGAAGAGCTCGCGGACGCTGCGGCTGCTGCCCTACTCGCAGATCAACCCCAAAACCGTGAGTGCTGTACTTAATATGTTATCATTCCATCTTGTTACACAACATTTGGACGTTTCTTTAGTGGCCGCCTGACATCGGCAGCGACACGCGCAGCCACACTCACGTAAATAGTACACGCCAATAGTTCGAGACTGAGATTGGTGCCTTTTATTCCGAGTTCAAATTCAATTTTATAAAAACATGTGACACGCGCAACGCGCAACTATGGTTGTTTTTTTTTTACCGAAATACATACACGAACTATATTCTTGTTTTTACTTTGTATGATCCACACGGTAAAAAATATCCGTAGAGTATTTTTTTGGCTGTACGAGTTAAGTCCATTGCACTTCATTCGCTATATAAAATTGAGTGTCTTTTTTTTTCCAAACACTTCAACCTCAGGATGGAAATATGTCACTTTCAAGTTTCAACCCGCTATTTAGATAAACAATGACTTAATTTCAGAATATGAGACATGAAAACAGTGTATACAACACATACATGAGCATATATGCATGAGCATGAGTCTGTCACCCTGACTAAGCTGCTTAGTTGTACGCACCATGTACTTGCACGCTATGTGTGTCCCGACGTGCGATGTCGGGAGCGCTCTGAGCGCGGGCCGGTGCTCGGTCGGCCAAGCCTTTTGTTGAGGATATCGCATGTTATTTACTCTATTTTATTTTATTTGTGTTCGCTAGACTGCCCCAGCGGAAAGTGTGTGCGTCTGTGGCGCACGCCGCGCCGCCGACAGCGAGCGCCGCTTCTGCTGGGAGGCGCTGCCCGCCGACCGCGAGCGCGCCGCGCTGACGCTGCAGGCGCTGTCGGAGCGCGACCGCGCCGCCTGGCTGCGGGCCTTGTGTGCACAGGTAAGGGGCCAGATATCTGTGAGACGAGCCCAGTGACGAGGCTCTGCTGGGAGGCGCTGCCCGCCGACCGCGAGCGCGCCGCGCTGACGCTGCAGGCGCTGTCGGAGCGCGACCGCGCCGCCTGGCTGCGGGCCTTGTGTGCTCAGGTAAGGGGCCAGATATCTGTGAGACGAGCCCAGTGACGAGGCTCTGCTGGGAGGCGCTGCCCGCCGACCGCGAGCGCGCCGCGCTGACGCTGCAGGCGCTGTCGGAGCGCGACCGCGCCGCCTGGCTGCGGGCCTTGTGTGCTCAGGTAAGGGGCCAGATATCTGTGAGACGAGCCCAGTGACGAGGCTCTGCTGGGAGGCGCTGCCCGCCGACCGCGAGCGCGCCGCGCTGACGCTGCAGGCGCTGTCGGAGCGCGACCGCGCCGCCTGGCTGCGGGCCTTGTGTGCTCAGGTAAGGGGCCAGATATCTGTGAGACGAGCCCAGTGACGAGGCTCTGCTGGGAGGCGCTGCCCGCCGACCGCGAGCGCGCCGCGCTGACGCTGCAGGCGCTGTCGGAGCGCGACCGCGCCGCCTGGCTGCGGGCCTTGTGTGCTCAGGTAAGGGGCCAGATATCTGTGAGACGAGCCCAGTGACGAGGCTCTGCTGGGAGGCGCTGCCCGCCGACCGCGAGCGCGCCGCGCTGACGCTGCAGGCGCTGTCGGAGCGCGACCGCGCCGCCTGGCTGCGGGCCTTGTGTGCTCAGGTAAGGGGCCAGATATCTGTGAGACGAGCCCAGTGACGAGGCTCTGCTGGGAGGCGCTGCCCGCCGACCGCGAGCGCGCCGCGCTGACGCTGCAGGCGCTGTCGGAGCGCGACCGCGCCGCCTGGCTGCGGGCCTTGTGTGCACAGGTAAGGGGCCAGATATCTGTGAGACGAGCCCAGTGACGAGGCTCTGCTGGGAGGCGCTGCCCGCCGACCGCGAGCGCGCCGCGCTGACGCTGCAGGCGCTGTCGGAGCGCGACCGCGCCGCCTGGCTGCGGGCCTTGTGTGCTCAGGTAAGGGGCCAGATATCTGTGAGACGAGCCCAGTGACGAGGCTCTGCTGGGAGGCGCTGCCCGCCGACCGCGAGCGCGCCGCGCTGACGCTGCAGGCGCTGTCGGAGCGCGACCGCGCCGCCTGGCTGCGGGCCTTGTGTGCTCAGGTAAGGGGCCAGATATCTGTGAGACGAGCCCAGTGACGAGGCTCTGCTGGGAGGCGCTGCCCGCCGACCGCGAGCGCGCCGCGCTGACGCTGCAGGCGCTGTCGGAGCGCGACCGCGCCGCCTGGCTGCGGGCCTTGTGTGCTCAGGTAAGGGGCCAGATATCTGTGAGACGAGCCCAGTGACGAGGCTCTGCTGGGAGGCGCTGCCCGCCGACCGCGAGCGCGCCGCGCTGACGCTGCAGGCGCTGTCGGAGCGCGACCGCGCCGCCTGGCTGCGGGCCTTGTGTGCTCAGGTAAGGGGCCAGATATCTGTGAGACGAGCCCAGTGACGAGGCTCTGCTGGGAGGCGCTGCCCGCCGACCGCGAGCGCGCCGCGCTGACGCTGCAGGCGCTGTCGGAGCGCGACCGCGCCGCCTGGCTGCGGGCCTTGTGTGCTCAGGTAAGGGGCCAGATATCTGTGAGACGAGCCCAGTGACGAGGCTCTGCTGGGAGGCGCTGCCCGCCGACCGCGAGCGCGCCGCGCTGACGCTGCAGGCGCTGTCGGAGCGCGACCGCGCCGCCTGGCTGCGGGCCTTGTGTGCTCAGGTAAGGGGCCAGATATCTGTGAGACGAGCCCAGTGACGAGGCTCTGCTGGGAGGCGCTGCCCGCCGACCGCGAGCGCGCCGCGCTGACGCTGCAGGCGCTGTCGGAGCGCGACCGCGCCGCCTGGCTGCGGGCCTTGTGTGCTCAGGTAAGGGGCCAGATATCTGTGAGACGAGCCCAGTGACGAGGCTCTGCTGGGAGGCGCTGCCCGCCGACCGCGAGCGCGCCGCGCTGACGCTGCAGGCGCTGTCGGAGCGCGACCGCGCCGCCTGGCTGCGGGCCTTGTGTGCTCAGGTAAGGGGCCAGATATCTGTGAGACGAGCCCAGTGACGAGGCTCTGCTGGGAGGCGCTGCCCGCCGACCGCGAGCGCGCCGCGCTGACGCTGCAGGCGCTGTCGGAGCGCGACCGCGCCGCCTGGCTGCGGGCCTTGTGTGCACAGGTAAGGGGCCAGATATCTGTGAGACGAGCCCAGTGACGAGGCTCTGCTGGGAGGCGCTGCCCGCCGACCGCGAGCGCGCCGCGCTGACGCTGCAGGCGCTGTCGGAGCGCGACCGCGCCGCCTGGCTGCGGGCCTTGTGTGCACAGGTAAGGGGCCAGATATCTGTGAGACGAGCCCAGTGACGAGGCTCTGCTGGGAGGCGCTGCCCGCCGACCGCGAGCGCGCCGCGCTGACGCTGCAGGCGCTGTCGGAGCGCGACCGCGCCGCCTGGCTGCGGGCCTTGTGTGCACAGGTAAGGGGCCAGATATCTGTGAGACGAGCCCAGTGACGAGGCTCTGCTGGGAGGCGCTGCCCGCCGACCGCGAGCGCGCCGCGCTGACGCTGCAGGCGCTGTCGGAGCGCGACCGCGCCGCCTGGCTGCGGGCCTTGTGTGCACAGGTAAGGGGCCAGATATCTGTGAGACGAGCCCAGTGACGAGGCTCTGCTGGGAGGCGCTGCCCGCCGACCGCGAGCGCGCCGCGCTGACGCTGCAGGCGCTGTCGGAGCGCGACCGCGCCGCCTGGCTGCGGGCCTTGTGTGCACAGGTAAGGGGCCAGATATCTGTGAGACGAGCCCAGTGACGAGGCTCTGCTGGGAGGCGCTGCCCGCCGACCGCGAGCGCGCCGCGCTGACGCTGCAGGCGCTGTCGGAGCGCGACCGCGCCGCCTGGCTGCGGGCCTTGTGTGCTCAGGTAAGGGGCCAGATATCTGTGAGACGAGCCCAGTGACGAGGCTCTGCTGGGAGGCGCTGCCCGCCGACCGCGAGCGCGCCGCGCTGACGCTGCAGGCGCTGTCGGAGCGCGACCGCGCCGCCTGGCTGCGGGCCTTGTGTGCTCAGGTAAGGGGCCAGATATCTGTGAGACGAGCCCAGTGACGAGGCTCTGCTGGGAGGCGCTGCCCGCCGACCGCGAGCGCGCCGCGCTGACGCTGCAGGCGCTGTCGGAGCGCGACCGCGCCGCCTGGCTGCGGGCCTTGTGTGCTCAGGTAAGGGGCCAGATATCTGTGAGACGAGCCCAGTGACGAGGCTCTGCTGGGAGGCGCTGCCCGCCGACCGCGAGCGCGCCGCGCTGACGCTGCAGGCGCTGTCGGAGCGCGACCGCGCCGCCTGGCTGCGGGCCTTGTGTGCTCAGGTAAGGGGCCAGATATCTGTGAGACGAGCCCAGTGACGAGGCTCTGCTGGGAGGCGCTGCCCGCCGACCGCGAGCGCGCCGCGCTGACGCTGCAGGCGCTGTCGGAGCGCGACCGCGCCGCCTGGCTGCGGGCCTTGTGTGCTCAGGTAAGGGGCCAGATATCTGTGAGACGAGCCCAGTGACGAGGCTCTGCTGGGAGGCGCTGCCCGCCGACCGCGAGCGCGCCGCGCTGACGCTGCAGGCGCTGTCGGAGCGCGACCGCGCCGCCTGGCTGCGGGCCTTGTGTGCTCAGGTAAGGGGCCAGATATCTGTGAGACGAGCCCAGTGACGAGGCTCTGCTGGGAGGCGCTGCCCGCCGACCGCGAGCGCGCCGCGCTGACGCTGCAGGCGCTGTCGGAGCGCGACCGCGCCGCCTGGCTGCGGGCCTTGTGTGCTCAGGTAAGGGGCCAGATATCTGTGAGACGAGCCCAGTGACGAGGCTCTGCTGGGAGGCGCTGCCCGCCGACCGCGAGCGCGCCGCGCTGACGCTGCAGGCGCTGTCGGAGCGCGACCGCGCCGCCTGGCTGCGGGCCTTGTGTGCTCAGGTAAGGGGCCAGATATCTGTGAGACGAGCCCAGTGACGAGGCTCTGCTGGGAGGCGCTGCCCGCCGACCGCGAGCGCGCCGCGCTGACGCTGCAGGCGCTGTCGGAGCGCGACCGCGCCGCCTGGCTGCGGGCCTTGTGTGCTCAGGTAAGGGGCCAGATATCTGTGAGACGAGCCCAGTGACGAGGCTCTGCTGGGAGGCGCTGCCCGCCGACCGCGAGCGCGCCGCGCTGACGCTGCAGGCGCTGTCGGAGCGCGACCGCGCCGCCTGGCTGCGGGCCTTGTGTGCACAGGTAAGGGGCCAGATATCTGTGAGACGAGCCCAGTGACGAGGCTCTGCTGGGAGGCGCTGCCCGCCGACCGCGAGCGCGCCGCGCTGACGCTGCAGGCGCTGTCGGAGCGCGACCGCGCCGCCTGGCTGCGGGCCTTGTGTGCACAGGTAAGGGGCCAGATATCTGTGAGACGAGCCCAGTGACGAGGCTCTGCTGGGAGGCGCTGCCCGCCGACCGCGAGCGCGCCGCGCTGACGCTGCAGGCGCTGTCGGAGCGCGACCGCGCCGCCTGGCTGCGGGCCTTGTGTGCACAGGTAAGGGGCCAGATATCTGTGAGACGAGCCCAGTGACGAGGCTCTGCTGGGAGGCGCTGCCCGCCGACCGCGAGCGCGCCGCGCTGACGCTGCAGGCGCTGTCGGAGCGCGACCGCGCCGCCTGGCTGCGGGCCTTGTGTGCACAGGTAAGGGGCCAGATATCTGTGAGACGAGCCCAGTGACGAGGCTCTGCTGGGAGGCGCTGCCCGCCGACCGCGAGCGCGCCGCGCTGACGCTGCAGGCGCTGTCGGAGCGCGACCGCGCCGCCTGGCTGCGGGCCTTGTGTGCACAGGTAAGGGGCCAGATATCTGTGAGACGAGCCCAGTGACGAGGCTCTGCTGGGAGGCGCTGCCCGCCGACCGCGAGCGCGCCGCGCTGACGCTGCAGGCGCTGTCGGAGCGCGACCGCGCCGCCTGGCTGCGGGCCTTGTGTGCACAGGTAAGGGGCCAGATATCTGTGAGACGAGCCCAGTGACGAGGCTCTGCTGGGAGGCGCTGCCCGCCGACCGCGAGCGCGCCGCGCTGACGCTGCAGGCGCTGTCGGAGCGCGACCGCGCCGCCTGGCTGCGGGCCTTGTGTGCACAGGTAAGGGGCCAGATATCTGTGAGACGAGCCCAGTGACGAGGCTCTGCTGGGAGGCGCTGCCCGCCGACCGCGAGCGCGCCGCGCTGACGCTGCAGGCGCTGTCGGAGCGCGACCGCGCCGCCTGGCTGCGGGCCTTGTGTGCACAGGTAAGGGGCCAGATATCTGTGAGACGAGCCCAGTGACGAGGCTCTGCTGGGAGGCGCTGCCCGCCGACCGCGAGCGCGCCGCGCTGACGCTGCAGGCGCTGTCGGAGCGCGACCGCGCCGCCTGGCTGCGGGCCTTGTGTGCACAGGTAAGGGGCCAGATATCTGTGAGACGAGCCCAGTGACGAGGCTCTGCTGGGAGGCGCTGCCCGCCGACCGCGAGCGCGCCGCGCTGACGCTGCAGGCGCTGTCGGAGCGCGACCGCGCCGCCTGGCTGCGGGCCTTGTGTGCACAGGTAAGGGGCCAGATATCTGTGAGACGAGCCCAGTGACGAGGCTCTGCTGGGAGGCGCTGCCCGCCGACCGCGAGCGCGCCGCGCTGACGCTGCAGGCGCTGTCGGAGCGCGACCGCGCCGCCTGGCTGCGGGCCTTGTGTGCACAGGTAAGGGGCCAGATATCTGTGAGACGAGCCCAGTGACGAGGCTCTGCTGGGAGGCGCTGCCCGCCGACCGCGAGCGCGCCGCGCTGACGCTGCAGGCGCTGTCGGAGCGCGACCGCGCCGCCTGGCTGCGGGCCTTGTGTGCACAGGTAAGGGGCCAGATATCTGTGAGACGAGCCCAGTGACGAGGCTCTGCTGGGAGGCGCTGCCCGCCGACCGCGAGCGCGCCGCGCTGACGCTGCAGGCGCTGTCGGAGCGCGACCGCGCCGCCTGGCTGCGGGCCTTGTGTGCACAGGTAAGGGGCCAGATATCTGTGAGACGAGCCCAGTGACGAGGCTCTGCTGGGAGGCGCTGCCCGCCGACCGCGAGCGCGCCGCGCTGACGCTGCAGGCGCTGTCGGAGCGCGACCGCGCCGCCTGGCTGCGGGCCTTGTGTGCACAGGTAAGGGGCCAGATATCTGTGAGACGAGCCCAGTGACGAGGCTCTGCTGGGAGGCGCTGCCCGCCGACCGCGAGCGCGCCGCGCTGACGCTGCAGGCGCTGTCGGAGCGCGACCGCGCCGCCTGGCTGCGGGCCTTGTGTGCACAGGTAAGGGGCCAGATATCTGTGAGACGAGCCCAGTGACGAGGCTCTGCTGGGAGGCGCTGCCCGCCGACCGCGAGCGCGCCGCGCTGACGCTGCAGGCGCTGTCGGAGCGCGACCGCGCCGCCTGGCTGCGGGCCTTGTGTGCACAGGTAAGGGGCCAGATATCTGTGAGACGAGCCCAGTGACGAGGCTCTGCTGGGAGGCGCTGCCCGCCGACCGCGAGCGCGCCGCGCTGACGCTGCAGGCGCTGTCGGAGCGCGACCGCGCCGCCTGGCTGCGGGCCTTGTGTGCACAGGTAAGGGGCCAGATATCTGTGAGACGAGCCCAGTGACGAGGCTCTGCTGGGAGGCGCTGCCCGCCGACCGCGAGCGCGCCGCGCTGACGCTGCAGGCGCTGTCGGAGCGCGACCGCGCCGCCTGGCTGCGGGCCTTGTGTGCACAGGTAAGGGGCCAGATATCTGTGAGACGAGCCCAGTGACGAGGCTCTGCTGGGAGGCGCTGCCCGCCGACCGCGAGCGCGCCGCGCTGACGCTGCAGGCGCTGTCGGAGCGCGACCGCGCCGCCTGGCTGCGGGCCTTGTGTGCTCAGGTAAGGGGCCAGATATCTGTGAGACGAGCCCAGTGACGAGGCTCTGCTGGGAGGCGCTGCCCGCCGACCGCGAGCGCGCCGCGCTGACGCTGCAGGCGCTGTCGGAGCGCGACCGCGCCGCCTGGCTGCGGGCCTTGTGTGCACAGGTAAGGGGCCAGATATCTGTGAGACGAGCCCAGTGACGAGGCTCTGCTGGGAGGCGCTGCCCGCCGACCGCGAGCGCGCCGCGCTGACGCTGCAGGCGCTGTCGGAGCGCGACCGCGCCGCCTGGCTGCGGGCCTTGTGTGCACAGGTAAGGGGCCAGATATCTGTGAGACGAGCCCAGTGACGAGGCTCTGCTGGGAGGCGCCGACCGCGAGCGCGCCGCGCTGACGCTGCAGGCGCTGTCGGAGCGCGACCGCGCCGCCTGGCTGCGGGCCTTGTGTGCACAGGTAAGGGGCCAGATATCTGTGAGACGAGCCCAGTGACGAGGCTCTGCTGGGAGGCGCTGCCCGCCGACCGCGAGCGCGCCGCGCTGACGCTGCAGGCGCTGTCGGAGCGCGACCGCGCCGCCTGGCTGCGGGCCTTGTGTGCACAGGTAAGGGGCCAGATATCTGTGAGACGAGCCCAGTGACGAGGCTCTGCTGGGAGGCGCTGCCCGCCGACCGCGAGCGCGCCGCGCTGACGCTGCAGGCGCTGTCGGAGCGCGACCGCGCCGCCTGGCTGCGGGCCTTGTGTGCACAGGTAAGGGGCCAGATATCTGTGAGACGAGCCCAGTGACGAGGCTCTGCTGGGAGGCGCTGCCCGCCGACCGCGAGCGCGCCGCGCTGACGCTGCAGGCGCTGTCGGAGCGCGACCGCGCCGCCTGGCTGCGGGCCTTGTGTGCACAGGTAAGGGGCCAGATATCTGTGAGACGAGCCCAGTGACGAGGCTCTGCTGGGAGGCGCTGCCCGCCGACCGCGAGCGCGCCGCGCTGACGCTGCAGGCGCTGTCGGAGCGCGACCGCGCCGCCTGGCTGCGGGCCTTGTGTGCACAGGTAAGGGGCCAGATATCTGTGAGACGAGCCCAGTGACGAGGCTCTGCTGGGAGGCGCTGCCCGCCGACCGCGAGCGCGCCGCGCTGACGCTGCAGGCGCTGTCGGAGCGCGACCGCGCCGCCTGGCTGCGGGCCTTGTGTGCACAGGTAAGGGGCCAGATATCTGTGAGACGAGCCCAGTGACGAGGCTCTGCTGGGAGGCGCTGCCCGCCGACCGCGAGCGCGCCGCGCTGACGCTGCAGGCGCTGTCGGAGCGCGACCGCGCCGCCTGGCTGCGGGCCTTGTGTGCTCAGGTAAGGGGCCAGATATCTGTGAGACGAGCCCAGTGACGAGGCTCTGCTGGGAGGCGCTGCCCGCCGACCGCGAGCGCGCCGCGCTGACGCTGCAGGCGCTGTCGGAGCGCGACCGCGCCGCCTGGCTGCGGGCCTTGTGTGCTCAGGTAAGGGGCCAGATATCTGTGAGACGAGCCCAGTGACGAGGCTCTGCTGGGAGGCGCTGCCCGCCGACCGCGAGCGCGCCGCGCTGACGCTGCAGGCGCTGTCGGAGCGCGACCGCGCCGCCTGGCTGCGGGCCTTGTGTGCACAGGTAAGGGGCCAGATATCTGTGAGACGAGCCCAGTGACGAGGCTCTGCTGGGAGGCGCTGCCCGCCGACCGCGAGCGCGCCGCGCTGACGCTGCAGGCGCTGTCGGAGCGCGACCGCGCCGCCTGGCTGCGGGCCTTGTGTGCACAGGTAAGGGGCCAGATATCTGTGAGACGAGCCCAGTGACGAGGCTCTGCTGGGAGGCGCTGCCCGCCGACCGCGAGCGCGCCGCGCTGACGCTGCAGGCGCTGTCGGAGCGCGACCGCGCCGCCTGGCTGCGGGCCTTGTGTGCACAGGTAAGGGGCCAGATATCTGTGAGACGAGCCCAGTGACGAGGCTCTGCTGGGAGGCGCTGCCCGCCGACCGCGAGCGCGCCGCGCTGACGCTGCAGGCGCTGTCGGAGCGCGACCGCGCCGCCTGGCTGCGGGCCTTGTGTGCACAGGTAAGGGGCCAGATATCTGTGAGACGAGCCCAGTGACGAGGCTCTGCTGGGAGGCGCTGCCCGCCGACCGCGAGCGCGCCGCGCTGACGCTGCAGGCGCTGTCGGAGCGCGACCGCGCCGCCTGGCTGCGGGCCTTGTGTGCACAGGTAAGGGGCCAGATATCTGTGAGACGAGCCCAGTGACGAGGCTCTGCTGGGAGGCGCTGCCCGCCGACCGCGAGCGCGCCGCGCTGACGCTGCAGGCGCTGTCGGAGCGCGACCGCGCCGCCTGGCTGCGGGCCTTGTGTGCACAGGTAAGGGGCCAGATATCTGTGAGACGAGCCCAGTGACGAGGCTCTGCTGGGAGGCGCTGCCCGCCGACCGCGAGCGCGCCGCGCTGACGCTGCAGGCGCTGTCGGAGCGCGACCGCGCCGCCTGGCTGCGGGCCTTGTGTGCACAGGTAAGGGGCCAGATATCTGTGAGACGAGCCCAGTGACGAGGCTCTGCTGGGAGGCGCTGCCCGCCGACCGCGAGCGCGCCGCGCTGACGCTGCAGGCGCTGTCGGAGCGCGACCGCGCCGCCTGGCTGCGGGCCTTGTGTGCACAGGTAAGGGGCCAGATATCTGTGAGACGAGCCCAGTGACGAGGCTCTGCTGGGAGGCGCTGCCCGCCGACCGCGAGCGCGCCGCGCTGACGCTGCAGGCGCTGTCGGAGCGCGACCGCGCCGCCTGGCTGCGGGCCTTGTGTGCTCAGGTAAGGGGCCAGATATCTGTGAGACGAGCCCAGTGACGAGGCTCTGCTGGGAGGCGCTGCCCGCCGACCGCGAGCGCGCCGCGCTGACGCTGCAGGCGCTGTCGGAGCGCGACCGCGCCGCCTGGCTGCGGGCCTTGTGTGCTCAGGTAAGGGGCCAGAGATTTGGTGTGAAGCTAGCTCTGGTGTTGTTCTATGACGAGACGTCAGTATAGCATAGAAGTGTTAATTGTAGTGTTGTGTACAGAACGGCAGCGTGGAGCTGGGCGGCGGCGCGGCGCGGGGCGCGGGCGGCGGCGAGGCGGGCGGCGCGCTGGACGACGCGGGCTTCGCCTTCGTGCGGAGACTCATCGCCGTGCTGGAGGAGCGCGGCCTGGAGGACCAGGGGCTCTACAGGTAGCGGTAGGGGGCGGCCCGGGGGGCGCGGTGGGATTTACATTTTACGAAAATCTATGATGTGCTTTTGGAGTGGGATAGTTGCCCCAAAGTTCCGAATTTATTGACATATTAATTCAAACTATTATTTTAGATGATATTAACCAAATCTATTAGTTATAATGTAGCTCATTGTAATTGAGTAGAACGGTAACGAGTAATTCAGATTGCAGACAGATACGTACAGACCTTATAAAATTAACAACACTAGTTGTGAGGAAAGACGCCTACTTGGTGGACGTCCCGATGGTATAGTTAATTTAATTGACTCGTTTGCGACTGTAAAGTCCACTGTCATTGAAGCAAAATTTTTACTTTTTTTTCTGTTGTTTCAAATTTTATTGCAAGCGTTACCTTAAAAACCCTTGGAAGATGGTCCCTTTAAGGATCCTTTAGGACACCAATACTTACTTATAATATCACCTATACTTGATATAAGTAAAAAATAACAAAAAAACACTTACGTCTCACTTCGCAAACTTCAAGACTCTTTAGTAATCCGCGTCACCCCGCTAGCTAGATCACCAAATTGTCGATATCATTTTGCCCGTTCATGGGCTGTGACTGATTCTGAGTCTATACTGGCGGCGCAAGGCGACGGCTTTGTAAATTTGAGTCCAATAAACGGGGCATCTATCCTTCGAGGGCAACTATCCCACTTTAACGTATTTAATAGCCGTTGAAAGTCGTTTTCTAGTTAACACAAATTATAACGGGTCTAACGCAATATTTCTTATTTACCTTCATAATCTAACGTTTCGGCGGATATAGGATCTGAGACCACGGCGTGTACAACCCCGTGCGAGAGTATATAAAGTGTCATAAGTCGTTTTCTAGGTTTTACAAATTTGAAAATAGTGTTGACCCTCTTTTAAGCATTATATTATATGTGTATGAAAAAGGTGGTCACCCCTTGTAACTGGTGATGATTGTGTGGCCCTCGCCGGCAGGGTGGCGGGCGTGGCCTCGAAGGTGTCGCGGCTGGTGGCGTGCGCGCGCGACGCGCGGCTGCCCGCCTCGCTCGGCGACCCGCTGGAGTGGGAGACCAAGACCCTCACGTCGGCGCTCAAGGCCTACCTGCGCGCGCTGCCGGAGCCCCTCGCCACGCACGCGCTCCACTCGAGGTTCCTCGCCGCCGCCAGTGAGTACAGTACCTGACCCGGACCTGACCTTTAATGTTTCTAGGCGTTCTATATGAAACCGGGTGCCGGTCGCACTCATCAGACGTGAATCCGCATAGATCGCGTTCCCCCTTTTATTAATTTGGGATAATTTTATTTAAACAATTTATTTGCATACTTGACTACAAGTAGATAACTTTGGACCACAGGAGAATCGTTTATTTTCGATTGTATATGACTGGATGATCGTCTGACTCGGTGTGGGGTGGGTGTGGTGTGCGCAGAGCTGGAGTCGCGCGCGGAGCGGGTGGCGCAGGTGGCGGCGCTGGTGGCGCAGCTGCCGGCGCGGCACCGCGACATGCTGCGGCTGGTGGTGGCGCACCTGCGGCGCGTGGCGGCGCGCGCCGACGCCAACCTCATGACGCCCTCCAACCTGGCCGTGTGCTTCGGGCCCACGCTGCTGCGCGCGCCGCGCGAGTCCGTCGCCGCCATCCTCGACCTCAAGTTCTACAACGTGCTGGTCGAGACGCTGCTGGAGCACGCCGACCAGGTGTTCGCGCCGCAGCCCGAGCCGCCGCACCCGCCGCACCCGCCGCACCCGCCGCCGCAGCAGAACGGACTCAGGTACGTGCCGCCCTCTGTGCTCAGTCCACATCTTGTTTCACTTTTGCATTATACTGTTAGTGCTGTAAAGTCCAGACCTATTTACGAGTCCTGCTCACATTGGAGTGGATCACATTACATTTTTCTTCCATAAATTTTCCTTGGGGTCAATATTAATACATAATAGTAGTTTATGTGACTGTACATAATGAAGGGTATTAAACACGAGTGTGGCTGTGGGTTTATGAAACGAGCCGAAGGTAAGTTTCATAATAACATCACACGAGTGTTTTAATGCCTAATTATGTACGGTTACATACACTACTTTATCTAACCACATATCATAAGCCGCCATCATGCATTCAGGAGTCGCACATTATGACAAATATGACCCAGTAATGGCGGTAGTGAAATTTTCTGGCAGCTGTCATAGTTCTTTTTTATTCATAGACAAACTATAAAAAAAAAGCTGTTAGACATGTCGCAAAAGCCAAATATAGAGATCGTTGTCGCCCATTGTTTAGAAAGCACAAAATAATGACAGTAGTTTCACTTTAGATCTACTTGACAAGCACGTACATTCACAAGAATAGGTCTAAATACAAGTGTAAAGGTAACAGTAGGACACATGCATTAAGAAACAACACCAATATAGAATTGCCGAAGTGTAATAACTATGTTCATTTTAAAAGAAGCCTAAAGTATAGTGCAATAAAAATATATAATTTTCTAAACAATGACATAAAAGAATATGATAATTTAAATGAATTTTCGAGTAAACTTAACTTTTTTGCTCATAAGACCTTTTTATACATTAAATGAATTTTTCGACAAATATTATGAATAAAACATTGTTATTATGATGTTTTAAAATTTAATTAATTATTTTTTTATTATTAAAATCATTATTATTTTTGTTGTTATTTTTTAATTGGATTTGACAATGTTGACATCGATTTAGTCCATGCGTTACTTAAATGCAGTTATTTTATATGTATTAACCTTAGGCTAATTATAGATTAGTGTAAGTAAGTTTGCATGCCATACTGTGGCGGACCATGTATTTATGTAATTTATTCATTTTATGTAATGTATGTTCAAGCAAATAAATAAATTCAATTAAATTGAATTGACTAGAGTCGGCCCCAACTATCAAATTGACGATTATTTTCGAATTAAACGTCATCTCGACTGATATTAGAATAGAGGTCAAATCATTTTTTTTTCTTTTTCAGAGATGTTCGAAATTTGAATAAATAATATTATCGAAATCGATGTTATTACTTAGCTATAATAACATTTGTACAAATAAAAAAATTGTTGTAACAAAACAGTCTATTTTTATGGTGATCATAATGTGCGGTTCTTGAACGCATCATGGAGGGTTTGTGATATTTGGATAGATAAAAGTAAAAATATGGTATTTCCACATTAAAAACGGCATCGTTAAAAATATTCTATTATAAAACGTTCAGACCTCTTATTAACAGTTTTGGAAACAAGTTGTTTTAAGGTTTATATCGGTTTACAAATATACAGTAATGGTACTGTCTTTAAAATCCATATGTTTACTCCAATGAACAAGCGAGTAATCCAATTGTTATTGAACAGACCACATCCCAAGTTGCATCCCAATGCGGGTGAGATGAAATGAAAATGTTAACGAAATGGGAATATAGACGAGGCGAACTAGAAGTCATTATAGGTTACATATTTAGCAGTAATTCATATGAATGTTAACTCGTATGTAGAATGTTTTGTCCCTTGCCGTTCCCTATCAGGTGCGCTGCATACGTGTTTGTCACTTGCACAACAATAAATGTAGGGGAAGCAATTTTGATGGCTAGTTATGCGGCTTTGACAGGTTTCTGAATGAATCGTCGCAAGCGCTCGGAAATGATCACCTATTTAAATCCGTACACCATTGATGCGCGATAAAAAGCAGGAAATGGAATACAAATGAGTTATAACAAATACTACCCCTTGCATCGCGGTGCGCGGCGATCGCTTCCGGGGGCGAGGACTAGTGATGTGCTGATCCAGTCAAGGTTGCCGTCAGTGTGTGGAATATTAACTGCCGTATATGAAGGGAAAACAGTCAAAACAAAAGGGAAGAATGAAAATGGTTCATCAATCAAGGAGAGAGTTTAATTATCTTGGAGCAGAATAACATGTCAAGTTGTGGAAACCAGCCCGCGGATACCGAGGCTGCCGTGTGGCGCTTTATTTATGTTGACAAACATAGTGAACTGACGCAAGATACTGCAGTTACCATATCTTGAACATCACTAAGCGGAGTCGCAGATAATAAGGTGCGGGCGGGGCGGGGGGCGGGGCGAGCACACCTGCGCGGCCAGGTGCGCGGTGCGCCCGCAACCAACCAGTGCGCACATGTGATGCGCTAGCTCCTGCGATACGGTATGAAGTGTATTTACTTGCCCAGCCGTACCCGACTTAGGACCAGATGTTACGTAAAAATCCGGGGTACACTCCAAAACTCCGACATTTTATTTGTCCGAATGTATCACTATTCCGAATTTTCATAATTCCGAAAACCATGTTCTGGTGAAATATTTTGTTTTTTTTTGGGATAACATATAACCCTAACCTAACCTAACCTAATTAAATTGTGTCACATACCATCTACAGCAAATATCATCGCTTGGAGTGATAACGCCTTCGGTACTATGAAAATTTGGAATTATGATGGATTCGGATAAATTAAACTTCGGAACTTTTGGGTGTTCCGAAAAATCCGTAGTCGGTATAGGAAAATTGACGTAACACGGGATGGCAGTCTTCGGCGCTATTTTTAGCTTCGGCTCGCTATATGTTATGTAGTGCGATAATCATTCATCCAAAGACGGATTTGCATGAATCAGAACTCTTGTGTTACTCGTTATCTAACCAATGGTCATTTCTTGTAGTTACTACATATGGTGAATTTTGAAATATTCCAGATATAATATATGTCGCCAAACATGCCGACTCTCCAACATGTAAAAGTGGCCTTGGCACCTGCTTGCAGACTAAAATAATCTTTTTAAAACTATCATCTCGGGATGTTTCTGACAATCTTTACGTGAATTTATTCTGTTTGTAATATAGTAATTAGTACAGAATAAATTTCATTCCTTCATTTGGTTTCAAGCAAAATGGGCAGACCTGCAACCAGTTAGTATTAGTACTGACGCGCAGCAAACAGTTAGGTGCGCGACCAGGGCACCACAGGTGGTGCGCCGACGCCTGCGCTGCTCATAAATTCATAATATTTAACTTGCACAAGCCTTACCTGAGTGGCATTGCTCATTTGTTGCATACATCTTACAGGTTTGTATCTGTAAGATGGAATCCGTTTATTATCCATAATTTCCTTTTAATTTATAAGGTTTATGAGGTTTTTTTAAAACAGTGAAACGATAAGTGTTCGAAAGGTAATGTTATGGAACCCGTTAGTTTACGTGAAATATGGTTTTATAATTATTTTGACTGCACTAAATACACACCAGGTGGGTCTTGTAACAGGAGCAAAAAATTATTACATAGATTTTACTCGTCAAACTGAACAACATCTGTTCAGAACCTTTTTTTTTAATACTGTTTTCATATGATCATTATCTCAAACAAAGTAAATAGCATTTTCAATGTACGCCATCCAACATTGACATCGCCTTAGCATTGACACCGCCTTAGCATTGACATAGCTGACACTTTACTACATTTACGAACGGCCTTTCTTGTAAGTATACATTTTTTGCTTACGATCGATAATAGTTATATTTGGTTGCTAAAATTTACTTACTTACTTCGCTGGCTCAGTGACTCGGAGTGGATCTTGGCCTCCGACACCAAGCTACGCCATCCTACTCTATCTTGTGCTGCTTAGGTTATTAGTGATTTTTTCTAATTTTGAGCACCCAACGCCAGCTTTCCTATTCAAATTTCATGACATGAATCTGTCAGATAAATAATTATAATATTGTTGGGAGAGTGCGGCGCGGGCGCGGGGCGGCACACGTGCGGCGCGGCGTGTGCGCAGCTCGCGGCCGCGGCGCGGCGCAGCCTCCGCCACGCGTCCGTTTCCGCTCCGGAGCTCTCCCGATCGAACACAAAAACAGAAAAAGATCTCGCTCGATCCGATCTTATTGTGTACAAGCGCATGTGTGCGCGCCGGGAACAATGAAGGCTTTAAGTGTATTTAGTACATTACATTACATACCTAGGGCACCGGGGAATTCGTGATGAGTGTCCGAGGACGCAGGATTTGGGGCTTTACGAATTACCGCCCGTGGTTTGTCTAAAGTTTTGCGTCCTACGACCTATAACCGTAGCTTAGCGGGAATGCTAGCTGGGAATGAAAATACCACTTACAGCCTAGGCTGACGTAAAAAAAGTTTCGAAGACACTGCTCGAAAATGTGATTATACCTGAACCCAGTACACAAAACTGCTTATGTTTGTACATTTGTAAACTGCATATCTATGTTAGCTCACAACACGACAACAATGTAGCACGTTAGGGTAACATTTCGTATCTTTACATGGGTTTCATAATAAGATACGACTTTTTAGAAAATATTTCAGAGTCATTTTCTTGGCTTAAACGACGATTTAACCAATTAACGGTAAATCGTCTGCTGCATGTCAAATTTAATTGACCAATGAGAATGCGTTATTTATGAGGTATATTCTATGAAACTTCGTCATGGTGCGTAAAACAATTACCTAATTGCCACAATATGCAATAGATGTTCTTTTGAAAATACTCGTTCATCTATTGCTTACTTTTTCACACTTCTACAACAATGTATTATTCCCGAGTGCCAGAGAACGCTCTATGTGTGGCGCGCTGTACATTTTAATTATTAAGTGCGTAGGTTTACAGATTATGGTAACCTTTGTATTGGAACGTTTGAAATATTTATAATAGACAAAGTGATCCAGAAATGCCATTTAAATGCTAGACTAGATAGTATTTTTTCACCACATTTCTACCACAGACACAGTGTTCCGCGGTAATTATTTTAAGATGTGGAGGGAAGTCAGATTCGTCTCCTGTGTGGCGGGAGAGCGGGATGAGTATGACCAAGTAGGCCTCTTTTTCTTTTTTGTATTAATGATCAGTTAAGGCTATAAGGGCTTGTGTAGTATCGTTTTTGTGTAAAACAGATATCAGCAATTCATGTTTTATGTTATTTATGTATAGTTCGATATATAACAATATGGATAAACAAAAACACGATTTTAACGCGCACACATCGGGAGTAAAGATGCATGAACGCGACGTGGCCTTCACCAATGAGAGAAAACCACATTTCATCCAAACAACAACGGTAATAACGTGGAGATACAGACTTAATAAGAACAGAGGAGAGGAATTCCAATTAGACAACACCCGTAACAGTAGCAAAAGTCGTAAATAAGCCAAATAATGATCATAATAAGCAACCTCATCCAACAAAAAGACTGACACAAACAGAACCGCGATATCACAGATATCGTCATAATGAAAACATCAGCGAAGAGAACTTCACCCTAAATACCTAAAATAAAGCTGAGTAGCACGGAGAAAACCGGTACGGAACGAACACATTAATCTCAAAGAACGCAAGTGCAATATGAAACTAATTAAACTAGCAGAAGGAATGTAGAATAACCTTTACGAGGACAGGAGAGGCAGAGACCCACCCGTCGAAAAAGATAAAAATCAACTCTGATTTCTACATAAGCTCAAGACAAGCTGACGAACATGAAACATGGTTATTCCAACGTCTAAATGGGAAGAAAATTTACCCAAGCATTGAGGAAGTAAGCGACGACGACCCGAGAGACCTAGGACCGGAGCCCACACACACGGATAAAACGCCTCCCTAGCCCATATTTATTGCTGCCTAAGGCATAAAGATAAAAAATTGCCCATCGAAGCTGCACTTGAAAAACCCCGCTGTACAAGGATATTCGATCAGTATGTAGAACAAGACCCTTTCAGAGTGGTTAGAACTTGCGTCAGATAAGAACAAATAATTATACCACGACGGAAAAAAAAAACATCAACTAGAAGATATCGGCAGGGAAACAAAAGGTGAGAAATAGAACAATCCGGAAACGTTATCTCCTCCAACATGCCTACGGTGAACAGGAACACGACACGCAAAGACGCCAACGAGAGCACGCGACAACTCGCCAACGCTCATCCCCGATGCTCTACCCCCCCTCACCTAACTTCCAATATTGGCTCAAGGTTGCATAATCGGCTGATTGTGGTCGACCGGTTGCGGCTAGTCGGCCCTCCTATCCCATCCCAGAGCGTGTCCCTCCTTATAAATCTGTGCCCCCTGGTGTATCCGGCTTGTCCGGGTCAGGCTACGACCTGGCTGGGTGTGGTGCCTATGTTCATGTTCAGTTCGATATATAACAATATGGATATATTGACGAAAAGGTAAAAATCACAACAAGTTTTTAAGATTGTTTTGTTACGTTTCTCATAATCGTCATATCTGGGGGCACGGCAGTGCACCGCCAAGTCGAGCTTGTAGCTTTCGTGAAAACACACAGATTTTAATCCTTCTATCAAAACGTCACATCGATGTCCAGGTTATTCTGTTACATATACATAACATATTTACCATGGAACGCAATAAGTTAACAAACTTCAAATATAAATAACTAGAGACCCGTTGCGGCGTCGAACCGCCGCTAGAATATGGAAATCCGGTAGTGTTACAGAAAATAACTACTTTATCGATAAGAAGTTTTTGGGGAAAGAAGAATAAATACTGTAAAAAAACACGTTAAAATGATATTTCAAAAACGTTAAGACATGCCAGGCTAGATAGAGCCAGGCCTGATAGCCAACTGCCAGGTTCATCGTGACAACTTTTTCAACTCTTTTGTAAAAATAACTTGTGCATTAATGCCATGTGATCTGCTGATCTGTTTCACAAATAAAATGCATATTATTCGATTTAAGGAAAAAATATAATTCATGACAATAGTCCCAAATCGTAAAAAAATAATTGACATATTTTCATAGGACCGAACATAAGATTGGTAGAATTTTAATTTGTTGTCCTTTCTTCAGGACATACATTTATCGATTTGATCGATTTCTATCAATTTCCAGAAATAGCACATGAATCGAAACGACAGATTTGGTCACTCACTACGCAGGTTTTAAAAAGGAAATCATGGAGTGCGTAACTGTGTATGTATTCATTTATAATCGTAAATACTTCAAAATATTGATAGTAAAAAATGTTACATAAACTCAATTGTATGTAATAGAGAGTAAAAAACGTTTATAGAATACACGAAAAACCACTATTATCAATGCTTTTTTTTTTATGAAATTCAATAGATCGTGCAAATTTTCTTAATATGGGTGCTGCCATGTCATCATCATCAATCATTTATTCAATAACAATTTCACATTGTGTTTGTAATTCTTACGCCAGTATAACTCTTAATCAAACCCTACTTACTAATCTAAATAAATTACTGACTGACAATACTCCACCATAAAAAAAAGAATGTGTCAAATATGTGTAATAAAATAAATCCAATATATAACACAGCTAAACATGTTTGAGAAAAGAATATAAGATATATTTTATTCAATAAATTTAGAGCTGAAGGCCTTACGTATACCCAAATTCCAAATTCAAACTTTCGTGTCTTTCCTCTCATTGAAATAGTGTCTGACAGAAGAGTGAGGGAGATGCTATCTATACTCTCAAGTCTATAATATAAACCTAATTTTAGGGTTCCTTACCATAGTCGTTAAAAACGGAAGCCTTAAAAAATCTATTTGTTGTGGTGACAGCATAATTTGACAAATTTTATTTTGAATAAGAATAAGAATGATCAGCCAGACGTCATTAATTCAAATATGATTTATTCTTGAGCGAGTCGATTTTTTTGAAATTTGCATCATATGTAGGTTATTTCTACCATCAAGTTTCGCATTTTAGGGTAACATGTTAATTATTCCACAAATACAACTCGTCCACAATGTCAGCTCGTCTATATTCCCATCTGGGTCACAATGCCAACTTGTCCACACACCCAACACGTCCACATTGCCAACTCGTTCATATACCCAACTTATCTGCATTGCTACCTCGTCTATATTACCAATTCGTCTCCATTAGCAACTTGTCCATATTCCCAATTCGTCCACAATGCCAACTCGAACATATTGCTAACTCGTCCATATTCCCAACTCGTCCACAATTCCAACGCGTCCATGTTGCTTACTCGTCCACAATGCCAACTCGTCACCACATAAAATTCGTCCACATTTCCAACTCGTCTTTATTCCCAACTCATCCATATTCCCAACTCATCCACAATGCCAACTCATATATATTGCTAACTCGTCCACATTTCCAACTCGTCCATGCACCCAACTCGTCTATAATACCAACTCGTCCTTATTATTAACTCGTCTTTATTGCCAATCTCGTCCATATTATCAACTCGTCCGTATTACCAACTCATCTTCATTGCCAACTCGTTTATATTCCCAACTCATCCACAATGCCAACGCGTCCATATTACTTGCTCGTCCACAATGCCAACTCGTCCACAAATACAACTCGTCCACATTTCCAACTCGTCCATATTCCCACCTCGTCCACAATGCCAAGTCGTCCACATTACCAACTCGTCGATACACCAAACTCATCTACATTCCCAACTCGTCTTCATTTCCAACTCATCAACAATGCCAACTCGTCCATATTGCTAACTCGTTCACAAACACAACTCGTCCACATTTCCAACTTGTCCATATGCCCAACTCGTCCACAATTCCAAGTCGTCCACATTGCCAACTCATCCACATTTTTAACTCGTCCATATTCTCAACTCGACGATACACCCAACTCGTCTACAATACAAACTCGTCCTTATTATCAGCTCGTCTTTATTGCAAACTCGTCCATATTCCCAACTTGTTCATTTTGCCAACTCATCCACATTTCCAACTTGTCCATATTCTCAACTCGTCCACGTTGATAACTCGTCCGTATTACCAAGTCGTCTTCATTGCCAACTCGTCCATAATACGAACTCGTCCACATTGCCCCCTTGTCCATGTTCCCAACTTGTCAATTTTACCAACTCATTCACATTGCCAACTCATCCACATTTCCAACTCGTCCATATTCCCAACTCGACGATACACCCAACTCGTCTACAATAACAGCTTGTCCTTATTATCAGCTCTTCTTTATTGCCAAATCTTCCATATCACCAACTCGTCCGTATTACCAAGGCGTCTTCATTGCCAACTTGTCCGTATTACCAACTCGTCTTCACTGCGAACTCGTCCATAATGCAAACTCGTCCATATTGCCCACTTGTCCATGTTCCCAACTTGTCAATTTTACCAACTCATCTACATTGCCAACTCATCCACATTTCCAACTCGCCCATATTCCCAACTCGACGATACACCCAACTCGTCTGCAATACCAACTTGTCCTTATTATCAGCTCGCCTTTATTGCCAAATCTTCCATATCACCAACTCATCCGTATTACCAAGTCGTCTTCATTGCCAACTCGTCCATATTCTCAACTCGTCCACATTGCCCACTCGTCCGTGTTCCCAACTTGTTCATTTTGCCAACTCATCCACATTCCCAACTCGTCCATATTCTCAACTCGTCCACATTGCCCACTCGTCCGTGTTCCCAACTTGTTCATTTTGCCAACTCATCCACATTCCCAACTCGTCCATATTCTCAACTCGTCCACATTGCCCAGTCGTCCGTGTTCCCAACTTATTCATTTTGCCAACTCATCCACATTCCCAACTCGTCCATATTCCCAACACGTCTACATTGACAACTCGTCCAATTAACAACTCGTCCAATTAACAACTCGCCCATATTAACAACTCGTCCATTTTCCCAACTCGTCTATATTACCAACTTGTCAATTTTACCAACTCATCCGCATTCCCAACTCTTCCAATTCCCAACTCGTCCACATTTCCAACTCATCCATTTTACCAACTCATCCATATTACCAATGTAGATACATTCCCAACTTAGGCACATTGTCATGTCGTCCATATTCTCAACTCGACCACATTTCCGATCCCGTCGACATGCAAGCGCAAGGACTAAGTTTTTTCTTGTAAAATACCATTTAATTTACCATAACTCATGCCATTTTCCTTGGAATTATTTTTTTGATGGACTTATATAATCATATTTATAATAATCTATCATAAATTTACCTATTTGAATGACGTGTAAATTAGTTTTACTAATTTTTTTCTGCTTTGATTTATTGTAAAACTCGCCTATAAAATAATCTATTCTTGAATGACGGTCAGTTTTCTAGTCTTTCGAGCACCAGTCCAACTCGCACTTAACCGGCTTTTTATCCACCTTTTTAACAGGTATGCGAAAAAGTTTCCATACATTTTAACATTTTAAAAAGAAAAACAACCTGGCAATTTAGAGCATTGACATAATAGCCCCCAATAAAAAAGACATTAAAAGTTGTCAGAATATGGTTACTGTCATTCATTGTCAAGAAACTGTAAAATTATTTTTGTATATTCGTACATGTTTTAAGTGTTGCGGATATTATGTTGCCGACTCAAAAATAATATTTCATCATGCTGAACAACTTACTACAGGTTTGTGAGCAAATCATGCTTATTATTATTTGGTCATCTTATGTCAAAATAGGGATCACAGGTCACGTGGTCAAAGTCACGTGGTTAGCGCACAGTAGTTTTTTCAAATCCATTTTTCAGTACCTTTTCAGGAAAAAATTAAAATTCCAAGAGTTTTATGCACCTCTCCAGCATGAGACGAATCTAATGACATATCATTTATCAAAATCGGACCATAACTGTAGATCTGATGGGATGTACAAAAATCGGCCTCGCGTAATATATATATAGATAAGAAATCTAACGTCATTTCTCAGAATGTCCATTTCTAACGTGAGACAAAAGCGATAAGCCGTATTGATTAACGTGAACGGTCATCAGGGTTCTAGATAAGACTTGTGAGAACCAGCGGCTAGACCGCGGGGAGGGCTCGCGGGCCCGCACTGCCCGCAGGACCGGGCTCATTAGGATTAGGAGCACTTCTTTGTTCGTTCGGGGAAGCCCTTTGTTTGGGACCACCAGCAGAGATAACTAGCGGTCATTATTCGTGCATTTACGGAAGTCGGCATGAATCATACAAGGTGTTACGCGTACTTACGTATTATATTCATATTCCTAGTCTGATGAATGTTCTGGAAGAGAAGTAACATGTCATGATATACAAAGATCACGATTTACCAACGCATGGGTTCTTCTGGGCAAGGGGTCTTTCTCTATGGCCTAATATTTTCAGAACTTTTTATAATAATGTACGGGGTTCTACAGTTAAACATTTATTTATTTATTTATTATTACAGGTTACATAACATTACAGTTTACACCAATGTGTCATGAACCGAACAGTGTTTATTTAGATAGCGAAACATAAGTACATAAAACTGAAAAAACTCGCAAAAGGTTTGTTTCCCTACACAAGCGTAAGCTCAGAAATGAGTGAAATGACACAGTTGCATAGTGGAATAGTACAGAAACTAAAATGTCTCATACGGATAAGACACCACTTCTTTTCACTACTAATATGAATGAATTCCTGATAAATGATTACCGATTTATTCTATTCTGATCCAAAGATATGGTTTCAATTAAAAACTCGATGTTTTTGTGGCGCGCTCCGGCGAACATCTGCCGGTCGTTTTTGTGTCGCGTCGCGTGCAATCTGCCGCGCCGCAGGTAATCTCGCCGTAATTACGGCGGTGGCTCGGCGGCTCGGCGTGTCGGCCGCCATGCCGGGGCTGTGAAACTGCACAGATACATTTTGAATCGGAAATATAAAATCAATTGGTACCGTAAAAGTAATAATTATTTATGGAACATTTGTAAATTTCAATACGTTTCAAATTGCAGTCGAAAGCTTTGTGTTTCCAAATAAATACGTAAGTCCCTTTTTTGCTGGAAAGCCTAATCGTTGACCGTAACCGCCTTCTGCACTATTGAAGTAAGTTGCCCATTCTGAGTTTATAAAAAGCCGAACAGACAATAGGTGTCCTACAAAACAAACAAACATTGGGTCGAGCATCGATTCGCCGTCCATCGCTGCGGGCTATTGTTGGGCGGTATTGAGATAACGTCGATAAGTAATTTTTTACGGATCTCTTGGGCATCTGCAGGAAAACCCTGTTTGAACAATGGCATGGAAAAAGCCATCTTGGTCTCGGGTAGACAGCGCTCCGCCGCCCCCGCAGCGCAACTAATGCGCCGCGGGTGCAATAAAATATGCATCGAAATACTGCTCAATTGGCAAGCCATCTCACTTTGTTTATATTGTACTTGTACTGGTATATTCTACAATGCTGTGAGCGGCTCGCTTTGTCCCGCGACCTCGCTCTTGTTGCCGACGGCCGGGAGATACTTACATTTAATTATCTATAAATACCTTTTGAGACTCCTTGATTATATGTTCCATACCGCTTAAATGCAATATAACGTTACCTTGAACAAGTAATATTTATGGTGCAATAAACTGAGGAGTGGATTCAAAAAACATATAGTTAGGTAGGTGGTTTTCGTACTTACATTGTTCTTATTCACAATCGGGAAAGGATGAACATTTTCAAAAATCATCAGAATCATTCCTACATACAAACAAAATATCATGATTTTTGGAAATAACCATTTTATTCACAATGGCCATTCATATTTATATTACGGAACAGAAAAATATTCGGAATTTCTTTTGAATTCGTTGTGATGAGAACGATATGGGTTAGGTTCGCGTTATCTGAAGAAAAGTCAGAAAAGTTAATGGTTTCAGGAAAAAATCAGTTCAGAAAAATATAAACCATATGTGTATTGCAATGAGGCGCATTAAACATTATTTACTTATTGCTCTGCAATATTAACAATACTTATTGATTATAATATTGCACATTTTGTTGGTAGTTGTACAGTCTCGTGTTTAACTTGCACTTCACTGTCTTGTGAACCTCAGAGGGTCAAATACGCCCACATGAAGGTGAATGGAGTTGCGGATTTAAAATACTACTACCAATCAAATCAACGCCACAAAAAACAACCGGCGGACTGTCCGTGTCTATCTTGTTTAATGTTTGTTGTTACTGAAGTGTCAATCTGTTTAAATTCATAGCGTCCTCAAGAAATTAGAAAGTATTTTACGCAAATTGGCCCTTGTGCAGTGCATAAAGCGCATGAAGCCTTACGAGATAAGAATGCGCGGCAGCTGCGCCTGCGCGGAATGCGCACCTGCCGCCGCGCCGCGCATCTGCCACACGCCAAGCCGCCTTCATGCCGGGACTCGGGAGCATTCTCCTGATCTCCAGGTACCTGAGCTGGCAGGACCGTGACCGTGGTATGAGACTATGGGGCTTGTTTTGCTGCAAACACTTACCCAGGCACTACCTGTCAGACCTCTTCTCTGTAGACCTACTAGTATAGCTGCTAAGCAAATTAGGTATTATTAAGTAAAGAAATTAATAACGAGATTGCACAAAATCAAGGTTAGAAAAAAATGGGGGGGGGACCTTTACTCTGCAGTGGGACATTATACTCGCTAGTAATATTGAATTCTTAGCGGCTATAACTATATCAATAGACGCCGTAGGTCCCTGTATTGTATATTGATGTTAACTATGCGAAAGCAAACCTACGTGTATGAACATATCCCGCATTTTTTTCCCTTTGAAATGTACAAATGTATGTAATTAATCTAGACACGGCATGCGATTTCTCGAAGCTCTCACTTCTATTCTACGCATCGGCATGATAAGATAACATATGTGTTTATACTTAGTAACCGCAAACGCGATAATCCAATTCGATAATAAGCATTTATTCGAGTCGCCGCCGTTTACATTTTGCACTCGAACCGAAAGCCGTTACCATTTCGGAATCGTCAGCTCGAAAGATGCTGTAGGTAGGCTGTAGTGTAGTAGCGCACGTAAAAACTATCTTTTGTCAATTATATCGGAGGGGCGCAAAGACGAGTTTTTGCGTGGACACCTGGCCGGTGTACGATTACGGTACGATTCTCGGCCGTGTATCGCGAGAATAAGGTTCTTGTCTGTCGTAGAGACAAGCTGCTGACTGTTATTTTTGTCTCCTACTTTCCAGAAACGCCTTTGAACTCAGTGCGTTGCCCATATGTCTTCTGATGAGTGGCATGGTGGACCCTACCTTGAATACAATTTATGACACGATGACATTTATTTAAAATTCGAACGACTTGAGGTGAGGTAAACTTCTACAATGCTCACACTGTTGAGCGGATAAGTTGGGACGTTACGAGGGGCAAACCGAAATGATCGGGAATTTAAAAAACTATGTGCACTATATACATAAATTATATTTTATTGTTTTTCGAAGTATTCTCCGTTACATTCAATGCACTTTTGCATTCTTTTAAACCAGTCATTAAAACAATAATTCCAGTTTGAAGTAGGCATTGCCAAAATGGCCGATTTATAGGCTTCCACAGCGGCTTCTGGGTTCTCAAACCGCTGACCACGCAATAAATCTTTAATTCTAGGGAACGTAAAAAAATCATTTGGACTCAGGTCAGGGCTGTATGGAGGATGGGACATCAACTCAACGTTTTCGTCGTTCAAAAATTTAGTTGTTTTGTGGGCGGGGTGGGAGCTCGCATTGTCGTGGTGTAAGATGACGCGGCGTCTCGGGTTCCCTTGGCGAAGTTCGGCCAGCACCTCCGGCAAACAAACTGTGATATACCAATCAGCGGTAACGGTTCTTTGTTCTTCTAGAGGAATTGTGGCAACATGCCCCTTTTTTGAGACGAACGAAGCCACCATCTTCTTCGACACGCTTCGAGAACGCACAACTTTCGTTGGTTTGACCTCGTCATCGAAGACCCATACTGCCGACTGGTGCTTTCTTTCAGGCTCATAAGAATAAATCCAGGATTCGTCACCCGAGACCATATTATAAACGGCTTTTGACTTTCCTCCATTGTAGCATTTCAGAATAGATCGGCACCAATCAACACGAGCCGCCTTTTGCTCTTCAGACAAATTATGGGGTACCCATCGGGAAATCAATTTTCTGACACCCAATTCACCATGCAAAATAGTGTGAATTGCAGTCATTCCAATGCCTATGGTTGCCCGAATCTGCTCGTATGTCACATGTCTATCTTCTTTTAGTAGTTTTTCCACAGCCGCGATGTTTTCAGGCGAAACCGCCGTTTTCGGCCGACCTGATGAAGGTACGGTGCCAAGAGAGGCACGACCCCGTCGAAACTCAGCATACCACCGATATATTGTCGTCTGACTAGGTGCTTCAATGTCGTATATAGTAACAAGCTCATTGCGACATTCATCTGGAGATAAGCCACGACGAAAGTTATGGTAAATAATTGCACGAAAATTTTCACGCGTCAGCTCCATTTTGTTCATCGAGTTGTCAATTTAAAAATGGAATTAAAAAAATATATCGTTCTTTTTTTAAATTGTAAAAACGGCATCGTGATTGTAAGTCGCCAGTATGCATGTGACAAAAAAGGATTTAATGTAACTCAGTTTAAAGTACTCTATTCCCGATCATTTCAGTGTGCCCCTCGTATGCGATTGGTAAACAATGGATCCGGCAGACAATTCGTTGAGCTGGGTCTGTTTATGTTTGTAAAGTTGACATAATATCGTTGAAATTTTGAGGTCTTCAACATGAATAAGAGTAAACGTCGTTATTGCAACCAGCTATTGAGTACATCGAAGTTACAATTAGAGTTCAAATGACCGTCCAATTAGACCTTCTTTCGATGCAAAAAGACGTAGGTATATATGTGCTGCTCCTTTAAGTGATATACTGGCGTGCAGTAAATACAAAGGGGGAATTCGAGTTCGATAACTGGCCGAGCAGGAAGTGCCAAGGTTGGCCTAATTAAAGGCTTTTGTGCGGAGTGTCTCTCGGCCCGCTCGCAGCCCCCTCGCAAGAGCGTCCTTCGTCCCAACGGTCATTCATGTACTGGCTAGGTTTTTTGTAGAGATATTTTGTTTATTGTTACTAACAACTATATGGATTCAAGTCCAAAGAGTTTGAATTTGAATTATTCGCTGTAAAAGACATGGATAGTCCTCGTTAGGTCCTCGTCCATAAATGAGTCGATTACGTTCTTGTAGTGTAGCAGGGCAAAGCAACATTTTTTTCTATTGTTTATTAGAAAATGTTAGAGATGTCCTACGAAAGTATACGGTCTACCACATTTCTATTCAGTTGGGCATTTTTCTGAAAAGTAATAAAGTCTTTGAGATTTCTGGAAACGCACACGCAACTTTTTGGAAAGTTTTTAGGTTGGCGAATTCCCTTTAGGATACCATCCATACTTTCGCTATTTTAGAAATGTCGTCGGCACCGACACTTGGTTACGTTTCATTAGACTCGCTGAATACCTGAACCTGGTTGTGTCCGAAGAAGCCGTGGCGGTGTCCAGGGTCCGGCGGGCGGCAGGCGGCAGGCGGCGGGCGGCAGGTGGCCCGCGTGTCGCCGTCGCCGCGCACCGGGCCGCGCGCGCCAATCACGGGCCGCCGCCGCGCGTATATACCGCGCGCCACTTCAGGGTGCGCTCAGTACTCATCCCCATTTCGATGCGTGCACTACTGCAACCTGTGACTATTTTGTGATTTTTCTTGTGACTGTGAACCGGGACTGTGTTACCATGATTATCTGCCTGTCTGGATTTGTGATCGCCGGGTTAGTACCGAGTGTTGTTGTTAAACTTAACTCGCGCGCATGTAAACATGGATCAGCTGTTCAAAATAACGTAAATATGGTAGGGGACTATCTTGCACAAATCGATGTACATAGTCTCAAAATAAGCACTGCTTTATACTCTGGGTCCACGTTTGGCCACACAGAAACGGTAATGAACAGAACTCAAAATCATCTTCATATAAACTGTATTCCTATAACAATACAAAGTTATTTATGAATATTTACTTCGTTTGTTTTAATTATTTACTTACTGTATTTCGTTTAATATTTATTAAGCCAAACTCTACAATCTACATGGCAGCGAAGCCATACTAGCTCTATTATGTCACTCGACCTGTGAGTTAAGGTCCGGTTGCCTGGGGCTTGTAGGTTTACTTACTAAGCCTGAGGTCACGGGTTCGGTTCATAAGTTAGAAGGAGCGAATATATTGAATCTTAATGAGATGAAAGTTTTCGAATGCTCTTTCGCAAAAATCAATGTGGAAAATTGGTCTTTACCTATAGTTTCGTCTGCGTGTACCTACATATGCATTAACTAACGTAAATATGTGTCTCCTTGTTACAGGGCTTCCCCCGTGCCGCTATCATCAGCCCTGCTGCGAGCTGCTGACTGCGTAAGTATTCATATTACTTCTAAAATCCATGTACTGTTTGTTCATTCATTGATAAAGAGTTTTTATAAAATTACACTATCATTTATTCATAGTTATCCGTAAGATAATTTTTTTATTATGGACTTAAAATTGGATGTTACAAAATGATCATACCTATAATGTTCTTGCAGTTACATTTTTGCACACACAAAAGCAGTGGACTTCAACTATTTTTTAAAGAGTAGAGTATAATTTTGTTTTAAGCAGGCACCGTATTGCTTTCACCCCTTGCGCTTCTGCTCGTTACCGCGCCATCGAGTGATGCCTAACAGCTATATATTGTTGATACAGAGCACATCAGTCCCCGCCCTGGCGCAGCTCGCGCCGCTGTCGAGCGCGGCCGGCCTGTCCGGGGGGCTCGGCTCCGTGTCCGGGGGGCTCGGCTCCGTGTCCGGGGGGCTCGGCTCCGTGTCCGGGGGGCTCGGCTCCGTGTCCGGGGGGCTCGGCTCCGTGTCCGGGGGGCTCGGCTCCGTGTCCGGGGGGCTCGGCTCCGTGTCCGGGGGGCTCGGCTCCGTGTCCGGGGGGCTCGGCTCCGTGTCCGGGGGGCTCGGCTCCGTGTCCGGGGGGCTCGGCTCCGTGTCCGGGGGCCCCGGCTCCGTGTCCGGAGGGCTCGGCGCCGTGTCCGGGGGCCCCGGCCCGGTCCCCGGGGGCCCCGGCGCGCGCTACTCGCCGCACCACCAGCAGCTGCTGCAACAGTTCGCCCCGCCGACGACCGCTGCCGTCCCGCCCGCTCCCGCGCCGCCCGCGCTTAGAGCCCTCAGAGGTAATCGCCGTTTTACTCATTATCATTTTGTAATCACTGTTCACCCAGAAGGATAATAAGTTATATGATATGCGATGGAATTTTTACCGTGTCTTAACTTATTTTACCGTGTCAACGATTTTTACCTCAAAACGCATATTAATCTCAAAACCCTACCCTATTTTCTACGACACCTGTTCACACGTCTCTTGTTTCTAATGAAATATAACGAAAACTACATTAGGAGCCAGCTGTAACGTAATGTTGTGTGTCGCAGGAGCGGGCCGCTCGAGCAGCAGCTCCGCCGAGTCGGTGTCGAGCAGCAGCGCGTCGCCGCCGCCGCCCGGCGCGCCGCCGCCGCACGCGCCGCACGCCGCGCACGCCGCGCACGCGCCGCTGCACGCCAGGCTCTACACGCATCCCTACAGGTGAGGCTGCGACATTTATGTTATGTTGCCTAAGTACACATCCAGCGCGGGTTTCAATCGTTCCAGGACTTCCAGGTGTAGGTCCAGCGTAAGATCGATTCTTAGATTAGATAACGCGAACAGAATTTGAACTAGGTATTAAACCGACTCGCTCTGCGGCCGGTAACTTGATTAGGTTGTGATGTTCCGTCTCGTTGTTGACAGACGCGTGCGCACCCTGTACGCGTGCCTCGGCGAGAGCGAGGGCGAGCTGTCCTTCGAGCCCAACCAGATCATCACCAACGTGGCGGCCAGCGCCGAGCCCGGCTGGCTGCGCGGCACGCTCAACGGCAAGAGCGGCCTCGTGCCGGAGAACTACGTGGAGCCGCTCCCGTGAGCGCCGCCGCAGCACGACCGGCTCGTCGCCGACGCGCCCAGCCCGGACCGGCCGGCAGCACGCACACCGCCTGCAGGAAGCTCGTCGCAGGTTCGAGCGGAGCACGTGTCGAGCTTGCCGCATTGCCTCCTACGTGACTGCGCTGTTCGTGATATCGTTCACCCGTTCCTCGCGCCCGAATAGCAATAGACAGTCGTAGCGGGAAAGTCGTAGAATTAGGTCGGATTCGTAAAGTAAACGTCCGCCCCTGAGCCGTCGAAAACCACCCGTAGAGTAGTGCGCTCATGAGCGCGAATCGCGAATCTGCCGACCGCACCATACGTACCATATCCTCGTACCTACTATGTTAAGTTGTTGATTCTTTTGTACGTCTGTATATTTTGTATATTGTAAATAAGCGTTTGTTGATATTTTAACTATTTATATTATGTTGTGGATATTTTTACCAAATATACTATATTGTACGATGTCCGTTTGTGGATGTATTATACAGATTAATATATACTCATGTGTTTGATTTTTACTCGACGGACGTAGAGCCTACTAGTCGGCCCTCTATCTATACCTACACTCCAGTTTTTAATTAGGCGAACCAACTTGACAGCTGAAAGTGTGGTCAGGAATAGAAAAAAAACCCGGCCAAGTGCGAGTCGGACTCGCGCACCGAGGGTTCCGTACAGACACTTTCCATCCCTAAGTGGTTAAGTTTGCACCTGGTATGTATAGCGCCCGGTTCTCCCTGTTTTGGCATAATGTTTTTAGTCATAATTTTGCATGGCATAATCTATGTAGGCATAATTGACTTTCCGCATAAACTGTTTTGGCATAATCAAGGTTCGCATAGTTTGATAACGCAGATATTCATTTGTCATAATTTATTTGCGCATATTTTTGTTTGTCCTAATCATGTCTACGCATAAAATAAATAGGCATTGTTTTGGATACAAATAATGGACTGTAGCTTTTTAATTGTGTTTAAATTTAGAATTAGGAAATGAAAGTTGCCGGCTGGTGATAAAAAACAAGAACGATATTATTACAAACGAAATTAAGAGGGCCTTGAGTTCTCTTTCAAAAGGACTAACCTTAGCTCCAGAGGGTACTGCTCCTTCCTCAGGTGTCCAGGGCCGAGGAAACCAGCTCGTGGCCACGCGCAACTCACTTACCAGCAATCCAACGGTTACCTTGCACCTGATTAACCAGCTCTGGTGCTCCTTCTGATAGATCTCGAGGCACTACACGGGTTTTAACTACTTAAAAGTATTTTTAAGTTCGAAAATTCGACAATTAATTGCAGCCAACAAATTCGCAACCTTTCCGCCCGAATCTAACGGTAAAGAGAATGAATCGACACGTTTTCGATATGAATTTGACAGAACACCAAAATGTTGCCACAATACAATATTTGTTTTCTTTTTAAAGTCAACATTCCGCCCACCAAAATACAAGGTATTTTTTCCAAAGAAAAGAGAGAGAAAAAATTGTGAGTGATGGAAGAGACGATTATGTTAAGAACTTATGCTAAAATGGGTTGCGTAAGCTTGGTATACGGTTAGGAAGTTGATGCTCAAGCTGGGCAACCACATTAATGTTACTAAGTTAATTAGAAAGAGGTAGCGGGCACAGCTTTACAACTGGTCGTTTGTATTCACCAGTAGCTGTGCGGATGGTCACGACCCGACAAATGCCATCACTACCTGGATGAAGTTTGACTATTCGACCCATGTTCCATTTTAATGGGCTACACTGTTCATTTACTACTAGGATCATTGATCCTACTCGGAGGTTATCTCCCTTTTCAGACCATTTGTTCCTCTGCTGAAGGGTGTGGAGATATTCCAAGTGCCATTTACGCCAAAAGGCTTGGTGCATCTATTGTAACAGTTGCCAACGTCGAAGGGGACTTATCTTTATGTCAGTCAACACAGGCTCAGGGAGAATAGTCAATGGTTCTAAAGTCAAAAAATGACCCGGGGTCAGTACGGAGAGGTCGTTTGGGTCAGAACTCAGAGGTGACAAAGGGCGCGAATTGAGGAGAGCCTCAATTTGAGTTAGCAATGTGTAGAACTCCTCGAAAGTTAGACGTTGGAGGCCTATCACTCGTGATAAATGCGTTTTCACGGACTTTACTCCTGCTTCGACCAAGCCGGAGAAGTGCGGAGTCCCAGGAGGGTTAAACACAAATTTTACTTGTTCCTTATGAGAAGCCTCGGACATCAGCTGTTGCAGGATATTGCTTGCACCTACAAAATTCCTGCCCTGGTCTGACACTAAACGAGAACAGCGACCTCGACGAGCGAAAAACCGCCTAAGCGCGGCTAGGTAAGCTTCAGACGTGAGCTCCGACACGAGCTCTAAGTGGACTGCTTTAGTGGCAGTGCACACGAAAACACATATGTAGTAGGGAATGCAACTATGACCGGAAACCGAGAATCGGTTTTTGTTCGGTTTTACTCGAATTCGATTCGAATTTCGGATGAAAACCGAGTATTTCTTGACTGTAAGCAAACTATTGAATTCAATTGATTAATGTGTTTTTTTTTTGTTTGTTATTGTTTCGTTTCGTTCCATAGTCGGTAAAAACGGAACCCTAATAGGAATATAATACATGACTGTTAGAACCGCTTTTTCTTAGGAATGACTTACTTGACTTAATGTCCTATGTCCCCTGGATGGGGCAGAGGGCGTCCACAGTACGTCGCCATCCCGAACGGTCTTGGGCTTCGCGCTTCACTTCGCTCCAGGTCATTCCTATCGCCTTCGCTTCTGCAGTGATCGTCCGCCGCCAGGTTTGTTTAGGGCGACCACGTTTCCGCTTTCCTTGGGGATTCCAGTCTAGAGCTTGCCTTGGAATGTGATCAGGGTCCCTTCGGAGCGTGTGGCCGATCCAGTTCCACTTGCGGCGTTTGATTTGCTGGTCGATCGGAGTCTCACCACAGCGTTCCCACAGGTCTACGTTGGAGATTTTCTCGGGCCAGTATACACCGAGAATTCGGCGAAGACAGCGGTTGATGAAGACCTGGAACCGGTGCGTGATGTCTTTAGTGACCTTCCACGTCTCACATCCGTACAGCAACACGGTTTTCACGTTGGACCGGAATATCTTGAGCTTAACTCTCCTAGTCAGTTTCCGCGATTGCCAGACAGGACGGAGCTGTGCGAAGGTTGCCTTCCCCTTGGCGATTCTCGAAGCGGTGTCCTCTTCGGTCCCTCCTGTTTCCGACACTACACTACCGAGGTAAGTAAATTTGTGGACTCTCTCCACCCCCTCTGTGCCGATGAGCAACGGCAAAGAGCTTGTCGCTCCGCACCTCATTTCCTGGGTCTTCCGGGTGTTAATTTTAAGTCCCGTCTCCAGAGCCTCTCGTCGTAGGTCGTCCAGTTTGGCTTGCATGTCTGCGCGCGTGTGGCTCAATAGGCATAGGTCATCGGCATAGTCCAAATCTTCCAAGACGTTGGACAGTCCCCACTCTATGCCGCGGCGCTTGCTGTTGGTGGTGTTATTCATGATGCCATCCAGGACGACAAGGAAAAGGAGAGGTGAAAGAAGGCACCCCTGGCGTACACCCGCATGGACCGGTATGTCCTCCGAGACGAGGCCGTCGTGAGTTACTCTACAAGAATACATCCCGTAGATGGCCTTAATTATGTTAATGATCTTCTCGGGGACTCCAATTTCACGTAGCCGATCCCAGATACAGCTCCATCTCAGCGTGTCGAAAGCTTTTTCGAAGTCCACAAAGGTCAGGTACATTTCCCTCATTTCTTAGGAATGGATGGAGATAATTGAAAGTTGTCACAAATAAAACAACTAAATTCAGTTTTTTACCTTAAATAATCAACATTTATTTATTAAACGACATGTTAAATCACAACAATCAACATTTAAAATATAATATGTAGCATCAAGCATCACTCTTTTAAACTTGCATTTTGCCGATCTTCCCATGGTTGACTTAAGGAAATGATTCCATACGTCGCTAGTGGATTTTCTTTTGACTGAACACTCATAGTACTCCTCCGTTTCCTCCATCCTTGCAGTGACTTCGATGGCAAATTGCAGGCAAATGAGGCAACGGCGGCTCAAAATGGACCACTGAAATAAACAAATATTATTAATTTATAACTCACTGACAGAGATAACCGAAAAGAAAATCTAAATTACCTTTTCGGTACATAAATGAAAAACTAGACTCTGAATGATGATGAGAGAGGTCATGTCAAAAATCTTATCTGAATTTGAGCTGTGAAGTTTGTTTTTAATAGACTATAATAGTATTTTTATTCATAAGTATATAAAAACTGGATGGCTACTACAATTCAATACTCTGAATTAGATCTATTGTAATAAGAAAATAAAAGAACAACTAAGCGACATTCTGAGCGACTGGAGTTCATCAATGTGCGAAAGTAAGAACTAGTGGAGACCAAGTGATACATGTACAGGGTTCGGATATTCGGATCGATATTTACCTAAACTTGGCAAAATCCCGAAATTTGTTGGAAAAATATGGAATCGGCTTCATTTTTAGGGTTCCGTACCTCAAAAGGAAAAAACGGAACCCTTATAGGATCACTTTGTTGTCCGTCTGTCCGTCCGTCCGTCTGTCAAGACCCTTTTTCTCAGGAACGCGTGGAGGTATGAAGCTGAAATTTATATCAATTACTCAGGTCTACTGTCCCTTGAAGCTGTGAAAAAATCAAACTTCTAAGCCAACGCAATCAAAAGATACAGCCGTTTATGCCGCAAATTTTCGACACTTGCAAGGGAATCAAAACCTACAGGGTGCTTCCCGTGAACTCAGAATCTTGAAATTTGGTACGAAGCAACGTCTTATAGCATAGATAAAGGAATAATTACGAAAACCATAAAAAAAATTTTTAATACCTAACTTTGCACCTAATTTATATGGGGCGCTATACATACCAGGTGCAAACTTAACTTAACCACTTAGGGATGGAAAGTGTTTGTACGGAACCCTCGGTGCGCGAGTCCGACTCGCACTTGGCCGGTTTTTTATAAAATAGTTTATTTAAATACTTTAATACGAATGTGTTTATATTATCCTAATTTTCGGTATTCCGGGAAATCCCGAGAAGTTTATTAGTATAATTATATTGAGTCCGCCTCCATGCTACACAAAAACAACGCGGTGTAGGTACTGAGGCCCAAGAATAGGTAAATATCGATCCGAATATCCGGACCCTGTACATGTACCTCGATTTATTCCCCAATGACTATTAATAATTGATTTTGGTATATAAATCTTACCTAGTACCTAATTAATTAATACCTTTTAATTTTAGTGATAGCCAGTATATAAAATGAGATACTTATAATATTTTTATAAACTATCTCCTCGTTTTGAAATAAAAAGTGAATAAAATAAAACAACATTTCACTTACCGTTGATCTCCAAAAAACACCACGTGTGAAATACAAAACACTTCACCTCACCATCAGTCATCAACTCACCCACCACACTGTACAGTACAATTAAACCGTTTCAAAAATTCAAGAGTAAAATAGTTTAGGTACTAAAACAAAAGAACCGTCACCGTCAGACGTTTAAACAACAACTAATTACAAAAATAATATACAAACCTGTATCCTTTGAGTACCTACCTGGCATACCTGGATTGGGGTAGGGTATTAGGATTAGGAGTGGGGAAAGGGTCCGTATTGGCGAGATAAAACGTTCACTCTCGACTTTTGTGGCCTTTTCTAAATAAAAATTCTCATTTCTAATCGTATTTAGTACTTAAATTAAAAAATATACATGACATTCCTTTAACTAGAAAACTCGGTTTTTGACCGAATAAAAACCGAGTTTTAAATCGGTTAAAACCGGCCGGTTTTGCCCGATATTCGGTTTTTTCACTACTCGGTTGCATTCCCTAATATGTAGGCTTTGTATGACTTGCTGCCTCGTGCTCGACCCAATGAGATATTGAAAGGACCAGCATAGTCTACAGCAGCTGACGAGAAAGGTTTTAATTGACTAATGCGAAATGACGGTAAGTTTCCCATGATTGGGGGAGGAGTTACCCGCGGACACACCCGATAGCATTTAAGACACGACGAGACGACGGCATGAATCGCGCGCTTGGGCGATAAGATCCAGAAATCCTGAGCTATGAGGTTTTGTAGGGTTTGTAATCCCGGATGTGAAAACCTACGGTGGTATTCTTCTATCAACACCTTTAGTTGAGCATCGTGAAACTGTTTGCTTAACTCTGTTAAGTCGCTCTCCGTGTATCCTAACAAATTGGACTCGGCTATATGCTCGAGGCGCATGAAAGCATAATCCCTGGCGACACGCCACATGTTAACATCTTCACTCCCGGATCTATTCTCCTCATCACTCATAATTTATTTATTCTTTTTGCAAACAACACAACAATTCCGAAAACAAAACAAATTATTTCAATGTAAGGTTATGAAAGTTTGACACTAAAACGTCGCTGTCACTTGACAGTTGAGTTGAATAGTCTATGGTGCGTTCCGATTCACGTAAATGTGCAAAATGTACTGTGGATTTTCAACAAACGAAAAAAATATATAAGCTTACCCTCTATTTTGGTGAACGAAAAGTATTATGCAAATTTTATACCAAAATTATC
This sequence comes from Apotomis capreana, assembly GCA_947623375.1. NCBI lineage: Eukaryota > Metazoa > Arthropoda > Insecta > Lepidoptera > Tortricidae > Apotomis > Apotomis capreana. Next base: position 79,958 of record OX392509.1, on the reverse strand, counting down.
AGATTTGCCTCGAAACGATAAAATAATATATCCACAGGCTCGCTTATCAAGATTCGGCTCGAATGGACCAATGTTTTGGATACAAATAATGGACTGTAGCTTTTTAATTGTGTTTAAATTTAGAATTAGGAAATGAAAGTTGCCGGCTGGTGATAAAAAACAAGAACGATATTATTACAAACGAAATTAAGAGGGCCTTGAGTTCTCTTTCAAAAGGACTAACCTTAGCTCCAGAGGGTACTGCTCCTTCCTCAGGTGTCCAGGGCCGAGGAAACCAGCTCGTGGCCACGCGCAACTCACTTACCAGCAATCCAACGGTTACCTTGCACCTGATTAACCAGCTCTGGTGCTCCTTCTGATAGATCTCGAGGCACTACACGGGTTTTAACTACTTAAAAGTATTTTTAAGTTCGAAAATTCGACAATTAATTGCAGCCAACAAATTCGCAACCTTTCCGCCCGAATCTAACGGTAAAGAGAATGAATCGACACGTTTTCGATATGAATTTGACAGAACACCAAAATGTTGCCACAATACAATATTTGTTTTCTTTTTAAAGTCAACAGGCATATTTTCATCACTCCGAAAATTTTATTTACTAACGTTCCGAGAACCAGTAGACGAAGCCCCGCTTCACGGGGCTTCTATTTCTGCTCTAAGGGACAAAAGGTAACGAACGAACCTACCTAAGTATTTGTAGGGATGAGTGTGGGTGTGCTCGCATTTCGTTTTTCGAGGGACGCAGTTCTAACCTAACGTAACCTACTTTTCTGCTAGCAGTTCGTTTTTATAAGGGACGCAGTTCTAACCTAACCTAACCTACTTTTCTGCTAGCATTTAGTTTTTGCGAGGGACGCAGTTCTAACCTAACGTAACCTACTTTTCTGCTAGCAGTTAGTTTTTGCGAGAGACGCAGTCTAACCTAACCTAACCTACTATTCTGATAGCAGTTCGTTTTTTTAAGGGACGCAGTTCTCACCTAACCTAACCTACTTTTCTGCTAGCTGTTCGTTTTTTGAGGGAGACAGTTCTAACCTAACCTAACCTACTTTTCTGCCAGCAGTTCCTCTTTGTGAGGGATGCAGTTCTAACCCAACCTAACCCGCTTTCCTTGTAGCAATGTAAGTATGCCAAGATAGATTCGGACAATAGATGATATGCCAAATACCATTATGCTAAACCAAATTATTCGTAAATATAATCGGGCTAAACAATAGTATGCGAATACAATTTCGGACAAACACATTTTCGGTAAGTTAGAACTTATGCCAAATAAGGTTTCTGCCACATTACCATTCGTCGAAAACTTAATATGCCAAGCATCAAAATCTTAATGCGGTTCACAGAATACATCTACCTACCAAGTTTCAACAGTATAGCTCTTATAGTTTCGGAAAAAAATGGCTGTGACATACGGACGGACAGACAGACATGACGAATCTATAAGGGTTCCGTTTTTTGCCATTTGGCTACGGAACCCTAAAAATAGTGATTGGTTTATGTCGATACAAATATGTCGATATAACCTTAACAATACACCCAAAGACACTTAATTATGTTGTAATAAGGATTATATTCGTTTACAAATGTACAGTTATCAGCTTATCAGTGTATTCGATAGTACTATGGAACTGCCAAGAAAACAAAAAGGCGGACAGCGTTCTTAGCGATGTCCTAAAATAAAGTTCGTTCGATGTAAGTATTTTAATACCAACCGTTTTTTTATGGGATCCCCTTGGATCGCATAATGTTTTTTAGACTAATGCTGTTTCGCATAATTGATTTAGCATAATTTGTTTTGGCATAATAGTACTTTCGCATAGTAATATTTTGGCCTACTGTTTTTTTGGCATATTACGCTATTAGCATAATTTTAGTTGGACTAACTTGTATTGGCCGAATATACTTTACGCATACTATTCTTTGGGCTAATAATTATTTGGTATATCTGTCATTATCCATAATTTCAGTTGTCTCAATGAATGAAACTCAGTTACGTGGTTAACATGCATTTATTATTATTGTAGGTATATATTTCAAAACAAAATATTACGTTACGTAACGTTAGGTTAAATTAGGTAGGTACATTAGGTTAGGTTAGCATGATAACAGGCGCGAAGCGCCTAAGCAACGCGGAATATTAGGGGGTCTGCGAAGCGGACCTCCGTCTACCTCGCTTTAGTTCCTAAATATAATATAAACAGTTATTACCAAATTTGCAGACCTGGTGGTGCCAGATATCATTTTTGATGGAACTGTAATTCCCCTCTCCTCTACCGTAAAAAATCCAAGTGCGAGTCGGACTCGCGCACCGAGGGTTCCGTACAGACACTTTCCATCCCTAAGTGGTTAAGTTTGCACCTGGTATGTATAGCGCCCGGTTCTCCCTGTTTTGGCATAATGTTTTTAGTCATAATTTTGCATGGCATAATCTATGTAGGCATAATTGACTTTCCGCATAAACTGTTTTGGCATAATCAAGGTTCGCATAGTTTGATAACGCAGATATTCATTTGTCATAATTTATTTGCGCATATTTTTGTTTGTCCTAATCATGTCTTCACATAAAAAAAATAGGCATATCTTCATTTGTCATAATTTATTTGCGCATATTTTTGTTTGTCCGAATCATGTCTACGCATAAAATAAATAGGCATATTTTCATCACTCCGAAAATTTTATTTACTAACGTTCCGAGAACCAGTAGACGAAGCCCCGCTTCACGGGGCTTCTATTTCTGCTCTAAGGGACAAAAGGTAACGAACGAACCTACCTAAGTATTTGTAGGGATGAGTGTGGGTGTGCTCGCATTTCGTTTTTCGAGGGACGCAGTTCTAACCTAACGTAACCTACTTTTCTGCTAGCAGTTCGTTTTTATAAGGGGCGCAGTTCTAACCTAACCTAACCTACTTTTCTGCTAGCATTTAGTTTTTGCGAGGGACGCAGTTCTAACCTAACATAACCTACTTTTCTGCTAGCAGTTAGTTTTTGCGAGAGACGCAGTCTAACCTAACCTAACCTACTATTCTGATAGCAGTTCGTTTTTTTAAGGGACGCAGTTCTCACCTAACCTAACCTACTTTTCTGCTAGCTGTTCGTTTTTTGAGGGAGACAGTTCTAACCTAACCTAACCTACTTTTCTGCCAGCAGTTCCTCTTTGTGAGGGATGCAGTTCTAACCCAACCTAACCCGCTTTCCTTGTAGCAATGTAAGTATGCCAAGATAGATTCGGACAATAGATGATATGCCAAATACCATTATGCTAAACCAAATTATTCGTAAATATAATCGGGCTAAACAATAGTATGCGAATACAATTTCGGACAAACACATTTTCGGTAAGTTAGAACTTATGCCAAATAAGGTTTCTGCCACATTACCATTCGTCGAAAACTTAATATGCCAAGCATCAAAATCTTAATGCGGTTCACAGAATACATCTACCTACCAAGTTTCAACAGTATAGCTCTTATAGTTTCGGAAAAAAATGGCTGTGACATACGGACGGACAGACAGACATGACGAATCTATAAGGGTTCCGTTTTTTGCCATTTGGCTACGGAACCCTAAAAATAGTGATTGGTTTATGTCGATACAAATATGTCGATATAACCTTAACAATACACCCAAAGACACTTAATTATGTTGTAATAAGGATTATATTCGTTTACAAATGTACAGTTATCAGCTTATCAGTGTATTCGATAGTACTATGGAACTGCCAAGAAAACAAAAAGGCGGACAGCGTTCTTAGCGATGTCCTAAAATAAAGTTCGTTCGATGTAAGTATTTTAATACCAACCGTTTTTTTATGGGATCCCCTTGGATCGCATAATGTTTTTTAGACTAATGCTGTTTCGCATAATTGATTTAGCATAATTTGTTTTGGCATAATAGTACTTTCGCATAGTAATATTTTGGCCTACTGTTTTTTTGGCATATTACGCTATTAGCATAATTTTAGTTGGACTAACTTGTATTGGCCGAATATACTTTACGCATACTATTCTTTGGGCTAATAATTATTTGGTATATCTGTCATTATCCATAATTTCAGTTGTCTCAATGAATGAAACTCAGTTACGTGGTTAACATGCATTTATTATTATTGTAGGTATATATTTCAAAACAAAATATTACGTTACGTAACGTTAGGTTAAATTAGGTAGGTACATTAGGTTAGGTTAGCATGATAACAGGCGCGAAGCGCCTAAGCAACGCGGAATATTAGGGGGTCTGCGAAGCGGACCTCCGTCTACCTCGCTTTAGTTCCTAAATATAATATAAACAGTTATTACCAAATTTGCAGACCTGGTGGTGCCAGATATCATTTTTGATGGAACTATAATTCCCCTCTCCTCTACTGTAAAAAATCTGGGCATCACCATGGACCAAACACTCTCATGGTCAGCGCACATAGCTGAGGTCAGCAGGAAACTATTTGCATCACTTCATTCTTTGAGGCGTATGCAGAATTTTCTTCCCATTCATACAAAAATATCTCTCGCTAGTTCTCTTTTACTTCCTCTACTTGATTATGGTGACATTGTATTCCTCGACCTTAAGGAAGACTTGCTTGACAAGCTTGAGCGCCTGCAGAACGTTTGCATTAGGTACATTTTCGGTCTTAAAAAATATGATCATATCTCGCAACACCGTACGCAACTCGGTTGGCTCCCGATACGATACGCCGTCGTAGGGATGTGCATGTCTTGTCACTGCTCTACAATGTCTTGTTCAATCCTTCCTCACCTCTGTATCTCTCCGAAAGATTCTCCTATATGGCGGCTGGCAGTGGTCACCGCTTGCGTTCGAGCGCCAATCTCGCTCTCGCCTTCCCGTCCAATAAGTCACGCTCTTACAGTAAATCTTTTACAGTTCACTCTGTAAAATTGTGGAACTCATTACCGGTGCCCGTCAGGCTATCGCAATCCGTGGCATCATTTAAGGAAAAGTTAAAAAGGTTATGGCTTCTAGACCCCTAATTTCGTCGAGTGCTGTATTTTTTGTAAAATTGAATACTTATTATTTTATTTATTATTATATATTTATTTGTTTGTTTTATATTATTTATTTATTTATTTAAATAAATAAATAAATTATAATATTATAATATTTATATTCATAATGTGTAAGTTTATGTAGGTATATTTAAGATTTTGTCTCTTTTTTGCGTAAGCCTTTAGTGTCTCTGTGCATTTTTAATAGTTTTGCCTATCTTCTTGGATCTTCTCTGTTCTCTCTCATTTGCTCTAAGGTTAACTGGAAGAAATCCCTTACAGGGATAAGTTCGCCTTTGTACATATCATTAGTTTAATGTCTTTATAATTATATTTTAATGTACAATAAAGAGTTTACATACATACATACATACAGTTTATTAAACACACTATAGTACTAACCTTCTCTCGTAGTGCAACTTTTAATAGGATAATAGCGTTATGCATTTTGATATGATGCCAATTGATTATTATGCCTATTTATGCTTATGCTTTTTGTTATTAGTCTTCATGACGGTTATGCTTTCTGTATTTATGCTTTTTAATGTTATGCGTAAAAAATTATGCGTATTGAGGCTTATGCTCATCTTATTTTCGGCGACAAGCAATTATGCGTAGCCATATTAGTATTATTGATTTTATGCCTTCCAATAGTAAACCTTTTTTTATTTATTTATTTATTATTATTTATTAGGAGAACCAACAGCTTCAAAATTTATGAAACACGTAATGTCTACTTTTTTAATGCTGTTTAACTAAATCTCTGGTAGGAACTGTTTTTTTTAATATCGATATTAACAGCACTAACGAAAATGTGGCAACATTCATATGCAATGAAACTGTCAACTAGACTAGCTCGGCAATTCAGCCCTTCTGTCCCGGCGTCTGCACTGCAGTAATGTTGTACTATATTGGCTTAGCCTGGCTAACCCAATTTATTTACTGACTTAGTTGATTTTCATATGTAGGCACCTATCGGTGCAAGTCATCATCATACTTATGGAGTTCTGTTTCACTTAACAAGTGAAATACAGTAGCCGGCAAACTACTTGAACAAAAATGGCGGATCTGCGCATGTAGATTTGTACGTAAATCGGCTACTGCGCAGTCAAGGTTATGCTCAAGAAGTTTGCCGGCAGCTGTATATTTTTAACCGACTTCAAAAAAAGGAGTATGTATGTTTGTCTGTGATTATCTCGCGTTTGGCTGAACCGATTTTGATGCGGTTTTCAGAAAAGTGTTTGTTACACTTAGAAGAGTATTGGTATTATAACCGAATTCAAAAAAGGTTTTGGGTTTGTAATCTGTAAATGAAAAGGTTATTATGGCTTTTCAGTTTATTTTGAAGTTTGTGACTCCTCTGGTGTTGCAGGTGTTTATGGGCGACGGTAATCGCTTTCCATCAGGCGATACGTTTGCTCGTTTGCCCCCTATGACATAAAAAAAAAAAAAAAGAAGTCGGTTAATTTTTAGTTAAAAAATAAATATTGATCCAGCGATAGAGCCCGCTACATGTTCATTTGATAAGTAAAGAAAGACACGGCATTATTACAATATAATATTTAATAAACAGTTAACGAAATATTAAACATTTTAATGAAATGGGATACATTCTTAGGAATAGAAGCGGGTATCGCGACCACAAGCTCAGCTCACGACACCGAATAACTATAGAAATAAGCACGGTTTTACACTTTATACAATCGGCGCCACTTCGTGATCGCGCGCGAGACTCGTCAAACGACGCCCGCACTCGGACAAGTCGACGAGGACGCGCAGTCTAGATCCGCTCGTCGCCCCGCGCTTCACAGGAAGAAACAGTAGGAGAGCAGCGGGCGGCGCGGCGCGCGCTAACTGTCGGGCGCGCCCGGCGCCGGCTCCTCCGCCTCCGCCTCCGCCTCCGCCTCCGCCTCCGCCTCCGCCTCCAGCAGCCGGCGCACGCGGCTGCAGTCCTGCAGCGCGGGCAGCGCGGGCGCCGCGCCCGCCGGCGACTGCAGCGGCGACGCGCGCGGCGACTCGCCCGCCAGCCGCGCCAGCCGCCGCAGCTCGCCCGCGCGCGCCACGCGCAGCAGCGCCGCGTACTTGTCTTGCAGCGCGCTCAGCCGCGCCGCGCCCTCCTCCGCCGCCGCGCGCGCCGCGCGCTTCAGCTCCGACACCACCGCGTCGCGCGTGGCCAGCGCCGCCTCCGCCTCCGCCGCGCGCGCCGTCGCACCCTCCGCGCGGGCGGTCGCCGCCTCCGCCTCCTGCCGCGCCGCCGCCAGCCGCTCCGTGGCGGCGCGCAGCGCGCGCTCGTCGCCGGCGCTCGCGTGCGCGGCCTCCGCGCGCAGCGCCGCCCGCGCCGCCGCCGTGAGCCGCGCCTCGCGCTCCGACAGCACGAGCAGCTCGCGGCGCAAGCGGCGCACGTGCTCCGCGCGCCGCTCGGCGGCCAGCGCGCCGCGGGCGAGCGCCTCGACGTGCCGCGCCGCCTCGAAGGCCTCGCCGCGCGCGCGCTGCAGCTCCGCGTGGTCGTGCGCGCGCGCCGCCTCCGCCTCCCGCAACGCGGCTTCGGCGCGGGCCCGGGCGGCCTTCTCCTCGGCGAGCGCGGCCTCGAGCCGGGCCTCGTGCTCGGGGCGCACTAGCGGCGCGGGCGGCGGCGGCTCGCGCTGCAGCCGCGCGCGCAGCGTGTCGCGCTCGCGCTGCGCGGCGCGCACTTGGTCGCGCAGCGCGGCGTTGTGCAGCTCCAGCGCGCGCACCTGCCGACAGCGGCCCAGCAGGCGGCGGTTGCGCTCGGCGTGCGCCTCGCGCCGCCAGCGCTCGTACAGCAGCTGCGCGTGCACGAGCGCCAGCTGCTCGGACAGCTCGCCGCCGCCGGCGTGCGGCGCCCGCCCCGAGTACAGCGCCGACAGGTACTTGTCGAGCCGCTCGCACGGCGCCGCGCTCTCCTCGCCCTGAAACGACGCATACGTTATAATAATAATAATAATAAATTTATTTCAATACAACAACGTTTTTTTACAATAGCATCTTTTACAGAGGGTCCTTAAAATTAGAGACTACTTCCTAAATAGGTGAGACCTGAGCTTTAGGTTAAGCAGTGCTCCTTGCCATATAACCGCACTGATGTTAAAAACATTTAAACCAAAATTAACTTATGATTTACACGAATTTGTAGCTTACTTATGTTATATATATATATATCTGTGGAATAATAATATACTTAAAATTAGCGTTATTTATGAGAGTGAGTGAGTGTATGTATATATAAGTGAGAGCAAATAGAAAATATTATCATCAATTAGACTAATATAGAGAGAAGATTTTCCGTATCCTGGTAGTTTTTAGATAATAACCAGGTTGTGACTGTTTGCTTACAATCTCTTTTATTCATTGGATAAATATTTAATAGTTTATTAATTTGATTATAAATACGAGGACCGTTAAAAGCGAAAAATTTTTTTATGAAACTAGTGTGAAATTGCCGTTCCGGTTTTCCTACGTTATGTGCTCTACGAGAGGTGTCAATTTTATTCTTGTTATAATATAGTGTTGAGTGGAATTTAAGGATTGTGGATAAAACAAAAAGTTGCCTAACTGTTAAGACTTTAGCAGTAACGTAGAGCATTTGTGTGGGATGCATGAAAGGAAGGAAGAGCATCACTTTCAGAACTGCACGTTGAGCAATTTCGAGCGCGATCAAAGAAGTTTTAGGAGCTCCCCCCCAGATAGACACACAGTAAGTCAGTAGTGATTGACATAATGCCAGGTATACACGTTTTAGGAGCGGTTCGTCAGCCACATGTCGTAGATTTTTAAAGACGTAAATAAGTTTGCGGACTCTACCACAGAGTAATTCAATATGTGCTCCAAAGTTGAGGCAAGAGTCCACTATAATGCCTAGGTACTTAATGTTTTCAGTTTTTGCTAAAGGATGACAAGAGCAAGGACCACCTTGTTGTGGGACACAAGAGACATGAACTTTAAGGGACAGGTGAAGCGGTGGTTGGCCAGAAGTCCTTATAGAGTGTGTTATAAATTTTGTCTTATCCACGTTTAGAGTTAAAAGGTTCGAACGTCTAAAGGGAGGAACGTTATATGATTGTTTGTGTCGCATAGAGCACATTTAAGGGAAAAAACGCGCATCGTACGCGTACGTATTCTTGTATTCTTTCAATACGAAAACTTTTTCCCGTTATCTATTTTATTCAAGTCTACTCAAAATTGCAAAAGTTGTGAGTTGTCCAAAATAAATAAATAGGAACGGGTTAAGCAAAGTGAAGTAAGGAAGCATTCACATGTAGGACGACGAGATCCTCCGACGGGCCCGGGCACCGAGATCGGAGTGAGGATGTTTTGCTTTATCTAATAAGAGAGTCGTAAAACATATAGTTGCGATAGTTACGACCTAAAGAGTTATTTAGAACAAAATTATTGAATGAAATACTAAACGAAGACATATCTCGTAGGTATTGTCGCTTGGAGTTTTCCGAAGAACTAATAAACCAATCCAATCATACTCACATCTTTCATGTAGTCATCGGGAAGGTTTCTGTAGAAATCGGCGATGAGAAACTCGTAGGGCTCCGGCCAGGCGTCCACCGTCTGCACGGCGATCTCCGCCGTGTGCGTCGGCGCGCTCGGGCCGCAGGAGGCCGGGCGGCGCGGCGGCGGCGCTGCGGGCGCGCGGCGGGCCGGCGGCGGCGCGCGCCCGCGGCGCGGGTCCAGCGCCCGCGCGCGCGCGCTCGCCGGCGGCGCGCCCTCGCTGTCCGCCCACGCGTCCTCCGCGCGCGCGCGCGTCGTCAGCTCCAGCACCTCGCGGTCCTCCACGTTGAGCGGCTCCGGCGCGTCCGGCGGCAGCGCGCCGCGCGGCTCCGGGCGGGCCACGCGCGCGCCGGCCGGCGGCGGCGCGCCCGCGAACGGCACCGGCGAGTCCGGCCCGCGCCGCCCCGCGTCCGCCTCCAGCGCCGCGCGGTCCTTCGCCACGCGCGACAGCCGCCCGCCGTACGCGTCCCCCGGCCCGGCCCCGCCCAGCGGCGACGTCTCCTTGCGCAGCGGCGACGGCGGCTGCGAGCCGCGCGCGCCGAGCCCGATCGCGCGCGCCGCGCTCGAGTCCGCCGGGAAGCGGAACTGCGCGCGCGTCTCCTTCGCGGGCGTGTTCTCCGGCGTCGCCTCGACGGCGGCCTCCGGCGGCTCGCCCGCGTCCGCCTCGGCCGGCAGCGGCGTGTGCGGCGCCGAGTCCGCGCCGCAGCGCTCGGTCAGCGCGAACCACGGCTCCGCGCCGGGCCGCAGCGCCGAGGCGGCTCGCGCGGCGTGCGCGCCGGAGCCGGGCGCGGGCGACGCCGGCGCGGCGGGCGGCGGCGCGGGCTGGACGGCGCGCTCGCGGTCCTCGCCGCGCGGCGTCAGCGACAGGCGGCGCGTCTCGGCGACGACGTCGTGCAGCTCGAGGCGCGCCCAGCGGGCCGCGTCGGCCTCGCGCGCGCGCGAGCCGGTGACGAGCGCGGGGTGCAGCCGCACGGACGCGAGCAGCGGCGCGAGCCCGCGCTGCCAGGCGTCGCGCTGCGCGTGCGAGGCGGCCGCGTGCTCCGCGCGCAGCGCCTCCAGCAGCGTCACCGGGTGCGTCGCATACAGCGATCTGAACAACGCCAGCTGCGCGAGAAGTAGATGGTCGCGGGCGGGGGCGGGCGGCGCCGGGTCGAGGATGGCGGGCCGGAGCAGCGCGTCGGCCAGTTCGGCGGCGAGAGTGGGAGCCAGCGCGGGCGCGGCGGGCAGGAGAGCGGCCAGCGCGAGCAGGGCGTGCAGCAGCGGCAGCGGCTCCCGCTCGGCCCTGGCGGCGCGGAGCAGCTCGCGGGGCAGCGGGTGCGCGGGCAGGCGGTGCAGCCAGGCGGGCCGGCGCGCCAGCAGCGGCGCCAGCGCCTGCAGCGCCAGGCGGCGCTCGCGCGGCTCGCGCAGCTGCTCGGTGAGCGCGTCCAGCAGGTGGCGCGCGTGCGGCTCGGGGGCCCTCGCGAGCAGCTCGACGGCGCGCGCGGAGCCGGTGCGCGCGTGGTAGGTGAGCAGCGCCCTGGTGAGCCAGGGCTCGCGCACGGCGCCGTACAGCGCGAGCAGCGCGGAGCCGGCGCCGGCGCCGCCGCCGCCCTCCAGCAGCAGGAACACCTCGTCCGCCGAGCACCGCCCCAGCATCTCCCACCACCTGTTGTTAATATAACATGTACAGACGTTTGTATTGTAGGTACAGACACACTGAGCAGTTTGTTACCAAAATTTTAGATGCGATATTAATGTACTGTTTGATTTTAGATTTTTTGATTTTGACTGTTACGCCGGTAGGTTAATCAAAACTTCAGACTTCAACTTGATTGCTTTACAAGCGCTTTCAGCAGGCTGAAAAGTCATTCAAGGCCGTTTCAGGAGTTACACACACATATTTGAAGATCAAAATTTCACCCAAGTTCACAAACTATCACATATTAGAAAATCAAAATTTCATCCAAGTTGCCATCGTTTTCAGCCGCCTGAAAAATATTTTCAATCAGTTTCAGGGTATCCTCTATCAGATGAAAACCCGTTTTCAGGACCCCTTATGAGCCTCTGAAGTAACAACTCGTAAAATCTTGTAAATTTCTTAATAAAGTGTGTGTTTTAAATTTAATTACTGGATGAATTTGTACTGTTTCTATCTAATACAAAACCCCACGCTCTTAACAGTACTATGAAACTCTTGTAACAATTTCAGTCGATCATAATACAACATGTCTTCGCGGACATAACGGAGCTTCATTCTTCTTCAACGAAACTCAGAGATCTTCAATTAACAACTTGCCGAACTTTCTTTCAATACTCAACATTCAGGCTAAAAAGACACTACCCTCCCCTCTCAATTCCTTTTTCCCCGCGTAAGGCTGCGTTTCCACCAGAGATGTGCGGGGATGCGTAGCGAGGGATGTGTTTTTGTTAACCAATGGAATAACTTCACTTATCCTCGCTCTCTATCGGTTAACAAAAACTCATCCCTCGCTCTCGCTACGCATCCTCGCACTGGTGGAAACGCAGCCTAACTATAGGAAAAATAATTTTCTGGTGCGTGTTGGTAGAGATCTTGATAAATTAGTGAAAGAGCTGGATATCGACATCTTCAACAGTAATATCCCGGCTGTAAGGCGTAAGATGACGAACGAATTCTTTAAGTGAATTACAGTATATTGTATAAAATGTCACTGCCGGTGGGAACCTGTAATTGGCTGTCAACGATTTCTATGACGACATATCAATTTATTGTTTATCAATTTATACGCGCGGGCAGTTTTCTCGCGCAAAGGCTTTGCATAGCCATACAGCGTGGGAATGCTGCCTGCGTCATGGGCACCCTACCGAAAGGTCTTAGTTTTATAAATATATTTTAATCTTAGTTTAATTCTTAGTTTTAATCCCATAAATTTGTTATTTTTATGTTTTATTTTTGACCCATAATAAATGAAACTAATTTTATGTATTGTTGGTGGTTCACTAAATCGTTGCGGGATTATTTTTCGCCGGATGTTTCCTTTCGCACAAATGTCATTTCGTAGAACGTATTTTACTCTGAAACTGTTAACTATTTGGGATTGTTATAAAATAAACCTAACCTAACCTATTCGATAGGATTATATTTCCTTAGCAAATAACAAAAATAAATCTGACTGTGCTCCTTCAAAACTAAACACGCCCGCTGGGGCAATTACGGAGGGCAAGGAAATATGTGAACTTTTTAATGACTTTTTCGCAACAATTGGCCCTAAACTAGCAAATGAAATACCAGTAAAGTATCACAGTATTGTAACTTCGTCTTCTAATGACAATAGTAAATCATTATCTGAACTGTCGGTATGTAACGAAGATGAAGTAATTAAAATAATAAACAACCTGGATAAAAACTGCAGTTCTGGCTTAGATAAAATCACAACAAAATCAATTAAGTGCATTAAACAATATTTGGTTCCAAAACTGACGGAATGTATCAATCACTGCCTAATAAATGGTATCTTCCCTGATGCGTTGAAAGTCGCAAAAGTAACACCTATTTTTAAATCTGGGAATAAAATGGATCCTGAAAACTACCGGCCAGTTTCTGTACTACCAATAATATCGAAAATATTTGAAAAGATTATATATAACCGATTAAATAGTACGTATTTATCGCAGATACAATTTCTTTTTGAGAGGCAATATGGCTTTCGATCGGAATCGAGTACCATAACCGCAGCAATAGACTTAGTAACTAAAATTAAAACAAAAATAGATGCAAAAGAAATATGTCTTGGGATCTTTATTGATCTCAAGAAAGCATTCGATACAGTAGGTATGTCATTCGATTCTTTTACAAAAACTGAAAAATATAGGTGTCACAAAAAATGCTTATAAAATGTTTGAGTCTTACTTAAAGAATCGTTCCCAAGTAGTCAAAATCAACAAAGAATACAGCTCCCCCCGTCCAATAACCAGCGGTGTGCCGCAGGGGTCCATTATCGGACCTCTCTTATTTTTAATATACATAAACGATATTTGTGAAGTTAGTTTACATGGGGAAATAAGTTTATATGCTGACGACACTTGTATTTTCTACCATGGTTCATAAATAAATGATATCAAAAAAAGGGCACAGGAAGATCTCAACACCCTTAATTGCTGGTTTCAACACAACTTGCTTACAATAAACATTAAAAAAACGAGTTATGTAGTATTTAAAGCAAAAAACAAAAAAAATAATGATGATATTCCGCTTACCATTAATGAAATTGTTATTAAAGAGTCGTCCGAAGAAAAATATCTGGGATTAATTATGGACAGCGAACTTACATGGAAGGCGCACATAAATAAACTCCAATCAAAATTATCATCATTGCGTGGTTGCTTATATAATATAGTGCAATGCCTTCCTCGTAAAGTTCGTTTCACTATTTACAATTCACTTGTCAAGTCGCATTTGAACTACCTTATAGAGGTATGGGGAAGTGCAACGAAAACCGCGCTTAAAGATTTGCAAATTACTCAAAACAAACTGATAAAAACACTGACACAATGAAATCAAAGACGTTGATACTTTTGGAGTACGTATATTGGTTAATATACAGGTCTCTGTTGGTTGGTTTTGGTTGGTTATAAAATACATTAGAGCCGGGGTTATCAAACTAGGAAAAATCTTAACAGCGTGATGCAGCAGATCCCTTACACGGATCAGCGACATCTTTGAGGACAATAATATACTAAAACTTGTATATAACTAAACATGAAATCTACAACCTGACAAACATAAAATTAGGACTGCTAGCGTCATCTACTATCAATTTATGTAACAATAAATAAGATAAAACGAAGACAGGTCGCGACACCTATCGAGGTTATTATACCTATATTTAACTACGGTTATACATACCGCCCACCATGGACCGTCTCACGAGTCCATAAGTATATGGTATACCGCCCACCATGAGGAATTGTAATCCAATTAAATGACAAGTTGCATCTTGGTGGTATTACATAATATGTATGGTTATATAAAAACATTAAAAAATAATTGCATCTCACTTAGGTTCAGATTAATGGACATAAATCAAATAAAGTTAGCATGGTGATAAATCCTAAACATTTCTATAAAACAATTTAATATTGACCTTATTAACATAAATACAGAATAAAACTATAGTAGGTATACATAAGTAGAAGATTAAAATGACTACAAGCATAATTTCGTCCGAACCAATTTGTTATGCCAATTACTGAAGACATAAATATAATTGGGTAAGTAATATTGTAATATTATTATTTTCTTAAGTTGTGCTTATTTTATAATTTAAATCCTTTATCCCAATTATCATTAAAAATATTTTGATATTTCCTTTTATGTACCTAAATAATTCCTCATTTTCATTTTCGTTACGTTTGGTCCCATATTTTCTCTTTTTTCAGGATTCGTCCGGGGCATAAGGTTCGTCGAATTATTTACATCGTGGTTCCAGTTCCAGGTGAGTTCTAAATTCGGAACAGATTTTTGGTTTCGATAGTTAGCTACATTTTTCTGACCTTTGTGTATAATTCCATTTTCTGCAGTTTCACAGATATTCATCAATTCATTTCGAGGTAAGTACTTTGGTTCCAGAACTTTTTTTATATATTTTGAATTGTAGTATGTTTTTGTTTTCTTTTTATTAATATTTCGTGAATATTGATTTTCATTTAAATTTCTTTCTTTTTCAGATCGAAGTTGTTCTCGCGTCATATTTACATTTGTTTCTCTTGCGCCTTTATCGTTGATACAAGAATGCAACGCTACTGTACGTGAGTTTGATGACAATTTAATTTTAGGTAAGCTTCTGTCAGGTGAATTGAGTACCCTTGTGGCCTTCACTGTATTAAATGAAGACGTATTATTGTCGTCACTAGTATTCTGGTGAAGCAACGAATGATGGCGACGCTGACAGACTCTACATGTTGTGGGATTCTGACATATATTCACTGAGTGAAATCCCAAGCAATTAAAACTAGGGCTCTCGGTCGTGTCCGGGTTTCGTGTACCCGTTTCCGTGTACCCGTTTCTCTGTTACACGGAAACGGGTTTCTGGCCCGTTTGGAACGTGTAATAAAGACCCGTGTAATTAAGACCCGTGTACCCGTGTACCCGTGTACACGGATCTCAATCACACGCGGGTCCGACCCGCCGTCGACGTGTTGTGGCCATCTTACGGTTATTCTTTTAAAAGCTATGGAGTGAGAAATGGAGTATAATAATCAGGGATTGTACTTTTTCTAGCATTTTTGGTGCAATAACGTCAAATGACACGACAGCGACTTTAGTTTGTCGACGTGTATAATAGAATTGACGTTTAAATTTATGTAATATGACGTTATCGTTAAAAATAAAACGATATTTTTTACTTTATCAGTTATTAAAATTGTGTAAATTCCTCAAGTTTTTCGGAGGGTATAAATATGAACTATAATCTGATATAAGGATTTATTGCAACTGTGTTAGATATTTCCTCATATGTATAATAAATTAATCCTTCATTGCATTATGCATATTGGGTTGGGCTTAACATGTTCTGAGAATATTTTCTGTATTTGCGATTTGTTTAATACGCTAATTTATTTATTTTTTGTTGCTTAATTTTATTAAATGAAAGCGGCCTCTCCTTCAACTTTAACGAATAAAAGGTCTTCCAGGCCTAATGTCAAAACAACTTGTAAGTATTATCAGTAAAATTGTCGTGGTTAATTTATGACGATAAACAATGGGTATTGTCGTTATCTGCAAGTGCAGCTGCAGTGCAACCCTAATCCTATTCATATCTAATCTTAAAAAAAGTTTCCATAGCAGGTAACGTAAGAAGGTAGGTAGGTATGACAACTTTTTGCACCTAACACCATAATGTTACATCCATTATGCAAGGTGTTAGGTATTAATCAGTACCAGAGATGGGCAAAATGTAATCGACTAACAACTAACGATTAAAATTAACAGAATTAATTGTGATTAACGACGACTGATCAATCTTAGTTGTATAGAGTGCAACTAATTTAGTTGCCGATTGATTTCGGACAACTAAACTTTGTGATCGACTAATTAGTTAGACTATTTTTCCACGACTAATGTTAGAAGCAAATTGAACGAAAAACTTGGTATGTCTATTTTAATGTAATGTAATGTAATGTAGGTATGTCTATGTAAGCTATAAAATGGATTAGTAAAGTAGGTATATTTTTTTCCTCCTTCATAGGTACATCGTTCTCTTTCTTATTTTTTACCTAGGGTCCGTGCCCTTAAACCATTTCCTATATTTGCTATAATAATCGTAAGAGCATCGTAATATAATAAGTAATAATCACCTAGAATCTAAAATGACAGAACCTAGAATCAAGATTATAATATAATATGACCTAGATACCTCAAAACATCTATGAGTATGAATTTATGAAGCATGAGCCTTACATGGAATAGCCTGATCGATCAATTCGCTGCCGCTCCAATATATATATTGGCAATAGCGCTAATAAATAAAATATGTCATGTTGATATATTTAAATGTAGAATGACGCAAGGAAAATGTACAATAGTTAATGCTGAGATTTCTTTACAAAGAGGTTTAAATATTGTCAATGACCACACGGTGATAACAAAATAGACCGCAACAAAATAGATAATAAACAACATGCAGATGTTTATTTCAATAGAACGTGTTATTTTTAGAAGATTCGTCGGCACTTGCACCAAAATGCAACAAACAACTTCCAGGTAAGTAGGATTATCCCATTGTTTTCTCGCCGCGTGACACTAAACAGAGTTGTACTAATGACACAGACAGCAAAATATTGATAATATCTATGTCTATAATTTACTCAGTATCGTATAGGACTTTACAATAATCGTTAGAACTAGTACTTTAAGTATCAAAATATTAATAGAGCACCAACTACTACCTATATTGTTTGCGATTTGTAAACATTGCAGTTTTTCGTTATTTATCCTTATAATATTGTTAATATGGCCCATAATATTGCATTGTTATTCAAGCGTTACAAATTAAACTTGAATATATACATAATTTTAGCTCAATCGGTTGAAGATATCTGCTTCAAAATAAGTTGCAAGATTCTACCCAAACCAACATAGATACAAGTGATACAACATACGAGTACCTACAATGTACATACCTACTCGTAGTTACATATTGCAAGTTAAATAAAAATGCAAAACCGAGCGACTGCGTAGTTTTAATATTGATTTCATCGTGAAATTTAGTCGATTGAAACTAAAACTAATTCAATTGTTAGTCGAAGATTCTCACAACTAAATTAATCGCGATAAAAAATTACGAATGATATTTTTAATCGATTGATTAGTTAACTAAAAAATTAATCGATTAATGCCCATCTCTGATCAGTACCCTAATAGTGATTATAAAAAAGCAGAAAAAAATATTTTATATGACGTTATTCGATCTTTTTTACTCCGTACGTAATAATATAAAATCAGTTTATCATTCAATAATGAACAAATTATCCGTTTCATTTCAACTTCAACTCAAATAATAACTGGTTCGGTCCGGGCGGGTCGCTCAGACGTGTATTCAATACCCGAGTGAAGGCGCGAACCGCGGATCCGGATCCAAACTTAGAAACGTTTCCTAGAGGACACGTTTCCTAGCGGGTCCGTGTCGACCCGTTTCCGAAGGAAACGTTTCCTAGCCGGTTCGTGTAGATCGGGTTGTTAGTACCGCCGGTGTTAAGGATCCGTGTACACGTTTCCGCGTGTAACACGGATACCGGGAGCCCTAATTAAAACACAAGCCCTTGGTTGAGATAAACTTACGTCGTGCATCAATATCTAGATCAGTAAATTGTTTACAAAAGGTTATCTTGTGAGACTCGGAGCAGAATGCGCATTGAAAGCTTTGGGCAACGTTAAAGGTTTGCGGTTCGAGTGCGTTTGTGCTTAAATTATTGTTAAATGGCTTACTTACTTCCACAAATTCCAATGCTCTGAATCGTTTTGTACAAAAACGTTTAAACTGCTGGAATGTAGGTAATTCGTCCGTGTCGAGGTTTGATTAAGCTGTAAACTCCCACTGTTTCCTTGTCTCTGGATCAAGTTTGAGAGTGAGCAAGTGTATAATAATCGCATCCCAAGTACTGACGTCGATGCCGAGGTTGTTCAAAGCGTTCAAACAGTCGGTGCTGGTGTCTACTATTTCTTTAAGAAAACTTGCTGTCTCACAGCCACTGCTCCTTTGTGATAATAATCGTTTTAATATATTGTGACACATAAATCTCTTATTATTGTATCTTTCGTTTAATAAATCCCAACATATTTTATAGTTGGCATCAGAAATTGGCGTCTGACGGAGTAGTTGTTCCGCCTCGCCGGTCAGGTATGCAGCTATGCTTTTAAATAATGCATTTTCTGCACGTTATCTATAGAATCATTGTTGTGAATTAAGGATTCAAAAAGATCTCGAAATGTCACCCATTCAGTGTACTTGCCCGAAAAAATTGGTATAATAATTTTTGGAAGTTTAATGATAGATGGTTGGTAATTATTTTCTGCAACGCCCGTGACTGCTGCCCTTTGTTCTTCGGGTTTGGGAATAAGCGCTATTGCTGCAGTCATTAATGCAATTTTATATTCTAGGTATAACTTATCTGTTAAATCATACACTCCCTTTGTCACATAGGAACTAGAGTCAAAATTGTCAGAAGTAGAGTAATATTCCATCAACTGCTTGTGACATGTCGAGAAATTTTGCCACTGCTCTTCCAATCTTTGAAGTCTTGCCTCCAAGTAAGGTTCTGTTATGTGATCCTTATGTGACTTTTTGTAATTAGTATATGCGCTGTTTATTTGGTTAAATCCTTGCATTTGTATTTTAATTAATGCTTCCATTGAAACAGACATTATTAAAGGGTTTGCTTTTACTACATTTAAGTCCCTTTTCATACCAAAAATCATCTGGCGGTTAAATTAATTGACTTGACATATTCAACATTTAAAGAAAATTAACTTTTATAAATATACCACGTAAATTTAAAGTAGATACTATACATTCAGTAAAGTCCATACTATACATTCTGAAAAAATTGCAAGTCCATAGAATAAAATTTGAAATTTTTACAAGTCCAAAAGTAATCCGAAATTTTCTAAGTGTTTGAATTTTTAGGACATAGAAAATTTGGGCATAGGTTTCTCGTATTAACAAATTGTGCAGAATTATTCTAAGTCTAAATAAGTTAATTAATCTATGTATTCATTTAAAGTCCAATTTTAAAATAATGTTTTTGCTTCGAGTTAATTCCTTTTTCTTCTAAGGGTCAAATTCGCTTTCTTCAATAAGGTTCACTTTCTAATAATTACTTCAAAGTAACTCACAGTTTCTCCAAGGTAAGTTTGACACTTGTCACCTCGTTCCGTATCCTCTCGGACAAGTCGTCACGGTTCCAGGGAGCCTTGTGCTGGCTACTCCTTCCTACTGCCACTCCTCGGCCAGCAATCCACTGCTGCTGGTCTTCGCACTCCGTCCGTAAAAACGTCGCTAGTGTGGACACTTCCTAGTATCCGGTTCGAAGGACCATGGATGAAATCAAAGACGTTGATACTTTTTGAGTACGTATATTGGTTAATATACAGGTCTCTGTTGGTTGGTTTTGGTTGGTTATAAAATACATTAGAGCCGGGGTTATCAAACTAGGAAAAATCTTAACAGCGTGATGCAGCAGATCCCTTACACGGATCAGCGACATCTTTGAGGACAATAATATTTTTTTTTTTTTTTTATATTTTTTTTTTTATATTTCCACATCTACAATAGTCATAACAGGATAAACCCAATGCGACAATGTAGCAAAAGATAACTTAATTAAAGTAACATATTTTATACAAGGCTAACTTAGTAAATTCATTTATATGACAATAAAATATGTCTAAATCGGTGGCAATGAGGTTCAAAGTGCGAAGTGCTCGCGTCAGCGGTGCCTCCCGCCACAACCTCGTGCGCGCGCGCGGCACCGCCAGCAGCGCCGGCCGCCGGCTCGGCCGCACCCCGCCCCGGCGAGGGACGACTACTCCCACCATGCTCAATATATCGGGATTAAAAAGTTTTCCTCGAATTAATTTAAAGATATATGTCACAAGTGATAAATCCCTCCTGACTTTTAGCTGATAATATCCGACCATGCCTAAAATAAACAATGTTGGATACATTAACGGGTAAAAAGGGTAGACTCCGTATTGCCTCTTGTACATATATCTAATAAACTTATTTTGAATTCGTTCTAACATGACATTGTACTTTGCTTCGTGCGGTGCCCAGATTTCCGAGTTACATTCTAACTGGCTTCTCACTAATGCATTATACAATGCCTGAATAGCCTTCATATTTGTGAAGCTGTTAGCCATCCTGAGTACAAAGCCTAGATTCCGAAATGCTTTTTTACATATGTGAGTGACATGATTGCGAAACGTTAGCTCAGTGGTAAAATGGACTCCCAGGTCTCTCACCTCCGTGACCCTCCCAATCGGCGTTCCGTCCACCATATAATTATACTGTATGGGAGTGCGTGACCGTGAAAATGAAATAACCATACATTTTGTGGTGTTAAACTGCATCAGGTTTTCCCTACTCCAAAGTACTACCCTGTCTATATCTGCCTGTAATTTCAAGCAGTCTTCCACACAATTTATTGTCATAGACAACTTAAGATCGTCGGCAAATAATAAGCTTTTTGCATGTTTTACAGCTTTCGGTAAATCATTTATCATTAATAAAAACTATAAAGGTCCTAGATTACTTCCCTGACTCACGCCAGATCTAGTTTCATATGGATCGGATCGGAATCCCTCATAATCTACAAATTGCTGCCTATTACTCATGTACGCTGAAAAAAAATTAAGCAAATGCGGAGTGAAGCCAAAACCTGCCAACTTTTTTAATAACACGTCATTATCGACTAAGTCGAATGCTTTTTTGAAGTCAAAGTATGCAGCATCGGCCTGCCCGCCACTGTCCACTGCCGGCATTAAATCGGCTACGTGACTGAGGAGGTTGGTAGCTGTACTTCTTGCCGGACGAAAACCGTGCTGCGCATCATCGAGCTGCGAGCTCACTTGCTGATATAAATTTCTGTATATAGCCGATTCAAATACCTTTGCTGGTGTCGACAGAACGGCCACCGGCCGATACTCCTCTACTTTGACTCCAGGTCCTCCTTTTGGAAGGTATGACTCGAGTTATTTTCCATCTATCGGGATATAATTCTAGTTTAAGACATAGATTAAAAATATGCAGCAGGGGCTCAACCAGCACCATCCTACAGTCCCTAATTATGTACGGCGGGATACCATCTGGACCTGGTGATTTTTTAGGTTTGAGTTGCTTAAGGGCGCGTAATACATCCTCCTTTCCAAGGCTATCGACGTGAATACGCGCCGCCCCGTTTTCTCCACCCGCGTCCAGTACTGCCCTATTCACATTCAAGTTTGGCTTGTCTGGGCTATACACAGAGTGAAAATACTTGGCGAACTCTTTGGCAACTCTGTCCCCTGACACTGATTCCCCATTTACCGAAATCTTATGTGGGCTTTTATTAGTCCTTTTGGACTTCATATAAGTCCAAAAGGATTTCGGGTCCTTTAGCATGTGACTCTGTATACGATCTCGGTACTGGTCGTGCGCCTGCTGGATCGCGATCTTCACTCGGGCCCTGCACTGAGCGAACGCTTCGTAATCTGTTTTTAATCCGCCATTTTTATAATTCTTATGAAGCATGGCTTTAAGTTTTATGTCACTAATAATATTCTTCGTATACCACTCGGGATAAACAAACTTAGAACATTTGGAGACACGACTTTTCTTCGGGACGCAATCGTCTATTAAAGCGTTAAATGTGTCATAGAAGTAATTTAGGCTATTTTCCAAATCTAAATCATATATAGGTGCCCAATCTATAGTCGCTATCTTAGAGTATAATAATTGAAAGTCAGCTTTGTAAAAATTCCACCCAGTATGAGAGTTAGATATAGCTGCGCTCGGCATCTGCACCTCGTCACCGGTAGCGCCGGCGGCGGCGGCGGCGAGCGGGCGCGAGCGCGGGCGCACGCGCACCGCATATACTAAAACTTGTATATAACTAAACATGAAATCTACAACCTGTCAAACATAAAATTAGGACTGCTAGCGTCATCTACTATCAATTTATGTAACAATAAATAAGATAAAACGAAGACAGGTCGCGACACCTATCGAGGTTATTATACCTATATTTAACTACGGTTATACACTTTGATTACAATTTTTTAGCGTCGAGCCGTAAAATTTACTCTGAAACAAAAATAATGAACTTAAAACAGCTTTACTACAACAATACATGCATTTTAATAAGGAAAATCATAGATAAAAAGATTCGCTCTGAATTAGTATTTAAGACTAAACTTCAACACGGAAACCGCCGTCTCCGTAACGCTAATGATCTTTGCCTCCCCTCTGTGCGAACCAAATGCGGTAAAAGAAATATATGTTTTGAAGGGGCACAGTTTTACAATAAACTGCCAAAATCTATAACGGATTGCCAAAGCTACTATGTCTTTAAACGTAAATTGAAATCGTATGTAATTACAAATATCTAAGTTCGGCCCTGGCAGTTCGTAACTAAACAACAAAAGAATCAAGAACTCCAACTGATAACGCATTTAACTGCATTCTGTTTCGCAAGTCTAATTTGTTTTGTAAGAAATTAAGTTTCTAGTTTTGTGTAAAGAAATTCGCGCAACAGTGTAAACAATGTTTTTATTTTTTCTTGGTTACATTTCCGATTTACCCACATTTAGTTTATACATTAGCCACGCAAAATATCTCATATTACCTTAAACGGGAAGTCCTGTTTTGTTTATTTAATAGTAAATTTGTATTGGGGCCATCGTAAACTTAAAATATGTGTAGGAATCGGTA
The DNA here is from genome assembly GCA_947623375.1 of Apotomis capreana. Lineage (NCBI taxonomy): Eukaryota > Metazoa > Arthropoda > Insecta > Lepidoptera > Tortricidae > Apotomis > Apotomis capreana. The sequence continues at coordinate 56,514 of OX392509.1, read as the reverse complement.
TGGTTTTGGTTTTGTATTAAAATATTCATCTATAAATTGCCTGTGTAAATTATAAGTCGCCTAGATAGTAGGTAGATATTAATAGTATGCTTTAAGTGGTTAATTTCTACTTTCTATCAATCAATCAATCAATCAATTCATTTATTGCATGGTCATGAGTTTACATCACAGGTGTTAGTTATTGTTTAGTACCAGTACATCATGTCCTGCCGAGAGGCGTACAATATTTTTATGTCAATTTATAATATAATCTATAGTAATCTACATTTTTTTATAACATCATCATAATATAGTAACAAAGTAATAACAATATAGTAATGCATTTAAGTAGTATTATGTTATAGGCAGAATTTGTCTTACATGGCAAGGTAATCACTTATGCTATAAATACATTTGCTGACTAGCCAATTAAAAAGCTTTCTTTTAAAATCAGGAGTAGTTAGTTGTTTTAGGTCTATAGGCAACTTATTATAAATTTTAGTACTCATGCACATAACGTTATTGGAGAAAAACGCTGAATTTGATTTTGGTCCGACCACATCATAACCATATTTTTGTTGCAGTCTTGCTCTTGGATTCCTACCTCTAAACATGCTTATATTGTTCTTAACAAAAAGACAGATCTCATATACAGGGTGTCCCAAGAAGTAGTGATATACTGAAGCTGGGAGGTAGAGGACCTAGAGGGCTATCTAAATCACCCCCATGTATGTTCCGCGATTTTTCGTATTTTCGGAGTTATGATTTTTTTTTTAATTTTTCACCTATCGCCGAGTACGATGAGATTTTTATTAGTGGTGACGTGAATTATTGCGGTAGATGCTTAATTTTTTTTGTGTGCTAAGCTGATAGATAGGCCAATTCAGTATGGTAACATTTACTATCGTTAGATCTTTGAATGGAATAAAAAAAGAATTAAATGCCAAGAAAGATAAAATTACCCAGTATGTTCACAACTTCAAGGGCGTTTAAAAAATTTAAATCACATAAAAATAAATTACCGTTTGGCTTTTAAAAACTGGCTCTATCTATCAGGTAGCTACCCTGAAAATTTCATTTTATTATTCATAAGGCTTCAACCAAAAAATGGAAATCTAAATGTGGTAAGTGTAGAATTTTAATTTACATGATGATTAATGCAAACAAAGTAAAACCAATTACAAGGTGTTTAATTACAAGAAATTGTCAAAATGGCCCCCCTGTTGCTCAATGCAAGTGCGACATCGCCGGAAAAAGTTGTCTTTCAAACGTCTGAATGCACTGGATTCATATGCTAGAGGGAATGCGGCGGAAGCTTCAAGGGTGTACCGTGAACATGTGAACGAAGAGGCGGGCCTCAACCTGAAACGTTTCCTGACTATTGCATGATCTTCATAATGCGTTTTTGGAAGGTCACATACCGGGTACTAGATCAGGCCGTATGGCCACTATGTCGGATCCTGATGTAGTAGATGCAGTTGTTGAAGTAGTAGAAAGAGACCCGTCGACCAGTGTGAGAGTTATGGAACGTCGTACCGGACTTTCTAAATCTCAGGTACACCGTACACTACAGAGCGTAGTATCCTACGCTCTCATCCGTTTCACATTAGAAAAGTACAACAGTTGAAACCGGAAGATTACAATCGGCAAATTGAATTCTGTCAGGAAATGCTGAAAACGAAATTCTTTTTTACCAAATCCTGTGGACGGACGAATCCCACTTTAGACGCAATGGGATTTTTAGCACAATTCTCACTCATGGGCAATTGAAAATCCGAATTTTAAAAGGGAATCGACATTCCAAGAACTTTAGTGTTAACCTTTGGTCTGGCATACTTAACGGTCAGCTAATCGGGCCCTTTCAGCTGCCAGAGCGCTTGGGCGGCAATCTCTTTTTAAATTTTCTACGCGTCGATCTGCCCCTGCTGTTAGAAAATGTGGACTTGGAGACACGCAGAAGCATAGTACTGCAGTGTGATGGTGCACCATGCCATTTTGCCTTGGACGTGAGAAACTATTTAAATCAAAGATACCCTGAAAGATGGATTGGTCGTTGCGGCCGGGGTGACACCTGCCTTATAGCCTGGTCCCCCAACCTAAACCCCATTGATTTTTTTGTATGGGGATACTACAAAGACCTCGTCTACTCGAGAGAATGCGCAATTTGGACGAGTTAACCCGGAAATTGAGTAGCAGGAGAAACCATTAAAAATAATAGAAGTGCATTCAGACGTTTAAAAGACTACTTTTTCCGGCGATGTCGCACTTGCATTGAGCAACAGGGGGGCCATTTTGAATTTTTTTTTAATTAAACACCTTGTAATTGGTTTTACTTCGTTTGCATTCATCATCATGTAAATTAAAATTTTGCACTTACCACATTTAGATTTCAATTTTTTGGTTGAAGCCTTATGAATAATAAAATGAAATTTTCAGGGTAGCTACCTGATAGATAGAGCCAGTTTTTAAAAGCCAAACGGTAATTTATTTTTATGTGATTTAAATTTTTTAAACGCCCTTGAAGTTGTGAACATACTGGGTAATTTTATCTTTCTTGGAATTTAATTCTTTTTTTATTCCATTCAAAGATCTAACGATAGTAAATGTTACCATACTGAATTGGCCTATCTATCAGCTTAGCACACAAAAAAAATTAAGCATCTACCGCAATAATTCACGTCACCACTAATAAAAATCTCATCGTACTCGGCGATAGGTGAAAAATTAAAAAAAAAATCATAACTCCGAAAATACGAAAAATCGCGGAACATACATGGGGGTGATTTAGATAGCCCTCTAGGTCCTCTACCTCCCAGCTTCAGTATATCACTACTTCTTGGGACACCCTGTATGTACAGAGCGGGAAAAGTGAGAATCTTTTGATCAGTGAACAATGATTTGCACGAGTCAGTTTGTTTTAAACCATATATTGCCCGAAGACATCTCTTTTGTAGTCTAAATATTTCGTCTTTATTGCTCACATTACCCCATAGAATAATTCCGTAGCGTAGGTTTGCCATGACATAGGAGTGAAAAGCTAGAAGAGCTGTACTTTCTGACGAGACTTCCTTAAGTCGCCTCAAGACATATACATATCTGCTCAATTTCGTCATTACATGTTCCGAGTGGCGAAGCCAATTACAATGAGAATCTATTATTATGCCCAGGAATTTAATGGATTGTACTCTCTCCAGTTGTAGGCTTTGATATGCTACGTTAATTTCAGTTGGCTTTGACTGTGGAGAATAGAATTCCACGATCTTTGTCTTTACCATGTTAACCTGTAGTTGATTATTTTCTAGCCACTTATTAACATCATGGAATACTCTATTGGCATCCTCTTCAAATTGTTCAATTTTAGTCTGTTCACCTCTTACCACCAACGAGCAGTCATCAGCAAAAAGAAGTATTTTTTGGTCAGAGGCATTTGGTAAGTCGTTGATGTATAATAAGAAAAGCAGTGGGCCCAACAAGCTCCCCTGTGGTACCCCCGCTTTAACACATCTGTATTCTGATCTGTAAGTGTGAAAGGATTTTGTGTTTCCGGAGTAAGCTGTTATTTCAGTGCACTGCTGTCTACCTTGGAGGTAAGATTTTAACCACTCATAACCGTTGCCTCTTATGCCGTAATGGTATATTTTATGAAGTAGCTTCTCATGGCATACTCTGTCAAATGCTTTTGACATGTCCATGAAAATACCAAGAGAGGGAAGTTTATCATTTCTACATTGTGTTACAATTTTTATTAGCTCACAAACAGCCAATGTAGTTGACCTTTTTTGTCTAAAACCAAACTGTGCATTGGAAAGTATGCTATGCTTGTCTAAATACTGAATGAGCCTGTAATAAATTATCTTTTCAAAAATTTTTGAGAAGATTGGAATGAGAGCTATAGGCCGATAGTTATCCATTTCCGATTTTATGCCTTTTTTATATATTGGTTTTATTATAACATATTTTAATTTGTCTGGGAAATACCCATCTTCTATTGAAAGGTTTATGATGTGAAGGAGAGGATATAAAAATAAATCGAAATTGTCTTTTAACAATGGATGTCGGTATGTTATCATACCCTACGGATTTTGTATTCTTCAATGTTCTAATTATCTTCACTAACTCTATTGGGCTGGTGGGTTTCAGAAAGATACTAGATGTTATAGATGCCCCTAATGAAGTGTTATTTGACACGTTATTTATATTTTTTGAGCTAGATTCATCCGTAAATTTATTATTAAATGAGTTGCAAATTTCTTGAGGAGATGTAATAATTTTTGTTCCCTTGATGATATTGTCAATACAACTGGGCATATGTGCATTTTCTGTATTCTCTTTAATAACTTCCCATGTTGATTTGACGAGATTGCTACTTTTTTTAATATATGCGTCATTTGATATTCTATGTGATGTTAATATGCATTTCTTCAGAGCTTTTGCGTATGTTTTGTAATGATTTTTATGTTTCTGGTTAGGACTGTGTACAAACTTTCGATATAGAGTCCTCTTTCCTTTAGACGCTATTCTGATACCTTTAGTAAGCCATTTAATTTTTCTTGAACTGTTAATCTTTACTTTAATAACAGGAAAGCACAATTCATAGAATAAAACTACAAGATTATGAAATTCGGAATATGCTTCATTTGAGTTAACTGCTTGAAATGTTTCACAAAAGCTTAAACTACTAATGCACTCTCTAAATTTAATTCTATTATATTTGCACATATCCCGTTTCCATATGTACCAAAAATCAAGTTTTTTTGATTTACTAATAGGTATAGCAATCTGATCAGATAGCTTTAGGTCATGAATAGCTATAGTTTTTTTGTCTTTAAAGTTTATTGCCATGTTATCAATGCAAGTACTTGTTGTATTGGTAATCCTAGTGGGTTTATCAATTTGTAGCTTATAGTTGTATTGTAATAGTAGGGATTCAAATTTGGCATTTAAAGAATTTTTGGCGTGGCGGTTGATGTTGAAGTCCCCGCATATAACAACTTTCTTATTACGCATTTTGCACAGTTTTGATAGCATTAAGCCTATTTTTTCAAAGAATATAGATGTATCCGAGTCAGGAGTTCGGTACATACAGATCACTATAATATAATAATAATAATAATACAATACTTTATTGCACACCAATAAAAGTTTACAAAAGGAAACAAGACAAATACAATTTATAAATAACGGTAGACAACAGGCGGTCTTATCGCTAAAAAGCGATCTCTTCCAGACAACCTTTGGGTAATATTTAATTGGCTTAACGTTAAACCACAACACTCAAAGTGAGTGTCAACGCTTAGGTCAGATACCCAATTCAGTACCTCGTAGCTCAAGCCGTTTCGCAGTAATATACATGTACCCCCGCGACGTGTTATTCGGGAGTAACTACTTGCCAACTTGTAACCCTGAATCACCAGATTATCACTTTCACCGCTCTTTATAAAGTGTTCAGTTAGGCAGACCACATCGATACCTTCATGTCTCCTTGTAAACCCATCAAGTGCAATTGTCAATGAATCAATCTTATTTAATAAACCGGCAATATTTTGGTGTAAAAGTATAATATTTTTAAAGGGACGAAAAAAATTTGATTGCTGGTTGCTTTTGCCGTCATTGTCAGTACTTGTGGCTCGTTCAATATTTTTACTAGCTATTTTAAAGTAGTTCGTTATTTTATTAATCGTATTTCCTCTTGTTATGATAACGTGATCACATTCACGCTTATAAGCTTTTTGTACTAACGCTGCCTTTATATCCTGGAATATTACTTTCATACCAGTATTGTTCACATTGCCATTTACTACGGAAAACATGTGATAATCGTAAGATAGATTTCTATTACTATCAATAATATTTACATGCTCATATTTCGACATATATCGGTACAGTTTTCCACTAAAAAGTTCAATGCGTCGGTTATATAAATAAGAGTAGTTTCCACAGTTAAATGTCGGAAGACATAATATTATATTAGTATGTTTGCATTTATCAATCATGTTACTTATACTGGAGATCAAATTGTCATAATTTTGTGATCGACGAAAGTCGTATTCACCTATAAATATTATACAATAGTCTTTATCACCGAAGCGCATCAGTTTGTTTTCTAAATTATTTACAATATTTTTAATCCCCGTATTAGGGTACAAAAAGTGACATATTTCGTACTTTTTACCTAAAACAGCGTTTGATAACGAAAGCATATTATTGTCTTTATTAGAGCTTAACATGCAAATTCTATTTTTCGTGTCGTCCAATTCCTGGAGGGTAGAGTTTGTCCTATTGATGCTTGAAATATTGTGATGCGTGGTTGACGTCGCCAATGGTAAGGGTCCTGGCTGCCCGGGGGCTTTACTGTTGTCATGCGTAGTTTTCTCCAGCGAAAATCTATCGTTAGGTCTTGGTGGATTCCGCATAGGAGAGCTAATCCTTACTGATGGCGCATTTTGTATTGGCTGTTGTATTACAGCTGTGTTAAATTTTTTAGGGGTTGAGATCCGGGGTACATTTCCGGTCATTATGTTCTTATATAAGTCAATTTTCTTCCGGTGCTCTTCCAATGATTTTTTGAGAATCATGATCTCTGAATTGAGTCGATCAATCTCCTCATGTGAGCTGGCTAGCTGTGCAGATAAACTATTAATCTCATGTTTCATATCTGCCATTTTTACGGTATCCATTATAGATAAGTTTGGAAGACTATGATGCGTATCACCATCTAGCACCGAGTTATAAAGGTTGGACTCAGAGTCGGCCAGGTCTAGCTCTTCGTCTGTGGACGTGTGTACCTGTTCTGGCCTATGTTTGCGTTTTGTTATGTTGTCCTGCTCTGGAGATTTTACATGCGACCTTTCGTATGTGACGGTATTTGTCCCATTTAAGCTTTGATTGTGCCGCCGTTGTGGTAGAACAGAGTCTATTCTTTTAGACGACCCTGCCGCGCGTTCATTGCTATTTAAAGCACTTGCTGATCCTGGCTCGGCGGAAATTGGTGTAGTAGCAGCCTTTTTTTGTGGTTTTCTCGCCCGGCATTTAATGCAGGCCCAATTAGTTATACGGTCCTTGTCCATTAAGTTGTATAGTTTATCGTAGTTTGCACAGTTCAGATCATATGATTGTTTGCAGACCGAGCAGACAAGGTAATGTTTACCTATTATTTTCTTCGAGCACTTAATACATATCGGTTTGGAACCCATAGTTCTTTATAGTTACTTAAAATACTAAAACAACGTATATTATATATTCTGTAGCCGCACTATTAACACACTGTACCTTCAATGCGTATCTTAACTTGTTGAGTCGGCGTAGAGCACGGCTGTTGACACAGATGACACAGAACGACACAGAACGCGATCCTTTCCAGCTACGCCGCACCGTGTCGCGCAGCCGTTGCGCTGGCGCTGCTTTGTGCTCGGCTCCGATGACTCACCGGGCCGCGCGGGCGACACAGACGACACAGATCCCGATCCTTTCCATCAGCGCAGCGCCGTGTTGCACTGTGTGGCACTGTTAGTTGTCCGTTATCACTAAATTCAAAGATAATTCGTTGATATTTTCACAATAATACGCTATTTCATTACAGTTTTTTCACTATCTGGTCACAATTCAATTAAGGTACACTATTTTGCACCTTGTGGGAGTTCATATATGTATGGTAATTATCTAATTATATAGAGATCCATGAAACCCTGTTAGGGCATTGTTATGATCTCGAAGAAGTGCGGCATACATCCGTCGCGGTGGGAGCAGCAGGCGGCCATGCGGCCAGAATGGAGAACTGTCGTTAATTCTAAAGTCTATGACTTTGAGAACCAACGGCGCATTGAACTGGACACTAATGCCTTGATCACACGTACCGAGCAAACGGGCGAGACAGTAAAATGTTTCTCGGCCGAGACAGTGATATAAGCGAGTGCCTGTTCACACGTGTTTTGAAATTAGGACAGTCAGTTCAGTTCTATTGAGAGATCTTTCTTTTAACTTCTACCGTACCAAATCCAGCGACATTCATTTCTTGAACTATGAACTTATATGCTGCATCCCGTTTTTGTTTTATCTTGTATTCCGGAGATTGAAAGTTCCACAGACACTGATGTACTTTATATAACTGTATAAATTTAATAGTAGTTTCCAGGTCCAATTTCATATTCGAAGACATGGTGTATTTATTTGAATTTTTTTCAAAACAAATCACAATAAATGGCACGCGCTTCGACGTGACGGCCGAGTGGCGAGACAGTACACGTTCAGACCTGCCGAGTGAGCGAGCGAGACAGTGCGGGGAAGCGGGAGGGTGGACACTCGGCCTAGTAGATAGAACGGCCGCCGAGCTACTGTCCGCTACGCTCGGCCGAGCACTCGGCGCTATGTTTATACGTGCCGAGTGCTCGGCCGAGAGCACTGTCTCGCCCGTTTACTCGGTACGTGTGATCAAGGCATAAACGTGACCACGTAAAAGCCCGACCACCTGTGGCAGAATTATATCATTATGTCAATGGTGTGCTCACATGTCCGCAGTGTTCGCGTAGCTTCATCAATAAGGTAGGCTACGGGAGCCACATGCGTTCTCACCAGCGACAAAATCGGAGTTAACAGCAGTCGTCGTGGCCGAAAGCGGCCGTGAAGAATATATGTATATATGATCTCGAAAAAAAAATTATACATATCCATACTTTTCTCGGGAAACTCGATAAAATTAGATATAGTATTTCATAAATTAATATATAAAAATAAATGTAATAAATAAAGTGTTATTTTTTTTCATTAGTATATTTTGTCCCCCATAGAGTCCAAAGATAAAAATAAAAATCAGCAGATATTGCAGAAGTCATATTTTTTCACTGATTGCCAGTCATTTTGTTCACTAAATTTGGTCTCTCCTCAGGTCAATTTTATTTATGTTAATACTGAATTTGAATGGTGAATGTACTAATTAATTGTAATTTGTGCATCGATTATACTATTACTCTTTGTTATTTACTTACAAGATATACTTTCATAACTATATCTATATTATTTTTTCCCATGAAGATGGCATTGCAGGTGGGGATCGACCACCACCTGTAAGTGTAAATATTTCACAAATGTTGTTCTGCATATTCTACAGCATTTGTTCTAGATAACTGGGACTATTCAGTCTTGGAACCAATCAGATAAAATTATTTGCTTTGGTTGCATATTTATAGTTATTTTGACCCAAACATAATCCAGCCTGCGTATATTAACCCTTAAACCATTTTTTTTCTACAGTGATAATTCAAATTCTGGTAGTAAGAATGGAAATTCAATTGATTTTTGGAATGGTTTTTAAAAGAGATTTTTTTTTATTTTCTGTGTGAGAGATGATGTAATTTATTATGAAAACAAGATATTTCACGAACAACATAATCTCTGAAGGACTAGTAACAAAACCGGACAATTTTATTAATTTTTTTCTCTTTAGATACAGTCGCCATCAGATATATCACAGCATATAAAGTGTTCATAAATATCGGAACATGACTCTTATTGACGGGGCGTTACAGTACATGTTCAGATATTTACGAACGCCTTATATGCTGTGATATATCTGTTGGCGACTGTACATCAAGTAAGACATACCTACTACAAATTTTGTTGAAGAAGAACCCCATTATGAATGGAAAGAACAAGTTTTACAGGGTGTGGTATTTCCTAAAAAGACTCCAGGTGAATTAAAACAGAACTAAACCAATCCATATGAAATAGCATACATACATATATACTGTGGGGTGGTGGCTCAGGGAAACTTTTTACTTGTTATATATTTTAGACTGAAATACAATAATTAATATGGTCGTTTGGTGGCGTCTCGTAGAGGAATAATTTAATATTTTTAATGTGTCGTTCACTTAACAGTGATGGAATCTTTATTTAAACCAAATAAGTACTTCTTTATTACCGGCCTACATCCCTACAATACACTTCTAAAATAAGCATTTGTAAAGAAATCCTGTTTACCACATGTACAAAGACAACAAGTGTAACGATCGGCTCGGTTGTTGTCACGGAGCGATCCGTAAACTACGCACACGGCGCGCAGCCTCCGCGACGTCGACCCCACGGCCACAGCGCGCATTACTGCACACTCGTTATCAAGCTCAAACGCCGCACACCGGGTGCAGCTGTAGCTACTACTGCGCTGTGACTGCACAAACAGATTAATGGAGTCTCTTCGAGCCACCTACCAGTCAGCAGATCGGAGAGATGAGGGACCCGATGGCACTGATGCTGGAGGAATTTTGAAATCGGTCGTATCTCCCTCGTGTATTTATTGGACGCAGCGTGAATGCGGCAGCCAAAATAAAAAAAATCTTTGCTGCGATAACAATTACTCTGCGGCTTTCGGTGGTACTTCTCACTCACTGACGGTGACGGAACGAATGACGGATGGATTTGGACAGCAGCTGTCAATACGAAATGTCAGCTGGTCTTACGTTCCGATACTCATAGTTTTGTGTTGCTGTCTTAGAGCATAGACAAATACTCAAAGGTTGCTGTTTGTAACTAAATTAAAAAATAAAACAGGGAAAATCCATCATCAACTACTTTTTCATGAACAATGAATAAAATAGTGCTATCTTTAAAAATTAATTCTAGTGTGTTACAGTATCGTGTTGATAGAAATATGAACGGTTAAAAAGCCGCGGTTGTGGCGATGCCTGAAACTGATATACGACCATGAATGATAATATCTACCTGTCATGTCAGTGGACTGTCATTGTAGACCGACGAAAGCCTAACCTAAAGATTAATTTTCGGACTAATAAAAATCGATTAACTCAAATGTACGGCAATGAAATTAAAAGCTAGGACGAGCGGCCATTTGATTTAGAAGAGTATTGCTTTAGACGATATTGTCCTTTGGTAGTGTCATGCTACGCGCAGTGTCGCGCTTCTGCGGCGAGGGGCAGGCGCTGGAGGCGCTGGCTCGCCGGGATGCCTTCAAATTGTTCCGTCAGTATCTCTTTCATCAAAACTATCTGTTAAACTATGTATTAAACCCGAGTTCTAATTTGATTGTACCAGTAGTATGGCGACACTGTGGTGAAAACAAACAAATGCCCGTGTTGCAGGCTCCGCGGTGCACACCGCGCAGGCGGCGCGCAGCTCGCACGACCCAAACACAGCGGCCGGCCAGGTGAGCGTCTACACTATCCTCATGTTGTAGTCCTTCCGGTGAGACTTCTGGTTGGACAACGCAGTTACATGAATGGCTGGTGTGTTTCCTTATAATCTTCTTTCCTACATCAGGCTTTATGTCAGTGCTATTATTAGAATAGCCTCCTAAGGCTCAAAACAAAATTTAGTTCATAGTCATATAACAATGTTAGATTATTCCTATATAGGTAGGACCTTAGGCCATTAAACATTGATTTAGAGCATCTTGTACATCTCCTCGATGTGTATTAATTACCTAGTTTTAATATAATTGTAATAGTTTTAAGTATCATTTATGAAAAAATTACAATCTGTTGAGTTTTTCTCGGCTTCCTTCTCAACAGCGGTCTCCACTTGTGAAATGCCAGTGGATTCTGATTCAAACATGTAGAAGTGCCCTTGTGGTGGTACTTTGATTTTTGGTAGGATATGTATGATTCAAACTTACAATAATTCTTACAGACTATTACAGTCCTTATTTCTTATTGTGAATGAAGTAAATTATAATGTAACCCTCTATTTTAATAAATCTCCGTCTAAATGTTTGTAAAGAAACACCCCAATGCAAAGATAAAGTGAAGATGGAATAATTTATTGAATTAGTTATTCATAGTCTTAGGAGGTTTATTTTTCAGTCCAGGATCAAGGAACAATGAGATTTGCAAATAACTAAAAATACATTACTTACAATTATAATACATTACTATTTTTCTTGCTATTAAATTAATTTTGTATCTATTTGCTTTATACTTTCAAGCGTTCAAGGAAAATAAGGAAATTCAAAACGGTAAATATGTCCTTCCAAAGTCACTGATGTTATTATCTTGGTGATTCAGCATTTATGTTTGAGATAACGGGCTTAGTCAAGGTTGTGCAATACTTTTTTTTGTTGAGTATTTACTCTGGAGTGCTGCATTATGGTTGTGTTTATCATAAACTAGCTTTTGCCCGCGACTATGTACGCGTGGAACTTGATAAAAGGGATTATTCAAAGCGCCTAAGCAAATGTAAGAGCAATTGTGCTTTTGGTCTAATAATTACATTTCCTACAGGGTCACCGCACCCCAACAGAAATGTTCACTCACTTTTTAATTTTTTTAGGTATAATTTCCTGGATGAAAACTATCCTATGCCCTTCCTCGGATCTTAAACTATCTCTATGCCAAATTTCATCAAAATTGATTCAGCGGTTTAAACGTGAAGAGGTAACAGACAGACAGACACACTTTCGCATTTATAATATTAGTATGGATTATTTTGGTCAGGCTTTGAGATTCCTGAAAGACTGAAAGTGAAGTGATTAGCGAAAGATACAAGTAAGGGTATAGTGGTACAGTCAGCTGTAAAGAGTTATATTTGATCAGCCAATTTAAAAATTCCTTTCATGACTTTATTGACAGGATACCTTCTGGTTAAAAACACATAGGATGGCACAGTTAGTCTGTGACATCATGTGTTTATTAACCAGAAGAGTTTATTTTCATAGATAAAAAAACCGATTGTAGTGCCAGAGTAATTGGAACACTTTCCCCTTTGTGCACTGGTTACAATGACAATTAGGGTCTAAAAGGTACTTACGCGTTTCTGATACCTTTCCTGTATCTATCTATCTATATATATAAAACTCAAAGGTGACTGACTGACTGACATAGTGATCTATCAACGCACAGCCCAAACCACTGGACTGACCGGGCTGAAATTTGGCATGCAGGTAGATGTTATGACGTAGGCATCCGCTAAGAAAGGATTTTTCAAAACTCACCCCCTAAAGGGGTGAAATGGGGTTCGAAAGTTTGTATGGGGAAACAAGATTAGTTAGACTATTTTATTCGAAACTTCACAGGAGTATTTCTAACGATAAATGAGTAAACATGTGTTTCAGGTTTTTTGAAAATTCAACCCCTATAAGGGAGAAATGTGGTGGCAAAGTCTGAAAATCAGCATGGGTATTATTTTTATGGTTTATCAGGTCGGTGATTACGAAAACCACAACGATTTTAAAATCCAACGTGAGTTACCATCTCCCCTGTTGGGGTGAAATGGGATTGAAATGTCTAAATACTAAACCGCTGGTTCTAGAGAGTTCAAATTTGGCACGTAGGTTCCTTATAAGGTGAAGCGGTGCACTAGGAAAGGATTTTTCAAAACTCACCCCCTAAAGGGGTGAAATGGGGTTCCAGAGTTTGTATGGGGAAACAAGATTAGTTAGACTATTTTATTCGAAACTTCACAGGAGTATTTCTAACAATAAATGAGTAAACACGTGTTTCAGGTTTTTTTTAATGCAACCCCTAAAAAGGAGAAATGTGGTGACAAAGTCTGAAAATCCATTGGTAATGCTTTTATGGTTTATCGGGTCGGGTCGCCTGTTGGGGTGCGATGGGGTTGAAATGACTAAATATGAGTACGGGTGTAATTTTTATGGTTTGTTGGGACGTTAATTACGAAAATGCCACCGATTTTAAAATTTTATTTGTGGTCATGAAAATTCTTGAAAGCATTTGCGCCAAATTGCAATTTAATCGGTCCAGTAGTTTTGCAGCAAATCGATTGTAACAGACGGACTGAAAGACAGCTACACGTGATCCTATAAGGGGGTTATTTTTTTGCTTTTGAGGTATGGATAGAGACCCGCGTTATCCTAATAGATTAAAAAAATAGTATTTGGTGTCATCTCGATCGTCGTCAAGCGGTACCTATAGGCGGGCGGCGCGTTGGGACGGGAGGAGTAATGATCGGGAAACTTCCTGCATCCGTAATAAATACATTCAAGCTTTTCAATAATAAGTCATTTCAGAATTCTGAATTACGTTTATCTGGCTCAGAATAATACATTTTTTATTCATCAACGAAGAGAACCTGAATATCTTACAATAGAACATGACGTAACTTAGAACATGGCTTAGAAATCTTAGAATCATTAAACCAATCTCGAATATCCCAAATCGATAAGCGGAGGCTCGGGACATTATAAAAGCTTTATACAAATAAAATGCACACATATCCCGGTGTCTTAGCTTCACTTCGAGTTATGAATTTTGAAGTGAACTTTATTTGGTACAGTAAAAGCTGAGATCGCTTGATTTGAGTGCTTGAGTTTTCAGTTTGATTTGATAAAGTGGAGTTATGATAAAATAAAAAGTATTTCCCAGTAATATTGCAATTGCGCCAAATTGCAATTTAATCGGTCCAGTAGTTTTGCAGCAAATCGATTGTAACAGACGGACTGAAAGACAGCTACACGTGATCCTATAAGGGGGTTCTTTTTTTGCTTTTGAGGTATGGATAGAGACCCGCGTTATCCTAATAGATTAAAAAAATAGTATTTGGTGGTATCTCGATCGTCGTCAAGCGGTACCTATAGGCGGGCGGCGCGTTGGGACGGGAGGAGTAATGATCGGGAAACTTCCTGCATCCGTAATAAATACATTCAAGCTTTTCAATAATAAGTCATTTCAGAATTCTGAATTACGTTTATCTGGCTCAGAATAATACATTTTTTATTCATCAACGAAGAGAACCTCAATATCTTACAATAGAACATGACGTAACTTAGAACATGGCTTAGAAATCTTAGAATCGTTAAACCAATCTCGAATATCCCAAATCGATAAGCAGAGGCTCGGGACATTATAAAAGCTTTATACAAATAAAATGCACACATATCCCGGTGTCTTAGCTTCACTTCGAGTTATGAATTTTGAAGTGAACTTTATTTGGTACAGTAAAAGCTGAGATCGCTTGATTTGAGTGCTTGAGTTTTCAGTTTGATTTGATAAAGTGGAGTTATGATAAAATAAAAAGTATTTCCCAGTAATATTGCAATTGCGCCAAATTGCAATTTAATCGGTCCAGTAGTTTTGCAGCAAATCGATTGTAACAGACGGACTGAAAGACAGCTACACGTGATCCTATAAGGGGGTTCTTTTTTTGCTTTTGAGGTATGGATAGAGACCCGCGTTATCCTAATAGATTAAAAAAATAGTATTTGGTGGCATCTCGATCGTCGTCAATCGGTACCTATAGGCGGGCGGCGCGTTGGGACGGGAGGAGTAATGATCGGGAAACTTCCTGCATCCGTAATAAATACATTCAAGCTTTTCAATAATAAGTCATTTCAGAATTCTGAATTACGTTTATCTGGCTCAGAATAATACATTTTTTATTCATCAACGAAGAGAACCTCAATATCTTACAATAGAACATGACGTAACTTAGAACATGGCTTAGAAATCTTAGAATCATTAAACCAATCTCGAATATCCCATCGATAATCGATGGGATAAGCGGAGGCTCGGGACATTATAAAAGCTATATACAAATAAAATGCACACATATCCCGGTGTCTTAGCTTCACTTCGAGTTATGAATTTTGAAGTGAACTTTATTTGGTACAGTAAAAGCTGAGATCTCTTGATTTGAGTGCTTGAGTTTTCAGTTTGATTTGATAAAGTGGAGTTATGATAAAATAAAAAGTATTTCCCAGTAATATTAGAAAAGCAAAAGTCTGTGTATGTTTTGTTACTTCTTCACGCTAAAACGGCTGGACGGATATGCATGAAGGAAATGCAGATTGCAGATTATACCCTAACTTAACAAATAGCCTACTTTTAATCCTGAAAAAAAGAGCATTGTTCCCCTAGGATGATGTATATTATATAGGCACGCGAGCGAAGCCGCGGTGGGTTAATGCTAGTCTATACATATATTTAAAAAAGGATGAAGAAGCAAATCTTGGCTCTTCCATTTTAGGGTTCCATAGTCAACAAGGAACCCTTGTAGTTTCGCCATGTCCGTCCGTCCGTTTGTCCACGGCTTTAGCTAGCTTAGATATTGTTCATACTAGACTGCTGCAATTTGGCACAGATATAAAATTCGTGAGCTGACAGAATACGATTCGAGTTTCATACCTGTCTCGCTCGCTCTTACGCGATCCAGATATGTAGTATCCTCTCAGTTTTCACCCCATCCCGAATCGCAATCAAAGACCACATATTAGTTGCGCTGACAAAGTGCTAGAGATTCTTTTTTTGGGTTGGGTTCTGATTAAGTAAAGCCAAGTAATGAGAATAGGTTGTACCAAAAAGCTCTCTTTATCCCATCACGGGCAACTATGGAACCTTGTGCGTGGCCCCACACGCACTTGGCCGGTTTTTTGAATATCTGCTAAAAGTCTATCTGTGTTATTTTCAAGCAAAATGCACCACTTTGTTTCTTCCTTATGATAGACCCTATTGGTTGAAAACGTTACACCGAAAAAGAATTTGAATTGAATACGAGTAAAAGACAATAGAAAAACAAAGTTATAATCATCAAAATGACAGAAGCTAAGTTAAGCAATGTGTCAGACGGTGCTGACGACGCCGCCGCCGGAGGCCGCCGCGGCGCCGCCGCCGACACACGAGCGACACGCCCCGCCGCCGCCGCCGCCTCCACCGCCGCCGCCACCGTCGCGGTCGTGGCTCGCCGTCGCCGCCGCGGTGGCGATCACTTCCTCGATCGGAGGCGTAAGTTAAATTTTTTTCCCAGATTTATATAAATTACTTTGCTACTCTATATTTGTAGGTACTTAAATGTAAATAAAAGCTGTGATATTTTTTCGATTTTCACAAGTTTTATAAATAAAATAATTTAAGAGGATGATGAGGAGGCTCAAATAATGAATATACCTAGTTCAGGTTATGCAAATTGTGAATTAATTTGTTTATTAGTATAGAATTTTACCGTATCTCTCTGTGCATTATGTTTTTTGAATAAATGTATTGGTATTTGTATACGCTATATTATCCGTTAAATTGTTTATCCACATCCACAACCAATCAAAAGGAATTTATTTGTATTTTCTAAGTGTTCCCCGATGAGGTTATAAGTTTACCTTATAGTTAAATGCTTAAAAAACAGTCAATTCAGTTGACACAGAATGATGTATGTTTTCAGGTTTATTACTATCGTAAGATAAATGATGACGCGACGGAAAAAGTACCTGCAAGTGAGTAAAGCTGCAATATTATTGTTTTCTGATTGCAATAAATCTAACTTTCCTTATCATTGATCTACCCGTCATTTAGCCATTGAATTGAATGGCGGCAGAGCATCATTGGAATAGCCATTGGATACATAATGTGCCACGAGTGGATTAACGTAGATACGTATAGGCATCAATAATGCGATTTCCGGTCCAACAGAGTCAGCGGTGAAGAAGCCCGCGGAAGAGGATGAAGAGGGGCCGATATACCCCGCCCGGGGGTCGGAGCTGCCCCAGCGCGTGGAGTTCCTGGTGGTCGGCGGCGGCACGGCGGCCTTCGCGGCCTTGCGGGCTCTACGGGCCGCCAGACCCGACGCCACGCTGCTGTTGGCGGGGGCGGAGCGCGCGCCCCCCTACATGCGCCCGCCGCTCAGTAAAGAGCTGTGGCGGCGAGCCGACCTGGCCGCCGCGGCGAAGGATCCCCTCGGGCTGGCCTTCACGCAGTACAACGGCAAGCAGCGCAAGTACGATCATTTTGAGTCATGATTTGTCACGGTCGACCCTGGGAACGAAAGGATCGCCTCGGCCGCCCCGGGGGGTTACAACAATTAGTGGGAAATGGCGACACTACTGTGCTCCCACGAGTGCTTGAAATACCACAGGGCTAAATATTGGACCCATTTTTCGAATAAGTGCAGTATCTTGTATCTCGACTGCCGCTGCCTTCGAGTAGAGTCGCTGATCGGGTGGTTGTGGTGTGGCAGGCTGGTGTACGAGCCGCTGTCGTTCTACACGCCGATGGAGGCGCTGGCGGCGGGCGCGGCGGGCGCGGGGCTGGCGCGCGGCTGGCGCGTGGCGCGCCTGGACGTGGCGCGGCGCCGAGCCGAGCTGCGCGCGCCCGGCCAGGAGCCCGCCACCGTCGAGTTCGACAAGTGCCTCATCGCCACCGGTACCGTATACTCGATGTTAAACTATAGTATTTTATGCAACCGTTGTATAAGAGGGGGCAAAAAACGCGAGTGGCATGGGTTACGATGTGAGCGTAGCGAACATCGTAAGAAAGATGCCACGAGCGTTTTTTGACCTACTTATACAACGTTGCATACAATACTTTTTCTACGACTCGACATTTCATAAATAAAATGCAAATAAACAACAAAGAAAATAATTACATGTTCCCGCTCGGAATCAACAAAATTAAAAAGAAAAATTGTCTCTGATAAACTTTTTTTTTATTGACATCCATCTGTCAAAAAAATATTAACTTATACATAAAGGTATACGTTCACTATACTAAACATCCATGCACTGAAGATAAAACTTTTTTTTTAAGTTGGCAGCAATGCCTTAGTACAATAAGTTTTTTTTTAATTTGCAAATTGTGTGAATGCACCTGTTCATCTTGTAATCTGTGGTACTAAGTGATGCTTTTTTGGCGACATTATAACATCGGTTAGCAGTGTGTTTTTGGGCAGTAGAGTATAGACTTTTACAGACTTTCATAATTTATGTCTTTATATTAGAGTTAGTAACTATATAAATGACAGAAAAAAGTACTGGAGTAGAAAAAATATTTTTCGTTAAAGAGGTAAGACCTCTGACCCTGAATTTATACTTTTGAGTTCGTTATGGCGCGTAAAACGATTACTTATTTTTAACAATTGACAACATTTCATATTTATAACAGGTGGAAATTAATATAGAGATCGACAGGGCTTTATGTCGTGTACCTTAAAAAAAAATCTTTGAATTTATTCTTCTGTATTTAAAGAAATATAAGAAAATACATCAAACAACTGCAATCTAAGACAATACGGGCTGAATAGGGTTGTTGTCTAAACCAAAGAGCGAAAAATATATATTTCTTTTATTTGACGTTGACTTATGACAGATGCATACCGAGTTTTATTAAGTTTTTTTTAATAAGAAACCCGACTAAAGTAACCGTTCCATTAAGTTCTGGTTTTGGTGTTGCCACATTTTAAAATGAGTATGTTTTTATAAATTACTAATAAAATAAATAATCATCTCAGAAAATAAATAAAAACAGAGATTACTTCATCTTTTTACGCTGAATTCAGAAAAGTAATAAAATGATAGTCTTAAAAATATGAAATGTTGTCAATTGTTAACACTCAGCGCCGTAGAACTAAAAGATTTTTCTGCAACAGCGAGCCCCGAGGGTTGCGTGCCGACCATATTATTTCTATTACAGCGCGCCAAGCTCGACCTGGTGAAACTTAGGCAGCAGGTTATGAGATCTGCGTGCGGGATACGCAAGATTTATACCGGCAGACCACACACCATTTTAGAGACTTTCCGTAGCAGGCCAAGTAAGCGGCGTGCGGTATACCTTGAAAACCGACCAAGGCCGAGTGGTACGTTGTAGACCCACAAAATTTACGAAAATATGTTAACACAGATGTCGCGTGTTAACTACGAGAGTGGATCAAAAAGTACCTGTGTCGGAAATGAAGACGCATATATTTTTGAAAAGTTTTATTTTATTTTTGAACATAATCTCCTTCTAGGTCCTTACACTTTTCCCAGCGTTTCGGTCCCTTCTTTAACCCCTTCAAAAAATAGGATTTGTCAAACTCTTCAAAATACGCTTCTATCTCAGCTATAGCCTCCTCGTTTGAGCTGAATTTCTTTCCCCCGAGCCAGTTTTTCATGTTAGAGAACAGAAAAAAGTGACAGGGAGACAGATCCGGCGAGTAAGGCGGCTGTGGCAGCAATTCGTAACGTAGTTGGGTTAATTTGGCTGTTACAATTTTGGATGAATGTACTGGTGCATCGTCATGATGGAGCAACACTTTCTTCTTTGCCAAATGGGGCCGTGGCTCCTTTTTTTCCTTTTTACCGGTTTAATAACTCACTATAGTACGGCCCTGTGATAGTTTACCCTTTTTGTAAGAAATCTATAAGGATTATTCCCTTACTATCCCAAAAAATCGTGGCCATGACTTTTCCGGCTGATGGGACCGTTTTCGCCATCTTTGGGGCAGATTTGTTAGAAAAATCTTTTGCTTAACACTTTCGCTACCAGGAACCCGCCTGGTAGGCACTCGTAATCTTTGCTCAGATGCCGGTCACGTATTTTTGCTTAAAAAGCTACCCACCTAGCGGGCTCTCGGTTTCTGGGGTAGGGTTAAATTTTATATCTGGTTGCGAAAGTGTTAAACTGCCGCTTGGTCTCTGGTGTATACTAATGGATCCAGGTTTCACCAACAGTAGCGACACGACGGAAAAAAATCTGCAGATTTCACAAACAAGCCCAAAGACTCCTTCGACATTGACAGCCGTAACCGCTGAATTTTCATCCGTGAGCAATCGCGGCAGCCATCGGGCGGACACTTTTTTCATGTTTAATTTATCGTGTATTATATTAATTGCTGTTCCGTACGATACCCCTACAACCTCTGCTAATTCATGCACTTTGGTACGTCGATCGGTGACCATTTTTTTTATGCCTTTCACACGACTTCTTAGGTGATCACGTCTGCCGGGCACCCTGGGAGGTCCTCGTCGAAAACAGATGTACGACCTCGTTCAAACTCATTAAACCAATATCTCACGGTTGTCATAGACGGCGAAAGATCTCCGTAGACAGCATCTATTATAACTTTTATTTGTTCGCATGTTTTTCCATCCAAAAATAAGAAGCGAATTACGGAACGATATTGCTCTTTCTCCATTTTGTACGAAAAAACAAAACAAGTCTTACAAAATTTGCCGCTAGAAAAAAAACAAAAACATAAACAAGTGATAGTTTTCATTTTATTATTTGATAAGGTCAATACTACACGATGGTAATGCCAACTTTCCTAAGTAACGGCACTTGCCATCAATCACGGGTACTATTTGATCCACCCTCGTACATGTAGGAATCTTCAACAGCAGCCTTACACTTGAATACAGAACTGTTCATACAACGTGGTTCGAGTTTATTATAATGTGTGGCAGGATCGGTGGCGAAGCGTCTCCCGGCGCTGGCGCCGGCGGCGGCGGCGGGGCGCGCGCTGGCGCTGCACTCGGTGCGGGACGTGGCGCGGCTGGCGGCGCGGCTGCAGGAGCCGGCCTGCCGGACCGTGTGCGTCGTCGGCGCCGGCCTGCTGGCCGCCGAGCTCGCCGCCTCGCTGGCGGAGCGGTTCCGGGACAGCGGGATCACGGTGGTGCAGGTCAGTAGGTGAACACGGCGTCTGCGGGAGCCGACCGAGAGCGGACCTGCACAGCGTAGACTAGGAAGCATGTTCGCCCTGAGACTGGGCGGCCCTTGATGCGGAATGTCTGTACTGTGGCAGGTGTACCGCGAGCCGGCGCCGCTGCACGAGCTGCTGCCGCGCTACCTGGCCGCGGACGCGGCGCGCCGCCTGCAGGACCTCGGCGTCACGCTGCTGCCCCACAGTCAGTACCTTTACTTTAGTCTCATATCATACCTGCACTTTTTTGGAACATTTGCCAATCAATATACGAAAAAGGTTCAGTTTAGATTTATGTACTTGGAAGTTCGAACAGAAAAACAAATTCAAATTCAAAAGTATTTATTTCGTCATGCATAGGTAAAATAAGGTGACATTTGTGAGACATAGTACAGCTATGATGTGCCTTTTGGCGTACGAAATTTCGCCATGTACATAAAAAAGAAAAATTATTAAAAATCATAAAATATTAAAAGCATTAAAATTAAAACATGTCAAGGATCATTAAAATCATCTAAAATAAAATAACCATTACTTAAAAAAAAAACTAATTGTACTGTCAGTTACACTATATAAAAACAGGGTCTCTAAAATTTGTCATTAAGAAATAAATAAATTGTGTCAATTTAGTCATTAAAATAATCCTTAACACTATAATAACATTTATCCATTAAATACTTTCTTAATAAATATTTAAAAGTATTTGTTGTTTCCAATTTTAGCTCCTCAGGAAGCTTGTTAAATATTTTTGGTGCCATAGATATGAAACTTTTTTCCATCAGAGCGGTATTCCCTACATTCAATTTCAGTTTATGTTTCCTCTGACGGAGGTTAAGTGACTGCGTTTGTATTGGAAACAACTTCGGATTACACTTCACAAACATGCAACATTCGAAAATATAAATACAGGGTAAAGTCAAAAGTTTTAAAGATTTAAAATATGGCTGGCAGCTTTCTACTGGTTTCAATTTACAAATTGCTCTTATGCAACGCTTCTGTGCTCTAAATAGAATATCTCTATGTGATGAATTGCCCCAGAAAATAACTCCATAGCGCAAGATTGAGCTTACAAAACCGTGGTATGCAGCTAAAACAGTATTTTGACCATTGGTATTCGCTAGCTTGTAAAGTGCATATGAGAAATTGTATAGTTTTTTGCAAACTTCTATGGAATGTGTCTCCCATGACATGTTACTATCTATATGCAGTCCTAGAAATTTGGTGGTATCAGTCTCTTCAATAACTGTTCCTTTAAAGGTAATGTGTAATTTCGGAACCTCAATTCGTTGTTTAAATTGCATTACACATGTTTTTCCTAGGTTAGCTTTTAAATTATTTGCTTCTAGCCAAGTAATGACATTTCCAATAGCTTGTTCGATTTCATCAGCATAACTGGTGTTTACATTTGAGTTTATCAAGATAGTGCTGTCATCGGCAAATAGCAGCATGGGATGTTGGGTGCACTTAATTATATCATTGATATAAATCAGAAATAATAAGGGCCCTAGTACACTTCCTTGGGGTACTCCGTATTTAATTAATCTACATTCCGATTTATAACTTTTTTCTTTCCTAGATGACAAACACTTTTAGTAATTCTGTATACACAGAATTTTGTCGTGTAATACTGACTGGCCATGCTTTATAATTCTTCTACTCATATGTTCTTTGTTCGATTGAGAGTTGAGATTATGGAGCGTCCAACGTCGAATCGTTCTGTAACCGCGTCGAATGGTTCCAGGTGAGATCGAGTCATGTTCTGTGGAGGACAAGCGCGTGCGCATGAAGCTAAAACGCACGGAGGGTGCGGAGGCTGAGGGGGGCGAGGGGGGCGCGGACACGCTGACGGCGGACGTGGTGGTGGAGTGCGTGGGCGCAGAGCCCGCCGTCGAGCTGGCCGAGCAGGCGGGGCTGGAGCTACACCCTGAACTCGGTATGTATACCGTAGTGTGAGTGTGGACGGCTACGCGCGGACACGCTGACGGCGGACGTGGTGGTGGAGTGCGTGGGCGCAGAGCCCGCCGTCGAGCTGGCCGAGCAGGCGGGGCTGGAGCTACACCCTGAACTCGGTATGTATACCGTAGTGTGAGTGTGGACGGCTACGCGCGGACACGCTGACGGCGGACGTGGTGGTGGAGTATTTTCTGCTCGGAGTTCAGCTTCCCTTCGGTCGAGATGCTGCAGACTTCGTTCAGGTAATGCTCGTCCGACGTCAACCAACCTTGAAGTTCCGGTGCGGTAGTCAGTTCCAGCTCAGTGGGTCTGGGAGCGGGCGGCGGCTGCGACGCTGACGGCGGAGCTCGGGCGCAGGCCGGGTGCAGGCGTGGGCGGGGGGCTGCGGCGCGTTAGCCACTTCGGTTGAAAGGACTGTCCTGACCGTCGGACATTTTCTTAGAGATATTCCTAAATGCCTCACCAATAATAGTGACACAGATAATTGCTTCCGTCTGATGTACCGAACTCGGTTGCAATTTTGCAGATGCATACATTATTTTACGACGATTATGGACACGTCCGATCTCGTCGACGACTCGACAATAATATTAATGTTCAGGCACTGCGGCGACGTGAAATAATGACTAACGCTTTCCGGTGTGGAATTTGTATTTCGTTTATACTTACGGAGAGACATCCGAGGCGCTTTCGTTTTTAATTCGGTCGTCTCGCTCGAGCTAGAAACATAATCGCTATGGATCGTTTCGTCACCGGGCAGGAGGCATCGTGGTGAACGCGGAGCTGCAGGCGCGCAGCGGCGTGTGGGCGGCGGGCGACGCCGCGTGCTTCCACGACGTGGCGCTGGGCCGGCGCCGCGTGGCGCACCACGACCACGCCGTGCTGTCGGGCCGCCGCGCCGCGCACAACATGGCGGGCGCGCGCGACGCCTACGACCACCAGAGCATGTTCTGGAGCGACCTGGGCCCGCAGCGGGGATACGAGGTACCCCTCCTTCCCGATACCTGACAGCCGCAGGTCTCGCGCGGCGCATACTTCGTGGGACCGACCTCGATATCTAATACGAGGCTTAATTTGCAGGCGATCGGCATCATCGACTCGCGGCTGCCGACAGTGGGAGTGTTCTCCGCGGACGCCGTGACGGACGCCGGGCGCGGCGAGGCGGCGGCCGCGCAGGCGCAGGCGCAGGCCGCGCAGGCGCAGGCGCAGGCCGCGCAGGCGCAGGCCGGGGCCGCCGCCGCGCCCGCGCATCAGGCGGAGGTGGGTGCAACCAGCCGGAAATCATCTTACGCACGTGTACATTACAACATTTTACTCTGCATTCATGCGAGAAATTCGATGACTTTGTTACACAGACAACTTAACCTATAGACCCCGCTTATAAGGGCACCCGGGTGAGCCAAGCTAATGCTCAAAAAATACGCAGCGCTCACCACGCCCCCAAACGCTCTCTTAGTTCGCGGTCGACTGTTGACGAAGTAACATGAAATATTTCACTGCTTACTTGGCTTATAAGGTGTTCAAAATATGCCTTATTGTATGGTAAAATTGTGTGGAAAATGTAGCAAGACATCTAGTCTTCAAAAAGATGGGATTTCATTTCACAAGTAAGCTATTTTTACTATTTTACAACGAATGTTATTGAGTTATAAAATGTAGGTTGGTAACCTAGCGACGCGATGATGTCTTCTGTCAATTGTAAACTGTCTCTTACCTTCGCTTGCAAATTTTTGTAATTCCGTCTTTGTCTAACCTTTGCAGTGTTTTTAGTAGTGATGTGACTGATTAATTACGTAACCGATACCCGTTAAACAATATTGAACTTTTTATAGAGTACAAACTTTTTTTATTATTGAATAATCGAAATTTATGTTACTTATACATGTATATAAATATACAATTATGAAACCATAAATGTCTAAACTGCTGAACCAATTTCGATGAATTTTCGAAAACAGATAGAATCTTGGAGAAGGGCTACTTAATATCCTGGATAAATACGATACATCAATACATATAATAAAGCTGAAGTGGCTCTAAAGTCTGTACATGGAAGATACTAAGCATCCCCCGCCAACTTTATTTCGAAATAAAGTTGGCGGGGGATGCTTAAAACCGATAACAGAACACGTTCCAACAGTTTTTAGAATATTTGTGTTTATCTGTTTGTTCGTTTGTCTGTTTGTCTGTTTATTTGACCGCGCATCACGTGAAAACGCCTGAACAGACTTTGATGAAAACTTCATTAATATGTCGAAAAAAAAACATATTATACGCTGTAAAAAATTTGCCAATAAAAGGGGGGTACCTATTACACTCGATTGAGTTAAGAGGCCTTATTCCTTTGAAAATGCTGATTGTTTTTGACATTTTTCTCTATGATCAAACATGTTATTTAACATATTATTGTATGTTACTTCCTAGAAAAGGGCTATTGGGATTTATTGGTACATATTTGAAACCTACAGTTTGAATTTATCATTGATAATTTTTGTTTCAAAAACTACTCGAAATTGACAAAATTCACGCGGACAATTAGTATTTTCAACTTATTTTCGACTGCATGCAATGAAAGCATGAAATAGCTCTGTTACTACCTAGAACTCGGGGAAAAGTATTATTCACTTCAAAAACTTGGTTGAAATTATGAATATATTTGTCATAATATGAAAAAAATATTTTTTAAAAGGAATAAGGCTTCTTTGGTGAAACCAGGGCGACCATCGATAGTTTGATACCACTTGGATAATGTTTTCGGATGCGGCAAACACGTATTAAAAGTTTTCCTATCGTATTGATAGGCTTTAGTGGAATAAAAATGTAATGTGAGTGCAAATGTTCGCAGTTGAGGAGAACATTTTTTTCAACTTATTTTACCTGACTTAGAATTTATTACTTGACGTTTCAGGATTTCTGAACTCTGTACGCCGATATGTTCCAAGATAGACGTATGTTCGTCAGTGACTAATTGTTTATCCTGTAGTTCCTTCAGTAGCGATTTCAATGAGGCAATCTTTTTTCTGTACGTGCGATTTGAACTTTGTAAACGTTTTACTTTAATTTTTGTCTGTTTAAGTTTTTGAGAAAATCAGCTATGCGAAGACGCTCTTTTTGTTCATTGTTGCTGTTGTAGCTTCGATGTTGCGTTGCTTCATGACATATCTAGAAAAATTAAAGTAATTTATGAAGTGAGTGAATAGTTTGTTTTGTTATTTGATATTTTGATTTTTCAATTTTCACTTTATTTGTTGATCTACTACTAAACTAGAGTGCATTTTCACCAAGGTCCAATTAAAAATGCACTCAGGTACATAATTAATTAATAATAATACCGTTCTTGTATTCTTATTGATTCCAATTAAAAACATATCGTCGTTGCGCTTACCAAATCTGATATGTGCATCAATTGTTTTAATACAATATTAGTCTTAGTAATGTCACATAAGATGTCATTTCTATTGATAAAAATCTTACACATATCAGTTTTGGAAAGCGCAACGACGATATACACTTACATTCTGCAGTTTCCTTTTCGAATGTGTCCCATCACTATCAAAAAAGGCGCGCGTCTTGCAACGCATGCGTTATTGCTCGCTGACCTTGAACTAGCCAATCACAGTGCACTTGTTGCCCCCCTCACCCCGCCAATTTGGCAAATTGAGATACTAGAGAAAGTTTTATGAAGCGGGGTCTATAGGGTTAAGTTGTCTGTGCTTTGTTACATCGGAAAAAACGTATATTTTTTTTAGTAGCCGGTAACTTAAATTTTGGTAATATATTGCGCTTCTTAAATAACATTTCCTAAGTTTGAATTTATTGATTCGTATATCTTGGGAGATATGCACAGATCGACTTCAAAGTAAACGAGAACTTAGTAAATATGGCGGGTTTATTTCTACATGCGCGCGTAACATTGCGCAACAGTGCATGTGTAAAAAGCCAGATCATATAAAATTTAATAAAAAAAAATATACGCGCTGTTTGACTGCTTAGAATACGTTCTTTTCGAGCACATTAAGGTATTTGAAATGAGAAATGTAACTATTTCATTGCTCTCCAGGCGAGCGAGTCCCACAAGGGTCACGACGCGAAACGCTACGATCGCGGCGTCGTGTTCTACCTGCGCGGGAGCCGCGTCGTCGGCGTGCTGCTGTGGAACCTGTTCAACCGCATGCCCGTCGCCAGACAGGTGGGTCCCTGCCCTGCTGCTGTGGAACCTGTTCAACCGCATGCCCGTCGCCAGACAGGTGGGTCCCTGCCCTGCTGCTGTGGAACCTGTTCAACCGCATGCCCGTCGCCAGACAGGTGGGTCCCTGCCCTGCTGCTGTGGAACCTGTTCAACCGCATGCCCGTCGCCAGACAGGTGGGTCCCTGCCCTGCTGCTGTGGAACCTGTTCAACCGCATGCCCGTCGCCAGACAGGTGGGTCCCTGCCCTGCTGCTGTGGAACCTGTTCAACCGCATGCCCGTCGCCAGACAGGTGGGTCCCTGCCCTGCTGCTGTGGAACCTGTTCAACCGCATGCCCGTCGCCAGACAGGTGGGTCCCTGCCCTGCTGCTGTGGAACCTGTTCAACCGCATGCCCGTCGCCAGACAGGTGGGTCCCTGCCCTGCTGCTGTGGAACCTGTTCAACCGCATGCCCGTCGCCAGACAGGTGGGTCCCTGCCCTGCTGCTGTGGAACCTGTTCAACCGCATGCCCGTCGCCAGACAGGTGGGTCCCTGCCCTGCTGCTGTGGAACCTGTTCAACCGCATGCCCGTCGCCAGACAGGTGGGTCCCTGCCCTGCTGCTGTGGAACCTGTTCAACCGCATGCCCGTCGCCAGACAGGTGGGTCCCTGCCCTGCTGCTGTGGAACCTGTTCAACCGCATGCCCGTCGCCAGACAGGTGGGTCCCTGCCCTGCTGCTGTGGAACCTGTTCAACCGCATGCCCGTCGCCAGACAGGTGGGTCCCTGCCCTGCTGCTGTGGAACCTGTTCAACCGCATGCCCGTCGCCAGACAGGTGGGTCCCTGCCCTGCTGCTGTGGAACCTGTTCAACCGCATGCCCGTCGCCAGACAGGTGGGTCCCTGCCCTGCTGCTGTGGAACCTGTTCAACCGCATGCCCGTCGCCAGACAGGTGGGTCCCTGCCCTGCTGCTGTGGAACCTGTTCAACCGCATGCCCGTCGCCAGACAGGTGGGTCCCTGCCCTGCTGCTGTGGAACCTGTTCAACCGCATGCCCGTCGCCAGACAGGTGGGTCCCTGCCCTGCTGCTGTGGAACCTGTTCAACCGCATGCCCGTCGCCAGACAGGTGGGTCCCTGCCCTGCTGCTGTGGAACCTGTTCAACCGCATGCCCGTCGCCAGACAGGTGGGTCCCTGCCCTGCTGCTGTGGAACCTGTTCAACCGCATGCCCGTCGCCAGACAGGTGGGTCCCTGCCCTGCTGCCTCCCGAGTGACAGTCGCGTCGTGTGCTACCTGCGCGGGAGCCGCGTGCTCGGTATTACTTATGCGCTAGCAGCTAATAATTTTATAACAGGAAGTTATAATGGAAAAACAGACGGACAATGAGAGAGCGGACAATTGCGGTCGCCGTCGTCGCGGCATCGTCCGATGGCATCCGAGCCGAATGATTTCGTCTTCCTTCCTTCTTGACATTTAAGGTAGTTTAATCCTAACCATACTGAGTAAAAACGCATCTCACGAATATGATGTTGCTGTGTGCAGGTGCTGGCGCAGGGCGAGTTCGAGGACCTGTTCGAGGTGGCCAAGCTGTTCGCGCCGCACGAGGACGACTGAGCGCGCCGCCGCCGCCTGTACATAGTACGTTAGTCCACACCGCCACACACTACCTCGTGTCTCGCGCCGCCCGACACGGTACCGGGAGTGCCCGCGGTCCGGCGTCCGCCGTTCAAACTCGCCCGTGCGCTGTCTCGCTTATTGCCGACAGTCATGTTTGGATAGCATATACGTATATACAGTTAATGTTAACTGTACCGCTGAACATTACATGAGTAAATAAATTATTACACAAAGAAAGGCCTTTTTATTGGTTTCATATAGGAGGAGGTTTTCGTTTTTATAAAGTTTATTGTCTACAAAGTCAAACGTCCGATAGAGGAGGCGTTCCTGCTTCTTTGGCGATCTTTTTTATATTTTATTTAAGCGACGTCATGTTATTAATTTTGTTCGATTTGTTTTTCTTCTATTCTGCCAGTGTGTCGAGTCAACGGTGAGGTCAATGAAATAATAATCTTTTTTCCAATTTTATTCATTTCTGTGCCCGCAACTTCGTCCGCGTATTTTTTTTTTCTTTACCGTAGATGGATAAAAAGTATCCTATAACTATAACCATGGATGACCAGCAATCCCTGTACCAAAATTGGTTAAAATTTGTCCTGCCATTTCGGCGTGATTGGAGGACAAGGGAAACTATGAAAACAGATGGCGCCAGGTTGGCACAACGCCGCGCGTCCATACGAAACAAATGACGACCCTACATCCAGCGCCTACATCACGCTATTAAGATTTTCCTGAAATCATGACCCCTCCATAGAAAAAAATATTTTCAATACAAATGAGTTTAATAATAATAATTGAACGATAACGACAAAATGGACTGTATAATTAAAAGAGAGTCCACACAACTACCGTGATTTTACATGCATGAATTTATTGTGTTACGGCTTTATGATGAGATTGCGTTTCGGCTTACCTGGAGATCTCTTAGGCGGAGCTCAGCGTCTGAAGAGGGCAGTTCCTTGGGCTTACCCAGTGCTGGATCCAGATACGGTCTTACCCTCAGTCCTACCACTAAGACGCACATACAGGTGAACAGAAGCCGAGTCGCAATCGTAACAGCTTTTAGATGGAAATTAGATGACTTGATGCACTGCCTTGGCTCGCGAAGCCCGAATTATCGATAAATCTTGGGCTACTTTTCAAAAGTTCAACGTGCTCGAATAGCACGTACCGACAGACTCTCTGGGTTGCCACACTAACTCGATAGTGATGTGACAACCTGTGTTGCTAGACTAATAATTAAAATTCTACCATAAATCGGCAATATTCAACATACCGCCCACCTAAATGCGACGGCATACTCAAGAATGCCGCGGTATTTAATGCGATAATACTTAAAACTACGAAAAGGTGCTGTTATGAACAGTACTTTAACTAAAATACGACTACAACGAGAACTTAAACTACTACAATTTCTAAAATTACCTAAACGTTATGCGCTACTGGCAAGGGACAAATCTTAACGACTGGTCTTTTGTACTGGCCAGCGGCAGTCTTAACCGTTACCACTCTACATACACCGTCTGCACCAGGGTGCAGTGCAACGATACGCCCTAACGGCCATTTAAGGGGATCTAGCGATTCACCAGCTATGAGCACCATAGATCCCACGGTGATATTAGAATGAGCCTTGTCCCACTTTGCCCTTTGTTGGAGTGTGTGTAGGTACTCAGTTTGCCATCGGTGCCAAAAGGCTTGGTGTATTTGTTGAATTAGCTTCCACCGCTGCTGGACGCTAATTTTTAAATCTACAAAATTTTCCTCGGGCATAATCGATAGAGGTTCTAGGGTTAGGAAATGACCCGGGGTTAAAGCGACGAGATCATTGGCATCTGAGCTATGAGGCGTCAAGGGGCGCGAATTTAACATTGCCTCTACTTGTGTAAGCACGGTGTAAAATTCCTCGAACGTCAATCTCTGTGCACCGACAGCACGAGCTATGTGCGTTTTTACCGACTTGATTCCCGCTTCTGCTAGACCGTTAAAATGGGGACTCCCAGGAGGACTAAACGAAAACTTAATTTCTTGGGACTCCGCAGCCTTTTGCATGATAGAACCAAGATAGTTACTGGCACCGATAAAATTTCTTCCCTGGTCGGAAACAAGATGGCTACACCGGCCACGACGGGCGATAAAGCGTCGCAAGGCGGCCAAAAAGGCCTCCGTAGACAATTCGGATGCAAGTTCGATATGTATAGCTTTCGTGGAGGTACACACGAAGACACAAATGTACCCTTTAAAAGTTCTGGCACCGCGACCTCGTCAGAAAGCTATGTTGAAGGGTCCACCGTAATCGTCAACTGAATTCGAAAAACATTTAAGTTGGTTCACACGATACGATGGATAATTGCCCATAAACGGGGCAGGGGCGAGTTGGGGACGAACACGAAAACATTTAACACAACCAGAGATTACCGATCGAATGGCACTTTTACACGACAATATCCAAAAATGTTGTGCAATGAGATTTTGGAGAGTTTGCGCACCAGGATGCATAAAACGAATATGATATTCCTGTATGATTAGAGACGTGAGGCGGTGGGAGCGGGGTAATAGAAGAGGGTGCTTTGTTTCAAAGCAGGTCTTGGCATTAGCCAAGCGACCGCCCACCCTGAGAAGACCCGCCTCGTCAACGAAAGGCGACAATTTGCGAAAACTCTTAGGAAGCGAGTTTGACGAACCCCTTTTAAGAAGTTCGAACTCCGACGAAAACACATTCTCTTGCACAATTTTCACCAAAAAGATGAGTGCCTTGTGAATCTCTGTTGGTTGTAAAGACCCAACGATACGATGTCCGACAGTTAATTTGCAGTTCTCCGAAAATCGAAAGCAAGAAGCTAATACATGTTGTAGCTTTTTTAATGACGAGAACCTTTCGAGAAGAGTGTCTACTAGCTCAACCATGTTAGACACTAAGAGAACGGTAATTTTTTGTTCTTCATGGAGAACGTCATTATCTATTGATAATGCCGATTTCGGCCAATTTGCACTGGGATACCTAAGCCAAGAGGGCCCGTCCCACCAGCAAGCTTGGTTAACCAAGTCTTGAGGTAGTAACCCACGTGATCCACAATCTGATGGATTATCTGTGGTTCTGACATGATGCCAGGAGTCAGGAGGAACAATTTCTTGGATGTGGCTAACACGGTTAGCCACAAACGTTTTCCACTTGGAAGGACACGATTTAATCCAAGTTAACGCGACACTTGAGTCCGACCAAGCGAAGACCTCACTTACCAAGTGAAAAGGTTTCAGAGCCTCCACGACTGACGCTATCAAATCCGATAACAGAACCGCAGCAACCAGTTCAAGACGTGGCACCGATAATTTACGCAGGGGAGCGACTTTGGACTTGCCACAGACCAATTGGACGGCGATATCACCGTTCTTACCTATCGTACGACAGTAGGCGACGGCACAAAAGCCTCGTTCTGACGCATCACAAAAACCATGGAGCTCTAGTATGTCAAACTCCATAACAATACGACGAGGAATAGCCACAGAGCTCAGCGACGGAAGCTGAGCTTTGAGTGCTTGCCATTCAAGCCTGATGTTTTCTGGAATATCGTCATCCCATGAAACACCAGAAACCCAGAGCAACTGCATCAAATACTTGGCGAGAAAAGTTACAGGCGAAATAAAGCCCAATGGATCCTGGCTATCTCCGAAAGGATGGTGCGCTTCGTGCATCGACCGTGATGAGAAGCTGCAATACGAAAACGAAAAGAATCTGATTGGGGTTGCCATAACAATCCCAATATCTTGAGCGAAATGTCAGACGTTTCATCGAAATGTTTAAAGTCCTGTGAGTACAGGTCCGAGGATGGAAGGTTGTCCAGGAACTCACTACTGTTAGAGGTCCACTTCCTCAGATGGAAACCACCCGACGACAATATTTTTGTAAGTTCCATCTGAAGTGAGCTGGCCTGCTCAACAGAATTCGCCCCAGTGACGACGTCATCAATGTATATATCGCGAGCGAGGACAGCTGAACCAGCCGGATGTTCTTCTGCAGCGTCACTGGCCAGCTGAGCTATTGTACGAAGAGCTTGGAATGGCGCAGCAGAGACTCCATACGTCACTGTTTTTAGGCGATAGTCACGAATAGGACCGGAATCCGAGGGCCGCCACAGGATACGCTGGAATTCAGCGTCCTCTCTAAAGACGAGAATCTGCCTATACATCTGCTTAACGTCGCCAGTGAACACGACGGCGTGCCAACGAAAGCGTATAAGCAGGTCGAAAATATTAGTCTGAAGCTTCGGCCCAGCGAGGAGGGTGGAGTTTAAAGAAACTCCTCTAGAGTCCTTAGCGCTGGCGTCGAAGACAACACGAAGTGGAGTGGTTACTGAGTCACGCAGTATACCGTGGTGAGGAATGTAATAAAACTGGCCCTCATTTGTGGAAGGAGGATCTGCTTCTTCTAAGTGACCACTCGACGCATAGTCGTCCATGAATTCGACATACGACCTTTTGAAGTCAGGGTTGCTATTTAACTTGCGTTCCAACGACTGAAATCGTTTAAGAGCGATTTCGCGCGAATTGAGGAAGGTAGGTTTATTCGTAGGATCGACGAAAGGTAATGGGACTACGAATCTGCCTTCTTCATCGCGGCAGTATTTAGCACGAAAATAATCTTCGCAGCGTTGGTCCTCCTGCGATACGAAAGGTTTAATTGGAGGACTAACATTTTCCAATTCCCAAAATTTCTTAATGGAATCATCAAGCGACAAGGTTTGCGAAGAATTCGACACGAAAAAACAATGTTTGTTATTGTTACGACGAGAAACGAGAGCATTTGTTGGGAGTTGACTTTTGTCACACCCTCCCATTACCACCCATCCATCGACAGTATGTAAAAGAGTGGGTTGTCCGGGCTCCCCTCGCTGTATGCCAGGTAACAACGATGAAGCGAAAATGTCTGCATTGAGCAGCATGTCCACTGGCGCCGGGCGAGCGAAGTCAGGATCAGCAAGCGATAAATTCTTTATGTGTGACCACCTTGACGGATCGACAGGTTGTGTAGGTTGGTCGGCACATATCGACGACAAAACGAGAGCTTCGAATTTAATATTCGACGACAAGGTTTTATTACCGAACGGCTTAATTTCGCACGATAGCGAACCGAGCGGTTGAGCGACAGAATTGCCAATGCCGTAAACGGCGTGTTGGCCACGAGAAATGTTAAATCCTAGCTTTTTCACGCAGGATTTCGATATAAAATTACAAGCACTAGCGCAATCGAGAAGCGCGCGCACTGGTCGGAATTGACCCAAACTATCCCGAATTAAAACTTTTATAGTCGAAAATAAAATAGTACTTTCCCCAGTCAATGTAGTTAAAACCGTTTTGCTATTATTATTGCTACTGGGATTACTAGGCGAAGCGTTATCAGCCACCATGGCCGCGGGCGATTGTACATTCTGAGTGAAATGTAACAAAGTGTGATGCGAACGGCTACACACACTGCAACAAGAAGCACGACAAGTTTTCACCCTATGAGCGTTCGAAAAACATAAAATACACAATCCCTTTTCCTTCACAAAATTAAAACGACCATGGTTATCAAGTTTTAAAAATTCACTACATTTGGCAAGACTGTGCTGACCAGTACAAAAACCACAAGTTGGACTTGAAACTACAAATGCTGTTTTATTTTTAGTCAACGGCTTAATATTTGGAACCTTTATGCTTGAATTTTCTAATGCTTTGCTTCGCTTCTCAATAAAGCTTTTCAAATCATCAAAGTTTGGAATATCAACATTTGAAGTAAGCTGTAGTTCAAATGCTTCACGAGTAGCAACATCTAACTTCGACCACAACAAATAATACAGCATAAAGTTCCTATCAGGAAGATCAAATTTTGATAAGATATTTAAGTTCTCATTAAATGTTCGAAAAACCCGTTCTAAATCATTCTTGTTTTTAACTATTTCACAGTTCAACAACTTTTCATAATAAATAACAGCAATTTGTCTTTTCCTGTCATAATAACTGGACAGCGTCTCATAAGCGTTAACATAATTGTCACCGGACAAAGGGAAACTTTTTATTAATTCATAGGTAATGTAA
Source organism: Apotomis capreana (assembly GCA_947623375.1). Taxonomy (NCBI): domain Eukaryota; kingdom Metazoa; phylum Arthropoda; class Insecta; order Lepidoptera; family Tortricidae; genus Apotomis; species Apotomis capreana. The sequence continues at coordinate 21,387 of OX392509.1, read as the reverse complement.
TTTTTCAACATTACTAATAGTGTTCCGATTATGTATTAGCGAGTCAAAAAGATCTTTGAAGGACACCCAGTTCTCCAATTTCCCATCGAAAGGTTTAATTGATATCTTAGGCAATTTGGCTAAGTTATTTTCTAATATTACAGGTTTAATTTCCACTTGGTCACTTGGAGCACTTGATGTACTTTGCCTTAATCTACTTTTCACTAATTTTAAACGATTTTCAAATTCTCGTGTAATATTGTATTCGTTAAGACGTTGTTCACTTGACAGCGGCCGTAAAATTCGGATTTGCGCTTCATGAAAATCTTTTTCTATGTCTTTAAAGTCCGATTCATTATAACCGTGCAAATCTGAACTTTCGATATGTTCTAAACGCATAATACAATAATCCCGTGCGACACGGTAAGCATCCACAGTTGCCGGTTCTAATTCACTATTATTATGTTCATCCATTTTGTTATAAATACAAACCAAGACACTAAACAAGCAAATATCATACAAAACCGCGTAATAGAAACAACAATATAACCTACAAACTCCAAACGTCAATGCCAATCGAAAGTCGAACTGACGTTTAAGGTTAAGTTTGTACAGATAAGGCTATTTTCACGAAAAACGTTCCGTTGTACGCTTAAAATATATTGAGTCTATGAGTAGGAAATTGTACTGCCAACATAAACGAACGAAAGCGACAAAAAGATGGCGTACAATTCAACACGACAAATTATTAGCCAAGGCAATTTCTCAAGTACCTACGAAAGTTAACAATAATCAAATTATTTTATAAAATCACGGAAAATTGCATGAAAACTCGCGACAAAAGGTACTTTTCAACAATATCCGGCTCGAAGGACCAAAAAATGAACGATAACGACAAAATGGACTGTATAATTAAAAGAGAGTCCACACAACTACCGTGATTTTACATGCATGAATTTATTGTGTTACGGCTTTATGATGAGATTGCGTTTCGGCTTACCTGGAGATCTCTTAGGCGGAGCTCAGCGTCTGAAGAGGGCAGTTCCTTGGGCTTACCCAGTGCTGGATCCAGATACGGTCTTACCCTCAGTCCTACCACTAAGACGCACATACAGGTGAACAGAAGCCGAGTCGCAATCGTAACAGCTTTTAGATGGAAATTAGATGACTTGATGCACTGCCTTGGCTCGCGAAGCCCGAATTATCGATAAATCTTGGGCTACTTTTCAAAAGTTCAACGTGCTCGAATAGCACGTACCGACAGACTCTCTGGGTTGCCACACTAACTCGATAGTGATGTGACAACCTGTGTTGCTAGACTAATAATTAAAATTCTACCATAAATCGGCAATATTCAACAATAATAATAAAACTTACAGCTTTCTGAGACAATGACCCTCAGGTCTATCTCCGAAGTTGAAACCTACACTACAAGTACCTTGGTATGTCACAGTCATTGGGTATTGCGGACGGAGACATTAGACAGGCGTTGAGGGAGCGTTTCTTTTGTCGTTTGACAAAAGTACTTAACAGTCTTTTGTCCGGTGGCAATAAGGCACGCGCCTTCAACGCTTGGGTGATGCCTCTGCTCACTTACTCCTTTGGCATACTAAGGTGGACTCAGACTGAGCTGGACGCCCTGGATACGAGGGTTCGTCAGCTGCTCACTACACACCGCATGAGGCACCCACGCTCGTCAGTTATGAGACTGTACATTCCGCGTAAGTGTGGGGGCCGTGGCTTTTTAAACGCCAAGGACCTCCATAACCGCGAGGTGTGCAGTCTTAGGGAGTATTTCCTAAACAACGAGTGTGGGATTCATCGCGATGTAGTAGCAGTTGACAAAGGCCTCACCTCTCTCTCCTTAGCAAACGAGAACTGGCGCAGACCAAAGGTGCTTAGCACCGATGACCGCAGGGCTGTATGGAAGAGCAAGGAGCTACACGGGCGGTTCTACAAGGCCCTTACGGGGCCCGATGTAGATCTGCTCGCGTCGGTGAACTGGCTACGCTTCGGGGATCTCTTCGGGGAAACCGAAGGTTTTATCTGTGCAATTGCGGACGAAGTAATGATGACGAACAATTACCGGAGATATATTCTGAAGGACGGTACGGTCGACATTTGTCGGGCATGCCGCCGTCCCGGTGAGTCACTCAGGCATATAATCTCCGGTTGTTCTCATCTTGCTAACGGCGAGTACTTGCACAGACATAACCAAGTAGCCAGGATCATTCACCAGCAACTTGCTCTTCAATACGGTCTTGTGGGGTCTGAGGTGCCGTACTATAAGTACGCACCGATGCCAGTTCTTGAGAATGGTCGTGCCACGCTCTATTGGGATCGATCTATCATCACGGACAGGACTATTGTAGCCAATAAGCCTGACATCGTTTTGGTAGATCGATCCAAGCGCCAGGCAGTGCTCGTCGACATCACCATCCCCCATGACGAGAACCTCGTGAAGGCCGAGAAGGACAAACTCAGCAAGTACCTTGACTTGGCTCACGAGGTGACCGCCATGTGGGATGTTGACTCGACGATCATTGTCCCGATAGTCGTTTCGGCGAACGGTCTTATAGCGAAGAGTCTCGACAAACATCTTAAGAGACTCTCGCTAGATGGCTGGATCAAGGGCCAGATACAAAAGGCGGTACTCCTGGACACGGCGCGCATCGTCAGGAGGTTCCTCTCTCTGCAGCCCTAACCACCGGTAGCCTGGGCCCTGCCCCGCTGCCGGCGACACCCTAGGTTAGGTTTTTTTTAGAATGTGTTTATATTTGTGATGTATTTTTTATATTCTACTTTTTATATAAATTTATTGTAAAAAAACCTAGCCTAAGTATAAAAATGATTAAAGGGAATGATAATAATAATTTATTTATTTCAGGCATCAAAGGCCCATAGATATAAATACCTTACAATCTAACATACATATTAAATATTAAAATAAAAAAAAAATGTGTGTGTGTCAGCTCCGACGCACGACTGGAGTTTACTCTTCAGGCCAGGCGCACACCACGATTTTTTTTTAGTCGCGCGATAATTTTGTCGCAGAAATAAGCGTACTTCTGGGTTTATGAAAATCGTGGTGCGCGCACTCTCATATAAACCCATATCTTGCATTTATGCGACAAAATTATCGCGCGATTAAAATCGTGGTGCGCGCCTGGCCTTAAGAACGATTATAAAATATATACTCAATACTCAATACGTTTATTGCACATAATGATTAGTAAATAGTTTAAGTATCACATTATGTACCCTGTTGGGTGCTGCAAACAAGAACGAGAAGGTAGGCATTTACATAATATTAATATACGAGTATAATATACAGCAAAATTACAATATTTTACAAGGAAAATTTACTTCCGATTGATTTTTAAGAAATTGGAGAGATCATGAGTAGTAACTAAATAAGGAAGCGTGATGTAAAGCGCCCTCGAGCGGCTAGTTTAGTTACTACAGTCTGCAGTGCTACGGAAAAAAACCGTATCTTACTATGAAATCCATACAAAGATACGACCTTTCTACCGTAGTATAGCAATACTTTTTTTTTTTTATCTATTAATTAAGGAGCTTTGATAATTTTTATGAACATGCCAGCTCCAGCTGGCCTAATACACAACATCATTCATCTAAAAGACATAGATAAATAAAAACATAAACCGTATAAACTTAAAAATAACATGTACACGAAAACAACTAAATTTGTATACACTATTTACATAAAAAAAACTGTATACAAATTTAGCCGATTCCGATAAGGGTTCCGCCAATATTGAATTGAACATTACATTCAAGAAAGATCTGGTATTAGACCTAGCCATTTATATTAGACAAAAACAAACGTACAAAATCACCTTCCTTAAAAAAATCCTTAAATAAATCCAAAATCTCCTTAACAACAACTCCAAACAGCGTTTTGAACTTCTCCTCCCAACTTTCGGTAGAAAACAAAATATCCTTCGTCTTCGCAACCAGCCTTTCAAAAGTAATACGTCTCTTCTTCTTGTCCTTATTTTATCTTTTATCTTCCATATCAGCCCCCCGCTCAATAGTAGGCTGATTGAGTAATAGACACTCGGACCTCTTCACATCTGTTACTCTTTTTGAATTCCGCGGCTTACGAACCTCTTGTTGTGGCTCGCTCTCTAATCTGTACTGACTTACTGATCGCTGGCCCTCAGCCTGACAGACAGAATCTTCAGACTCTTTAGATTGTAACGGCTTCGACAAAACAGCATCTCTATATGACTTTCCAAAACTTAAGTCATTCTCAAAAACAGATGGCGCATCCTGACTACAAACATCCGTATCCTTTTTTTCCTTATTTTGCATATACAACCAAAAAGCCCGTTTATATATACATCCCTCAGCAGACATAATCCTGCGAATTTCTTACTCCTTCACAAAAACCGGGCACGACTTATCTAAGGCCATATGGCTGCCTTTACAATTAATGCATCTAAAAATAGTCGTTTCGCAATTGGCATGCTCCCCGCCGCATTTCGGACAAGTAACTTTAGTAGTAGGACAAAACCTGCTCAGATGACCGAACTTCCAACATATTGAACATTGGGTAACCGGGAAAGTGTACTGATTTACCTTAAATCGGCAACCGTAGGCATAAACATATGGCGGTAAAGAAGTTCCCTTAAAACACAGACGAATAGCTTCAGCCTTAACCCAACGCCCATCATGATCCAAACGGTTTAGTCTACATATTGACAAAATGTCTTCAGACCCTTCAATATTCTTTAAAAATTCGTCTTCCTCAACCTCCAACTCAACCTGCCTTATAATTCCATAAGTGCAGCATGCCATATTAGACCAATAAGAACGTCTCGTCTCATTGTTAAACTCCTGAGAAGCCAGAAGCTTCTCCGCATCATCCTTAGAGTTAAACTGTATGCGAACTTTACGTGGACCCATAAACTTGACGGATAAAATTCCTTTTATACCCTTAAATTGCAGCAACTTTGCCAAACCAATCTGTTTCGGTAAATCTTCTTTTGACACTATATAAACTTCAAATAGCTTGTCAGGCACAGGCACACCGTCCGGCTCCAGCTGCGTTTTGGCGGTTGCTAAAACCCGCAAGCGTTTAGGTTTCCTGCCTATTGTGATAAAACTATCACTACAACCACAGCTTTCGTCGCTCAGACCACAAGCACGCTTCACCGCTATATGCCGCACATCCGACATGGACTCAGCGTCCGATACAATATCCGATTGACTCGGCCCTGCCTTACTATCAAACTCCACTTCAGATAGCCACGACGGAGCTGCCCGCTGCCCACATTCTAAAAGTGACGTATCACTCACGACACCTCGACTTGACTCACTCATCGCAAAAACAGCGAAAAGGACTCTAAAACTGAATTAACTTATAAATAAAATAAAATTTGATAAAATTTTCAACCGTCGCCTTTGACAACCAAACGTCAATCCTCGCAATACTTATATTTTTGGAACGTATTTGCCGTGCTAATTTAAAAAGTCGTATCTCAGTATACGATCGGGGTAAAAATACGACTTCTTAATTTAGCAGGTCATGCGTTAAGCATTATAGACTAAGCTCCCGATATAAAATGACCTTTACAGAGATGTTTATTTGATGAAATGTATTTTATATTTAGTTTAAAATGACAATAAATATATTGCATATGGGTTGCATAACAAATTTTAGTCCGGGGTATGTTTAGTATAAATTAAAAAAAATTTTTTTTACATTTCACCGATTTGATTATTAGATAAATTCATAATTAAATAATCTTTAATTTTATTTAATTTCAATTCAACAATCAGACCTTTGCAAAATGCTAGTAGGTATAGATTTACCTGTTTATACCTGGCTACCCAATAGTTGTGACGGGAAAAGAATAGGCAACCTAACGTTTGCATATTCTATGGGCTTCATACTTTCGATTGGTATAGAATTTATCTAGTATTAATCAAACCGGTGAAATGTTTAAAACAATTTTTTTTTATTATTAATTAAACATACCCTGGACTAAAATTTGTTAGGCAACCCATATGCAATATAATTATTGAAATATTAAATTAAATATAAAATACACTTCATCAAATAAACATCTCGGTGAAGGTTATTTTATATCGGGATCTTAGTCTATAACGCGTAACGCATAACCTGCTAAATTACGAAGTCGTATTTTTACCCCGATCGTATACTGAGATACGACTTTTTAAATTAGCACGGCAGATACGTTCGATTTTACACCCCATATTTTTCATACCCCGGGCTTATATATGAAAATCGATTCTTAAGGAGTAAACTCCAATAAAAAACAAAAGTAACTAAACTAGGTCACATTTTTCAACAGCGACGTGTTACGCGTGTTCGATGTGTCAGGTAGCCGTCCACGGAAACGCCGGAACATAATAATAGTATAGATGTTTTTACGTAAAGAACAACAGTTTTTCATATATTCGAGGCGACCTATACCTAGATCGGTATGGATACTCTTATTCTACAAAAAAGTAAGAAGTACTATAGTAACACTTGTCCAAACAAAATTTGTGTAATTTGTATCTAAATTGAGGCATGTCAGAGTATCTTATCTCTACGAGTAAATTATTAAATATTTTAATTGTCATACATAAAATATTTCTTGCAAAGAAAGCTGTCCTTGATTGCGAAGGATAACAAAGAATAGTGTCATGTCGAGAAGGGTATTCTGTGACTGGTGCCTTACTTATAAATAAGCCCATGTTTTGCTTGACAAATAATGCTACTTCAAAGATATAAAGAGAGGGTAATGTCAACACTTTAAATTTTTGGAATAATGGTCGGCAGGAATCTGTTGGACGAGATGGCCCTAATACACTTTTTCACTTCTCATGCTCTTAACCCTAGAGTGCTCGCGCTATGAGCATTTTGCCGCCCGCGGAACTATATTCGTGTTATTATCTAAACGATGCATTTGTCAAGGTCAAGCGTCCTAGTAGCTGCCCCCCCCGTACCTTACCTCCTTGTTTTAGAAATTATAACAAATTCTGCGCGCGGGTGATTGCAGGAGGCAAAGATTGTCACAGGTGTGTCGCGTTTGACGGCAAATTGCTCACTGCGCGACTACTCACGTAGGTAAAGTTTAATGAATCTGTTTTTTTTAATATAGTTGAAATATCATGAGTTTTCATTGCGTTTAGTATTTTTTTGATATAACTATCGTATTACTATTGATTTTTAGTTTGTTTTGTTCAGTTATTGGGCGTTGTTCTTGTTTTGTTTTGCTCAGTTTACTTTATATTATTAACACGAACATTTCTGAAAGAAATTGCCCTGGCGATGACTAGGCCACATTATCATAAGAAGATCCGACGTAAACGACGTAAAGTAATAAAACGACGTGAGGGCTGTGTTGGATCTTATAATCCGTTCCACCTCCTCTTCACTCTCCTCGCGTTCTTGCAGTAGTCTCTCATTAAGCTCCTTAACCTCCTTGAGCTCCAGCTGTGTCTGCCGCAGTCTAGTGGCCAAAACATCACTCCTCGTGGTTGGTTTTGTGACTTGAGCTGAAAACATTGTGGGTTGGACTGTAGCAAAGGGTGGGCCGTTTCTGGGACTTAGAAAATTTTTACACTTTATTTTTTTTGCTGTTTTTAGGCTTAAATTAGATTGAATCGTGAAGATTAAACTAAAATAAGCATGTTTTGTAAATTTTAACTTTCTTTCTCAGATCAATGAAATGAAATGAAATGAAATGAAATAATTTATTCAGTAAGTAGGCCACAAGGGCACTTTTACAAGTCAGATTGTGAATCTACCGGCATTTCGCAAGAGGAGACCGCTGTTGAGAAGAAAGCCGAAAGAAACTCAACAGTAAGTCATTTTTTCGTAAATAATACTTAGAACAATTACATTACATTAGTGTTATAACTAATTATTACATGCGTACACGTATAGGAGATATATAGATACTCCAAATCAATGTTAGGTGGGAATATAAAAAAAAAAATTTAACGATAAATTTAAAATATTAAATATACCCAGAGATGTATAAAGTCTCTAGGTGTCACAACATGCAATAAAATATAATTACTTAACTAATTTAATTCCACAGAGATGTATAAGGTCTCTCGGCGTCAATGTGAATAATTTACAATAGACAATAATTATTAAACCTAAATTTCTTAGAGATGTATAAGGTCTCTAGGCGTCACAATATACAAAAAGAAAAATAAATAATGATAATAATAATATGATTATAGTTTTCATTCCTCAGAGATGTATAAGGTCTCTGAGCGTCATTATTCAGTACACTAAGTTTATTAGAGATGTATACAGTCTCTAAGTTAAAAAATAAAAAATAATAACTTCAATCGAGTACAGGATGAAGTCTCTCACGTCAATTCACTAAACGCTGGTAAGCAGTTACTACACAACTAATTTGGCCCTTGCTAGTGTAAACAGACCGGACCCCACAAACGGCACCCGTTCACGAGCATGACGCATATCTCAGCCATCGCCTCCCTCAACCATATTATAGGGAAGGTTGCGACCCGATCAACGACGCCACCGTAAGCAAAGACCTTTAAGCGAGCATGACATGCTCACACTGCCGGGCATTCATGACTAAAGCTAATGCCCGGTGAGAAACAACATAATGTGCTCTCATGTTACATTACAAATAAACTAATATTACCGATTAAAATAATGCTTACTTTACATTCACACGACTAAAACACTGGCTTAAAGACATCCCTATCATCTAAAAAGTCATTTACAGTATAATACGCCTTGTTTATTAGGTGACGTTTTATACGAGACTTGAATTTGCTGGAAGGTAAACTCACTACCTCGGTAGGTATTTTGTTATAGAAACGTACACAGTTCCCCACGAACGAAGAGCTAACTTTACGGAGACGATGAGTAGGCATAACAAGCTTATTCTTCCTTCTTGTATTATACTGGTGAATGTCACTGTTGAGCTTGAATGCATGTAGATTTTTCCGGACATACATTATATTCTCAAGGATATATTGAGACGCTACGGTGAGAATGTTGGCTTCAAATATTTACCGAGATATTGAGGTTCAAACATTACTCATTTTAAAGGGCTCCGAGACACAAATTTCGGAGACGAGTAATTTATGTCAATATAACACCTTATTTTTATTTATGTATCCTATAAAACGTGTTAAAATAAGCATGTTTTGTTCGTATAATTTTTTGGCTCAGATTAATATTTACCGAGATATTGAAGTTTTTTAGGTTAAAATTTTCATTAGTCTGTTATATTGACACTATTTTTTTATGATGTTATCGTATAGAATACGCTAAAATAAGCGTGTTTTGTACGGGCAACTTTTTTTTAAGTTTGATAATTATCGAGATTAATGGGTTAGGTTAGGTTAGTTATGACCACATCGCGCGAGCCGCGAGCCGAGCGAGGGGAGCGAGCGTGCCGCGGCACCGGTCGGCGAAGCGCCAGAACCGAATCGCCAACTTTTTATTAGCTATTGAAAAATAATTATTTCGGTAATTTATCAAGTTTAAAAAAGTTTCCCATACAAAACACGCTTATTTTAGCGTATTCTATACAATAACATGGGTACAATTTAAATGCTCACCAAAATGGCTTTTATACCCCCAAAACTAAATACCAAATAAATTGAATTGCCTCCATTTAATATAAATTCACTCTAAACAGTGCTCCCCAAATTAAATCATTTTGTATACCAAAATCGATATACATTACACCAGAATATTTTTATGTTGAGTCAGAATATCTTTTTGCTTCCCAAAATGGATTTTTTGCTCACCAAATATTGTTTTCATAAAACATCAAAATTATTACCAAAAAATATCTTTTTGCTTCCCAAAATGGATGTTTTGCTCACCAAAATGGATGTTTTGCTCACCAAAATGGATGTTTTGCTCACCAAAATGGATGTTTTGCTCAGCAAAATGGATGTTTTTCTCACCAAAATGGATGTTTTGCTCACCAAATATTGTTTTCATAAATTAGTGTTTCAGCTAGGTACTTAACCATCTAATCCTGATCACCTTTCAGAGCAGATCCGACTCGGCCGGGTTAGGTTAGGTTAGTTTTTTTTTTTTTTTATATCCCTAAAAAACGCTCCATAATGTGCGGTAGTCATTATTAGCTATGCTATATCAATTTGAAATTTTCTCCATACAAATCGTTTTTTTTTTTCGATATTTTCCGAATTTGACCGAATTTTCGGACAAGATTTCAGATTCATATTTTTGAGCCCCGAGAGCCCCCCGATACCGAGTTTTAGCCGCCTAGCACGAATTTAGAAATTTTGAATCGTTTTTTTTCGATCATTTTCCGAATTTGACTGAATTTTCGGACAAGATTTCAGATTGATATTTTTGAGCCCCGAGAGCCCCCCGATACCGAGTTTTAGCCGCCTAGCACCAATTTGAAAGTTTGAAAAAAAAAGTCGCCATCTTGTTTTTTTTTTCCACAAGTGTAACAACCAATCTTTAAAAACAAAACCTGCTTTTTGTCAAACCAGCCAGCTGTGTGAATGACCTTGTTGTTGAAACCAAAAAAAGTTACTTTGCAGGCCTAGGCCTGAAAAGCAGTATGAAATCCAGTCTTCTCGAGTTGTTGCGCCCAAAAAGCAATACTTCCGAGCCTATTTTAAGGAACGTAAAGACATTTCATTGGATGTTTGAGAAAAAGCCATTTTGGTGAGCATTTAGTTTTTTGCCTCAGCAAAAATGACTAAAATGGAAGTAATAATATAAAATATTGGTGACATCCATTTAATAGTAATTTAGATTATTTGGTCTGAAATTAACTTTTTAGGTGTGCATATATTTTTATAGGATGTAAGAAAAAGAATTATTTGCTTTATTTATAGAATAGTTTGGGGTACACTATTTGGTGAGCATTCATCCGTTTTGGTGAGCATTAAGAATTTATTGGTAGTAATTTATCAATATATTTGGTAGGCGTTTAATCATATTTGGTAGGCGTTTAAACCCAAGCCCAATAACATCATAAAAAATATGTGTCATAATAGCACTCTTTTGTCAATTTTTTTTTAATCCGATATTGAATTAAAAATCAGAGCTCAGCACACGTCCGCACACTACGGTGCCCGAGCCCGATCGCGCGGTGTGCCCGCGCGGTTTTGTGTTCAACAGCAAAACCCCCCACCACTTTTCGAACCGAGGTGATGTAAGCGCGAGAATTGCAAGGAAATTTTCATACTAATTTCTTCGGATTTTCAGTGATTGTGAGGTTATTCTTGTTTTCTTAGTGTTTTTGGGTTCTAGTTTTGTTGGGTTTTAATTCTTTCTTTGAACTTTTAATATTTTTTGTAGTTTAGCTTTTGTCGGGGTTTAGGTATTTGTATAGATTTGCTTTGTCGGGTTTTAGTGTTTTTTGGTGTCGGGGTATTAAATTTGGTAGGTATTTTGTCACGTAAATAAATAATACCCTAGCCTTCTAACTAAGGGGTTACCTATCCGGACAAAATAATACAAGAAGTTGAATTTAAACAACAATTTAATAACAATACTATAGAATAATTACTTTAGGTCTATGTTGTATCCTTAAATTACGTTTTATCTTTAAGTTAAGTTGTAGTTAAGTTTTATTTTAATTAAGTTTTAAGTGAAGTTTTAGTTTAAGTTAAGTTTTAAGTTCTTCGATATGCTAAGTTTTAAAATAGATTTAAGGTGTTTTAGATTTTAAGTTAGATTAGATCTTTAATTTTTTAAGTTAAGCCTTAACCGTAGTTAGGTAGCAAGTTGAGCCTAAGAAAGGTCTAGAGTGGGTCCGAAGCCTAGATTTGGGTCTTCCTACTAGAGAGCTGGTCGTCCTTCTGATACCCGACGTCCCTCGGTAGTGCGCGGCGTGGTAGCGGCGGTAGGTATGGCCAGTAGTGCAGCTGTCCTCCAAGGCTCAAGGGCAGGGTTCTCAGCGTGCGACAGCGCGAAGCTTTCTTGGGCCACTCCAAGGCCAGGGGAGTAAGACCAGCCTCTCACTAGGCTCCAAGGTCTTAAGAGTCCTCAACCCGTAGGGTAGTGTTCCTGGAACGTGTCGAAACAAAGAATTAGGACCTGAGTCATTATTTCGACCTGGACTGCTAACATCTCACGCGCGCACTAGGGATGGGTATTTTATTTACAATTAAGCAATCGAAAGTGTATGATGGGCAGTCCAGGTACATGAGGTGAAGCGGTGATATGAGAATCAAATGCTAAGCTCAATTTATATAAAACGGCAATAGCGAAATGCATAAGCAATGCCGAAAGCGAAAATAGTATATTTTGCAATAACATAAGATTCTCACATCATTACAATAATAACAGCGTAGCATATAATTAACAGTAAGCATGATAATGAGGCGTTTCAATTATTTAGTCATTCCTTATAGACAAATATTTATAAATCTTTATTTTGGTAGAATATAAATATGATTATATTATTAAACATTTAGTAGGTATTTATACTCTTATTTCTTCTTATTAATTGTTATATTACTTATAAAAATTTCCTTACTACTTTTCTATCTTTTAGTTCTTTTATCGTAATATGTATCTATTTGTTTTATAAATTAATAACCAGTTTAACACATTTAATATTGTAATACATACTTGTCTATAAGCATGACTTGATTACAGGTTTGCAGCAGGCAAAATCATATTCGAAGAACCATGGTTTAAAATGAGAATTCATCTTTTATAATGATATTTATATGATGTGAAAAGTGGAAATAACTATGTGAGATACAGATTGAATGAAGATATTAAAGATTAAAACTAAATAATGCGTGATAAGTAATGAGAAGCGTAATCTAATCCAGAATGTTCGACTATACAAAGCAAGGTTACGGCAAGGTTAACGCTAACGGTACCATGTTAACGGTACCTTCTCGCTTCTACTGATTTACTATTCTAAATTAACACTACAGCTACTTAATTTAAAAGATAATTGCAACACTTACCCAATTTGGGATAATAAACACTGATTTTAATTTTAAGTGTTAAATTTATATACGTCCGTTCAGTAGCGGGCGTACGAAAATCAAAGTTCTGAAGCAAAGTGGCGCGGGCTCACAAGCGAGAGCCGGCGGCCGAGTGTGAGATGCAACCCGTGCACAGTGCCTGCCCAGGCGCCGCGATTTAGCGGGGCGCGTTCGGATAACTTCGGCTGCGCTTCGTGTCTCGCTGAGATGTGAGTCAGCGCGCGCGGGTTAACTAAATTCATATTATGATTTATTTTGTCGAGATTATTTGTTATTAAGATTTGAGTTGATTTACGAGTAAGATGCTGTAATTAAAATATGATTCTTTATTTAATTAGGTTGTTTATAATAAGTTAGTTATAAGTATAGTTAAGGCAAGGCTTCAATCAGCTTTCAATTAAAGATGTACTCGAGTTAATAACGTATTAATACGTTACAATTTTTGTGGGGTATTAGAGTCATTTTGTAGTTTTCTTGTAGTTTGGTGTGATTTTAAAAATGTTGCCTTTACGGGTGATTTTGGCTCGTAATTTCAACCATTGGAATTACGCAGCTACTATTGCTTCGGAGGAGCAAGCCATAAATGCTGCTGAAGACTGGCTTTTGTTGCCAACAAAAGCCAAATGCCCGACATGTAAAACTTATAATATATGTCGAAAGAAAAAAGGGATTCTTATAAGTTGGGTTATCGTTATCGGTGCTATAAAAAAAAAAGGCTGTAATGTCGTCCTGTCACCGACTAAGAATACGTTTTTCGATAAGAGTCATCTATCTATACAGGCGACTTTCTGTACTAAGGCCGAAAGGGCAGACACTACGTACAGACAGGTTAGGTTAGGTTAGGTTAGGTTAGGTTAGGTTAGGTTAGGTTAGGTTAGGTTAGGTTAGGTTAGGTTAGGTTAGGTTAGGTTAGGTTAGGTTAGGTTAGGTTAGGTCCCCCCCCGAGGGTGTCCACCTTGTCGTGGTGGGGGGGCTCAGTACCTGCGTTGTGCGCGCGGGGAAGCCAAGAGACACCAGGGAGGGGGCCTACGGGCCAAGACGGGTGGGGGAGACAGGTGCTGGTTGGTGTCTTCGGCCTGCGTGGGTCCTGGGGGCTCTGACCTTGTAGTTGTTGGAGGATGTCGGAAGGACTCTCGACGTGTCGTAGCTGTGGGTGGCTGCCTGGCTAGTGAGCCTCCTGCTCCTCTGATACTGCCTACCTGCCAGGAAGGATTGTGCATTTCGATTTCTGAGAAATCGAAAACGCAAATCCATTCCCCAGGCGGGTCGGCTGTATTAGCGAGGCGGGAGGATCACATATCAGGTGTCATGCATGTCTGTGACACGTCAGGGGGGTTTCCGGCTTCTGACGGCCTCTGCGGGGGCCGAGTTTCTGGGATTCGCGTGGGACGGGACATCCGTCGGCACCTGGGGAGGGAACCCACGGGGTAGGGGCTTTTGTCCTCCCGTGGTTGGGTGAGGGGTAGGGGCGTTTGTCCTCCCGTGGCGGGCCGAGGGGTAGGGGCGTTTGTCCTCCCTTGGCGTGGAGAGGGGGTCGTGGGGTAGGGGCGTTTGTCCTCCCACGGCCGGCTGTGGGGTAGGGGCTTTTGTCCTCCCGTGGCCAGGAGGCTGGGACCGAAGCACCGTGTGTCGGTGGCGGTCCTAGCTTCCAGAGGGTCCCTCAGCGTGGCTCTGCAGCAGCAGAGTCCACGACTGATGTGGGACGTGGAGAGGGGGTCGTGGGGTAGGGGCTTTTGTCCTCCCATGGCCAGCTGAGGGGTAGGGGCTTTTGTCCTCCCTCAGCAAGGAGGGTGGGACCGCAGCACCGTGTGTCGGTGGCGGTCCCCGCTTCCTGGGGGCTTGGGGAAGCAGGTGAGGGTTAGGCACACTGCTATGCTACAGTGTGTCTGTCGGCGAGGGTTCGCCTTAGGGCGAAAGTGCCGGTGGTGTCGTGGTGACATGTTCGCGATCCCATGGCGCCACCACTACGGCACAGGTTGGCAGCATCCCAGAGTTTTAGTGGGTAGGCTAGTCCTTCTGACTAGAGAGCCCCACATAACCAATGCGTAATGTCTGACTCTCCCCCCGAGGGTCTCATATTACGTAGTGGTATGCAAGTCAATGCATTTCTCTGGGTCAAAAAAAAAAAAAAAAAAAAAAGGTTAGGTTAGGTTAGGTTAGGTTAGGTTAGGTTAGGTTAGGTTAGGTTAGGTTAGGTTAGGTTAGGTTCCCCCCCGACGGTGTCCACCTTGTCGTGGTGGGGGGGCTCAGTAACTGCGGTTGGGCGCCGCAGCGAAGCCAAGAGACACCAGGGGAGGGGCCTACGGGCCAAGACGGGAGAGGAGGAGACCGAGAGGGAGGACCGGCGGGGCATTACTCGGGTGGGCGCCTCGGCGTTTGTGCTTCACACAATTACTGCGGTATTGTGGGGGAGGGACACCCCCGTCGGTGGAGGAGACCGAGAGGGAGGACTGGCGGGGCATTACTCGGGTGGGCGCCTCGGCGTTTGTGCTTCACACAATTACTGCGGTATTGTGGGGGAGGGACACCCCCGCCAGTGGAGGAGACCGAGGAGGAGGCTGACGGGATCATGACTCGGGTGGGCATTTCGGTGCTTGTGCTGTGACTGCACTCCCGTCGGCACTTGGGGAGGGAACCCACGGGGTAGGGGCTTTTGTCCTCCCGTGGTTCGGCGAGGGTGTCACGGGGTAGGGGCGTTTGTCCTCCCGTGGCAGGTTGAGGGGGTAGGGGCATTTGTCCTCCCGTAGTGGGTGGAGGGGGTAGGGGCTTTTGTCCTCCCCTCGTATGGAGAGGGTGCCATGGGGTAGGGGCGTTTGTCCTCCCGTGGCATAGCGAGGGGGTAGGGGCGTTTGTCCTCCCGTAGCGGGTGGAGGGGGTAGGGGCTTTTGTCCTCCCCTCGTATGGAGAGGGTGCCATGGGGTAGGGGCGTTTGTCCTCCCGTGGCATAGTGAGGGGGTAGGGGCGTTTGTCCTCCCACGGAGGGTCGAGGGGGTAGGGGCTTTTGTCCTCCCTTCGCATGGAGAGGGGGTCATGGGGTAGGGGCTTTTGTCCTCCCGTGGCCAGGAGGCTGGGACCGAAGCACCGTGTGTCGGTGGCGGTCCTGGCTTCCAGAGGGCCCCTCAGCGTGGCTCTGCAGCAGCAGTGTCCACGTCTGAATATGGGGCGGGTGTAGTGGTGGCGTAGCTGGAGGGGACATGTTCCCTGAAGGCATCCCCACTACACGCAGGACCTGAGAGGGCGATCACGGGGTCGTTCGCCGCTCTCCCGGCGTGGAGGTCCTCGGTGAGGGTGCGTCGGATGCGTGAGGTGTCGCCCTGCATGCGTCTGACGCGGTGGGGCTTTTTGGCCTTCCACCAGGGAGGGGACGGCTTCGGCTGTCAGCGGCAGGGGGTGTTCGCGGTGACATGTTCGCGATCCCGTGTCACCCCCACTACGCCGCGAGTGGGCATACCATGGAGTTTTAGTCGGTAGGCTACTGCTTCTCAGTAGAGTCCGACATACCCACGCTCTTCCCCGTAGAGCGGGGATCCGATGAGGATTTCTCCATGTAAAAAAAAAAAAAGGTTAGGTTAGGTTAGGTTAGGTTAGGTTAGGTTAGGTTAGGTTAGGTTAGGTTAGGTTAGGTTAGGTTAGGTTAGGTTAGGTTAGGTTAGGTTAGGTTCCCCCCCGACGGTGTCCACCTTGTCGTGGTGGGGGGGCTCAGTAACTGCGGTTGGGCGCCGCAGCGAAGCCAAGAGACACCTGGGGAGGGGCCTTCGGGCCAAGACGGGAGAGGAGGAGACCGAGAGGGAGGACTGGCGGGGCATTACTCGGGTGGGCGCCTCGGCGTTTGTGCTTCACACAATTACTGCGGTATTGTGGGGGAGGGACACCCCCGCCAGTGGAGGAGACCGAGGAGGAGGCTGACGGGATCATGACTCGGGTGGGCATTTCGGTGCTTGTGCTGTGACTGCACTCCCGTCGGCACTTGGGGAGGGAACCCACGGGGTAGGGGCTTTTGTCCTCCCGTGGTTCGGCGAGGGTGTCACGGGGTAGGGGCGTTTGTCCTCCCGTGGCAGGTTGAGGGGGTAGGGGCATTTGTCCTCCCGTAGCGGGTGGAGGGGGTAGGGGCTTTTGTCCTCCCTTCGTATGGAGAGGGTGCCATGGGGTAGGGGCGTTTGTCCTCCCGTGGCATAGTGAGGGGGTAGGGGCGTTTGTCCTCCCACGGTGGGTCGAGGGGGTAGGGGCTTTTGTCCTCCCTTCGCATGGAGAGGGTGCCATGGGGTAGGGGCGTTTGTCCTCCCGTGGCATAGTTAGGGGGTAGGGGCGTTTGTCCTCCCACGGAGGGTCGAGGGGGTAGGGGCTTTTGTCCTCCCTTCGCATGGAGAGGGTGTCATGGGGTAGGGGCTTTTGTCCTCCCGTGGCCAGGAGGCTGGGACTGAAGCACCGTGTGTCGGTGGCGGTCCTGGCTTCCAGAGGGCCCCTCAGCGTGGCTCTGCAGCAGCAGTGTCCACGTCTGAATATGGGGCGGGTGTAGTGGTGGCGTAGCTGGAGGGGACATGTTCCCTGAAGGCATCCCCACTACACGCAGGACCTGAGAGGGCGATCACGGGGTCGTTCGCCGCTCTCCCGGCGTGGAGGTCCTCGGTGAGGGTGCGTCGGATGCGTGAGGTGTCGCCCTGCATGCGTCTGACGCGGTGGGGCTTTTTGGCCTTCCACCAGGGAGGGGACGGCTTCGGCTGTCAGCGGCAGGGGGTGTTCGCGGTGACATGTTCGCGATCCCGTGTCACCCCCACTACGCCGCGAGTGGGCATACCATGGAGTTTTAGTCGGTAGGCTACTGCTTCTCAGTAGAGTCCGACATACCCACGCTCTTCCCCGTAGAGCGGGGATCCGATGAGGATTTCTCCATGTAAAAAAAAAAAAAAAAAAAGGTTAGGTTAGGTTAGGTTAGGTTAGGTTAGGTTAGGTTAGGTTAGGTTAGGTTAGGTTAGGTTAGGTTAGGTTAGGTTAGGTTAGGTTAGGTTAGGTTAGGTTAGGTTAGGTTAGGTTAGGTTAGGTTAGGTTAGGTTAGGTTAGGTTAGGTTAGGTTAGGTTAGGTTAGGTTAGGTTAGGTTAGGTTAGGTTAGGTTAGGTTAGGTTAGGTTAGGTTAGGTTAGGTTAGGTTAGGTTAGGTTAGGTTAGGTTAGGTTAGGTTAGGTTAGGTTAGGTTAGGTTAGGTTAGGTTAGGTTAGGTTAGGTTAGGTTAGGTTAGGTTAGGTTAGGTTAGGTTAGGTTAGGTTAGGTTAGGTTAGGTTAGGTTAGGTTAGGTTAGGTTAGGTTAGGTTAGGTTAGGTTCCCCCCCGACGGTGTCCACCTTGTCGTGGTGGGGGGGCTCAGTAACTGCGGTTGGGCGCCGCAGCGAAGCCAAGAGACACCTGGGGAGGGGCCTTCGGGCCAAGACGGGAGAGGAGGAGACCGAGGAGGAGACCGGCGGAGCATGACTCGGGTGGGCGCCTCGGCGTTTGTGCTCACCACAATCAATGAGGGATTGTGGTGTAGAATACACCTCCGTCGGTGGAGGAGACCGAGAGGGAGGGCTGGCGGGACATTACTCGGGTGGGCACCTCGGTGCTTGTGCAACTGCACTCCCGTCGGCGTTTGGTGAGGGAACCCACGGGGTAGGGGCTTTTGTCCTCCCGTGGTTCGGCGTGGGTGTCACGGGGTAGGGGCGTTTGTCCTCCCGTGGCAGGTAGAGGGGGGTAGGGGCATTTGTCCTCCCGTAGCGGGTGGAGGGGGTAGGGGCTTTTGTCCTCCCCTCGTATGGAGAGGGTGCCATGGGGTAGGGGCGTTTGTCCTCCCGTGGCATAGTGAGGGGGTAGGGGCGTTTGTCCTCCCTTAGCGGGTGGAGGGGGTAGGGGCTTTTGTCCTCCCCTCGTATGGAGAGGGTGCCATGGGGTAGGGGCGTTTGTCCTCCCGTGGCATAGTGAGGGGGTAGGGGCGTTTGTCCTCCCTTAGCGGGTGGAGGGGGTAGGGGCTTTTGTCCTCCCCTCGTACGGAGAGGGTGCCATGGGGTAGGGGCTTTTGTCCTCCCGTGGCCAGGAGGCTGGGACCGAAGCACCGTGTGTCGGTGGCGGTCCCGGCTTCCAGAGGGCCCCTCAGCGTGTGGCTCTGCAGCAGCAGAGTCCACGTCTGAATGTGGGGCGGGTGTAGTGGTGGCGTAGCTGGAGGGGACGTTTTCCCTGAAGGCATCCCCACTACACGCAGGACCTGAGAGGGCGATCACGGGGTCGTTCGCCGCTCTCCCGGCGTGGAGGTCCTCGGTGAGGGTACGTCGGATGCGTGAGGTGTCGCCCCGCATGCGTCTGACGCGGTGGGGCTTTTTGGCCTTCCACCAGGGAGGGGACGGCTTCGGCTGTCAGCGGCAGGGGGTGTTCGCGGTGACATGTTCGCGATCCCGTGTCACCCCTACCATTGCCGCGAGTGGGCATACCATGGAGTTTTAGTCGGTAGGCTACTGCTTCTCAGTAGAGTCCGACATACCCACGCTCTTCCCCGTAGAGCGGGGATCCAATGAGGATTTCTCCATGTAAAAAAAAAAAAAAAAAAAGGTTAGGTTAGGTTAGGTTAGGTTAGGTTAGGTTAGGTTAGGTTAGGTTAGGTTAGGTTAGGTTAGGTTAGGTTAGGTTAGGTTAGGTTAGGTTAGGTTAGGTTAGGTTAGGTTAGGTTAGGTTAGGTTAGGTTAGGTTAGGTTAGGTTAGGTTAGGTTAGGTTAGGTTAGGTTAGGTTAGGTTAGGTTAGGTTAGGTTAGGTTAGGTTAGGTTAGGTTAGGTTAGGTTAGGTTAGGTTAGGTTAGGTTAGGTTAGGTTAGGTTAGGTTAGGTTAGGTTAGGTTAGGTTAGGTTAGGTTAGGTTAGGTTAGGTTAGGTTAGGTTAGGTTAGGTTAGGTTAGGTTAGGTTAGGTTAGGTTAGGTTAGGTTAGGTTAGGTTAGGTTAGGTTAGGTTAGGTTAGGTTAGGTTAGGTTAGGTTAGGTTAGGTTAGGTTAGGTTAGGTTAGGTTAGGTTAGGTTAGGTTAGGTTAGGTTAGGTTAGGTTAGGTTAGGTTAGGTTAGGTTAGGTTAGGTTAGGTTCCCCCCCGACGGTGTCCACCTTGTCGTGGTGGGGGGGCTCAGTAACTGCGGTTGGGCGCCGCAGCGAAGCCAAGAGACACCTGGGGAGGGGCCTTCGGGCCAAGACGGGAGAGGAGGAGACCGAGGAGGAGACCGGCGGAGCATGACTCGGGTGGGCGCCTCGGCGTTTGTGCTCACCACAATCAATGAGGGATTGTGGTGTAGAATACACCTCCGTCGGTGGAGGAGACCGAGAGGGAGGGCTGGCGGGACATTACTCGGGTGGGCACCTCGGTGCTTGTGCAACTGCACTCCCGTCGGCGTTTGGTGAGGGAACCCACGGGGTAGGGGCTTTTGTCCTCCCGTGGTTCGGCGTGGGTGTCACGGGGTAGGGGCGTTTGTCCTCCCGTGGCAGGTAGAGGGGGGTAGGGGCATTTGTCCTCCCGTAGCGGGTGGAGGGGGTAGGGGCTTTTGTCCTCCCCTCGTATGGAGAGGGTGCCATGGGGTAGGGGCGTTTGTCCTCCCGTGGCATAGTGAGGGGGTAGGGGCGTTTGTCCTCCCTTAGCGGGTGGAGGGGGTAGGGGCTTTTGTCCTCCCCTCGTATGGAGAGGGTGCCATGGGGTAGGGGCGTTTGTCCTCCCGTGGCATAGTGAGGGGGTAGGGGCGTTTGTCCTCCCTTAGCGGGTGGAGGGGGTAGGGGCTTTTGTCCTCCCCTCGTACGGAGAGGGTGCCATGGGGTAGGGGCTTTTGTCCTCCCGTGGCCAGGAGGCTGGGACCGAAGCACCGTGTGTCGGTGGCGGTCCCGGCTTCCAGAGGGCCCCTCAGCGTGTGGCTCTGCAGCAGCAGAGTCCACGTCTGAATGTGGGGCGGGTGTAGTGGTGGCGTAGCTGGAGGGGACGTTTTCCCTGAAGGCATCCCCACTACACGCAGGACCTGAGAGGGCGATCACGGGGTCGTTCGCCGCTCTCCCGGCGTGGAGGTCCTCGGTGAGGGTACGTCGGATGCGTGAGGTGTCGCCCCGCATGCGTCTGACGCGGTGGGGCTTTTTGGCCTTCCACCAGGGAGGGGACGGCTTCGGCTGTCAGCGGCAGGGGGTGTTCGCGGTGACATGTTCGCGATCCCGTGTCACCCCTACCATTGCCGCGAGTGGGCATACCATGGAGTTTTAGTCGGTAGGCTACTGCTTCTCAGTAGAGTCCGACATACCCACGCTCTTCCCCGTAGAGCGGGGATCCAATGAGGATTTCTCCTTGTAAAAAAAAAAAAAAAAAAAAAAAAGGTTAGGTTAGGTTAGGTTAGGTTAGGTTAGGTTAGGTTAGGTTAGGTTAGGTTAGGTTAGGTTAGGTTAGGTTAGGTTAGGTTAGGTT